>JAAWXA010000017.1:14601378-15201378 GCA_038090715.1 Florisuga fusca
GGCTCCGGGCACCGCCGTGACCGCCCGGAGCACGGGGAGGCCGCCCTGGGCCGTGGGGGGATCTCGGCCTTTGACCTCGGCTGCTGCCGGGGGAACCGGGGGCTCTGGGCCTTGTAACTCGCTGCTCGCGTGTTTCAGTGGTGGTTTTTGTCACATCTTCTCGGGTGGCATCGAATGGGGAGAGCTGGGTTAGTTTTGACTTTGCAGCCAAATCGCCTTTTTTGTTACCGTGCTGCCTTGGTAGCTTGGTATCAAACACAAGGCGACCTTGGAGACATAAGAGGAGGATAAAACCAAACAGTTTGTTTTGGTGGGCAAGGAAGGGAGGTACCAATAACGTTTTCACTAGCTTCACTTTTCTGGTAATACGTGGGCGCACAGGGTTCGTTGTCTGGCCCATAAATTAACTGTGTTTTGGTGGGCTTTCTCATAAAAGTTTATGGAATATTTTCTTACATAAAACCAATGTGCTTAGAGCCTTTTGAGGGACCCGAATTTTCCAGCTTGTCAGTTTTTGAGTTTACCAAACTCACTCTTGAATCAGATAAGCAGTTGTTGCTCTGTTCCTCCCTGTGTAAGAGCAGAGGGTATATTCAGAATTGCACACACCTTTTGTAGAAGGTGAAGGGATAAAGAAGGATAAATAAGAAACCATGGGTGCCATAGTGTACAAGCTCAAGAACAGTATCTCCTATTTGTTTTTTCAAAGGAAGGAATAAGCAGTAAACGTGGAAACGTCACGCAGTTAAATTTGCCAGCCAGTGTTCTTACTAATTTTTATGCCTTTTGCTTTCTCTTTGCAGGAATGGAGGGGAAAAAAATGATTTCTGCGACAGACACACAGTATTCTAGTGTGCTCCTTCAGTCTCTGAATGAACAACGTGGTCATGGGCTTTTTTGTGATGTTACTGTCATCGTGGAGGACCGGAAGTTTCGGGCTCACAGGAACATCCTTTCAGCCTCAAGCACATATTTTCACCAGCTTTTCTCCGTGGCTGGGCAAGTGGTTGAACTGAGTTTTGTAAGAGCAGAAATTTTTGCAGAAATTCTTAACTATATTTACAGTTCCAAAATAATCAGCATTCAGTCCGATTTACTTGATGAACTGATTAAATCAGGGCAGCAGTTGGGTGTTAAATTCATAGCTGATCTGGGCACACCTCCACCTGAAGGAAAAGCCACGCCAAGTGAGGTCAAAGATGGTGCTTCAGAAACTTCAACTTCTATCCTAGGTCAGAAGGATGCTGAAACACAAGTCCCTGTAGTCAGGCCAGAGAGTCAGGAGGTAACAGATGGCATGCCTGTAATAACACAGTCATTCTCCTTGCATGGCATAGAATATGAGACTACAAAAATTACAGTGAATGATTCAGATGATGAGGATGATGATGTCATTTTTTGCTCAGAGATTGCTCCTCCAAAAGAATGTACTCAAGATACAAATGCTGCCACCCAGAACCAACCTTGCCCAAGTCAAGCAGGAGATTCTGACCAAAAATCATGTGGCAATGGGGGCTCTCCCCATCTGACGAGCACCCCAGCAGCTCAAAAACTCTCTTCGTCTGCCAGCCAGCTAAACCCAACCCCAGCACAGTTGAGTGCCACGCCACTTGTCTCTGCAGCACCACAGCATTTGACTCCTAACATCATTGTGCTCAACAAGCCTCAACTTAACGCGTCGCTCAGCGCCAGCGCCTCCCTTCAAACACACGTGACCCCTACAATTGATTTACTGGAGGAGAACCAGCAGCCACCTAATAATAGCTCTGTAACTGGAGTGGAAACCACTGCTGTTGATGTTGAGGAGGTTGTAGAAGATGATGTTGATATCATTAGCTCCTCCAGTCCTGGTTCAGTCAGTAGCTCGTTGGCTCAGCCACCTTCTGCAGCCAAGGCAGCAAGCACTGAAGGATCAGGTGTGCAGAAAAAACAGGTGGTTACACTTTCACAAGAACCCTCTTGTAAACCTGGAGATTTTAAAATAAAAATTTCAGATGTCCTTGGTGGAAACAACAAGGAATTCAGTTCAGGCGTGGCATCAAAGAATGCAGCAGAGGGGCAGAAAATCATCACACTGGATACAGCGACCGAAATAGAAGGCCTCTCCACAGGCTGCAAGGTTTATGCAAATATTGGGGAGGATACGTATGATATAGTCATTCCTGTTAAGGGCAGTTCTGAGGAAGCTGAAACCAAGCCTGATGAAACCCCCAGAACATCCGGTGGTACCGATTCTCCGAACAGGAAACGTATGAAGGTGAAGCACGACGACCACTATGAGCTCATAGTGGATGGAAGAGTCTACTACATCTGTATTGTGTGCAAGAGATCATATGCCTGTCTGACGAGCCTACGGAGACATTTTAATGTTCATTCCTGGGAGAAGAAGTACGCCTGTCGGTACTGTGACAAAGTTTTTCCTCTTGCAGAATACCGCACAAAGCACGAGATCCACCACACCGGCGAGCGGAGGTATCAGTGCTTGACGTGTGGCAAATCTTTCATCAACTACCAAATTATGGCCTCCCATGTAAGATCAGTTCATAGCCAAGACCCTTCTGGAGACACCAAGCTTTATAGGCTGCATCCCTGCAGGTCTCTGCAGATCAGACAGTATGCCTACATCACCAATCGCTCCAGCAGCTTGCCTGTGATAAACGAGGGTGGAATTGTTTATCGTGTTGGCTCAGGGAAAGATGGCACTGAAGGGACAACATCTAGCTCTTCAGCCAAACAAATCACCTGGGATGACATTTTCATTCCGCAGGGAAATGAAGGGATTTTAAAACAAAATCCCTCAGAGGGAAGTACTGAGTTTGAGTTTGTAATACCAGAATCTTACTGAAATGCATTGAATGCTGAGGAAGGTGTTGCAGGAGTATTGCAGCTGTTCTAGATGAACTGTTCAAATCTTAGTAAAAGCAAATGTTAACGTTTAAGCACGTTAACTTGTTCTACCAATCCATCAAATGGTGGCACTTGGGTGGATCATTAGCAGCTGTGATTTGTGTGAGCAATTCATCTAAACCTTTACTTGAAGAGAGAGTAACATGTTTCCAAGGATTAGGCAGTGTTTTCTGGGATGTTAATTTTGATCAATACATGGGGATTTGTAGCTTGAAAAGGTACAATTTCTTTTGAAGAGCTAGAAATTTCTCTTCTAAAGCAAATGAGGTATTTCCTGTACCCATACTTACTATGTAAACCCTTTCACATTAGCACTTCTGTGCTGCATTCTGTTCAGCTGTTACTCAAGAAAACAGATTTTTCATCGTAGTCTGTTGAATATGAAACTGTAAAAAAAAAAAAAAAAAAAGTCCCAGAAATCATACTTATTTTTGTGAACAACACATTACTGCAAGAGTGCAGAACAACTGCTCCAGTAGTTTGGAGTAGGGTATTTTTAAAGTAACATTGCAGTTCTGATTCATCTGTCTTTGTGCAAACAGACTTACCAACAAGAGATACTCACTTAGGGCTAACTTGAACAGACTTTATTTATACTTGGCAGTATGGTGAGAAGAGCATTCAGTGTCTGGACCATTATATATTATACAATTATGTTTCTTTCACTGTGAGGGTGACAAGGCACTGGCACAGGCTGCCCAGGGAGGGCGTGGAGCCTCCTTCCCTGGAGACATGTAACCCTGCTTTTTATTTTTGAGCTTAAGGCTTTGAAATTTACTTCTCAAAATTATTGAATAATCTAAGAGCTGTTTTGGTTTAGCACAGGGACTGCTGGGGCTTGTATGCCTATTTGGCTAGATTTTTAAGTAAAAGAGGGATTTGGCTCCTCCCCCTCCCTCCCCCCTGTTTATAGGATGTAGAAGCATGAGAACTAAACCAGCAATCAAAAAATACCCTCCATCCACAGCAATCCCAAGTACACTTTCTCTACTGTTGTCATCTCATTTTGGTTTTGGATTAATTGTCCCTTTTTTGATTCCCTGCAATCGGAGGCATTTAGAAATTCAGTGTCCAACACTGAACAGCAAACAGCAGATCTGAGCAAATCAAAAAGCTGTTTACTGGAGTCCTAGTTCAGCATTTTGGATTTAGTAATTTATTGAATTTTTGTAAATGGTGATACAAAAACTGCTCAAGTTCTAGAGATGACTGAGGAAGGTTGTTGTGCATTGTGCTGGTAGGATGTCATAATCTTGCATTGCTTAAATTACAGTTAAAGGTTTTTCTTTTTTTTTTTGGATACTTTTTTACTTTTTAAGTAGACATCTCTATCCTATGACCTACAAGGTTAAGGTTTTAGACATACAGTACTTCAGACAGAAAGGCATTTCAGTGATAAATAGTTCAACACAACTTGAGAAGGGTACCAGAAATCTCTGGGAGTCAAGGTGGGAGAAAGAGGAGGATTTACCTTATGCCTGTACTGCTCAGCACTCCTTTTTTGTAGGGCAATAACATGATAAACACGAGTACTTCCAGAGCATGTTGCAGACCCCTTTGAATAGAAAAGGGAATGGTTTTGAAATGTTACAACTTGGATGTTATCTGAGTTGGCATTTCAGAAGTCAGACATAATCCTCACGAGACACAGGTATTGATCACCTGTGTTGGCACAGGTGGCTCTGGTGTAGCTGGCTGTCTGCTACACTGAGACTTCCCAAACTTTCTGACAGGAAAAATCCAATGCTCTTTTTGTTGCTGGTGTGACACTTCTGGAATTAAGCATACTTTTCAAAGTGTACATTCAGTAATCATGAAAGATAATGGCCATCAGAATTGGCTGCCGATATATTTAAAACCTGAAATTAAACTGTGCCTATTAAAGGTCTCTTTTTGGAGGAAAACTGGAAAATTAGGGCTTTGTAACTATTTTTGCTAGAAGACTCGTGCTTGCATGTGTCTCAGGGTCTTCAGTTTTCCTTGGAAGTGATTTTTGATACACATAGTCCAGAGGTCATGTAAAGAATTTTTAAAATTTCACTTCCAGTATTTATTGGTTTGGAAACATGACAAATCCATTCTTTTAAAACTTTTTATGGGGCCATGAGCTTTATATATATTTAGATTTCTGGCTTTGCACCTACATTTGTTTTTGTTTGTTTGTTTTTGTAAGCCCTTAGCTTCCAGTTTAACTTAATGACAAACCTTATGTAAATATTAAGAAATTGGCTTTGGGGTGGTGGAAGAGAAAGATTGAATCTGAAAAAGCATTTATATAAAAATTACAAATTTCAACAGAGTATGGTATCAACCTCAGCCATTTATATGCATAAAAAACCATGAATGGATCTGCTGCAAAACACAATAATGGTGGCTGCATCATCACTGTATGATTTCTTTGGAGTTTCATACCATAGCATTCCAGTGTGTGAATTAAACAAATAATGAGATTAAAAATTGACTGTTTATTTATTTTGTACTGGTAGGGCATGCAGCTTATAAAAAGATGCAGAAGATGATGACTGTATAAACTCAGCAATTACTTTTATTGCCTAGGAACTGGTCCATATGAAACATTTATCAGTTTTGCCAGATCTATAATGTATATAGTTGTACAGTCTTTCCTTGACTTACTATTGAAAGTTGTGTTCTACTTTTCATTAATCAATACTTGAGATTAGTTCTTAGAGCTTTCTATGGCAAAAATAAAAAAGTTTAATTCTAAGGATGGGTGATGCATGTTTCTTTTTAATGACAACTCAGGTTCTAAAGTCTTAACATGTTTGATGACCAACAGTTTGTAGCTTCCTTTTCCAGATTTTTGGGAATAGCAGGGAAGTCCCTCAGGGGTGTGTGTGTGTGTGTGTGTGTTTTTATTGGGGCTTAAGTTTTTAGGCAGGTTGGAGATATGGTTTGAGGTTTTGTTTGGTTTGTTGTTGTTTTTTTTTCCCCCCAATATAGTAAATTAGCTGAAAAACTGCACTGCATATTGTTAGCTGAAGGCAGTGACATAGACTAACTCTTGGCATAAGGCTTCCACCTACTTCTGTTGACATCAAAGAGCAGCTGACATAATCAGGACAGAATTAGGCCCCAAATAATTGAATAAACATGAAGGTAAGTAAAGGAGACCTGGACATTGCACAGGCTGGATTATTTGCCTCTATCTTAAGGAAAAATCAGAAATAATGACTTCACAGTGACTGAAGTCACAGCACCCTGGTGTGTGGGCAGAAATGCATAATTTTGAAGTGTGGGGACATCTGGGTCTTGTAAAAACAGAACTTAAAAAAAGGTGTCTGGCTAATTTTGGTAGAAGCACCAGCTTCCAATACAGCAAATACAGGGATTTTGATACTTTTGTTGTTGTTTTGTGCTTGCTTTTTAAAAATGCATGATGACACACTGGAATTCCTGAACTACTTTTACAGATGCTGGTAAAACTGGGAAGCTGCTAAAATGTAAAATGCAATTTATAAATGTTTACAAAAGTCACACAATTTTATTTAACTTTGGTAAAGTAATAAAAGGGTACATATGAGTCACAATCTTGACATTCTCATAAGAAATGATGAACACAGTGCAGGATGTTGCATTTACATTAAACACTTAGTTTTACGCAAGCAGAAGGAAACAGGTAATTCAACAGAACATTCCACCAGGATTTTTTGAACTGTTAAAATGGACTTGTCCTTTTATAGAGAATTTAAAGCAGCAATGTAATTTTTGCTTAAATATTCCCTAGGGAAAAAAAAAAGAGAATTTGGATAATTACTTCCTAAGTTCAGTAGTTGCCAACTGAAAACCAATGACACAATCGTTTCCTAATTGTCTCTCTGCCACGTAAGTTATGTTCCCCTCAGGAGTTTCTTAGTCCTGTCCTGTAGTATCCCCTAGTCCTTCTAGCCCTATTCAGCTGCCAGGCACAAATGGTGGAGTGTATTTGTCAGAAGTGGGACAGGACCATTAGCTTTTATGCAGCAATAAAACATTTTCTGATATTAAATTCACGTGCCCTTCTGATTCTAGTTTTTGTGGGGAGTTTCAAAAGTAGAAGTAGTGTTTATTTTGAAATTGCCCATGAGCTGTTTATCAAGATTTAATTCAGGAAAATGTTACAGAAAATGGATGACATCCCAGTATATAAATTGATTCCCAGTATGCAAATTTATAGGAGCTGCACTTCAACAACCTGTAGTAAAACAAAATGTCACCAAGGTATGTTCCATATACACTACTGCTTTAAATCCCATGAGCTGTATTCCTTTCTCCAGCCATTTTTTTCTTTTCTTTACTGGAGAAGGGTTACACTTGATTTTAGAGAAACAATGTCATCCTTCAGCATTGTAATACATTGATTAGAGTTTGACAGTGGAAATGATAAGGTTAACACGTAGCCTAGCCTAAGGGCTTTGCAGATGCAGAGGATTAAAAATGGCATTATAAAGTGTGGGTGTACTTTGAAAAGTGAGATCAGAGACTTCAGTGTTTGTTTTCTGTGTTGACAGTATTTTGAGGGGTTTTTTTTTTTGGATTAGAAGCAGAGGTTACCACTGTTTAAAAAACAACTGATTTTTTTTTTGCCCTCCCCTAGCATGTATTCCACTTTACCATTCTGAAAGCCAGATTTAGCTTTTAGGTACTTTTTTATCTGCATCAGTTGAAAGTAAAGGTAGAGAATTGAGGATTAGGGCCAACAACCTGGTGCCAAGGAACTTAAATTTTTAGGGAGTACTGAGTAAAATGTCAATACCATATTTTTATCCCTGAAGCAAGCAGTTGAGAATACTCAGGTTGAGCAGCTGAGATCTGAGTGCTGTCATCTGAAATCACTTCCTGGAGTAGAACCACACTTTACAGGAGTGTGTGTCACACAACAAAGCTGACCTTTCTTTTGTTATGCAGGATGCATGCAAAATCTGTTGGAATCTAGATCAATCAGCACAGTCATCAGCTGAAGATTAAATGCAAGTCACAACAATAATTGCAAATTCCTATCAGTTTCATCCTATATTACAGGGTGATGAATTTTATCCATGTGAGACTTACATCTTGGAGAACTAGTAGTGGATATTCCTTATGTACAGCCCACAATGCAGCTACTAAACTGGTGCTTCTTCAGGGTGCTGATTCCATTAATTAAAAAAGTTAGAAGTACAAGCTTAAAAAAAAAAAATAAATCCCCAACTGGACAGAAGGGAAAAAAATAATAATGATGTTTTCATTGCACTGTTTCAGTGATTTATGGACAGTTCCTAATGTTCTTCATAGGAATACAAGGAAGATTTAGGCAGTGCAACCTCCCTAACTGTTTGACTTCAGCATTAGTTACATGGAATTCAGAGAGAGAGAACTACATTCCACCTTCTATCTTAAGAAGCATCCTGAAATAAAAACAGCTTTCCTGTTAAAGCTTTTCCCCTCAAAAAAAGCAGTATTCCAGTTGTTTTGCTAGATGCACATGAAAATATCCTATGGTGTTATATCTTTTCATTAGTGTAAAAGTTTGAGACACTCTTGTGGTTCCCCCCAAGATTTTTCCTGTGTGTAGGCTGGAACCAACACATGATGTCCTGTGGCCCAAAAAATCCCAGCAACTGGAGCCCTAAGACCAAACAAAACAAGCATCTGCAAGCCTCCCCACCTTAACCAGATTGATACACTCCAGCAACTATCAGTCTTGTGTACCTTTACTTCAGCTTGGCACAAGATGGAGTAAGGCAGACCAGGATCTATCAGCTGTATCACTTTATTAAAAACCAAGGACTACATGAACCTCATGGTAAAACAAGGAAGCTGAAATTTAGGTCACTCACTACTCACTGACACTGCAAATCACCAGCAGTACATTCCCTTCCTCATGCTCTGTTGTTAAACCTCTGAAATAAGTCTTGCAATAAAGAACAGTCCAATCTAGTATTTGTTTTTGCAGCTACCACCTGTATCTATCATCCTGTCCCTCCCACAGTAAAATATAAATACAAAATGTTCACGATTATTTGAATGGCAATTTTTTTTTTTCTTTTCTTCTTTCCCACATTCTTTATGGTGTATAAGGTGGTGGCTTTTCAAAAGGTGGAAAATAGGGTGGTGAGTAACGTGGTGGTGCAGTAGAGGACCACATATAGCTGGGAGATGGTGACAGTGACTGGGGGTCATCAGAAAGGCCAGAAGGAGTGGAGGCTGGAAACATGCTGGAATGCTGCAGGGAGACAATAAGAAGGCTGTAATGTAACCACTTCTTAAGCTCAAGGACTCTAGCAAAGAGGAGCTTTGTTACCAAGCAGTGCAAAATTGACATTTCAAGGCTCACTTAGGTATACATACAAGGAATTGGTCAAACTTGTTGCATTCTAGGTGAGCCTGCAAGTAACAGTTTTGCATAATGAGACTCATTAGACCTAAAACTGAAGGGGAAATGTTAAAAACAGATGATTAAAAGTTCTTTCTCATAATTTTTGTGTACCTGTACCTTCAAAAAGCTGAACAAAGGAAACCTTCAGTGTCTCTCAACTCTGGGGTTTCACACATCAGCCAGTAGCAACAATAAAAAAGGCTGCAGATAACTTCTTTTTATGCTACTTTTTGTCTTTGTCACAAATAAAAAAAACCCCAGAAATTAACGGTACAAAATAATGTTTTCACTCAGTAAGTAAAATGCTTGAAAAGGTGGAGAAACAAAACCTGTGCATGCCTAAAGATTAATTTCTGCTCTCCAAAATAGCATTGTTATAAAAAACACCTTAGGTCTGAAGCCTCAAGTCCCACGGTGCTGGTGGAGAGGTGCACACAGGCTGTGCCCTGTCCAGAAACAGGCACTGAAATTGTCTAATAGTGTCTTTTTTTTTTAAATTCAATCCTCTAAGAGCAACCTGTGATGGTTTTACAAAGCAGGTACATGGACCACAAAAGCCCAGCCTGCCCATGGAGGACCTCACAGGAAGCTGTACAAACCATCCCACGTGGCTCTGATGGTGGCTGTCACACACTACAGTGCTTAGTTGACATCCAAGACCTTAAGCTTTTTTAATATAAAAAATTCTCCAGCCCTGATGGTTCCAAAGAAAAGGTATTAACATCACCTCTGTGGTAACATCCACCTGACAGAAGAGCTGAGGAGGAATATTCCTCATTTGCTTCAACAAGTGAAAGCTGATGTTGACAGCAAGATTCACATGGAATCACTGTTTCCAACAGCACAGCTCCATAACTGGGAAGAGTAAGGAATGTGTTACAGCAGAGGTGATGTTTCCAGGGCCTGTTCTTAGAGCAGCTGAAGTGTGTGGAAAAAACCCACAAGGGAATAGCTTTTCAGTAAGTATGTGCCTCCAGGAGATCAAAAAGCTTCTTACCAAAAGGTCATCTCTTTCTCTCAGACATAGCTGTTGGCCTAATAAAAATTAGCACCTCAACACCTCCTCATTTTGCCTCTATCAGAACACTGAAGGTGCCAGAGGCAATGCCTATTTTTAATGTGGCCTCTGCCTGTGAAGGACAGGGGAGGCAGGCAGCAGATTTTGTTGCTTCCTCTTCAAGGACATCTTTCAGGAAAACAATGACTATTAGGAAAGATCCAGTATTCTCTGAGCAGGAACAGGAAAATTAAACTGTGTGAATGATGGGAGGATGGGCCTCCAGAGTCCTGTAGACAGGCTGGATTTAACCTTGCTGCTAAACAAGAAAACATCCCATCATGTTCCTTACCTGAAAGTCGTACGCCGAGTAGGGAGGCAGGTGAGGAGTGCTGTGGTAGTAGGTGTTGTAAGATGTCACTTGTGGCCTTGAGTAGTAGGACACTGAAGGGTGTGTGTTTTCCACCGTACAATTCAGTGTAGGGAGGGAAGGAGTCTGCTTAAACAACAAGAAGAGAACCTCAGGCTCCTAACCACGTCACAGAAAGCTGACAGTGAATGAGCTAAAGGAGCACTGCGTGTCTTTAGAGCTCAACCCTGTTGAATTAGCAACTGGCAATCCAGTTCACTCCGAGGTAAACCCAAAGGTCATTTCATTCCTCAGCCACCTACTGTTTCCTCTCAGATTCCACTGGCAACAACCCAATGCACACCAGTACTCAAAAAACCCCTAACTATTTGGATTGCATCTTCACAAGTAGGAGAAAGAACCCATTAATTTTTATTACTCTGCTATTCAGTGCATTTTGAGATCAGCATATTTCAAATCCTCTTGTACTGCTTTTTGCAAACAGTTCTACACATTTTTTTATTGCAGAGGTTTGCAGGGTGTCTGGGGTGGATCAAATCCCAAAAGGCCACAAGGCCCAGCTGGGAATGTGTGTTCTGGTTTTGGGAAGATCTTGGTGAATCTGAAGAGAGTGTTTGAAAGTTATGAGTTCTGAAAGAAGGCATCCTTAGTGCAGGACCCAAGATCTGTTTGTAAGAAAAATGTATTGCTAGGACAACAAATGCTCTTTTCTGGGTGTCTCATTTTGCATTATTCCAAGTGAACCAAAAAAGACTGAAAAAAAAACCCCAACAAATTTATCTGCTGAATGTTCACTTCTTCCTCTTCAGAACAAAACCACACTGAAGGCAAAAGGCAGGCTGGTTAACTGAGGGTATTTAAAAGCTTATGTTGTTAGAACATTACTTTTTTCCACTATCTGAAGTTTGCAGACTTGCAGACCTGGTTTGGGTCCCCAGCTCACCTCAGATTCTACACCATGAAGCAAACAGATGAAAAGTTTCAGCCTAACACAGTTGTCTAACCAGTCTGTAAAGTTCAGAACCCTACTAGTGCTATAAAATCAGTGATTCATGAGCAATTGCAACACATTTCCTTATGGAAGGTCAATGCTATGAAAAGGAAGATCCATTTTTAAGAAAGAGCTTATTTTTTCATCCTAGAACCTGAGAAGATTCTCCTTGAAAATGCAGTCTCCCAGTTCTGTTCACCTGAAGTGCTAAGGCTTGGACAACAGACCCAAGCCAGAGTTGACCTATAGATTAATCCTGTTTGGCTTTTTTTTTTACTCCTAACCTTTGTACCAGTAGGTATTGTGTTGGGTTACAACAGTATTTATGCTGATGCCAGCAACTAACCACCCAAAATATCATTTATGCTGACTTGCTCTCTCTCTATCTCAGTATTTTGGGAAACCCTGAGCTCTGGCCAAGTCCTGGTTTAAGTTGGGCGGGGGGCAAGCCACCAGATATTTCCACACAGCAAAATATGCAAGGCATTCTGACTTGCTGATTTTTGTAGCATATTAGTCTGGACCCTCTTGCAATGAGTTTGGATGCCTCACCTATGGGTGGATGCACCTCATAGGATTTTCCCATTTGCTGGGAAAGGTTCTCCAAATCCTCATTGCAAACAGGGCTCCCCAGAGACTGCAGATCTAGATGATGGCAATGTATGCAAGTGGTGATGTGTCTTTCTTAATCACTATCCTTCCTCCCATGTAGTAATTATCTGATGGCATTACCCTGTATTATCTCTATTTGCCTGCTTTGAGTGCACTGTTCTTACATTTGAGTATATTTTTCTTCCTGCATATTTTCTGTTTTACGTTGTATCATTTGTTATCAACAGTAAAACATGTCTACTCTTTTCACTCTGGGGTCCAAGTTTTACAACTGATATCCACAATCACCAAAACATCACATTTTCTGTGTTCAGATGGCAACACCAGATCAGAAAAGTTAATCTTTTTCACTTTCTCCTTAGAGTTATTTCATTCTCTTCTCTCCATCCTGACTCCAGTGCTGCATAGATTGTTTTCATGATTATTTTTTAAAAGCACCTTGCCTGATTTGTTTTGTTTAATGCACAGAGATATCAGTACCATCTTACCATGTCTTTAAAGCCTCCAAGTATAGCTGCTGTAATGATCCCTAGGAATAGCCCCACTATGTTCAGAATTGTTGCAGACCAAAGCAGGTGGTAAAGGTGAATGATGTCCTGGCAGCTGCTGACATCGATGTATTCATAGTAGCCTCCAGAAATCTCTACTCTGCTGGATTAGAAAAAAAACAAAATATTGATAAAAAAAAACGTACCACACATCATAAAACCTAAGCCCTTCTGCCAGACTGTAGAATGCATACTGCAGCTTATTGATACCCTGGACCTAGCTACCAAGGGAGTGGGGATAAAGCCTCCCAGATCCCATACTTGTGGCATCTGAGATCTCCCTGCATGACAACAGCCTAAGACTGCTTGACCTGCTGTGAGACAAACAAGGTCTGCCAGTACCCAAATGACCTTGAATCTGCCTCTTATTTCCTGAAATCTCCACAGAGATAAGGGCACTGCAGGGCTTGGCCACCACACATCCAACTCCACTGCTCTGCTCCAGCTGCTTGCCCTTAGCAGCTCTACAATAGCTGGCAGGACCCAGCTGGCAGAGAGAGGTCTTTCTGCTCACATTGTTTTTACACACACACAAACACACAGAGGACAGACAGAGAAAACTCAGGTCATATCCACTTCAATCATTATTTTGGAAAGGGAAGCACAGCTCCTGCAGTGTGGGTTGGAGTCTGCAGGAAGGATTCTTCAGTGATGACTCCTCTCTGACTGCTGCTTGGGGGAACAGGCTGGCCTTCAGCTCAGCTTACCACTTGGGCTACAGCAAATACCCCTTAAGATAACTTCTTTAGCAGAGACAGACAATAACCAGGGCTTATGGATGACTTATCTCCCAGCTCACATATGGGTTTAGGCTCACACTGCACAAAGGCTTTGAGGAAAAGGGGAAGAACAGGCATGTATCTAAGGCCAAGGCCTGCTGCCAGGTCTGCAGGGATCTGCCCCCTTCCACCTTCCCTCATTACTCAGTTTCTGTTTCTTCTTTTCCTTGTAGCCACAGGAGAGACACTGCAGCCAGGAGAGGGGGGTTTCAAGCAGAATCATGGCAGAGTGTAACCACAGGTTGTAAAAACCTGTACTCAGACTGAACCTCTGTGTAACCTGAGCACTTACCCTGACTGCCTTTAACAATGCAGCCTGTGTGTACTGTTTGCAAGAGCTTGTTCCTATGGAGATCTAGGAGAGGGTAAAGCTCTCAGCCACTGAGAACATTCAGCTCTGCACAGGTAAGTAGTATAGCATGTGCTTAGCAATAGAAGGGGCTCATCCAGTGCTGCCACAGCTGGGGTTCCCACTAGCAAGAGGGATGCAAGATTGCTGTCACTTTTTCTATAATTTTATCCTTTACATAAGATGTGAGCTAACCAGCCTTGAGAATCCATGCCTTCCTTAATGAAATCTCCCAAAAAAACCCAGCACCTCCTCAGTGCAGAAAACCTGCATGGCACAATGCAAAACTGAGATGATTACACCTTTTATCTTTCATCAGAGGGCAAAAATGGGTCAGAACCAACCTGACCGGGAAGAAAAAAACAGAAAATAAGATACAGAAAGGTAACAAGTTTTTCTGTCCCAATCACTTCTCTATGTACAGCTGTTTTCAGGTAGTAAAGAGAGATTGTGTTCTGTCAACTGTCAAAGGAAAGGGGTGCACTTCACCCCTCTGCAGTGGCTTCCACAGAAACCAAGTCCTACAGAAACCAGGGATTACCCTTCCCAGCATGTGGAACCACCTTCTCCCAACAGCAGCTTTTGATCTTCCTCCACCACAGTCAATGATTTAAGTGGGGGCCAGCCCAACTAAGTCTTGTGAGAAATGCTAAGCCTGAAAGAGCCCTAGGCAGGAGCCAGTGCTAAAAAAAATCAATTTATTAATTGCTTGTTGACACATATTAGACACTCCAAATGATATAAGCAATGCATGCTGTAAATTAGGTTGCCTTAGGCAGAGTAGCCAGACCTAATGGTGTGATGACTATGTAGAGGTGCTTGATTGGTAACCACCCTTCTCACTCATCTTGGCAGAGTGCTGGTACACCTTCCAACTTCTTGTGACCATGAAGAGATATTCATGGGTAGAGAGGACACCTATTTATGAACATGCAGGTGGCACCAGCCTGCAAACTCTCTTCTCTCTCTCTTCACCACCTCTGAAACTCTCATTCTCCATTCAGGGTGGAGAATGAAACAGTGTCCCAGTTATTACAACTTCAATCTTCTAAACCAAAATCAAACCCAGCAAACAAGCAGTGCCAACAGAGAAGGGAGCTGTCAGGACAAGGGACACTCAATGAGGGAAAAACTGCAGAAGGCACCAAGCACAGAAGTAATGGAAACTCCTACCCTTTTCACTTTTGCTGGCCCACAGCACGATCACCCCTAGCTAGAATGGCTTTGGTGCCTTTCATTTCTTTATCTTTTGCCTGAGAGTCCTCGTGCCTAGCAACCACAGCTCAAGATCCCCTCCCACAGCAGTGGTCTTTAACCCATACTCTTCCCCTGCCCTACCCTGGCCCTTCAGGCACCTGCAGACCAGCATGACCATTGCTCACCATTCCCATGGCCAGCAATGGTATTTTTAGCTTACTCACTTCCCACAGTTGTACAGGTCACAGCAGAAGCAGGTGTTGGTTTTTATTTTTGGCGTGCAGGGTGCGCGGCGCTGGGGGTGACAGATTGCCTGTGTGAATACAGAAAAAAAACCCATAAAACACATAAGGAAGGACATAATCACCAAGCAACAGTTTCTGCTGCTATTTGGCCTGCTCTACGTGTAGATTTTGCACTGATCTCCAGATTAGCCCCAGGCAGATTTTTCCTTTCCTTATCTTGCAGCACAGCTCCTACAAACTCCAGTGATACCTCAAGATACACAGAACTACAACAGGCCAGTGTTTGCTTTCACCATGGGAAGTCATAGACAAGCATGAGCCTGTCTAGGAAGGGAGTTATGTAGCTCTTACAAACAGCAAAGACCTTGCTGAATTAACACACTCCTCACCACACAGCAACTCAAAGAATTTTCAGTAGGATTGAAAACAGACTGAGATTGAACAGACTGAGAGCAATAGATTGAGTTTACTCAATTCAATAGATTGAACAGATTGAGAGCAAGATTCCCATACTGGTGAACACCTGACTAAACTGGTTAATTGTCTGCCTGTGGGTAGTAACACCCACAGGCAGAGACACTGACAGCTCACAGAGACACTGACAACCTTTGGAATGAAAAGAGAAGAGGCCCCAAGCAGGCATTTTCATTTGGAATGAAGTTGTTGTTCAAAACTACTTGGGAACTTGTGAGTAAATCTCAGAAACTCTCAATGCACAGCAAAGGCAGACAATGAAGTCCATTAACACTATCAGTATGTGGCAGGAACATCCATCCTCAATGGGCTTCTCTTTGGAGAAGACAATAGATGGCAGAGGCTGGTACATGTTGCCTGTATCCAAAGAAATCACTGCTGTCTCAAGTCTTAACACCCCACCCTGCCCCTGTAATGAATGCAGAGATGAAGATCTGGAGAAACAGGTCCATTTTCCTATCTGTCATCCCCTCCTCTCCACCTGCTCCTACCCTGGCATGGCAGTACCAAGCATGGAGGAATTCACTCCCCGAGTCCTCCCAGCACCCCGCTCCCACCCCAGGCCCAGCCTCCCACACCCTCTGGGTTTTGCAAACCCCTGGGACTGGGACACCAGAACAGCAGCCTGGTATCAGGCTGCTCCACCTACACCATGAAGCTTCACAGAGACAGCACATCTGGACCTGCTCTCACCTCAGGTGGGGTTGTACTCTTGGAGTAGTACTGACATCGCCCCGCATACAGCGGCCTCAGATCCTGCCAAGGAAAAAAAAGCACCAGGCTTAGCACTGCAGGGAAATCAAGGCAGCTAGGAGGTGGGGGGAAAGGGGCCAGGCTTTGGAAAGACCCTCCTCTTGCTGTTCTGCAACATCCCCACCCACCCCCAGTGTCCCTGAGCCCTGGGTGATGCTGAACCCCTGTCTTTGGAGGCAAGTATGTGTTGCAGCTAGCGTGGGAGGAGCAGGCTCTTGAGCTGGGTTCATTTGGGTGAGAGTGGTCATCCCAAACTGAGTCAATCATTCCTCATCTCCCCAGACACATCCCAGGGGCTGCCTGACGTGTTTCCAAGTGTTCTTCATGCTGAATCATCCCTCTAATTAAATTGTTGGCAAATTTGGCTTTCTGGGCTCTTGAGTGACTTGTGGGAAATCTCTGGAGGATTACCCCTGGCTCAGCCTTCAAACACTCATTAATCTTTCACTTTGGGGCAGCCCAGGCCCCAGGGCAACACCTCAGGAAAAGCAATGCTGGATGCACAGCACCCAGCTCCTTCCCAGAAGC
This sequence comes from Florisuga fusca, assembly GCA_038090715.1. Lineage (NCBI taxonomy): Eukaryota > Metazoa > Chordata > Aves > Apodiformes > Trochilidae > Florisuga > Florisuga fusca. Next base: position 14,618,484 of record JAAWXA010000017.1, read on the forward strand.
CGCTGGACCTGCTCTCTGGGTGTCTGACCCAAAGCTGGCAGGGCAGCAGCAGGTGATAAGGAGGACACTATGTGCTCGTGTGGCAGGAGCACATCTCCAGCAAGACAGTGACATTTTTGGACTGTTTGGGGGTGAAGCGAGGCCAAAAGCATGTTTGTTCATCAAGAGACAGAAACCAGACCCCTCTGCTCCCACCCCAACTGCTCTGCCTGCCTCAGACATGCAGACATCCCCAGGGCCAGCCAGGAGGAGGTGCCAGCTCATGCCATCACCCAACCTCTCAGGTCATCACCTAAAAACCCCTGAGAAATCCTGCAGGGCTCAGACTCACGTAGCCAGGATTAGGAGTCAAAAGAGCTTCACCTTTTTACCAAAGCAAATGCTTCACGTGCCCAGGCAAGGGGAGTCAGAGATGGCCAAGACTTGCTGGTTTCATCCAGACAGATGGAGACCTCTCAGAGCTGAGCACTGCTGCCCTTTGCTCCATCAGCAAATCCCACCATCCACCTGGCTTTCCACCATGGGGATGCTCAGGGGCAGGAAAGGGGAGGTGGCTTTACAGGGAGAGTAATGAGCCAGCTGACACTGGGAGTTTCCACCTCACGGGTCATTCTGACCTTCTGAAATTCCTTTCCATTCTGATCACAAATAAACCTCCAATATGTCTTTTTAATCCCATTTTGTCAAAAATTTCAAAAGAAGTCACCGAGTTGCAGATCTGCAGGACAAAAATCTGTTTGCAGTTACAAATTTAAATGAAAAAATTGGAAATTGTGGATTTTTTCATTTCTATCCTAATAATTGAAGCTTTTACACATACCCCTGTAGTAGCAATTGGTCATAACAGCAGCAGGTTGTATTTTTTCCAGTCACTGAATGGAAACTGAGAACCTACTGCAAGTGCTTCCTCTTCATACTGTAACACTTTGATGAGCTTCCTATCAAATGGAGCATCCAGTGGTTCAATCAGAATTAAGAACTACCGCTGCTAACATTTAAAATAAAAAACTGCTCATATATTGTCCCTTGGCAACAGCTGTAATTCACATTACATCTCAATAGTTTGGAGATTCAGTAAGCACATAAGGCATACCCAAAAAACTAAAGCAAAGTTTTAAGATTTTAATGCTTGTTGCTAATTTCAAGACATTAAAAAGAAAAAAAAATACAGTTTCCTACAGTTTATGGTTTTAAACAGTATTGCTGTATATTAACAGGGTTGATGTGGTCTGACAGAGGATTACAGACACCATCACTTGTTTTCCTAGAGTCAAAGCAATGCAGGACCTGTGTTTTCTTGGGAGCACTTACAATGTGTCTGGCAGCAAAGACACCGTCTACTATGGCACAGCAGAATGCAGCAATCACCCCAAAGCTGATGAAGACAATCGATGCAACCAGCTGAAAAAAGGAAAACAAAGCAAAGAATCATCTGCCTCTCCACCACCAAACATCTCGTGCCCTCTCCACAAGGATATGTAAACCACAGTCAATAAGCCCTCAAGCAATCAATGACCCAGATGTTTGCACAAACTGCTCTCTTTGAAGGCAACAGGATGTGTGTCTCAGAGAAGAGCCTCTGCTCCTCTGGGGTGGCACGAGTGCTGAGCCAGACTGGTTTTCTGGGAACTTGATATTGTAATGCAAGATCTTCCATGACTGCAAAGTGCTAAACTTAGGCTGAGGATACCCCTCCTCCTCCTCTGGCTGCTGCTGTCTGTATCACAGAACATTAGGGGTTAGAAGGGACCTCGGAAGATCAACTCTAACTCTTTCCTGGAGAGAAAGGAGAGGATTTTCTTCTCCCCCCCCCATCCTGGAATGAATGCTGCTCAGTTCACAGGAGCTGTGGGAGCTGCTCCTGTGAATGCTTCCCAGGCTGCAAGGACACAGGTGTCTGTATGTGAGCCTCTCTGGTGGGGCTGCTTTCATGCAGGCACAAGCACAAAGCCATCAGAGCAGAAGACAGGTGACCAGCCTGTGCCATGGGTGCTGTACACCCTCACAGTAGCCTGGCTGGGCTCCTTGGTGCCAGGTTGTGGCAAGCACAACCCACGGGGCCTCCTCTTGGTTTGGCAGACCTGCAAGGAGAGATATCTCCACCTTCAGCTCAGAGGGTGAGGAGGGAAGGAAAGGGAAGTCAGACATAGCCTCATCCTGCCCATTCTTAAAATCAGGGCAAAAGCATTCAGAAAGTAAACCAGAATTACTCAAACCCCACTCAGGTATGAGAAACAAAGTCTCTGCTCCCTCTACACCACTTTAAACCCCAGTGCTCAGCCTGGGGAACCAGGCATGAGTGGTGACAGGACCCCTCCTCACTTCCAAGCAGCTGCTCCAGACCAGCCCAACACACAGAGAGCTCCCAATATGCATCCCAATCCCCCTCCCCAGAGCACATCAGGACTCCTGACAGGGCCTTGGAGAGAGGGCAAGCATGGCACTCAAACAGGCAGGTTCACAAGGAGGTGGCTTGGGGAACAGGACTATTTCCATTTAAATAACTGAGTGATTTAGTGGGTTTTTCCCTGGTGGTTTTCCACTTCAGCAATCACAGCCTTCACGTGTGGGTCGCTGGCAGCTGTTAAAAACTGCTCCTCCACAGGTACAAAGGTGACTCTGGCCCTTGTGAGCTTTGAGCACTGGAAAAAAAAAGTCACTAATAGCACAAATACAAAAACAGCAGTTAGTTTGGCCAGTGCTGGCAGATATGCCAGGTCTCCTGGCAAAGGATGTTTGTTTTAAAGCACCAGGTGCTAAGTTTGCTCAAAAACCTTGGCTCCTGCCACTGCTCAAGGATCCAGTTCTCAGACAGGCAAGTCAGATGGCTTGACAAACAGAAGCCAGACAGATCCCATATGTGTTTTTCAAAGTCTCTCAGGATTTTTAGGTTAATCACACTGTTTTTACCTAAACCTCCCTCAGTGAAAACAGACCTTCCTCCAGCCACATGCAGACCAGGTCAGCTTGAGCAATGAGTGGAGGTGCAGAAGGATAATGGGAATGGTCCTTGTACAATTGCTTACTTCAAATATCTTCAAAATGAGAGAAAAATAAAATGGTTTTTCTAGATGAGGCAAGTATTCAAGACATACACTCTCCTACTGCAAATAAAACTGCAGCAGTGGATAGAGCAGGCTTTGAAATAACCCAAGGACTACACAAACAAGCCACAGCCACTAACAACAAGCTCCTAGTGGAATATTAGATGCTGTGCCACAAAATACTTGCAGGTGGCAGCAGGTGACAAATTTTCCAGAACCAGGTCCTGAGCTGGGACTCTGCCAGCTGTAAACACCATTTCCTCCCCACTCACTGCCACAACCAGTGAAACCACACCAGGGGAAGAAGCACAGCTGCTTAGTCTCAGTGGAAAAAATGGGTTATTTGGTAGCAAGTTCAGTGTTTTTCTGTTGCTCATTGTTTTGTCTACAGGGAAGAGGATATTCTTCCTAAATAGCATGACCCTTGCAGATGGGATGTGGGCCAAACACTGAATATATAAAATTAGGGTGTTTGTCGGTTGCCCCTGTTGCAGATAGGAGCTGCTAATACAGTTATTTAAAATAATATACAAGGTTAGTGATTATAATTTTGTAACAGCCCTCCTAGGATACAAGGATCTGGTGTTAGAAATGGGTTTGCTCACTTTATTTACAGTTTCCTGTCTTTCAATTGGAGAAAGAAAAGCCTGAGAATTCATGATAAAGAAAATCTAACAGTAAATAAAACCATTCAAATTAATCATAAAAAAAAAATCATCTGTTTTCAACTGCTCTCATGATTTGCCAACAAGATTTTTGATGTAGGGTTGACAATATTGTTACTGCAGCACAAAGAAGTCCCCCTCAAAAGCCTGCTATGAGTGAGTGCTCTTCACTGCTCTAACCATCACCCACACCCAGGAGCATCTGAACAAGACAAACTGGGTTCTCACAGAGCAGGAGCCACAAAGAGGGAGTGTCCTGGGCTGAGGTTCCATTTAGACATGGCCCAGTGACACATGGGCTGTGAAGCTGTTGGTTATTACCTTTCCATGGCATGGGTGAGTGTCAGAAAGGAATGCAACAAGCTCAGAAAGGAATGAAAAAAGCTGATTCCTCACTTGCAAAGGGCTGAGTAGTCAGCTGGGTCTCAGTCAGAGCTGCTGCAGGGGTGGCCCTCCCCGGGGAGAGGAAAACTTTCCCTCACTTTGACAAGTGGGAATTGCAGATGTGCAGCCTGAAAGTGGGAACACCAGGAGAGGTCTGTGGGCAGGCTGGAGAGAAGTGAGGAGTTCTGCTTTAGCCTTGATCGACTCCCAGCCCAGCTCATGGGAGGAAACACACACAAAAACATAGCAGCAGAAATTGCTTTTAGCTCTTCCTGCCATGGCTGAGGGGCAACTGAGTAACAAGCAGCACCAAGGCTGCCTCAGAACAAACTAGGATGCTGGGGAAGTTCTCAGAAGATTATATATATATTAAAAAAAAAATAATAAAAAAAAATCCTGAACTGCCAGTGGTATGATGGAAATATGTGATGGACAAAGCTGCCACTGTAAAGTACTCCTGGGCAAGGAGCAGATGTGACTCAAGCATGGGGACAATAGGTGACAGCTACTGCATGTCCTCTCAGGGACACACCAGCTGCCAGCCCAGGCAGCAGTGACGCAGTCCCTGCAGAGCTGGGTCATGTGTGCTTGTTAGGACACAAAACCAGAGAGAGATGAAAAGAATAAACACAGGCTACCCAGGGCTCTTCCAAATAAACTAAGAGGCCACGTCAGAGCCACGCTGTCTCTCTAGGGCACTCCTGGGAAGAACACAGGAACGGCAGAACCATTGCTCAACCAGACCCTGACATGCTGCTAATACATGATGAGCAAGAGGTTTGGAAACCATGCCAGGTCAGCAAGAACAGGACATGTTGCTCTTGCAGAGCCAGGGTGAAAACAACAAAAAATATCTGGCGGGAAACCCAACTCCCCTGCACCCTGTCTGACTGGGAAAGGGAGCTTTTCCTCTGCTCCAGGGTCTGCTTCACCCTCTCCTTCCTGCTCTGCAGGGAGCAAGCTATTTGCAAAGCAAAGAGCAAGGCAGCCCAGCCTCTGGATTAGGACGAGCAGGAATTTCTCCTAACTCTCTCTGCAGCTTGGCAAACATGCCTGAGCCTTGGTCAGCAGCACGCTCTGCTCATCGGATCCCCGAGTCCCTGCAGAGGCAACTTGTCCCTGGAAGAGCAGGCAGCAGCACTGGGCCAGCAGCACAGGCTGCAGGGACATCACTGTCCCCCCTCAGCCCTCTGCACCCTCCTACAGGGCTGGAACTGTCTGGCATGGGAGTGGAACTGCAGCTGCTCTCCCACGGGAGCCAAGCAGAGGCAGGAATGCCCACAGGATGCTCCAGGACCTGGACTGCAGCTCCTCACACGCTGTCTCTAGGCAGACACATGCAGCAAGCAGAGAAACCAAGCGAGGAGACTGAGCTCAACAGCCAGCTGGGAACACATCAGGTACCAACTTCTTTTCACCTCTATCTACCCACACCTTTCACTAAAGTCTCTCAAAACACTTGAGCCCACCCTAAGCCCTGGCACTGGCACCTCCAAGCATTACAGCTGCTCCTGCAGGCACGGGCAGGAAGATGAGGGTTTTGTGAAACAGCATTTCTGGCATCCTCAGGGGCCATCAGAGGCCTAGCCAAGTCCCCACAAGTCTCCTGTGCTTGCCAAAGGGGAATCTGGGCCAGCACCATCCCCACTGCACAGAGAGATCCCCTCCCACAGCTGTGATGGTTTTATATCAGCAGCACTGGTCTCATCTCATCTGGTTTGTCCTGTCTGCACATTCACTGCCCACCTTCTGGACATTGCTCCCAAGGGATGGGACACATGAAATGTGCCAAAGCAGTGGCTGCTCAGCCCCAGCACACAAAAGTTTCCTTGCAGTGTGAGGAGAAAACCAGAGCAGGCTGTGGTCCACACATCTGCTCCAGCCAGCATCTTCTGTGCTTCTCAGGTCCCCAGCTGCTGCTTCACAGCAGGCCAGAGCTCCTGGTTCTCCTTCCTACTTGAAGAGGTGTTTGGAAACAAGGACCAGCAACACACATCTTAAATCAGCAATGCTGGAAAAGTTGGTTGCTTCTCAGTTACACCAGTGTCCATGATTTTTGTCATGTAGAGATCTTAATTGGCTTCCTTTCTCTACACATAGAGAGCAGGGAGCTCTGAGGACTCCTGTCCTCAGGAAAGACTTTCTGCTTTCACCTCCAGGCTGGCTCTCACACCCCCCGCATGACCATCTTCTCTACCCTTTCCTTACAGTAGAAAGTGATCAAAAGCAATTTCTGCAGAGCCTCAAGCCTCTAGGAATTTATTTTAAAAGATTATTATGGTTATGTGATTTACCATGTTATGTATCATATGCTGTGACAGCTCAACAGAAAACGTTCTGGGTGTGAGTCTGTGAAGCACTGAGTATCCCTAAATCACCAAACACCCAATTTCAAGGCTTTTAACACAAAAATTCCACTGAGTCCAATGAGACTGTGTATAGTCACTTTGTGTTTTACTTGGCATTTTTTTGTGTTGTTGTTTTTTAACTAAAAAAAATAAATCAGGGTTAACAGCCTTGTTCTCCAGGACTGCCAGAAACCATCTCCAGTTCTCAAGAAATATGCAACACTGCCCTAGAAGGATTAGGAAAACCAATAATACTCTTTACATACAAAATCTGAGTTACTGTGGTATTTTGTTTTTAAATAATTATAATGTACTTACCATTTGCCTTTTGTTTTCTATCAGATTTGATCCAATTATTCCAAGAAATGACCCAAAACCAAGCTGAAAAACAACACAGAGTTAATATTTACATCAGGACAGTATCCAAGATACTGTACATACAGACAGAACACAATTAAATCCAGAAGCAGCAAAAGAACATACTGCAGATGGGTGAGCACCCTTCCTTGAGTGAGAAATCAGTGGATTCTCTCACTAGCAAGAACTATGAAGTGTGTCCCTTACATAGCACTAAAAGTGTGTGCAGAAACCAAAAGGATGAGTTCTGAATTCCATCCCCTCCCCAGTGGTGCTGAGAAATGATGCTGGTGGATGAGGATATGCATTGCTGCCTTGGAACAACACTGTGAACACTCAGGAGCCTCCAGGTGCAAACCTAGCAGGACCACATCCCTAACACCTGCAGGACCAGGCTTTTGTAATGTGAAGTGTGAAACAAGGGAGAGTTTTTCTCAGGGAGATTTAGCAGTTTTCTGCCTTCTACTCCTCCCTCATTTCCAGAGGTGAGGATGCATGATCCAGGGTCTTCTACCAGAAGAGCTCACACCAGCCCAACCAGCAGAACGAGCTTCTCCAGCAAAAGCACCTTTTCTTGCTGCCACAACTGACAACACTGTTCTTATTTCAGCTCAGTGGAGTCAGCCAGGAGTGTGACTTCCCACCTCCTTTCCCCATAGCCTTAAGCTATTTAGCTACACTGAAGTATCTAGGACAGAGCACACCACAGGCAGGTCAGAATCGGGGACCTTAACCAGGAACCAGACTGCAGGGAGAGATGCAGAAATACTTCTGTGTCACCCCAAGAAAGGGCTTTGATAGGTGCTGAGCACATCCAACTCCACCTTCCATGGGTCAGCAAAATGAGAAACATCCTACGGCTGGACTGATGATATTAAGCAGGTACAAATCCAGGCAACAGATCAGGAGGGTGGTGGAGATTTGGGTGAGAATGCCAAATACCTGGCCAAGTCCCCCAGGAAGCAGAATAAGGCATGAGATGAGCTGCAGTGGTTCCAGAAGGAGTCAATGAACCTGGAATTGATATTTTAGGATCCACGAATAGAAAGCAAAGTTTTAATAAATCTGATACTAAGGAGCAGAGATCAGTAGTCACAAACATGCTGAGAAGTTGGGCTCAAATCTTTCCCTGCTCTCCTTAAGCCCAGCAGCACTGGGTGCAGTGCTTGGGCAGCCAGGGCTGCCAGCCAGCACCCCTCTGCCTGCCCTGCACCCCCATCTCTTGGAGTCTTCCCTATCAAACTATCCTGGTGGGAAGCAGAACAATGAATCCAGGTATTGCTTAACACTGGAGCAGCAGGAAGATTGAACTGCCCCAAACCCATCTGCCAGTGCTTCTGGGCTTATTATTTTGCTCATCTTGGGCAACCACCTTCCCCAAGTTACTGGAGTTTTGCAGCTCGGTTCCAAGCCCAAAGACTGGGAGATCCAGGCATTAACAGTGACATGGATCAAGGCACATTTAAGAGAAATGCTCCCACCATAGTGTTTCAGAGCAGCCTCAAGCCAAAAAGCAAAATACTAAAGATAATTTAAAAGAATTCAAAAAGAAGAAATTAGAGCAAGTCTGTACATCCAACAGGTGAAGACCAAATAAATCACTGGATTCTCATTAGTTAATTAGCTCACTACACTAATGGGAAAAGCACTTGTTTTTCTATGGATGGGACAAAAAGATCTTAATAATCTGCATCAATTGCATCACCTACTTGCTGGTGGATATGATCCCCAGGAATGTCTGTCTGAAAGGAGGACAGGACACAAAACGAACTTGCTTTTCCAGAGTAAAGCCAAAGGCCAACATGTTTGACAAGGAAACAATTCAGAAGAGCTTTGCCAGTCAAGGCCTAAGAGAGATCAGTCATTTACACAGATGCTGGAAACTGGTATAACTTGGAGACAACAAAAACATCTCACGGATAGGTCCATAAGGGTGCTTGCCCTCTGCACTTGATTGTTACTCTTGTCTTCTGAGCATCACTGTCACACTCTGGGCTTCCCAGGCCAGCCACCCAGCCACCAGTGGGGAGATTCCCACAGCCAAGGTGCTCACAGATGTGGCTGTGAAGGTGTCAGTGGTCATGGAGTGAAGGCAGCCTGGCTGCAGGATGTATCAATGCAACTTCTGCTTCAGCTCCTCCAGTAATGTCAATGAGGAACTGCACTCTTTGGGAAAAAAAAAAACAACACAACAAACAAAATCTCACTGATGAGTGGAAGGACTCCAGAGTGCCCTGTTCTGTCTATTCTCCAGAGCAGAGGTCCCAGAAGACAATCCCCTGCATCAGACTGCCACTTCTCTGAATGTTTCCTCCTTGCACAAGAAGTGTTTGCTCAAGACACACAAAAGGAGGAAAAAGGCAGCAATGAGACAGCTGACATCCCATGAGATCAGCCCATCCATGGGTCTGGTCCACAGGGGGAAATGTCACCCAGCACATGAAGAGACTTCTGGCTCTGTCTTTTCCTTACTGGTTCAGGGTACTCGGTGTATGACTAATGGTGATGCACAGAACCCCCTGATGGAGATGCACACAACATTTGTGTGAAGTCCTGGATGACAAGACCAGCAAGGAGCTGCTTCTGCAGCGATCTGGAAGCCATCTGCTCAGGGACAACTCACTGAGAGCTCATGCACCACAGCAAGCCCTTTTTTTCCACAGGAAAGGGAGAAATCCCAGCTTGTTACGAAACATCAGTTATTTTAAGCACCTGCTGAAGCATCCAGCAGCACACTGAGATGGTTTCCTGTGAGGGAGACGGGCGAGGTCGTCACGCATTTCCACGCAGCAGATTAATAAACTGACTGAGAGGAGGAATTTGGTGACACACAAGAAATGTCAAGGTGCCTCTGAACAAATTGCTCAACGCCTTTCCCAAGGCCAGGAATTCATTAATTCCTCAAGTAGACCGAGTCTTATAAAAGCAGAAGCGATGCTGACGTTCCTGGAGCAGAAATAGCACAGGAGATGTCACAGGGACATGAACAACAGCTCAGCCCATCTGCATCACCTGCTCTGAAGCACGAGGTTCAGCTCATGCTGACAGAGCACAGCCTAGGTAAGCATGGAGAGGTTGAAGCCAGCCTGTTGCCTTTCTCAACACCTTCCCTCTAGACTTCTCAGTGTAAAAGATCAAGCCTGAACGCAGGAATTCCTGGGACAAGCCAGAAAAGCTGTTCTGAACCTGAGAGGCCCAACACAGTCTGTAATAATGTTCCTCACTAATGGCTGCAAAGGGATTTTCTTCAAGTCGTAAAAGAGCTTCTCCACAGGGAAGTATAAACCTCCCAGAGACAAGCAACGTGTGGCAAATAAATCAAACCACACTCTGGCAAGAACAAGTCTCCCCTCAGCAGTCTGGACTGGTTTTAAGCCTCCAGCTTTGAAGCTCCAAACCTAAATGCTCCGAACAGCACTCCACATCTGTTAGAGCAGAGGCCTCAGCTGGAGGGCTGCAGTCACACTCAGACAATTCTGGCTGCAGCTCAGACCATTTGTGCTTCTTTTGGATGTCTCAGACACACACAGGAACAGACCAAGACTTGCTTTCCAGCTCATGTTAGACTTCTGCTCATGCTGGGAGGGCCATGATGCACTTGTCCCTTATGCTTCTGCAGGTTATACACTTAGTGGCAAGAAGGCTGGGCACCAGTAGTCTTGTCTAAAGTAAGCCATTTGAAGCCACAGCATTGTCATTGCCCATTTTCATCTGTTGATAGCAAAAAAGAGGAAATGGATGTGGTAGCCACTTAGACATGCACACGCCCCTGTCGAGCTGCCACAGCTATTGCTGATGTGTTTCTCCTCATTCAGAATCCTTAAAGACTTCAAGTGAACTTTATGACCACGAGTTCATGTGAACAGTATTTCAGGACCAGGTTTCTCAACTGTTCTTGGCACCAATGGTCCTTCTTTGCCTTCCTTCTGCTGGGGGTTACTGTGATGAATGCAGGCAAAGAAGTTCTGAGGTTGCTGTGCCTGACATAAGTCTGTTTATCTGTCTCACCATCAGCTCAGAAGCATGTTACTATCTAAGCTCAGAGGAAGCTGCCACTTGGATGGGATTTTTGCATGGGAATGAGCAGCAGGTGCAAAATAATAAAACAAATAAATTAAATGGCAATGAAGTAGCCGAGCATAATATTCAGGACAAGATCACCCTCTGTAACATTTGCAGCATTACAAGGGACTTTGTAGGCAATAAGTTTTCTAGACCTACCTAGGAGTTCTATACTTACAATAACCCCTGGGTAATAACCTCCAACAGTCACATTTTGGGTTCTTGTTGTAGCAGCTAGGCCCACCGTTAGAATTAATACTGACACAATGAGGAGAGTCACAGTTACGTAGAGAGAATTTCTTTTTCTTCTATTGAACGACCCTAAAAACACACACACACACAACAGAGTTTGCTGATTCCATCTGGGGACAGCCATGGTACCACAAATTTCTCCTCCCACCGCCAACCACATTGTGGTAAATTTTCTTTCTGCTAACTTGAGAATATTTTGGGGCTTGGCTGTCACTTTTCACCTTCACTAACATCAAGGGTTACTTGGGCGTGTGGATTCAGGTTTACTTATCACTGATCTGTCACAGATAGAGAGAACCTTAAGAACCATAACTTTGCAAAGCTCACTTGGATACATCAGAGCCTCTCAGCCCCTCTGGCCTGGGGAAACAGAGCTGCTAAGAAATATTACCATTAGGCATTCATATATTTTCTGGTCTGCCTACTTACATCAAGCCAAGTAACCACACTGTATGCCACTTGTTTTCAGGAGGAAATCTTGGCTCCAATCCTATCACAAGACAGCCACAATTTTGGATGTAAATGGGACATCACCAGTAACAGCCACTTCTCCTGCTGTAGTATCATCCTCTGTTTTCAGCAAGGACCAGATATTTTTAGATTCTTGAATAATGAATTTGTGGATTAGGAAAACTCATTTACAGCTGCCTGATTATGTTTGGGGTTTGTTGTTTTTTTTTTTTTAATCTTATATACTTATATAGTTATAGATATCCCAAATGGACCCAAGTATAAAACAGTGATTCCATCAGCCAAGAGGAAAGCTGGCTGTGACATTACACTCAGCAACAATCTTCAGTTGTGTCTGTTTAGCCCCGTGCTCTGCCATCTTTATATCACTTTATGGAACAACCCTTTTGGTTATATTTCATACATTATGTAGGCAAAACCCAGCACCCATGGAAGCTGCTGGTAGGGTAGCAACCTCACTCCCTGGGGGCTGCTGGGGACACCCTGCATCCCATCCCCACAGCCTGGGGCTCTCCGTGGGAGCAGGCAAAAGTATTTCTCACCCCAGAGGCTCCAGAGTGATGTCCACACTACCAGAATTTCTCAGTGTTTCAGGGAAGGGCAGGGATGTGTCCCAGGAGCTGCTTCCACCATCCCTGAATCTATTTCCTCATGCAAACCCTGCTGGGAACCCCTATCAGGGGCTCCCTGAGAGCGTGTCCCTGGTGAGATGGAACACCCACAGAAAGGCCAGGAGGAAAGATTCAGCCAAGCCACATGCTACCTCCTTGTCCAAATTCCCCCCGGAGAGGAGCACACCAGGCTTTGCTGGGCAGCTTTCTGCCTTGAATATGTACAACCAGGTGCCCACAGGCCCTTCTTTAGGCTCTGCACACATCTGCAGCACAGCCAGAGAGCTTTCCACCCCCAACAGCTCCACTGATATGGCCATACAGATACACACAGGTACCAGTTATCTCCCTTCCTCTACCACAACCAGCCCACCAGCCATGCTGCTGGCAGGAGCATTCCCTCTCCATCCCAATCCATGCTCTGGGCTGGCTCAGCTGCCGTGGGTATGGATAATTTCACCCACATCAACCTGATGAGCTTGAAACTATGGACAAGTCCTAAACTCGGGGCTTAAAAGCTCAACACAAGGAGGTGAAAGGCAAGAGAGGTTTGTGAAGAAAAGCAACATCCTTTTTGACTGATCAGTGTCTCTGGGAGGAAAGCCCTCCACCCACAAACCTTCTGCTCATGTCACAGACACAGCTGTCACCCCACCCCTGGGTCTAAGAACAAGGAGGCTGACAACTAGTTGGAATGAACAGCTAGACAGTTACCACTTTAAAACAAAATAAAATAACTGCTAGAGAATCCTAAGATTCAGTGTGATCCTTGGTTTTTAATTTATTATATATATATACATACAGAGTGGATATAAAAGTTCCTAACTGTTTGCTGCAAGTTGCTTTTGGGGTTAATCTTTTTATTCTCCTAAGTCTGCCAAACAAGCCTGTAATATAAATCTAAACTTCGAAAGGACTCAAAATTCATCAAGATATTGGGCCATTATTATATGTATTGCCTCCCAAATACTATAGCTTGTGCCACACTCCAGTTCCAATGTAATCACCTAAATGGAAGTGTCACATAAATGTCTTAAAATTAAAAAATACTGGGACCAAAGCTTTAGCTGAATAAAATTTTTAGAACTGGACAAAACATTGCTACTTCTTACCTAGGTTAATTCTGAAAGGAAAGAATTAACTTATCTTGCTTAAACACAGGGGAGATCACCAGATTTCTGATTACTGCTTCAGTTTTTTAGTGAGCAAAAGCTAACTAAAACCAGGTTAATGTTTTTCAGGTCAGGCTGTGCAGATGCCCCTGTGCCACACAAACCCACCCTGCAGACCACCCAGCATTCCTCCAGTCCCAGCAGAGATGCTTCAAAAAGTCAGAAACCTGCAAAACGTGCTCTTTTCTTCAAAATGAGAGTGTTTTGTAATACCACTTCTGCAGGAAAACAGAAGGAAGCTGCCTGAAACACTGCTTATGGATTCTGAATTTGTTTCAGAACCACCATGTTTCTACATCGTTCCCCAGCTTGCAACTGGCACCCACCAACATGCAAAACAAAAGTGAAACAAATGAAAATTCCTGAAAGCTTTTCAATAAGTAAGATTTAAAAGTCCTGACGAAACCAGCCATAATCCCTTAACTTGATATTGCAGACAGAAGTGAAACTGGAGACAAAGTGATTACCTCCACTTCAGCTCTGTACCACAACACTAATTTGGTTTTTTCTTTCTCTGAAAACACATTTTATTACATGTATCACTGAGAAAGTGGTTTTGTACTTCTGTAAGGATGAGTGCAGCTGCTTCAGCACACATGGACCCATACTCAGGATCTCCACTGAGAGCTGCTGAACAGCTGCCCTGGAAAATCCTCTCCCTCAACATTAATTTTTGCTGAAAGTATTCCCCAATAGATCATTTTGCTGCAGAGCTTGGTAGAGCTTTACATACCGAAGTGCAGCTAGGAGAGCTTTGCTATCTCTGCTTTTAAGAGATAGCAAAAATTTTAATTAGCCAAAAATTTTATCTGGGATCTATCCAAATGAGATACCTCAAAACTTGCAGCGTTTACCTCAACGTAAGGACACAAGGTGGTCTGAAACACTGTGCTCAATTCTGTGAGGAAGATGTAAAGAAATTAATGCCATTTTTGTCTGCCTATTTCTTTTACTAAAATGGCACTCAGAATGTGGACAGGCTTCACAAAGATTATTTTTATTGCAAGCCTCAGAAACATCACCTCATTACAACTGCCACACATAAGAACACGGCTGTAGCAGGTTTTTTCCAGATTACTCTAAAAGTTTGTAATAATACATATCTTTGTGCTGCCCCCGATCTACTTTTTTCCTGATTATCCGAAGAAAACAGACAAGATGGCACAGGAACAGCACCGATTTCTCCATCTTGTTCTTTGCAGGGCAAAGCCACAAGCGAAGAATAAACCCGAAGTGGTGGAAGGAAACCAGCTTTAACTTTTACCCGAGAAGAGAACAAGGGGCAAACAGCTCCCAACCCTTCTCCTTCCCCGCCCTTCTCCTTTTTGTTCCATTTCTCTGCCAAAGAAGCGTTACCATGCCATCTGTGACCCAAACCCCGCTCTAATTAATGTCCCTGCTGGCACCCCCAGGGGAAGGGGCTGCGGGGGCCCTCATCTCCCTCTCGGATGGGTGGGAAAACCGCAATTAGCGACCGGGATGAGGGATTCTCCGGCCTAAATGGGGAGGTGCAGGAGTCCTGCGAGGGGAGCGGGCGCAAAGGATGCTGCGGGGACGGGGCTGCCTCCGCCCGGGCAGCGGGGGACGAGGATCTCCGGGGGACGAGGATCTCCGGGGGTCTCTGCCGCGGCCCCGCAGTGGGGCTCCCNGAGGTGTCGGGGGAAGTGTTGGGTGAAGGGCAGGAGGGGGTGGGGGGTGTTGGGGCTCCTCTGCTCTCTCCCCATCGTTCCCCTTTGCACCTCAGCAGCTCCCACCTCACCGCCGCTGCTCCGGGTCACCCCGTCCTTCCCCAGGTATCTCCCTGGCACCTTTCTGTCCCCCGTTCTCCCCACCGCCCTCCTCCATGCTGCTCTCAGCCCCCGGGCAGTGCTGGTGGCATTCCCCGGCCCCCTCCCCACCATGGCCACTGCCTCGTTTTTAACTTCTCGGTGCGGTGAGGTCCCTGCTGGGGTGGCAATGCTGTTGGTGTCTGTGCCCCATCCCACCCAGGCAGCGCTCCCAGGAGACCCTGCAAGCTCCCCATGTCTCTGGCCGAGGATCAGGACATCCCTTCAGCCTCTGTTTTCCACATTATCTGTAAAATGGGGATAAAAGCATCTTCCCAGAAGGCTTTAAAATGGCTTGTAAATCACTTTAATGCCCTGGGCTGTGAGGTGCTAAGTGCAAATCATGTAATTATTTCAAGCCAAAGCATATTTCATCAAGTTAAAAGAAACTAATCCCATCTCTGCTTCAAAAAACCTCACACACGCACATTTATTGGGTAAGAGCCTAATTACCAACTTCCCCTGGGAGAAAAGAGACAGAGTGTGCTGACGGCAGAGCAACAGGCAGGTTACAAATGCTCAGATCAATTAATGGCAAAGAACATGTCACCTCCAGAGAAAACAGCACTTGTTTACCTCAGATGAACCAGAGGAGCCCTGTACTCACTTCCAGTGCCCCACGGGCAGGGGGACCAGCACTGTCTCCTTCCTGCTCAGCTGTCCCCAGAGATGGAGGGGACAGGTAGCACAGAATCATCCAGATTGGAAAGGACCTCTGAGATCATCAAGTCCAACCCTTGATCCACTGCCACTGTGGTTCCCAGACCATGGCACTGAGTGCCACATCCAGTCTCTTCTTCAAAACCTCCAGGGACAGAGAATCCACCCCCTCCCTGGGCAGCCCATTCCAATGCCTGATCACCCTTCTGCAAAGAATTTCCTCCTAATATCCAACCTAAACCTCCCCTGGCAGAGCTCAAGCCCATGCCCTCTTGTCTTACTGGGAGCTGCCTGGGAGCAGAGCCCGATCCCCCCTGGCTCCAACCTCCTTTCAGGGAGTTGCAGAGAGTGATGAGGTCTCCCCTGAGCCTCCTCTTCTCCAGGCTGAACTCTCCCAGTTCCCTCTTCCACCCCATCCCGGTCCCAGGCTGCGGGGCAGCCGGATGGCTCTGACGGGACGCGTGTTCCCCCGGGAGATGCCAGAGCAAATCCCATCTCCTCGGTTTAGGGCAGACAACTCTCCAGCCCCATTCTGGCCGGGGAAACCCATCTGTGAGCATGGCTGCCTGCGGGCCCTCCTGCCGGGTCTGGCTGGGGGCGGTATCGGTACCGAGCCAGCCCTGCTGGTCTTGGCAGACCCGTCCAGCCCGGCACAGAACGGGGCGGCTGCCAGACCGCTTCCCTTCCCGCTGCTGCCATTCATCAGCACAGCCGGAGAGCGGCTCGCAGCCATGCCCAGGAGAGGAAAGGGAAAAATGGAACTTCACCTGCTCGGGGTGGCAGGGGGCAGCCCAGGATGGATGTCCCTGTGCCTCTGGGCAAAGCCCCAGCCTGGGGTAAGGCAGCCTTTCCCCACTGTTCAGCAGACCCTGCTGCAAAGGGACGAGTCTCCAGTCCCATTGGAAATGTGCCCAGGGGATGAGCTGGTGGATGGTGCCGAGCTCCTCCCGGGACAGCTGGTGTAAAACAAGCCACACCGTTCCTTGAGAGCTGGGAACGGGCAGCCCTTGCACGCTGCCAGCACATTGCTGAAGCCATTCCAGGCAGGGTTTTGTTGAGGTTGGGCCAATGCCAGTGCCTCCTCCCCGTGCTGCCCCCCCAGCACTCCCACCACCCCAGACCCATTCAGCACTGCGACTCCATCCCACACCCCCACACCCCTAATGCCTGAATTCACTGATGGGGGGAAACTCTGATCTTCCCTGGTCCTCAGAGTGTCACAGCATTGTATCCCTCTGGATTTTGTCTTGGTGGCTGTGGCTGGCTCTTACAGCCGGGTCAGGGAAGCCTACACTGCACACTCCTAGCTGCTGTCTCATTTCAAAGGGATAAACATAGACGTGTCCCTCATACTATCCCCCATCACTGCAAAAGAGATTTTGCAAGTGTTAAGGAGGGCCCCACTGTGACTGACAAGCACATATTGCAGATACATGCAACCATCCAAAGCCCTAGTGATTTGTTAATGTTTATTAACAGCTACATGGTCTCTCCGGAGTGGAGAGCACTTGGTGGGGACTCAGGCACTGGGCAGGATGCTGTGAGGGTGCTGCAAAGGGCACCAGATGCCAGGGGGCTTGGGACAGGATCCTGTTGCGTTGAGCTCACCCCTCATAGGGAAGCAATTTCTTTTTTTGATTTGCTCCCAAACGCTAAAGTCCTGCAGGGTGTGGAGGGAAAGCTGTGGGGTCCCTGCAGACAGGCAAAGGTCTCAGCCTTTCTGGGGGTGCTGTGGGGCTGGGGAGGGGGCTATGCCTATGGGTCCCTGAGGGCTGGGGCAAGATGGCACCCACAGTGGTCCTGGTGCTGCTCCCCCAGCCTCCTGCATTGCCAAAGCTCCTGATCCTCTGCATTTCCCACCCAGGGATGGACGGGAACACCGGCGCCTGCGGCACAGAGGGTCAGCACAGGAGCCCCCACTGGGAGGTGGTGAGTCTTTTGGACCTGCTTTGTGGCTGATAAATGCAGCTGCTTTGCTTTAGGAAATGTTGCTTTGTCCCTTTAGCATCAGCATTTTGCACTGAGAGGGGAAGGGGCAGCAGTGGGTCTGGCTGGTGGTCCTGGGCAGCAAGGGGGGGTTAGAAGGGACAGGGACAACAGGGCATGGCCATCCTCTGCACACCCCAGCTGTCATGGGGGGCAGCACCCTGAGGGCTGCCCAGTGTCCCAATAGGTCCCACCACAGGTCCCAGCTCCTGCCACTCCTCCTGTCCCTAGTCCAGGTGCAAGGGACTGCTCTGAGACCATTTCTGGTCCTGGGCTGCAAAGATAAAACACCTACCAGATGTTGCATTCCAGACCTAACCCAGCTCCCTAGCACAGGGACTTCTTCCAGGGAGGTCATCCCATCGTGTCCAGCCCTGTCCTGCCCCACGTGGACCTCCTGCTCCTCAACCTTCTTCTACTGCCCAGGAGCCCTGTGGCCTCACCCAGCCAGCAGGATGGGACCCTTCACCAGGTGCTGGATATGCAGCATGGAGCCAGGAGAGAGGGAAATTTTCCCTCCTTGTGAAAGCCTTCTGCAGGACAGATCTGTGGGGTTTCCTGGGTGAGAGCCTGTGCCATTCCCTGGCATGGGTGGCTTTTGGGGAGGGCTGTGCTCACAGCCCATGTGCTGCCCACACTGCCTCACTCCCAGATGCAGCTGGTGTGAAATCATAGAATCATAGAATTGGCTGGGTTGGAAGGGACCTCAGAGATCATCAAGTCCAACCCTTGACCCACTACCACTGCAGTTCCCAGCCCATGGCACTGAGTGCCACATCCAGTCTCTTTTTAAATATCTTCAGGGATGGAGAATCCACCACCTCCCTGGGCAGCCCATTCCAATGTCTGATCACCCTCCCCATAAAGAAATTCTTTCTAATATCCAACCTAAACTTCCCCTGGCACAACTTAAGACTGTGTCCTCTTGTCTTGTTGAAAGTTGTCTGGGAAAAGAGACCAACCCCCCCCTGGCTCCAACCTCCTTTCAGGGAGTTGTAGAGAGTAATGAGGTCTCCCCTGAGCCTCCTCTTCTCCAGGCTGAACACCCCCAGCTCCCTCAGCCTCTCCTCATAGGATCTGTACTCCAGTCCCTTCACCAGCCTGGTTGCCCTCCTTTGGACCTGCTCCAGCACCTCAATCTCCTTCCTGAACTGAGGGGCCCAGAACTGGGCACAGTACTCGAGGTGTGGCCTCACCAGGGTTGAGTACAGGGGCAGAATCACTTCCCTGGACCTGCTGGCCACGCTGTTCCTGATCCAGGCCAGGATGCCATTGGCCTTCTTGGCCACCTGGGCACACTGCTGGCTAGTGGGCTATCCAAAGAGCTAATCCAACGGGCTTTTCCCAAAGCAGCACTAAGCGTTGGTGCAGAGTCCCTCTGAGCTGTTCCAGCTACTCTGAGAGTCTGAGAAGAAGTTTCCAGAACTGGTAGCTCTTTTTTTTAATGGGGAGGCAAGTGGGAGGAAGAACTCCTCCTCTTCTTCCATCAGTTGCTCCTTCGTGGGTGTCCTGGCAGCAGCAGCCCCTGCACCTGCCCTCACCTGTTCCTGCTGGGGATTCCTGCTGAGGCTGCTGCTTCCCCACTCTGACATCCTCTGCTTTCCTCATCCCTGTGGTACAGGGCTTTGGCCACGCAGGAGCAGGCTCAGGAAGGGTGGGGGGCCTGTGCCAAGCACTGTCTGTGCTGCACAGGGGCTGTGGGCATTTTTCCAGCAGCAGTTCTTTCCCAGAAGAGACCTGACTGGGGAAATCAGTGGGATGCTGATGGTTTGAATCCCCCCTGGGTCTGGCCCAGGCTCTCCAAAACATGAATTTGGGCTTTGGAGTCAGCACTCTGCCCCTGTTCTCACCGTTCTGCAGTATTTGTGCGTCTGAATGGAGTTTAATCCTCCCTGGTCTGAAGGTGTTTCCATGCCAGACTTCCTGCCAAGCCATCAGATGCTTCCCAGCTCCCACGGGGCAACCCATGGGGTGTCAGTGTCTCACTTGTTGGCCCTGGCTCAAACAGGTGCCCACATCCAGTGAGTTTCCATGGCCCTCAGCAGAGACGGGGAGATTTCAGCACAGACAGGGGGAGATTTCAGCACAGACAGGGGGAGATTATGTGGCCACATTTCTGACCCAGCCAGGAGTGGCTGAGCCCTGTGTGTTTGCACTAAAGCATGAGGAATTGAGGAACCCACCCAGATGCCAGATTCACCCCTTCTCCCTGGTGGCACCCAACCCTGCCCTGGGCTCAAGGCAAGGTCTGCACTCTCTCCCACCTCTCTGCCTGCTCTTGGAGATGTAGAGCCTGCCCATGTTCAAGGGGGGTGAAGGATGGCTGCTGTGTCTCATCTCAAGCAACTCTTGGCCAGGCACAGGTACACAGAGATTTGTGTTCCTGAGCTCCAGACAACTGAGTTTTCACCACCATGGCAGAATGCACACTCTTTCCCCCCAGGGAGATGGCTTTTCCCTGGAACTTAGTGTAATTTAAAAAAAAATCACAACGTGGGGATGTAACCAAAGACCAAACAGTTGCTCACACACCAAACAAAACAAACCGGGTGACCTCCTGAATAATATTGCCTGCTGTCATCTGTGATAGCACAGAAAATGTGCTATTTGAGCTCAGAGATACTGCAGAAGTGTGGGAACAATCCCAGGCCTCCCAGATCACAGTTTTTCTTTGGTCATGCTCACACAGGTGGGAAAAGATGAGTTTCTGTAACTGCCAGGACAAGGAGAGAGGACCCAGTGTGATGGCAGTGATGTATATGTCATGGAAAAATGAATGCTGGGATCTGAGAGATCTTGAGTCAGAACAGCCAAAACTGCCTCTCTTTAACTCAAGAGTGATGATGGGAAAGTGGAAATTTGAAACATTTCCAGCTATTAAGTGCTTTTGCGTTTATTTTTGGCCAATGAGATGTTCAGCTTGCATGTGGGGGTTGTGTTCTGTAACTCTTCCAGGAAAATAAGCATGAGGAGAAGGTCCAGGATCCTGACAGAACAGAGGACAGGAGCAGGGCAGAGATGGGGAGCAAAACCTGGGCAGAACTGGCTGGGGAGATGAAGATCTTCCTGTGGAACCCGGAGGAGAAAACATGCCTGGGGAGAACAGCCAAGAGCTGGGGTAGGTCCTTGCTCAAGCCCTGCTTTCAGGGATTATTGCCTTTTCTTCTTCACACTGGATGCACTTGCCCGTGAACATTTTTGGTAGCTTGGACTGACCACCCTTGTCCCCCAGTTTCAGGGTAGTTGTTTCTAACCAGTGCAATAAAGAGCTAGTGAGGAGGAGGAGGAGGAGGAGGAGAAAACTTTGGGGAAGTTGCCCTTGGTTTGGATCATAGAATCATAGAAAATTAAGGGTTGGGAGGGACCTCAAAAGATTGTCTAGTCCAACCCCCTCTGCCAGAGCAGGGTCACCTCCAGCAGGATGTTAATGCTTACTGAGAATATGAAAGTAAAGTTTTCAGGCTGCCCAAACCAGGTACTGGGAAGAAATTAAGAGCCTGAGCAAGCAGGGGGCTTCAGGTTGGGCTGCACCCTGCTGCACCCTGCTGCCACCAGGCACCCAGCTCCTGCCTGGATAAATCAGGAGCCCTTGGGAAGGTGGCTTTGGGATCACTGGTGTCAGTGGGAGAGGAGTGCCTGAGTGCCAGGGCAGGAGTTTTGGGGAGGGTGCACACCACAGAGCTGAGCAGCCCTCCTTGCCTGTGTGTGCCCCAGCTGTGGAAGGGCTGGGCATCTCCATCACCCCACAGCTTCCTGAGGTGTGACATGGGGCCCACAGCTGCTGTTGGGGCTGATAGGTTGGGGTGTCCCAGTGAGGGGTTTGAGTCCATTTTATCCCTATCCATGTGGCTCCCCAAATTATTGCTGAGCCTGGAGGTGCTCCTGGTGGTTTAGGGCAGCTCAGGGCTGTGGAGAATGCTGGCTGCAGGCTCAGTCTGAGACCAAGGTGCCACAGCACAGGTGATGCTGTCTGTGTCTGCAGCCATGTCCTCCTGACAGCTCGTTGCTCCCACAGGTGACAGGAAACCTGGAGTTTCTGGGTCTCCTGCAAAGCCTGTGGGACAGCCAGGTGAACCAAAGGAAACTGCCCAGGATTATTGGAGGAGTCTGAAAACCCACACACATGAGCCTGGGGCAGGCAGGCCTTGGAGACCACAATTGTGGTCACAATTTGTGACCTCCCTTGTGCCCTTTGCTGGTCCTGCTGCTCCTTTGCAGGATGGGAAGGCACGGATCTTGCGGGAGCATCAGGGAGGTGATGTTTGGGTTTCTGGAGGCTCTGCCAGGTGCTGGGAAAAGCCCTGGGAGAGGGTTTCCAGGGTTTTTCAGGCTGGTGTGTGTGTGTGGCTACTGCTGGAAGGTGTTTACTGACAGCTTCAGGGGGGGTGCAGTGTCCTCCTTGCCCGGGAGCATCACACTGTGCCACAGAGCCCTGTTTCCCTAGGGACACACCTCCCCCCAGCCACACACCCCTTGGGCTCATGTGCCTGTACAGGGGGCAGGAGAGAAGCTACAGAGAAAAATCAAGTTTTCTTTTAGAAAGAGAGACTTTGGAGGTGAATGGAGCAGAACCTTCCATCTCTCATCGTTCAGGTAGGGAGGAGGGAGTTTGCCCAGTCTGGGGCTGCTCCCCCGTGTGCAGGCCCTGAAGGATTCTCCAGGGATGAGGGGCTCGGGGGGTTTGTGCTGCCAAAACACAGGGATCTGGCTGGCCACAGGGTCAGTGCTGGAGGCCCCAGCTCCTGGGAATGGCTGCACCCTCAGCTCTGCCCGTGACAGTGCTTTCCCCTGCGTTGCAGCAAAGGTAAGGAAAGGGAATGGTGGCAGCTTGGGACCCCAGTGGCAGCTCCAGCCCCACCTGACTGGTGCAGAGGCACCATCCCAGCACCAGTGTGGCAGCACTGGAAGTACTTGGGGGGTACTGGTAGATGAAAAGCTGGATGTGAGATGGCAATGTGCACTTGCAGCCCAGAAAGCCAACTGTATCCTGGGCTGCACCAAAAGAAGAGAGGCCAGCAGGCTGAGGAAGGTGATGGTCCCCCTCTGGTGACATTCCACCTGCATCCAGCTCTTTCCTCAGCACAGGAAGAACATGGAGCTGCTGGAACAGGTCAAGAAAAGGGCCACAAAAATGAAAAGAGAGATGGAACACCTCTCTTCTGAGAACAGACTGATAGATCTGGGGCTGTTCAGCGTGGAAAAGAGAGACCATGTTGCCACCTTTCAGTACTTACAGGAGTCTTAAAATAAAGATGGCAAAAAGCATTTAGCAGAGCCTGTAGTGATGGGACAAGGGATAATGGTTTTTAAACTGGTGGAGATGAGATTTAGGCTAGGTATTAGGGAGAAATTTTTTACAATGATGGTGGTGAAGCAGTGGCACGGGTTGTAGAAGCCCATCCCTGGAAACACTCAAGGTCAGGTTGGATGGAGCTCTGAGCACCCTGCTCTCGTTGCAGGAGGGTCCTTTGAGGACCTAGGTGACCTTTAAAGGCCCCTTCCAACCCAAATTATTTTGTGGGTTGGGGATGTGGGGGGGTTGGGGATGGTTCCCCCCAGCCAGCAGCAGGACACAGCTCAGCAGCGGTTCCCAGCGCCGTGGTCCCGGCAGGAACAGGCAGGAGAAGGGCAGGAGCAGGGCAGGAGCACACATCTGTGTTCCCAGGGCTCCCTGTGAGCTGCTGGCACGTTTCTCCCGGGAAATGTTTGGGTTAGGGCTTTGCTTTGCTTTCTGAGCCACCGGGTTTTATTCACAGGCCGTGGCCTCTTGAGAACATCCTCAGCCATCACCCCGGTCCAGAGGAAAAACCAAACCTTTTCCCTGGATGTCAGGAGCGGTGCCACGGCCCCCAGAGATGCCACTCATGTCAGTCCCAGCACTGGGGACCCTGACACACAGGTGACAGGAGTCAGGGCAGGAGAATCACCCCACAGCCCCACATCAGGAGGTTTGGGGTGCTGAAGCCACCGGGTACCCTCACACGTTACCACGCCAAGAGGGGATGGGGAGGGCAGGAGACAAGGTTGGGTCTGTCTGCTGGAGAAAGCCAAACAGCTCTGAGCAACCTGGTCTGGTGGAAGGTGTCCCTGCCCATCCAGGGGTGGAGGAACTAGATGACCTTTAAGGTTACTTCCAACCCAAACCATTCTATGATGCTATGACAAGGCAGGGGGACACGGGGACCTGGTACTGACCCAGCTCTGGGTAGGGCCATGCAGCAGAAGGGGCAGAGAGGCAAATGGCAGCTGCCACCACCCCAGGGCTGGGCAGGGAGTGTGTTGGGCTGAGAGTCCTGCAGCCAAACGTGCCAGAGAGCCCTGCACCCCAAAATGCCAGGGTCTGTATGCAGAGGGGTCTGTGGGCTCCAGCCTCCACAGTAATTGTGCTGAGCATGGCTGTGCACCCCTGCAGGACACAGCCCACGGGTTGTGTTAATGGCAACGTGCCCTCTCTCTTTTGCAGGCCTGGTTTTGCTGTTTTACTTGATTTTCTACACGTGCCTGGCAGGAATGTTTGCCTTTTGCCTGTATGTGATGCTGCTCACCCTGAGCCCCTACACCCCCAGGTACCGGGACCGTGTGTCTCCACCAGGTACGTGGCCCAGTTCAGCCTCCAGCACCTCTGCCAGCACTCATGCAGCAAAATGATGCCAAAAATGGGGTGGCAGGGACCTCAGGTAAAGCCCTGCTGGGGATATACACCCCCAGGACCACCCAGCCCTCCATAACACCCCGTGTATCACTTACCTCAGGGTACTGCAGGTTCTTTCCAGAGGATCAGGCACCTGGAATAGCCCCATGTGAAGCATTCATTGTAATGATGATAATTATAATTCTAATTATGCAAACTATTAGGCTATTTATTCTCAAGGAAAATGAGCAAGTTTAGGCATTTCAGAGGTGATGCCCATTCCCTTCAGCTGCTCTCCCTTATGTCTTCAAAATAAAATGAAAATCAACAGTGGCTTTTATGAATTCCTATTTGTGGGAGTCCTGGCAGAATAATGTTCAAAAACTCCTTTCCCTATGACAGAAACAGCATTTTCCATGTTTTCATGCCAGTGGGAAGCACAAGCCCCCCTTGCCCTGCTCCCTGCCCAGAGCTGGCTTCGTGGCCAGGAGCATGGGGGGGACCCCTCAGCCTCCCTGTGCAGCCCCAAGTCCATCTCTTCCCTGCTGCTGAGGCCCTCCAGCTCTCCCATGTTTTCTGGGATATTATGAGGTTCGTGGTGTTCCCTGGGTGTGAAATGGAGGTGAGGGATCAGTGGGTTGAGGACAGAATTTATTTGGGATCCGGTGCTGCCGCCCTCTTGCCTGTCCCCAGCCTCAAGCCCAGTTGCATCCAGCCAGCCCCTGCACCAGGCACCCCATTCCTGTGGCCAGTCCACCCATGTCTGCTCCAGCAGGGTCCATTTCCTCTTCCAGGAGTAATGATCAGACCATACTTGAATGGGTTCACCATTGCCTTCAACGTCTCACAGCCCAGCACATGGCAGCCCTACGTGGACAGCATGCACCACTTCCTAGCAGGTGAGCTCTGGGGCACCCCACAAGTTGTGTCAGCAAATTCTTTGCATCCATGCACACGGGGCAGGGGTCTCCTCCTGGGGTGCAGATCAGCTCTTGGCATCTCATGACCCCCAGCTAGAAAAGGAGGCTCACAAGGTGAGCTCCCTTTGTGGGAAGGAGCCTTTCCTGCCCAGGTGGGACTTTCTGATGGCCCTGACGTGAGGATATGCACTGAGAACGTGAGGCTGTGCAGGTTTTGAGACATGTTGACAAGTCTCTTGGTCCCTCTCTCTCTCTCTCATCAGCTTATGATGACAAAGTTCAAGAGGAGAAGAATATTGAGTGTGTCCCAGGGCAGTACTTCATCCAAGGGGGAGCTGAAAGCGAGGAGAAGAAATCCTGCCAGTTCAAACGCTCACTGCTGCAGAACTGCTCTGGCATTGAGGACCCAACTTTTGGCTACTCTAGAGGCCAGCCCTGCATCCTGCTGAAGATGAACCGGGTACAGAGAAATAGAAATACAGAGAAACGTCTGAATTCCTTCCTTCAGTGCATCCCAGTGTGATAAAGACCACGCAGGAACTGAAACTGCCCAGGCCCAGGGAGAAAGGGAAGAAGAATCCCACAACCTGTTGGCTCATACTTGCCAGAAAACATGAAAGACAGAAAGTACAAAACTTTCTGGATTTCAGTTGTTGCGCCTGAGTGGCCTGAAAGGCCTTTTGCCAGGCCCCTGTGTGGGAAGAACTGAGCTTTAGGGGTACACCTCAGGCCCAAACAGCCTCTATAATGGAAATTTTAATAGAACTGAGTTTATTTGAAACCTTCTCATGGCATGGTAGCTCAGTGCAGGCTGCTGGGAAAAGAAATATGGGGTTTGAGGTGTGTATAGAAGTGGCTGTGCTGCTCTGAGGATGCTCTGCTCTGCCTCTGCTCCCGGGTGGCAGACCCTGGTTTCAGGGGCACATAATTTGTGCTGAGCAACATGACTGGCAGGCAGAAGAGCTTAAGGCCTGGGGAAGTGAGGCAGCACTCACCTGGCACCTCATTTCATACAAGCATGGATGTCTTTTGTTTTTGCAGATCATAGGCTACCGCCCTGGCGCGGGGGTCCCTGTGAGTGTGGACTGCAAAGTGCAGGTACTGGTTCCAGAGCTCGGCAGCGTGGTGGCTGTGGCCAAATGTTTCCCTTCACCAACACCTCTCCCCACTTTAGCCCCAGACACAGGACCCAGCATTGCCTCTGGGTGAAAACAGGGGCTGCTCTGCTGACAATGCCACCAGTCTCCTGCCTGGCACTCACCCTCCTTGTGCTGCTGCTCCTCCAGTCTCACCAGCAGATCCAGGCTGGGTGCTGGAGCCTGGAGCTGGGGGAAGAGGCAGGAGCTGCTCACATCCATCCCCACCTGCCCTGCAGGACCCTGGGTGCTGGGGAGCACCCAAAATGCCAACAGCAGTAGGGTGAAGGAAGGGCTCTCACTGCCTGGGCAGCAGCTAGATTGGACCTTTAGAGAGCAATAAAGCTGGGGGTGAGGCCTCTGAAGGGAGATGTATTTTGTGTCCCATGTGCTATGTCTGTACCTTTATTTTTATTATGTTTTTATGCTCACAGAAGGGCAATGAGAGTGATCTCAGATCAGTGGATTTCTACCCTGGAAATGGGACGTTTGATCTCATGTATTATCCCTACTATGGCAAGTTCACTCACGTAAGTAAGGGCTCTGGCATCTTTGCAATGTCTCCTTGGGAAGGAGAGAGCAGAAGCTGCTGCACAGAGTGCAGATGTGCTTTCTGTCTATTTTGGGCAGATGCAGGCAGGAGAGAGGCCATGGGCACTGGGATTATAGTGCTCTATTTCTGTCTCTGACAAACTGTGGGAAATCCTTGGGGACTCCAGTTCCCCTTTACCAGCACTGGGAATGATTACAGTTATCATCTGGAGACTAGGACTTGGCTTTGCCAGCTCCCAGAAAAGGCCTCAACACCAGCATTTTCCCAGGGTGTTAGGGAAGTCAGGGATTAGGTGACAAAAGAGAAGGATGAGGACTCTGCCAAGGCTATGACAAAACCACTTTAGGCTTGGTGGCTCAAAGCAGAGGAATCCACCAGCAATGGCTATTTCTGAACATGCTGACCAGCACTGCTCTGGGCTGTGCTGGGCTGTGTGGCCTTAGGAGGAAATGCACCATCACAACAAAAGCTGAAATGGAAGATGAGGCAGGCACTAGACTCCTGTTGTCACACTGCTGCTGGCTGAGGATGAGGGACAGCCCCATGTGCCAGGTCTGTGTGTTCTCTGAGCACACTGCTCTGAGGAACACCACAGATTTCTTACAACAAGCCCCAGGTCAGTTTTCAGAACAGCAGAAAGTATTTGAGAGTCCCATTTTCTGGTGTGCGAAACCCCAGTGTGATCCCATCCCTCTGAGGCTCAGGCAAAAGGAAGGCTCAGCTTCAGCATCCAGAGGGACCATGATGGAACCACGGGAACTCAGACAAACACCTGGAAACTGTGAATCATTTACTAATGATTTTTGCTGCACATGAAAGCACTGCCTGCTTTCCTGCCCCATTCAAAAATTACACCTAAATCTCTCTTCTTTTCAGGTCAACTATACATCCCCACTGGTGGCTATGCACTTTACAGATGTGAAGAGGAATTTTTCAGTCCCTATTCAGTGCAGTCTGAATGGGAAAGGAATCATCAATGACCTGAACAGTGACCGCTTCCTGGGACGAATCATTTTCATACTCAGAATTGGAAAGTAGCCACCACACACGCTGGGCACTTAGGTTAAGTCAATCAGAGGCTTTTTCCTTTTTAAAGCACAAAGCCAGCATTTTTTTCTGCTAGGAAAAACAGGCACGTGAAGATTTTTGCTAATTTATTTTTGTTCATAGCTAGGCAACA
Source organism: Florisuga fusca (assembly GCA_038090715.1). Classification (NCBI taxonomy): domain Eukaryota; kingdom Metazoa; phylum Chordata; class Aves; order Apodiformes; family Trochilidae; genus Florisuga; species Florisuga fusca. The sequence continues at coordinate 14,646,742 of JAAWXA010000017.1, forward strand.
AATGAAAATCAATGGAGAGTGGAACCACATTTTTCATAATCTGATGTAAAGCATTACTAGGAAAAATTAAATGTTATTTTCTGGGCAGAGACCCTGCAAAAGCATTTCAGTTTTGATTAAAAATCCTCTGGTATCTGAGCACTATTTTTGTAAAGTCTTTCATGAGTGACCCCTGTGGAATGCACAGGGGGTGCAGTCCTAGCACTAAATTTCACCCTTTACCATAATTTTACATGCATTTCTCAGGCAAAAGCTGGAGAGGGTAATATACTAGCACTGTTCTTCTTAAAACAAAATCCAGCAAAAATTCTGGATGTCTGCAATGGCACAGTTGAAAAGTGAAAGTGGCAGACCTCAAAATGCCTCCTGGGGTCTTTAGCACCTCGGGCACCTTGACTGGAGCATTTTATGCAGCTTGTTCAGCACACCCAAGGTGCTGGAGCAAAGGCCACGTAGAAAATCACTTCCCCTTGAACCTTTGCAACTATTTCTTTCTGAAGTGGGGAGATAAATACATCTCTCCCTCCTTCTCCTCAGGCCAGTACTTCTCCCAGCCCCAGGAATGCTCAAATCTATTGTGTAGGGAGAAGTGAGATGAATTTCTTTCTCCCCACCGTGGTGGGCAGGTTGAGGCTCCTTCCTCATTAGACCCCCCCTCAAATATCCCAGGTCTGTTCTTCCCTTTGCCAGCGAGGTCCCAGCTGTAAGGCTGCACAAAACCACAGGGAAACACACAGTCCTTCCACTGTGAAGGGGTCAGTTCTGCTATTTGTGAAGTTCTGGATTAATTCCCCTCAAAGACCCCTTGAGCACCTGCACCCTTGTCAGGGGGAGTGGTGATAACCTGAGCAACCCCTGATGCACGGGCAGCCCCTGAGCACATGGACTGCATGTCTGACAGAGAGGAATGAGACTCTGCCTGCCAGGAGCCATGAGAACACAGCAGGACAGGACACCTCAGGATAATGTACTAGTTGGAAAGCACACTTACTAAAATTACTGCCTGAACAAGAGAAATTATGGTATGTTTGTCCTACATCCTCAGCCGGGTACTTAATCTGCCATCGTTTCCTGATCTATATAGGTCTCTAAGCAGTCATTCTTTGGTATTAAAGCAACTTCAGTAAAATTAATGCTTTGGTACCATTCCTAAAACACTGGTGTAAGAGATGCAGTCTCTCACTTCAGCTCCCCATGCTGGCCAGCTAGGGATGGAATTTCAAAGCAGTGTCAAAAGTGATCCTTGACATTTGAGCACTTGGGTAACTTCCTAAGGACAAAGAGTTCAGAAATCCAGCACAATAACCCTGCTGCATGTTGAGGCAAAAACCTGTTTATCAAGAACTGTTCAAAACCTGAACCAGAAGTAGTTTAGGAACTGATTTTGCTCAGATGTGGTTATTCCTATGACACTGAGAGACAAAGGGCAAAACAATCCCTCTGCCTGCCACAACTTGTCTGAAAGGGCATGTTTGCTCATCAGGAAGTGGCTTCTGCCAAGGAAGGTGGCAGAATATCCATTTATATGGATATTCTCCAGTATCTCCCACCAATATCTCCATTTGTCACTCTTCCTTTGACATCAGAAAGAAGTTAAACCCACAAACAATTCCCTACCTGCCAGTTCCTTTGGCTCCTGTAAAACATCTAGATTTCTGTAGGATCCTGAAAGGCAACCAAATCCTTCATGCTGAACAGCTCTCCAGCTAGTAACAGGACACTTTATTTATATCTATTCCTTACCTGCCTGTTGGAAGGACTGATGAAGCAGCTGGTCCTTCAGCAGAAGCTGGACCCATGCTTTGATCCACACAAATAACTGGGATGCACACGTGTGAACAGATTGGAAGCAGAACTTTCTGTTTCCTCAGCAACATCCAGCTCTGGGCACGCTGACAATCAGGTTGAAAAAGCTCTCAGAGCTGGTGTGTGTGTCTACTTAGACTAAAACAAAACTTTATAAACACCACGGTTAACTTTATTTTCAATACATATACTCTGCTTTCAGCATATTTCTACAGTCATTTCAAGAACTGGAGAACTGCATACACCACTCTTCATGCTACAAAAACCTAAAAGTGCTGGCTCAATTTCTGACTTCTATTGAAGCCTGAAATATTACTTTATAAGTATGTATAAATTATATGCATTTCTGGATCGAGGAAAGCTCCATCTTTTAAAGAAATAACCTATCAACAGGGATGCAAAATACTTTGATCTGCAATCTGAGCATGAAACCACGGATGGAATCCATCTGCTGGCAGCAGAGAAGCAACACACTCTGCCAAGCAGCTTCTACACAGAAATTGCCAGTCTCAAAATAATTCATCATTTACCACTCTGGCAGGGAAATCACATACTGTGAGAACAAACGTACCACACAAAAGACATCCAAAATCAAAGCACACAGTCCAACTCAGCAGCATTTAATTGTACACATGAAAAAAGACAATTTGGTTCAAGAGCCCCTTTGTGGTACAAAACTGATGCAGGTAAAGCTTTGGTGATAATGAGGGCAGTAATAATGGGATGTACAGGCATTTATCAAACATCAAAAACTAACTTTGGAAATTTTTCTTCCCTGAAAATACAGCTATTGTGAGTTACTTAGACACCAGTGTTGACTGTGTATGTGAATTACTGAAAGGTTCAACACACAAAGAGATTAAATACTGAAGCAGCCTTAGTGAACACCTGCAGCAGGGGACAGAAGCTTTGTGTGCTGCTGACCTGGCAGTTCTAGAGCTGTCCCTCAGTTGGAAACCAGGGTTCACTTACCTGCAAAAGGCTTTTACTAAGATGGACCAAAGAGGCTGAAAGAGCAAGAAGCTATTTTCATCCTATCAACGTGAACCCACTGGGAATGAAGCAGAACACGAGCTTCTATTTTGGTACAGTCTGGACATAGAATTGCAAAAATATGGCATTAACATCCAAAAAAGCATCTTCAAGCAAGGCAGATGCTCTAATTTCTTTGGAAGTCACTTTCTCTACTATATATACACAGCAGTTCCTGCTTTATGATCAGCATTCCTCACACTAGAAATTTTGTGCTCTTACACTGTTCAACAGTTGACACAGTAATAAATAGGAGGAAAAAAAGCAGATTAATTCTGTCAGAACAGGCTGGTTTTTATCTACACTTACATTCCTAGATCACAGCCGTTAAGTGATCCTGCTAACCCATGAAAGCTGTCCAAAGGAACTGCAGGAATCTCTGAACAGCCTGTGCTCTTAGAGAGACTTTGAGAGCTTTAAAAACATCTGACAGCCTCCCGTGGATCAGTGCTGAGAGGCTGTGGGGTTTCTTCTCTGTGCACAGAACCAAAGCTGAGACAAACTGCAGGCAGTGACATTCCAGCCTCCCACCCTCATTTCACAATGGAGCCCAGAACAAAAGGGAAAACACAGACCAACAAACCAGCACAGGATAGGTTTCCTTTAGGGGGCTGTTGGCTTTTCCAAGTCGTGAGGGTTCTCCAGAACTGAGCCTTATTTTAGGGAATAAAGACATTAAATACACCATGCTAGTGCAGAGCTATTTAACATACATTAGGAGTCATCTCCACACTGTTGTTAAGCAAATTAATTTACTGGAAGAATCAAATTATGTTCTTATTATGTTAGTTTATTAGTGAGATCAGGTACTACCTTTACATTCAGAAGGAACCAAAAATTCAGACTGATTCACAAGAGCAAGCTGCTAATGAAAAGAGACAACAGCCAGAGGCCAAATTCCCAGCAGAAGTCTGTTAAGAGCTTGAGGTTAATTTTCCCATAGTAGGTATAGTCCCCTTCAACACAGCATTCCCACCTGGAATTATGGTTTTAGCTTCAGCACTATCTGCGATAAGCTGTATGCAACTAGAAACGTTCTTGTATAAAAAGATTAAGCCACAGAAATGAAGTTTTGGAGATGTCTTCTGTACTCAAAATATTCACATTTCTCATGTGGACACACTACTCAATTCTGTGCTCTTCAGAATACTTATTTTCTCCAAAATCATACAGTAGCTTCAAGTAATTCTGCAACTCATCTTCAGACTCATGGCAGGTTATTCTGTCGTGAAGTGGGTTTTAGAATTTCTTAAATATAGAAACTATTGGTTTTTATTCCTTATTCTTTTTAAAGGGGCGGATCAGGGGCTCTAGGAAAAGGATAAGAGCAGGGAAGGTGGCAACAGAGACAGGATTAGGTTATACAGACTGATAGCCAGTACGACTTTTTCTTCTTCCAATAAGGTAAGATATAAAGACAAGAATGATAAGGAAGCCAAGTGCCATGCCCACTGCGATGGGAATAAGAAAGTTCAGGTCAGAATCAGCAAGGCATTCTTCAGCTGCAGAAGGAAGAAAAACAAAAAAACAAAAAAAAAAAAAGCAAGGGAGAATAAATTAGTAAAGGAAATCCAGCATTAGAAACCAAAGCAAGCAAGGGGGATACAGACGTTTTGAAGAACTTACACATCTAAAGTAAAACCAGTATTGAGTAAAGCATGGATTGAATTCTTTAAGAATATGTATTACACACATAGTTTGTATTGGTAATACTTCTGATTTATAAGTTTAATTTCATATTCCTCTAGTGAGCAGTCCACTCAGATAAGAAATGTGAGGACAACACAGCAGTCTGAGCAAGCATGAGCTGATCACACCCAGACTTCAAGAGCCACACAAAAAGACAGACTGGTTTATTACTGCCTTGTGCAAGTGACTTCACCAGCCTGTCAGTCACCAGCACTTCTCTAGGTTCTAAACATGAAGAGAAGTAACAGACAGCAAACCAAGCAACAAAGTAAAAACTTACTGAAAAAGACAAGAGATAACCAAGACATCTATGCCAAAAGCACTGAGCAGAAAAGGCTCTTTGGGTGGGTAACTATTTATTTTCAATCCAAACACAAGGAAAAGGTTTGTCAGTTTGAGATGAGAACTATGCAGACCCTACCAAAATCAGCATAGGAGGGGAAAAAAAAAAAAAAAAGCACAATAGTACTACAGTGGTTTTTAATACACAGGTTGTAAAGTATGTGATGAAATCCTTGCTGATACAAACACTTGTGCAAGGATTAGGAAATCACAGGGTTTGGCCTTCTTCCCATGTTTTACAGAGCAGAGCTCCACCTGGGCAGGGCCAAGAGACGTTCAGGGAGGTATCAGTCCCTGTGTGCTGCCTCAGCATGGGGGGGATGTTTGGCTTACATGCTTATAATACAGCAAAGCTCCTTATGAAAGTTTTTTGCTTGAGTTTGTATCAAAGCAGAGTTCCATGCACACGTTCCATGTTTTATCCAAAGTCACCTGTTTGTTTTCTGTGAATATTTAAACAATTTGAGCCTCTAAGCTTTAAGTTAGATTCAGGCCACACAGCCCAGTGCACTCCTTGTCACTCCCCCTTCATGAAGGGTGACACAAAGCCTGTGGCCAAGAGGAAAAACATATCAGAGGGAGGTTCAGCACCTGGAAACACCCAACTCAGACACTCTGACAGCACCTACTGCCACGCATAGCAACACTTGGGAGGGAAAAATAGGGGACAAGAAAATGCCCTTTACACAGGAACCCAGCAGGCAGTGACAGGGATCCCCTCCCTCTCTTCTTCAAAGGAAGGAGATGGCTGCAACACCATCACAACACGACACTGTGACAAGGAATTACCAGGATAAAAAGGATTTAGTTTCATACCAGGAACATTCCATCCACCTCTCTCTGGTTTGCCAGCACACAGCAATCCATCTATTGTTACTCTGCAGTGGTCAGAAGTGTCTTCAAAGGCAGGAGGTGGTAACTGTGTGCCATGACAAGCAGGCTCCAGCAGCAACAGCTTTCCCAGCATGTTTGGTTCAATGTGTCTCCCATTCAAAATAACCAGAAATTTTGGCCCCAAACATTTGTAGCCCCAGTATAAAAGCCACCTTGCCTTTCAACTCCAATCACGAGATGCAAGTGATAGGCCAAAATTTTGTGGGTTTACTGGGATATGCTACACAATAGAGAACACTGTGGCAAATGTAAAAATTTTTTTTTAAAAAGTGTACATTGGCTGGAAAAGCTTCTTTTGAAGAGTTCTAGCATGGCATCTTTAAGCAAAAAGATCAGAAATCTTGGTATCTTGAAGCACAAGTTTAATATTTAGTAAACTCTACATAAGGCACAGTCAATAGTAATAAAAAACACCTGCAGTCTTCAACAGATTATACACGTGAATATGGAACATCCACAAGCACATCCAAATTAAATGCTGTTTTCTCAGACCAGACTAGAACTATTTTTATTCTCATAAAGCCACTGCACGTATTTAATATCCTGAAATCAAAAGTGTAGTGTTTTGAAAGCACTTAATTCATGGATTTATTATGCTGGGAGAGCATTTTTGCATTGTTTTTGCATTGTTAAGATTCCAACATAAACCACAACACATAACCAGGTTTGTTGACAAACTCTTTGCCTGACTGCAAAGCAACCCATCTTTGGAGCTCAGATTTAGTTGTGGGGCTTTTTGAATAAACTTTCTCATTTTAAAACTACTTGTATGGAGCATTACAACATTTCTTGTAACCAACAAAGTAAGCCAGGAAGTACAAGGACAACTAATCCTCCCAAAGCTGCTCCTGCTGCTATGGGTACAAGTTGTCCACCTCTGGGCTACAGCCTTCAGATAACTAGAAAAAGGGCAAAAGTCTGAAAAATAAATGCATTTAAGTGGAAATATTTAGCACTCTGATCTCCATCTAATTATTTAAAGCAGTTAAGCCTTTCCTCAACAGGGCATCTGCCAGCCAGCCAGCCACAAAGGCCTGACCTCCCCCTTCTCCCCAAAATAAACCATCAGGAATTCCTGTGCCCAAACACCCACAGACTCATAAGTCATGAAACACTTTCTTGAAAAGCATGTGTCTGCCTATGACTGGAGATGGTTATTGCACAGCACAAAGTTCAGTCTTCCAGTGTCCAGATACTCACTGCAAGTCTCCAGGAGAGACAACAATGCTGGAGACAGAACTAGAGTAAAAAAAAGTAATGCTTTGACCAAAATGAAAAGAAGAAGAAAAAAGTCTTCACACTCATTACAGGACAGCAGTAACTCCTCCTTGTTCAGTTCTGTCAGACTCCTGTGGACTGACTTGTACTGATAATTTGATGGCAATTTGATGCCTGCAGTCCTGTTGTAGTTTAAATTCAGTTTGACTCATTTACCTCCTCAGGAACTCCACCATTAAGCTCTTTAACATGAGCTCATTATTTGAGTTTTTCTTCACATTAAAAAAAGCTTCAGCTTCCACTCCAGAAAGGTGCAAACATTATTTGGACTTTGTGTAGCATGTGAGAAAGCAGCTTTAACATAATGAATACATAAGCAGTGCAGGCTAAATCAAACAGAAAGGGTGTGGGATTAGACTGCACTTTTCCCTCTTGGTCTATGAACACGGAGTTCATGAGACAGACCAGGAGGAGGCACGGGGTGAGGCTGGTGTTTCCCTGGATGCAGAATAAAGTTTGTAGGAGCTCTGTTACCCAGGATCAGCACAGCTTCCACCACAGAGGGCGCAGCTACACCCCGTTCCCCAAACGCTCTCACACTTCCAGTGCAGAACCCATTTCATTTCCCAGGCTGACTGCAAGAAGTGCTGGACACCAGTTTCAGCTGGCCAGCAAAATCAGTCACAAAACCACCCTGTCTGGGTGGGGGCTACAAGTGACAAAAAAAAAAGTTTGGAAGGAACTTTCTAACGATAAAGTGTTTCAAATAGTTCCCAAGCTGTCTGCTGCTTCTGGATCCCACCCCAGCAGGCTCCAGAATGTGCTGCAAAACAAACATGAACACAGAGACAACAAAGGGCTCTTCAGGGATCACCTTCACCAGCTGACTCTCAAATACAGACTGTGACTGAGGCTGACCTTCCTCATTTAGTTTATTTTCTTTCCAAAAAGACAGTACAAGATGTCTACTTTTCAAATCAGTTAAAAAATGTGAACAAGTTTCCTTAAGAAATAGAACAATCTTTATTATTTAGAGCACATGTTGAACAGGGTGACAGTTCCCTACAGAGCAATACATACAGGAAAACTAGTGGTTTTATAAGAACAGGCAGTCCAGGTGAAACTGGATGTTTTTTGAACCAGTTATCTGCACATCAGTCTAGGAGTACTTAAACTTCTGAGCCAATGGGTTTGCAAATGAGGATTAAATTGCAGGTTTTTGCAAAGATACCTGTGTTATTCTGGAGTTTTGGGGGCAGTTTATACTGATCTTCTACATTGTCACTTGGAAACGCTGCACAGTTCAAAAATGTACAAGGCCAGATGGATGCAGGGTGGTAACTCCTGAACAGAAATGCACATATAACTGGTGCCACTGAACATCAGTCACAAAAATGCTAAAAATCTTTATCAACTTCTGCATTTGAGAATATATTAATATGAAAGTCATTAGAACTACTTTTTTTTTTTGTTTGTTTTCTTAATTAAAATGGAAAATCTTGAAGACTGTTTCAGAATCAAACTTAGAGCAGTTTCCCACTTTCATTAAAATGGATTTCAGTAACTGATGCAAAATTCAAGCTGCAGAGTACAGGCTATGGTTAAGCATATTCCACTCATACTGGCTTCCTTGGCTAGTGTCAAGAATAAACTGTTTTTAACCCAAAAAAAACGACTGAAAGAAGTGTATTGTATGATTTGTATACAAACATGCCACAGACATCTCTACAACCCTAGAAAACACTAGTAAAACACTAAATCAGCTTCGATGCAGGCTAAACTCATTTTTAAAGGGGGAGAAAACATCACGTTCATTAAATAATGAATTTTAGGCAGCTCATAGTATGACATATGCAAAAAAGCCACACTTACCTAAAAGTCTAAAAGACTTGGGGGTTGTTTTTGTTTTTTTTTTTCCCATGCAGTAAAATCTATGTGTTACAGCACATGGAGGCCAGAGATAAGTCGTGCAGCAAGGGTTAGTCTCTACAGAGCTGCAGTTTGAGAAGAGTCCAGTTGCACTGCATTTTTTTAAGCTAGTTATCCTTTCCATAAAGCAAGGAAAAAATGGGTGTTGTGGGTCTATCTCGGACTTGGCTTTTGCATTCTTAACATTAGTAAATGGTACACAGCAAAACAATCAAACACAAAGGACATTAAACATTCAGAATGCCAATGGCAGGCAGTTCTAATGTGAGTTTTGATTGGCAGAGAACCATTCAAGATGGAAGATTTGAAGACAGCTCAAGCTGCAACAGCAGATACTGGCTCATTAAATGAAAGCATCTTTAAACAATGGTCATTCAAAGCAACAAGACAGATCAGTTCTGTGCAGAGTATGATATATAAAGTTAAGTGCACTTTAAAGTTCTGGAATACTTAGAAAGGTTTTTTTTTCCCTTTAAACCGATGCCAACAAAAAAGCTTGAATTAATTTAGCAGAACTCTGCCCCAGTTGAGTATTTTAGATGATTGCCAAGGTATAATAAATGATGAAGAATCCAGTGCCTAACAGTAAATTATTATTTTTATTAATGCATTTGGAAACAGCACTGAAGTCTTCCTATATACCCACCATTTGACAAGTATAGGTTACCCAGTTTGTTTGTACAGACAGGGCATAGGAATGGCTCCTGAAACTACACCAAGGCAGGAGTAAACTACTCAGATTCTCAGCAACTAAGTAAGTTACTGCTGCCACTTCAAAGGATCACTTAGTCACCAGCCTGAAGTTCAGTTCTATGAAAAGCAAAGTTGTTACCAGGCACTGTACAATCCTTGTGAAGTTCTGTACAAAGTCAACACAGTGACTAATGCTGCCAGCTTAACCCACAATTATGACAACTAAAGTATGCAGAGGAGAGAAGCAAGTACAAATTCCATGCTATACTGGGAGTTGCCCAATGCACATCAGTTTAGAATACGTTCTTGTTTCAGGCTGCAATTTGTAAAAAGCAGAAGTAAAACCTGAACACTTTAGGATTTTTGCAAGATAAAATCCTTAGCCTAGCAATTGATCCAAAATTTCACATCTTCAAAACAGCTATGAAGCCCCACATCGTCTTCTTAAGAGCAGGAAAACTAAAAATGTAGTTCTGCTTCATCTGAGAGCAACGTTCTCTCTTTGTTTCTCAACTCCAATTAGCTGTGGCTACTAATTACTCCTAAGGTTTGGGTCTTTTTTGGACTTCAGAACTTGCACTTGCTTTGTTTAGAGTGAAATCAGAACAGGAACCACCTTTAGATTCACAAAGTTTGATATCCAGCATAGCTTTTTCTTCTGCCAATTATGTAAGCAACCACTATAATGGCAATCAAGCCAGCAAGGGCAGCACCAACTACAATGGGGATTAGAATGCTGTCATCATCCAGCGAACACTCATGGGCTGTAGGTGAGAAAAAGGTTGCAACAAGGAATAAATAAAGACAGAATACGTGCCAAGTGTGGTATAAAAGTCTGTTTTCCTTAATATGAGGGTCTTAAAAATTCAAGGATTACATCTTTAAACAGAGAGAGGTCTGCAGAGGTCTCAAGGGGATATAAAGCACCAAAATCACTTGAGAAGTTTGAGACACCATCAGGAAGTGCCTCTGGTGTATGAGTTTTCAAGGGAGCAGCCATTCTAATTTTAAGACAGAATCAGGCTTATCTATTTCATGCTTAATGCAAGTCTGGTGCTTTTACTCATTTAGAATAAAGTAATCTAGATTTGGTGTCAAGAACCTACCCAGCATGGAGACCTGTTACAGAAAGATTAAATAACTCTAACTGGTAGAAGATGGAACTTTGCTGCATCTGGAATTAGAGTGAAATGGGACCCTAACTCTTTAGAAAGTTTTATGATCAATACCACTTACCCTGCATATATTTGGGGAGTCAGCTCACCTCTGACTAGAATTCAAAAATCTGCACCCAATCTATTTGCCTAGTGTAACAAGACTGTGCTCCAAGTGTTATCATTAAGTACAAAGATCAGGTGTACTAAAGATTAAGATTGAGGTCACTGAAGCCATTCCAGCTTTCCCCAGACAAGACCAGGATAATGCAGCAAACCAACATTTCACAGTCTTTCTTTAGTCTGGATATTCAAGACTGATTCTGAAAGAATCTCTGCCAATTCATTTTTCCCCACTTCACACCCATTCATTAATAAAAGTGACAGTAAAAAGAAACTAAGCACCTAACAGTATTATCAAAGTCCATTTCTGCAAAGGTTTTGTCCTATTTTCTTGTCTATTCAAGCTACAAAAAGCTGTTTGTCACAATGATGTCAGGTAAATTCTAAATGTAATCTGCAAGGTAATGCTTAAGCCCCTCTTTGGTGTTTCTAGCTCCTTCAAGTTTGATGAAGGAGAACTAGCATACCTAGCAGACATTTTCTAAGTGAGAACAAATCTTTCCTTGAACTTGAAGGTCAGTCTCAGAAAAATCTAACAAGAGCTTCAAAAATAGAAGTGCTTGTGCCCAACACTGCTGCTCTTTTATCAAGTAACAACTCTGCAGGCATTGCAAGAATTAACATAAAAAGAACACTTACCTGTAGAGAATTTATTTGCTTTCACAAGGAAAGGCTGAATCCATAGATTAAAAGTATGTATTTGAAGATCTTCATTAACCTCAAGAGTCTGCTCGTTTCGGCACATGTAAGAGTTACCCAGGAGAGCATCCCACTGGCTGAAATTGTTGTTATGTGCACTGGCAATGACTAAACAGAGGGGAAAAAAGAAAAGGAAATGTGCACACCCACTTTAAATGCAGTAGAGTTGCTAATACAATCATTAAGACTAAAGAGCTGTATCTAGAGGGGCAAATTTTTTAAACACTGACTTCTCTGAAAACCAAGGGAGTGTGAGGTGTGACTGATCTGCCCCAACAAGAGAAGTCAGGCACTGAAGTTCTTGCAGTACTTAGCAGTAACCCATCCTCCAGACATGGCATCAGGCTTGTACCTCCACTCCTACCAGTATCTCAGAGCTGGGAGAATCTTAGCTTGAGTGCCCTTTTAACTGCAGTAGTCTTGATAAGCAACTTGGAAAAACCAAACGTTTTTATTTGAAAAAAAGTATGCATTAGGTTTTGAAAGACTGGTGCCTTTACCCACTGGGAGTTAAACAGAAGTGGTTGGAAGGTAGAGCAGCATCTTCAATCAAACAGCTGACTTGGGAAAAAAAAACTTCAAAGTTGGTAGAACTGTATTTCACATTTCAAAAATTATGTTGCTGAAAATAGTCAAAATAAGCTCTCTTAATTTATGTATCTTTATCACAAAGTAAGAGACCCCATTAGCAGAAGTTTCAGCAAAAGAAAATGTTCCCACACTATTAAGTTAACTCTTTACCACCACTTCCATTTATTACTTCTGTAGGAAGCAAGCAGCAAGCACGAACAGCACTGAAAAAAAGTCAGAAGTATTCTCTAGAGACATTGAATAAAAACTTATATTTGCTTTAAGGAAGATACTATTTCTTACCAGAACCATTCAGACTGTTGAGCAGTGTCACGTTCACCTCTTTCAGATAAAATTTTTGTACACTTGCACTTTCATTTTTCTGTTTAAGAAGCAAGAACAAACTGTCAGTGTGCAACTCTGCATTTTTAATAATACACACCTTCCCAAGGCTAAACACATTTACAGCTCTTACACTTTCTACAACTTTAACCCAATTCTCCAATTGTTTTGAGGCAGTCAGCTAGCCACTTCCCTTCTTACACAGCCTAACACGAAGTGTCACTAAGTGACAGAAGGGTTTTACTCTGAGTGATCACCATAACAGTGATTCACTGTTAGAGTGGAAACTTAGTTTAAAACAAAAGAAGTCACTTACCACAGCAAACATGAAAGCAATCAGCGTGCTGTTCCCATCATTTAATTTCAGAGTAGCTGTTGTGTTGCCACAGGTACCATCTGCACTGGTTGTCTTTGGATTGATGTTGATCAGATGAGGCTGAAACACAGACACCCCATGTCAAGGACACCCAGCTGCCAACAGGAACACCCTCTTTCAGTCAGTGGCAGTGTCAGGATAGAAGATCTTGTCATGAAGATGACAGCAGGAAGACTGAGGCTGGCTACTGTTGAACCAAGGCTTCTTGGGTTAGCACACATGCTGGTGATACAGAAGCCAAGAAATTGCCCAGTGAAGTCAGATTTTGTTGACCTAATACAGCAGGTCAGTTTTGGCTCCCTCTGTGGGGACAGACAGTATTCTGCAGGGACCAACAGCCTTAAAAGCTAAGGAAGTTCTGGGCTTTTAATGATTGCAGTATCATGGAATTACTGAGGCTGGAAAAGTCCTCTGAGATCATGAAGTCCAGACTATCACCTAACAGTACCACATCAACAAGACCATGGCACTATGTGCCTCATCCAGCCTCTCCTTGAACACCTCAAGGGATGGTGACTCCACCACTTCCCTGGGCAGTCCATTCCAATGCCTGATCATCCTCTCCATGAGGAAGTGCTTCCTGATATCCAACCCAAACCTCCCCTGGTGCAGCTTCAGGACATGCCCTCTTGTCCTCTCACTAATTAGCTGGGAGAAGAGACCAACCCCCACCTGACTATAAACTCCCTTCAGGTAGCTGTAGAGAGTGATAAGGTCCCCCTCAAGTCTCCTGCAGGCTAAACCACCTCAGCTCCCTCAGCCTCTCCTTGTAAGATTTTCCCTGATCCCTTCAGACCCTCGTTGCTTTCCTCTGGACCCACTCCAGCACCTCAATATCCTTCTGGAACTGAGGGGCCCAGACCTGGACACAGCACTTGAGGTGTGGCCTCACCAGTGCTGAGCAGAGGGGCAGAATCACCTCCCTAGTCCTCCTGGCCACACCACTCCTGATACAGGCCAGGATGCCAATGGCCTTCAGGGCCACGTGGGCACACTGCTGCCTCATGCTCAACCACTGTCAACCAGTACTCCCAGTTCCCTCTCTGCCAGGCTGCTCTCCAGCCATTCTTCCCCCAGTCTGTAGTTCTGCATGGGGTTACTGTGGCCAAAGTGCTGGACCCTGCACTTGGTCCTGTTGAACTTCACACAAGAGGCCTCAGCCCACTGACCCAGCCTGTCCAGGTCCCTCTCCAGCATCTTCCTACCCTCTGGCAGATTGACACTCCCCCCCAGTTTGGTGTCATCCATGGATTTAGTAAGGATAGACTCAATCCCTTCATCCAGGTCATCAATAAAGATGTTGAACAGGACTTGGGCCCAGTGCTGATCCCTGGGGGACACCAACTGGTCACTGGACACCAACTGGAAGCAGCACCATGATGCTAGAGGTGCTCCAAGTAACGAGTTACATTGAATCCTTGCAAGATTTTGAAGTTAACTCTTATGCCATAACACTATTCTGATGTCAGAGGGGTGCTATGCACAGTACTCAGAAGCAGTTCCAGACAGCCAGCAGTGTACAAAGCAAATACCCTGACTCACACTTTACACCAAGTAACCACAGGAGCCTTTCTACTCTTCTAAAATAGAAGGGAAGCACCTTGTCTTGGGAAACATTCAGCTGCAGCCCCACAGTAGCCAGAAGACACGTTGTATTTCCACTCTTAAGGGAATAGTTTCCTGTCACTGGATTCTCCACAGGCTTGGGAGGAGTGGTTGGAGCAGGTGATACAGTGGTGGTAGTAGTCACATTGGCACTAGTAGGTGGAACAGTAGGTCCAGGAGTAGGCATATCAGCTTGACATATAGTCTCTGAAAAAAACCCCCAAAAATTAACCCATTTCAGTGCTGAAATTTTATTTGTCTTATGATCCAGAGGTCAGTTCAATCAGACACCAATTCCTCTGTTGAAATTTAGGCTCATTTGGGAGTCCACTCAACACCGAGTCAGAAGTTTCAAACTTGGCACTATGGCACAGTTCTCCAATTTACAGCTGCCATTTATCCTCAGAAATTCTGTAATGTTTTAAATCCACGTAGCACATGCAGTACTACTTACCTTCAACACACAGAAGTGAAACATGTGGACAAAGATAGTTAAGTGGATATAATAGTGTGATATGCATTTGCTGTAGACAAAGTAAGGAATCCTGTTAGGTGGCATGCTGCTGGATGATGTGCTCATCTCTTGGGCAGTGGAGCTATGAGATGGGACAACAGGCCTGGGGCTATTTAACTGAAAAAGTGGAGGCTACCACTGAAAATGGAAGGCAGTCAAGTTAGAAAACTCGCAGTTTTAGTGATCTAGTCAGCAACAGAAAATCTGAAATGCTTATCTTCAGTATCTCTATTACTGGAATACACACATTATTAGATTACCACTTTGGCATGGAAACAATCCATGTTACTCGATACAACTTAATCTGTCCTACTCCCCTGTTTTTCCAGGAATAAGGAAAGATGTGCTATGGGATATTTACACAAACATCACTCAACACTGCACATCTTAGAACTGGTGGATCTTTTATTACAGGACTTTATTCCCTACACTAAGATAGAATACAAAAAAAAGCTCATTCACAAACTGAAATGCTCACCTTTTTTACCAATTGTGCCATTCTGAACAAAAGGCTGCACAGTAACATTCCAGAAAATCTGTGTTACATTGTCTGTTTGCACACTGTCAGTACTGTGGCACACGAAGACATTACCCAGCTGAACTGGCCCCATGGTATCCTTTACAACAACAGTAATTGGTCCTACAAAAAAGCACAAATATTTTCATGCCTTATGAACTACAAGAACATTTATAAGAATCATTAGGTTTTAGGTAATTCTAGAAGAGAAAGGAATTTAACAATCCTAACCTCTCTTGAAGGCTTTAACTACCTGTCCTGACCTCAAGTGCAGAGCACTGCAGAGAAGTCACAAAGCTTCCAGAACTAGACAAGCCATTAAAAAGGTGAACCCTTTAAGTTTTCATTTAAAGAAAAAAAAATCCTATTATAAGTAGGTATTAGCACACAGAAAGCCTAAAATTTTATTGCTGAGGTAGGTGGAAGGTCAAGTAATGCATTCTAAAATGAACCTTCCATATGCCTGCTGTCCCCTAGCAGCACCTCAGTGACCAAAGCTGTGCAGTTAACCTCCCCCTTCTGTCCCACTTAAAGGGATTAGAGGTTCAGTGAAGCTAACTGGTCTGTGTTCTTCCCCAGCAGGCAGGTGGGATGAACAAACAGCCAGTATATGGCACAGAAATCATTCAGGTATATTGGTAGTCCTAACTTTGTAAAAGCAAGCCAAGGCATGTGAGATCTGACACTCGTGTGACCATGATTGTTCTGCAAGGAGGATTCTGCACTGGATGTTACCTTTTCTTTTAGCATCAGGAAATACAGCAGTGTCGTTGGTGTTGTAGGTAAAAGTGACAAAGTCACCCTGCCAAGTTCCATTGGTCCTGGTATAATTATTGCTCCAGGAGTGACCGTTCCCAAACTGCACTGCCAGAAGGGCAGCACGTCTGTCACTGCCACAGACACTTCCATCGTGTGTCACGTTGGATGACAAATTCAAGGTTGTGTTTTTCTAGAAGAAAAGGGGGATTTTAAAGGTTTTGATAGGCAGCAGTTCCTCCCCATGACAATGCTAAAAAACTGCTGGAGTTAGACGGAACCTAGCGCAAGATTAGTGGGATTATTTTAGGTTATTCTACAGAATTATGAAAAAAAACACTCCCTGTCACCTGACTGAGCAAGGAGTCCTACTAGATTCAAGCACAAAGCTAACTTGGCTGTAAATCCTGACCATGCTGAGCTGCAATGTAGATTTACTCTTTAGGGTAAAAACATTAATACACTGATAGACAAAACCCACAAAGTTTGACCAGTATGCTGTTCAAGGAAGTGCAACAGGCCACTTTCAGTTACTTGTATTATTAAGTAAGAACTTGTGCTTTGTTTTTAAATTAATATTTAGGAATACTTTTAACACCTGTCTTAGTAAAAACAACGACAACAACAAAAGTAAACCACCAAACACCTTAGGTAAAAAAGAGAATACTTAAGCTTTTACCCAGGAGAAAATACAGTTCTCAAAAGTTACAGCCAAATACTTACATAATCACTACTGTTTGTTTCATATTTTATCAAGAATTTCATCATCCATTTTGCATACAGGCACGTGGCATTAGAGGAATCCTTTAGATCTATTTCCACTGCATAGGACTGGAAAAAACCTATAAAATACAATTACTAGCTATTAAGACATTGCTTTTGCTTAATTTTCTACAACCTCTGAAGAGGCCAGCTCATTACAAAGCAGAAAATGATTTCAAAGACTCGATTCAGTACCTTGCCAGGTCCTGAGAGAGCAGCTTGGTTTCTAAAAAAGTATTAAAAGTGGGAAGCACACCATGAAGTTATCATTGCTATATAAAAATTAAGATAATGTTTCATCATCTATTTACCTAACAAAGACTAATGAACAACATAAACAACAGCTTTCTGGTGGCAGACTAAACCGAAGTGCTGGAAGACAGCCCTTAAACAGTGTATGCCTTGCAGACCAGGGTCTCCCTATCATGTCTCCTCAGTGCTACAACACAAGTCTGACCTCTAAGAGCTGAGACCGGGTTCCTTCATGGAGCTTCCACAATTTCTGCCTCAAAAGGCACGGATGCTAAATTCCCTTTACATTTTTTTTTTTCTTTTTTTGGTAACTTTTTGCATCCGTTGGATTTTCAACCCAGCGCCTCTCAACAGAGACATCCCCCCCCTCCCTTCCCCTCCCCACCNGCCCGCACGCCGCCAATCCCCGCGCCGGCGACTCGATTCGATGGATCGCGGACAGGGCGAGAGGGGCGCGGCGCCTCGGGCGGGCGGGAGGATCAGCGGCCGAACTGGGATCGGGGTCGGGAATCGGGATCGGGAATCGGGATCGGGATCGGTGCGTCCCCGCCCTGTGAGGCCACCGCGAGGCTCGGTAGGAGCAGGGTCTCGGCTTCGGCCCTCGGCGGGGTCTGCTGCTGCCGCCGCTGGGGCTGCTGTGAGTGGGGAAGAGAAAGCTGAGGGGAGATGTGAGTTCGTAGGGTCACGGAGCCACAAACCGGGCTGAGTCGAAGGGACCTCGAAGCTCACCCGGTTCCGACCCCCCTGCATGGGCAGGGACACTTCCCACCAGCCCAGGCTGCTCCACGCTCCATCCAAGCCGGACCCGAACACTGCCAGGGATGGGGCGGCCTCAGCTTCCCCGGGCTGTGCCTCAGCAGCCTCACAGTCAGGAATTTCTTCCTCATGTCCCACCTGCCTTTCCCCTTTCCAGGTTAAAGCCCTTACCCCTTGTCCTATCCCTATATGAGATGTTGAGTACAGAGGCTTTGAGTGAAAATAATAATAAATAAAGTATTGTTCACGTTACACAATAAACAGCGAGGGCTGGGAACGGGCTCCGGTGACTTCAACACTCGGGGCAGCCGTGAGGAGACGCAGGAGCTCTGGGGTTGTCACCCCAGGATCTGCTCCAGGGAGAGGGTGGCCTGAGGGGGTCTGAGCTGTCCCGTCCCTGCAGGAGGACACGGCTGTCACTGTCACATCCCCCGAGGTCACCCAGGGCCAACCACTCGGGCTCTGCTGGGGGCTGTTCCACCCTGACCGGGCAGAAACCTTCCCGGTGTTGTCCTCTGGAACACGGGGCGGGGGTTGGCTGATGCTGGGCTGCAAAACATGGGGCAGAAAGTAGGTGGGGGAAAGCATCTGCCTGGTGCAAATGTGAGGGAAAAAAGCCAACGGGATGTGTGTGTGTGAGGGGGAGAAGGTGGGAGCGGGCAAGAAACCTGGTGGGTTTGAGATTGGAAGGAGTTATGAAAAGAAAGGCTTGGGAAAGAGAAGGGAGTTGGGGAAGAGGAGACTGGGGCTGGGAGAAAGCAAGGAAAATGGCAGGAAGGAGGAGACAGGATCTCAGAGAGGAAAGGCCTTTCCGGAATGAAATATTCCTGAGGGAGACCTGCAAAGAGTATTTTGGATCATCAGGGACTAAGAAACATGCCCAGTCATTGGGGAAGAAAAAGTTTTGAAGAAGACAATAATACACATCAACCCAATACAGTAAGACAGTGGGAGAGCAGATGGTGTTGATAGGAAAGCTGCTAAGAAGTCCTGTGGAAGTTGAATAGTGCAATTCGTGATTAAATATCACTTAAATACTCTTCATGTCAGTTAAATACTCTTGGATGTATACTTGCAATACCCTACTTTTCCAAAGTAACTAAACCTGGCAAGTCAGGATGACCTCTGAAACGCACATACAACTGGGAGTTCCACACACAGGTGCCTGGGTGGTCAGACATGTTCACATGTTCATGTGTTAATTTTTGTGCTTCATAACTGCACCTAGAACTGGCTAACCATGTGTACTACATACCTGCAAATGCATGTCTAAGCGTCATTGCTTGTGAATATCAAAATTCATGTAGCTCCAAAATGCTTAAAATATATATTTTTTTTTAATTAGACTTCGGGCTTTATTTACTGAAAACCTATCTGAAGAAATAAACTTTGTATTTAATAACTAAGCCAGTTCTTGCTGTAGGCTGTGGGGGAGTGTCCAGTAAGAGCAGCAGAGACAAAACCACAAATTCTGAAGGCAGCAAGTCTTTCATCTCCCTCAGCTCCACCGCAAAGATCGGGGCATTTCAGAGGAGAGGGAGAGTCACGCTGCTGGGACTTTTACATTTCCTCAGGCCTCACTGTTTCATTTCAAAGTCCTGTTTTTAAAAAGGCATCTCTCAGGGAGTTAGGAGAAATTACATTAAGAGGATTTGACTGTTTGAGGAGAGATTTTGAATTAGGCTTTAATTAACCGGAGGAGGAGAAAATGGTGGGTATGTTCCTGGCAGTTTGTGTGGTGCAATGTCACCTTTTGTGTCAGCTGGCACCTTTACTTCAGGACACGTAGCTTTGTGTATAAACACTGGTATGTGCAAATACCCCCTTGTTCCAAGTTCTGAGTATCTCTTGCTTGCAGACAGGATATAGACTGGGAAATCATGAGGTGATCTGAAAACATAAAAAGGAAGACTGCTCACCGTGTTTCTTTTATGCCAATTAATCTGCCAATTAATCTCACTGGTTTGAGACTAAAAGAAGAGTATAGTTTATATAATTCAGCATAATTTGAAACCTAGTGTTTTGCACCAGAAATATCCTCATTAATGTCAGAGGCACTGATTTGCCTCTCCCTCTCTTTGCACCTCATGTCTTTGCCTTCCCTGTATCTCCATCCCTGCCATGTAACTGCCTTTCATAGGCTCTTTGTGGTATTAAATAATTTAACCATAATCTTACCAGGTGTCCTTTTTATTCAGAGTTTTACTTCTTGCTTGGTGTATCAGCGAGGATGAAAGAGAGGACTGCTCCTCCCTTGGGGCTATGGAAAAAAAACTGTATGGGTGAATCCTGCTTTTGGTTAACTCCATGCCAAACTGTTTATGGGGGCAGCTTAACAGAAGGATGAAGTTGTGTGACTTCAGAGGCTTTTCAGTGTCACAGAACATCACAGGAGAGGATGATATCCCTGTGGTGTGTGTACATCGAGGCTGACCCCAGGGACAACGTGGGAACCACCAAAGTTGCCCAAAGTGTTTGTGCCCTTGGGGAGGCCCAAGGATCAGATTCCACTTGCAGGCACCTCGCATTCACATATGGGATAAAGTTTGCCCAGCAAAGCCCACATGCTCCAGCCATCTGAATGTGTTAAAAAGTTGTTAAAAGCAATATGCTCTGGTGGTAGTAAAATGAAACTCTGTTCCTCTCTTGTTTAACAAATCTTCTGCCTTTCCTTAGGAAAAAATAGTGAAGTGTTTGGGGTCAGATGTTGTCTGAGTCCTCTTAAATTCCTTGGAAATGTTATTATATTCAGCACTTGTAGGAGTCAGCCTCTACAAATATCCACTGCATCTTACCATGTGTAATTTCTTTGTTGGCTGTGGCAGTCTTGAAGAATGGTATGATTTATGTGATAGCTGGAGCTCAGTAACATAAGATCTAACTCACATGATCAGCTGCTTTCTTTTAATGATAGAAGTGGGAATACTGTTACCACGATGCAGAAGATGCTTTACCCTTCTGCTTACTAGAAATAAACGACTTTGAATTTGGTGTGATTTTGGGAGCCACTGGTGGATAGCAAGATGATCCTGGTTTTCTAAGACATTCCTTATGTTTATTCCTGGCTGTGAAAATGAGGACTGTAGTGTTTCAGTAAGGCAGAACTCTGCAAGGCACATTTTTACTCTGTGTTATACTTAGTCCGATGTCAGTAGTTTTAAGGACATATTGACATGTACTGAGAACAAATATGCAAACCCTTCTGATTTCTTTTTAAAGCTTGAGTTCATCAAGGAATATAAATTCATGCCTAATTTCAAACGCACAGGCTGTTCTGTGACTTTCATTCACATTATGCTCTTTATATCCATTGTATGCTTAAACCTTTGTGAATCCTTTAGCAGTTTCAGCTGGTTGGATATTGTATCTGTGACCAAACTTTTCTTAACCCAGGGACTTGCAAAAACTGATGGATGTGTGTGGTCAGAAGCAAAGTGTCCAGAATTTGATGATGCACTGAGTAACAATGTTTCTGATCTCTGGTGCCTCGTGTGATAAAAACAGGAAAGAGAGAATACCTTAAGGACATGCAGTAAATCCTACTTTATTCTAATATATTTTTATTCATTCTTTTAGATGTCTCTTTAAACACCAGGACATTTTCTGTGTTTTTTTTCCGGGGACAAGATTACAGCAGAACCAATTGTTGCCTTCCAGGAGGCAGAGAAAGGATTTGGCACCAGTTTACAAGGGAGGGATGGAAAGAGGAAGAGATTAACGCTGGCCGGGGAGGACAGAGATTCACTTGGCAGCTGGGAATGAACCGCAGGGATCTTCCTGGGGCTGCGTCAACAAACTGCGAGGGTTACAGCTATTCACCAAAGTTTTCCTTCTCACACCACACCAGTTTGTAGCCTGGGGAATTCAGATTTGCTGGGATCCGGACCCCAGAAGGAAGACATCACAGTGTCACATCACAGTGTGACATCTGCATACACAAAAAACCCAACAACAACAAGAAAAAGGCTTGTTATCCAGGAAAACGATGTAGTTCACTCTTGCTCCGAGCAGATGGCAGCCTTCCTGAGCTGTTGCCTTTCTGCGGGAGGTGGTGGTGGGGAACCAAACCATTAAACGCTGCTGCAGGGAAACTGCTGAGTCAAGACTGGGGCAATCACGTGAAATACCAGAAAAAGAAAGCTCAGCGGGGAGGTGAGGACACAGGAGAGCAGGTTGCAACAGAGAGCTGCAAAACTTCCTGCAAAAAGCACTCTGAATTCCCCCCTTGGGACACAGCTGGAAAAACACGTTCCCAGCCTAGCGGGAAGGAGCAAAGGCACAGGCGGTGGCGTTCTGTGACAAGCTTGTGACACAAGCATTGCTTCTCTACCCGAAAAGGGTTTCAGCATGGGCTGGCTGCCTGCGGAGCCGAGAGGGAGGCGGGAGCAGGGGCTGGGGCTGGTCCTTGGCTGTCCCAGCGGGAGCATCCTCCGTGGTGCGGGATGCAGGGCCAGGGGATGCTCCTGAAGGTCCTCTGGAGCATTCCCAGCTCCTGCTGGACGTCATGTGCCCCACAGCACTCAGCAGATGGGACAAACATGTGGCAGCAGATGAGATTGATGCATTTTGTGAGTCACGCCAGAGTTCTTGCAGATCTGGATCTCTTCAGTGTGGAAAACACTTGTTTGACTGACAACTCAACACAGGCTTTGGGCTTGTAACAGGAAAGCAGAATAATGTCAATACTCTTAATTTTATGTTTCTATCAAGCCCACATTGCTAACTTGCTGGAGATAAATCTGTCAGCTGCAGAGCAGAATTACTTTGTGAAAGTGACTGGCTCTTGCACAAGGCACCTCCCACTCCCAACTCTTATGAAAGATGTTTTGGCTGTAACTTCTTCTGAGAAATTTCAGCAGGAAATGTCACACTTCATCAGGAAACTATATCTAAAAATACAGGGTTAGAAGGGAGAATATCCATTATACTGTCATTTTCATATCTGGATATTTTAACTGCAGTTCAGTGCTAGAGGATCCCTCATGACCTAGAATAACACCACTTCCCTTTTACAGAGAGCACATCAGGGAAGGTGGTACATGTAATAATGATATATGTAACCCATCTACACTTTCCAGCTCTGACCCAGGTGGGAAACCAAGTCCGGAAAACCCTGAGCTGACTCCTGTTCACTCTATTGTCCTGTGTAATGAAACTCTCCCAGGGAATGTTTGGCTCTCCAGTTTGAGGTTGCGTGTCTGCTCGGTGCTTTTGGAGCCAGGATTTGAAGCAGCAGCTGCTGCTGTAGGAATAAAAAGGCAGAAGCTGAAGGGATGGGCAGGCGGTGCCATTTCTGCAGGCGGCAGAATCGCAGCCCTTTGGCTGCAGAACCAGTTCTCTGGTTCTGACATCCCCTGGGTCCCAACCTACCAGCAAGCTTTACCTGCACGGTGAGGAGGTTCCAGCTCACCCCTGCAGAGGCTGTTTTGTAATCTTTGTTCCCATCTCATGCCTGAGAGCTGTGCCTCCTCCCCTGGCAGAGCTGGGGGTGCGTCCTGTCCTGCATAGCCTTTAGGAAAAATCAGAACAGCAGCTTGAGCCTCAGACTGGCACTGACTGAAAGATTTTCTTGCCATAGCTAAGGGAATGCTTTTGAAAATGGTATCTGTTTCTGACCATGGTGACAAAGTGTTCTCAGATACACTTCCCACTCCAGAGACAGCACAAGTGATAATTTCATGAGGTTTGGTCTGGAAGAGGAAGCTACGTATTAAACGAATATCTTGTGTATGATCCAACACTGTATTACTTCAAACTGTATTAAAATTACTTGCCACTCCAAATGGTAAAAAGAAATCCATTCCATAGAATCTTACATGCATACTCACTCCTCTCTATTTGCAAAGTCACAGTGACTAAGCTTTGCAAAGCAACCCTTGAGCCCTGCAATGGCCTGAGCACCACGAGCCTGATGCCTGACTCTAATTGCCTTAGCTGCATAAAGCATCCAGATGATGGAGCTGCTGGAAAAGCAGCTACTGCACCTTCCTTATTACTGATAATAGAAATAGATTGAGCAGAACCTCCAGACTAACACTTATCTGAAAAGACAAAATTTTAGAGCAAAAGCAATTTGGGATTACATAAGCATTTAAATACAGAAGCAGTGACATTAGTGTTTTCCTCCAGCTCTCAAATCCAAGTGTTTCAAGCTGACAAACAACTGATTATTTTAAGGAGTAAGATGAAGAACTATTATCAGTGCTATAGGAAACATTTGATTAACTGTGTTGCTCTGTCTGAACAGCCTCATTTAGCACTAGTGGTGTTAGCAGCTAAAGGAGCTGAAGCCTTAGGACACGAGGGCTGACCAAGCATAAACTGATAAAACTGATGCTGCTTAACACAGAGCTCCCTGAATCCAGCAGGTACAACTGGAATGAAGATAAGGACAAAGGAGACAATTCCAAGAGAACCAGGTGACTTCAGAAGGTGAAACTCACTAAGAAATTGAGACTTCTGACCAGAATTAAGAGATTAGACCTGAGGGTGGGATGCTGGGTGGAACAGATGGAATTAAGAGGAGTGAATTGGGGGGGGGGCCTTCTCCCAGGGCATCCAGCTTGAGCTGTAACCAAAGAACTAAAAGACTTATTGAAAGCTTCACTCAGACTTGGCATTCTCAGCAGGATCCTAAGGTCAGGACCTGTCATGGTGGCCAGCACACAAAAATCTGCAACAAGAACAATTCAGTGTTTGCTGATGTGACCTACTTCTCCTAAGCTCAAGCAAAGGGGTTTATGTGCTGCAGTGTCTTACTGAGTTAAAAAAACCTTTCAACTTACTTTTGCTCATATCCTCATGCTTATTTCCCATAAGCAGCAGCAGGACAAGATGTTGAAGTCATTTTAAAGATGATCTTGTATCAGGAAGCAGTTGCTTAACCAGAAAAAAACCCAACCCTGCTCCATTCTAGGTTGATCAGCATCAAGTATTTCTCTTCCCAGTTAACTCCATGTTCAAGGAATCCTCTGCACTAAGTCCAATGTCTCTCAACTCCTCAAGTCATTTTGAGGTGTTATTTTCTATATACCAAAAAGTACATCCACAACCAAGGGACACCCCCCCCTCCCCTCAAACCTCTTAAATTTGGCACCAGTTGCTCTTGATATGAACAAGTACAGTGATGCAGACTGCACTTCCTGTCAGAAGTATTTACTGCTCTATCAATTTTTATTATTTTTTCAAATTTTTTAACTGCAAAATTCTACAGGACTGTGGAGAACAGAGGAGGAAACGTTCTCCTTAAGGAGAAAGTGTTAGTAGAAAAAACACCCCATGCATTTAGATGCCTTTGTTCCTCAGTAACTGTACCAGAGCCACAAAAATTTTTACTGTAGTGGGAGACAATGAATAATTGTACAGCAAGAGAGGAGCCTGCTCTGTTAGGAACAAGCCACCACCTGGGGTGTTCTTGTACCATTTCTGGCACTTCTCCACCCTAATCCTGATCCAGAGTTTGTGAGGATGCTTATTTCCTTCCCCTCCAATAACCTGCTAGAAGACTTAATAATAAAAATAATAATTCAGGAATGGAAGCCACTTAGAAAACTCAAGGGATTTTAATGACTGAATGAAGAAGGAACTACTTATAGTTAAGTAGCAAACAGGTATTTTGCTATCAAAGCACAAGCTAAAGAATTTAAAGAAGCAACAAACATCAGTAAGCCCAACATACAGAACTTGGAGTAAGAAGGCATTTTACACACAAGAGTTTATCAACACAAAACTGTTTAATATTTATTAAATGACACAAAATACCTAGATAACAGACTCACTCTCTGAAAGGACATGTATTTACATTATTTACCAACTTAAGAAAGACTCTCTGTACCCATATCAGACTTATGAAACATAAAAAAGGTTTTGCTGCTTTTTGCATCGAAGGATGCAACGGTGATACATGCCCTGTTTGCAAGTCTGCATAAACTATAACTTTTTGATGCAGTGAAAAAGCACAATTTCATATTCTGGTAGCCAAGTGAAGAGGCTTCTGAAAAGTAACAGGGTTAGTTTTTTCCTTCACTCCAGACATACTCTGAAGAACTGTTGTACAAAAAGTATATTACATTTTTGAATGCTGCTGTACTCTTACAATTTTAGTGTAACGTTTCAAAGAAAATATTCTTTCTACTATATGAAATCACTAAAAATTGGTATCTGAACATTTCTTTAGATGCACTTTTTTTTTTTTTTTAAGAAAGCGTTAGGGCAAATGATATGTCTAGGAAAAATGAGAGACTGACCAAAAGAAAAAAAAAAAAAAGAAAAAAAAAAAAAGCAGAGACCAAAATATGAACAGCTAACGCAACTTAACAATTTGCTAAGGTTTGTTTTTGTTTTTTTTTTTATTAACTATTTACTTTGGCACCTTTGTGTAAACTATAGAACAAAACAACGTTTACAACACATTTGCAATTACAGCATTTAAACAAAATGGTCACTTTTTAAACCAGCCAAGACAAAAAAATAGTCCATTTATGGGTATAAAGATTAAAAAACCTAAAATATATATTTCTAAGAATAAACTGCAATTTCTTATGAACAAGGTGCTATAAACTGCATGCAAGAGTCAAGATTAAAAATGTGTGGCCAAACAGACAAGCTGTGTTATAGCCAGATGAACTGTGGTCCAAGCCCACTTTTTTTTTTTTTTTCTTACAGAGATATATATGGCTCAATAGGCAGGCACATGATCCCAGCAAGAAGTTGCAGAGTTGTACGGCTGGACGAGAAATCTTGGCTGCAGCTTTGTCATAAACCAGGAATGAGCAAGACCTTAGCAGAAGAGATGAGCAAGTTCTTGGGGAAAACTCATGAAGATAGAAGCAGCAGCCTTCTCTTCTCCCCTCCCCTCTCTCACTCCCTGTCTTGGCCTAGCCAGGGTTCTCAAAGTCCATTCTTTGGGTTGCTTTAACTAGATTGCCACTTAGGGTCTGCCTCAGATGGTGGAAGTCTGGTGAGATTTAAGGACATTTTCTCTATGTAGTTTCTGCATTTATGTTACTGAAATGGATGAGAGAAATTACACAGAACTCCAGACCTTTGCAGTTAGTTTGACTGAATACAACACACCTGTCTAATGAGGGAGGATTTTACCAGAATAGGTATTTTAAAGACATAGTGGTGTTAGATTTATATGCTACAACAGACTGACTGGAACCAGTTCAGTACTGACACTCATCATCTCCTGTCTCCCATAGAGTAAAGTTTTATGCTCCTTCTCCAAAACACTTTTTCAAAAAGGAATCTTTTATTGGCTAAACGGACAAAACATACAAGAAAAAAGAACACTGAATGCAAAATACAGAAGTTTTTTTTGGGGGGGGCATTCTTTCCTCCCCAGTGGATCTCCATTTGAACTAATATTTAAAGATTTGCAGGAGCAGTCTTCAAGCTTCTTACCAGAAAACTCTATTGTTAGTATTTTTCTCACAGAGGCAAGGGTGGTCCTGGATGTCTACCAGTGGTTATGTTCTAATAGTGTCAAAGGAGAAGGCAGATTTTCTGCAGATCACAAGGAGCTGTTTGATGGTTAGTAAAGGGTGACAGCAAGTAATGTAGGAGAAAAAAAATCTGCTCCATCTGTCAGCTGAGGACTGCATATAAAGAGCCTGAGAGAAAACACAGCTGGAAAAAATAGGGGAGTCAAGCAGTAGATCAAAAGGGCAGTAAGGATGGGGATGTGTCCAATACAAAAGACACCTCTCCCCCCCTCTCTCCCACATGCACACCCCTGAATATGGGATCACAGTGATAAAAGTTACAGATCATAGAGAGCTGAGTTACACTGCCATTAAAGGAAAGAAACATCTTGCTTTCAAGAAGTATCTGGTATTGCCCAGAACTACCAGTGCCTGAAAGAGGATGAGGTTTTCCACTGTGCTCTGCAACACAGCTAATGGCAGGTCTGAAGCCTGGCTGGGTGAGGAAGAACTGATGTGGAGGATTTGCCTTTTCTGTGGTCGCTTTTTTCCCCATATATTCCTGGCACATGCTGCTATAGCAATAAAAATGCATTTTGTTGAAACAAAGCTCTACATTCAAGTGACTTACTCTCCCATGTCTTATAAAGATGCAAAGAATGCTCTCTGGTCATCTAAGAAAATATAATTTAGATGCCTTGTAGCACTGCTTAACTTCCTGTATGAGAGGTAGGCTTCTGGGTTCTAGGAGGCCTGCCACATCTAGGGCTGAGTTCTTAAAGCTTTAAGTTAAAGCAATCCAAAGCAGGGCAGTCTTAGAGGAGTTGCCCTGTCTAAACCTTGAGGTTAGTTCAAGTTTAGAGTGTTGCAAAGCAAAACAAGTATTTAAAATCCATTTGTAATTTCTGTTCTTACAGCTTTACCACAAGAACAGTGTGGCTTCTCATAGATATCTGTAAATAGATTCTCTTTTCTAGAATATTGCTGCCAAGAGGTGAAGGCCTCCTACCCATGACTAGTAAAAACTGTCACTTTTCCCATTATGGCTGTTTTTATGCTTGTAATTCCCAAAGGTGTGCACTAAGTCTTATAGGCAAGCCATATAAATCTAATCTGAACTTGTTTCGTTGTAGCAATTATTTAGGAATGGTGTTTGTATATACAGTATATATGCCCACACTGCAAACTTTATACATCATTATACACTGGTACCAGTTTTGTCTTAATTGCAACCAAGAATATTTTCCATTAGATCAGCCAGAAGCATAACTTGGCTCATTCCCTTTTTTCCCCTCCCTCAAGGGAAAAATCCAAGTGTGGGCATCAACCAAACCAATGGTATGTTACTAACTGAAACGCATTCTGTACAGTAAATTAAAAGTTTGCATGCAGTTTAAGCATTTTAAAGGCTATTTTCTTATATTAATTAACCTTCTGTTTCCATTTAAAGGTGTGAATGACATCTGTCATGTATCAAGGGACTCCTCTCCAGACCCAGAGACAAATGGAATCACAAAGACCAGGAACTTTCTTTCAGTTTTCTGCACATCTTACTAAATAACATGCAAAGAGTTCAACAGCATTCTTCTTAAAATGTAAATAGTGCTCTTTAAATGGGCATGTTAACCACTGAAAGAAGTCCACTCTACTATACTTTCCTGTTACACTGCTTTCATTCAATCATCGGTAGTAGAAAAAGTCAATTAATGGGATCAACAGGCTAGCTTATCCACTGGCAACTGTGTAGGACACCAATTGTGCAGTAAAACAAAGGCCAACATATGTTTATGCAATGTAGTTGTACTGATTCGGGTTTTCTTTATCTCTTTCCATGTAGTCCCTGTCAATTAAGGATTCTATTCTCTTCTTAAGGTCAGCAGGCTGTAAAATAAAGCAGATGACAGCATTGTTACTTTGCAGTGTTTCTCAGATCCTTTACTGAAAGCAAAGATCTCTGCTGTTTAAGATGGCTGAGGAAACAGAAATCACAGTTTGAGAAAACCAAACAAAATCTCTTAATGAAAACTTCTGAAATCTGCAATGTATTAATTGGTTAAAGAGGAAGTTATAAAATCAGCTTGTCACCTGCAGACAAGCACAGATTTTTATAGCAGGGAAAGATATTTGCTGCTCTTTAAACAGAATTCTACTCTACACAACTGCCATTCATGCATTATGGACCAAATTGTTTCTGTTTCTGACTTATCTGGTAAAAGATGGTGCAAGTTTCATTTTACCTCGACACGAGTGAGTTTTGCAACAGTTTGGGCACCCTGTGATTTTGTTGGGTAAAAGAACTTCACAGAAGTGCCTCATGGTAAGGAGAAAAAGCATTTAAATAATCTTTTATAAACCTGCAAAGCCCAACTGCAGTTTAGGCAACACTTAAGGAGTATACTGCAGGAACAAATTGCAACAAATCAGAATGAGACAGCAGTACCTTTTTTAAGATTTTTTTTACATTTCCACTGGCAGTAAGCACTGTTATTATTTGAACTCAAGGAAAATCCATTTCCTTTTCTACACGACAAACAAGCTGCTCATTTCATACTGCAGCTGTGGGCTTTTAAGCTTATTTAAATTTTGAGACATGCACCAATATCTAACTTTTGTTCTGTAAGTATGTGTATATCTGTATACTAACTAAAATAACATCTGGGAAAAAACCTGTATACCTTTTAGTTACTAATTTTATAGAAAATATCAACCAAATTAAGAACAAAGAACAACAAGGCATTTCATACCTGAATCATTTTCACCTTTCCCTGAGAACACATTACCAGAACACTTAAATGCACAAAGAACAGCACAAAAGGAGAGCTGGCTTCACAGTTACTGTGCTAACAGACTCTGGTCCTGAAAGCCTTCAGTAATAGGTTGTGTTGGCTTACTAAAACCCTGAGGTAATATTCAGATAAATGAATGCAATCAGCACTTGAAAAATCCCTGAAGCGAGTATTTGCCCTTCCTGATAGTAAAAAATCTGCAGGTTTAGACAGAGGCACTGTTTTAACAGAGGACAGGCCAGGGAATATAGGTAGCAATAAAGCTTAGAAGAAGAAAAAACAGTACTGTACCTTTACTGGGAATTTTAGCTGGTTGTAGACCTCTGACACAAGCAGGTTGTGACTCAGCGTCTTGCGCATCTTCATGATCCGTACGATGGCCGCGTCGATCTGGTACTGCCGGTCCTGGAACACTCTCTCTGTGGTGCTTGCCTGTTCCTCTACCTAAAGGTTCCATTTAGAAAAGTTCTAATGAAAACAACAGAACTGTCAAAACAGCTCTTTGTATCTCTAAAGACCAATTTTGGTCTAAGACAGCCAATTATCTGCTGTCAAGCATTTGCTAGAAATCTTTATAAATTTGAAGATTTTCTTTGGACAAAGAATTTAAATCTTTGCACTGGTTTTACACTGGATGGCTGTCAGGGGGAATACACTGTTACCTTGGTTCTGTGTTCACAAACCAACCACTAAAGCTTCAGGGAGTGATCAAGGGTGAAAAAGTACAGTCACTAACTGGAACTTCTCTCCAACAACCTTATTTAGAGACATTTTGCATCTCTGATGTCCAAGTTAGTATGGATGCAAACACTTAAATCTGCAGTGCAGGCATGTGCTCTCATCCAAATGACATGTGTAATTTTGTAAAAGTCACCAGTATGTATGTTACAATGGAGGATAAAAAACATTGTAAATGGGCAGGCAACAAGATACACAAGGATTTAAACCCCAGAGAATTAAAACCCAAGATACCGTTTCTTTCATCTGAATTTGGTTGATCTTTATCCTGAAGAGTTTATGTCTGAAATCATCATTACATGTGAATTTATCACCGTCTTCCACATCTTTGCCTTTGGGGCTTTTAGTCAGTACTCTGGCTTTGCCACAAGCCAGAGATTGAAGTGTCCTTCTCAGCTCTCCATCCTCTGAAGCAGAAACAAGTTGTTTAGGTTTGGGTTTTTTTAGTAAGAACACTTGGAAGTAATCAGCTGTTTGCAATACCAACCTATCCCAGTGGCTTGCTTTATCTCCTCTAAACTGAACTCCTCTCCTTCATTAAACATTAGCAGCACCAGTGTCTGGAACAAGGAGACCTGAAGTTCTTTTTTGCCCTGTCACAAGAGAAATAAACAGACATCACTATGGTTTTTTTGTCATTTGTTTCTTTTTTTTGAGGGGGTGTTGGGGAGGGGTAGAACAGGGAGACAGAGAGGAAGGAACAAGTCATTCTTGTATATAAATGATTTCACCTAAATGATGCAATTATTTTATTCATTTAGGAATATGAAAGAATAAAAATTACTGGTCATCTTGTGTTTGCTATGAAATACAAAACATACTAGAGGTTAGAAGGTGAAACTATTATATCCAGTGACAAAAAATCACCCAGTACATGCATCATCAAACTCAAGACAAATCTCAAACCAATGAGTGCTTAAATTTATAATTGGAAAGAACTTGTTCTACCATTAACATTTTTCTGAAAAATAGAACTGATAATCCAAGATAAACTTTCTTGAAATGTATTTGTGCCTGTGAGGAAATGCTGAAGGGGAACAATTGGAAGCCCTTTAAAAACCACTTTTTTTGTACAATCCAAAACTTTTCTTTATTTCAGTAGTGAAAAGCTTACTCTAAAGAGGTTTAATGCTGTCAGATAAAGCAATCTGTGGAACATGGCCTGCCTTTTTTAAAAAAAATATATTTTAAAAACCTAATTTTCTAATTTTAATTCTAATTTTTAAAAATCTTAATAATTATAGAAATCAGTCCTATTTTTAACATGGAACTAAACCCACTGGGTGCTTTTTCCAGGCAGTAACTAAGAGCTTTTTTTTCCCCCCCTGCAATACAGAAATCATCTGCATCTTCTTCAACCTTAATACATTTATTTCAGAAACTACCAACTCAGAAATGATAGCAAGAGGTCAAAAGTTAAAAGTAATTGCAAAAACAGTCCTAAGTTTGCCATCACAGCACAAAGAAGCTTCCCAGTATATCCCTAAGGTAAAACCCAGACTTGGAATCAGCAAAGCAAGAGGGTAAAAGAAGCAACACACTCACCTCTTTGAATTCTGCTTTTAGTACACAGTGTCCCAGTGTTGACTGCCACTGAAGTTTCCTACCACTGTGTTTTCCTAAATAAAAGGTCTTGAAAATTTCCTGCAGTTTTACCATCTAGAGAAAAAAAAAAGATAAAACCCCAAACACAGTTTCTGCTTTAAAAGCATCCTTACCTCCTCCACAGTCAAATAAGCCTTAAATAAAGTCTTGAAAGATTAAGGGAATTGCAAAAAAGGAAGACAAATTTTTTAAATAAAAGACACTTCTGGATTTTTTTCCTAGAGATGATATGCCTATTTAAAAGCAACCTGCACTTGATAGGAGGAAGCATTACTGATAGCCTGGTACTTGGTGTAACACATGAGTATTCCTTACCTCTGGGGGCAGATGGACCTCCATAGGCACGTAGGTTGGCCAGTAACCCATAGTCAGTATATTCACTGTTAGCTCAATGTTGCCAGGTACATTCTGATTTTGCATATACTGCAGAAAGAAACAGAGTAGATTGAAATAAAGCAATGTTTACTAAACACCATTTAGGTAGAAGTGAGAAGTTAGAACAGGCACTATGAGAGCACAGAAGAAAAATTACTTTGCAATGACTTTGCTCTATAAACTGCATGTTATATACAATAAAATTAGGACAAGAAAAAACACTTTTCTGAAGTTCTATAGGTACTTCCATAATGGCAAAAAACAGAAAAGAAGTGTTGTAAGCAGGCTGATGTCAAGGTGGTTCTATCTGTGAATGGAGGAAAAAAAGGTAAAATTTGCTTGTAATCACAACATCAGAGAACCAGCAGGCAAAAACTCACAAGCCAGTCCACCAGAATACAGAGGTGTTAAAGAGTTTTACAACTAGTCTTAAAATGTTTTATAAGTTTACAGCTCTTTCATTACTGTAGGTGCTTGGGTTGGTTTTTAATTGCCTTCTTGTTTCAGGTGTTTGCTGTTCAGGATAAATTCAGTGTAATTTTCAAAAGCACCAACAGCACAGAATTAAAAAAGAGACTCTTGACTGACTTTCAGTATTGTTTTCCCAGTTGAGCATTTGTCTACTCCTTCTGTAAGCATCTACAAAGTCTTTTCTCTGTAGTGAAAGAAGGTTGCAGGCAACTGGAGTAATTCAAAAAGTGTTTGCACTTTATCAGTTGCAATACAAATGTTCAACATCTGAAGGTATCCTGTGCCCCCTCATCAGGCTTTCCAAGAACAGTTCATTCAGAAGAAGTAAATGGAGGTTTCCCACAGTACCTGTTTAAATTGTATCATTATGTCTTTTGAAAGCTCCATATCCTTAAACATTCCTTCAAGTTTGCTGGTAAAAGCAGCTCCACATTCTATAAAAGAGAAGATATAAACAAGATTAACAAGATGACCTATTTCAGCATGTTTTCTTAGATAAAGACCTGGATTCTAATTAAGATACAGCATCAGGTAAACACGAGGGGACACAAGGTTTCATGTGGCAGCTCTTTTGCAACCCAATTGTTTTTCCACGTGGACATGACTGATCAGCCCAGGACTCCACTGACAACCTGCTGCTCAGAAAATTCTGATCCCTATCAGGGTCCTGCCAAGCTGTCTCAATGGCAGAACAAGATCAAGTTCTAAAAATCTTACTCTTGCCACCCAAAGACTCCATCCTGAGAAACAATGAAGACCAGACCAGACAACTGCTGCCTGGCAGCTTCCTATTTCAGAGCTTACACAGAATGAACAAGAAGTCACCCTGAAGTTTTCTGAGCACATCACTGATATATTCAGCAGAGAACCTCAGCTCTATTCCACAGGCCAAGATTCTCTGTGCCCTTTATGCCCCTGGGTTTTTTTTTTTTGGCTATTGATGCTATAATTACAAAAATAAAAGAAAATGACTCTCTTCAAAACCCACAAGTCATTCAAAACTTGCACATGAGGTTTTTTTCCTCATGTAAAAGGGGAAATACACAGAGCACTTCTGGGAAAGCCTGTTAAAATGACTACTTTTAAAAGAAATAAACTTACCATGTTTCAGTTTGGAAAGCATGGATTTTTCAGCATCTACTGATGCACTCTTCCCAACTAATAGTCTCTTTGCTAGATCTTTCTTATAAAAGGCCTCAAAGACATCTTTTCCTGTAAGACAGGAGATTTGGCAATGATCACAAATCACTGGTTGGTTGAAATGTTACCTACAAGAGGCCCAACTCCAAGCTCAGGAAGCTAACAAGGGCCTTTGCATTAAGATTCCCACAGATCACAAGTCAGGCTTTGTTACTTACATTTTAACACACAAATTAGTTAAACAGCACTACACCAGCAAAAGGCACCTACACAGAATGAACACTTGAAAATGTGACTGAAAAAAATAATTAAAAATACCTTTATGTTACTGATTAAACAACTGTATCCCCACAAACCCCCCAATACTTACCATATATGAATCTAAATATGATCATAATTTTATCCAGCATTTTTTCAAGTTCTTCATCAGTAGCTTCTTTGTTGCCTGCACGAAGCTTTGAATCTACATATTTAGCTAAAAGAGTGTTGAGGAATTAGAAGTTTAGCTTATGCTTGTAATCACAACAAAACATTTACTTAATTTTATATTTTAAAATCTAATATTGTGACATATTTTGGAAATGTAAAGGATCCTGAAATTACCTTCAAATCAGATCCATCACAGCTAGCTTGATCAATTTTCATAGAAGCTTTAAAGTTATAAAAACATTATAGTTCAATCCCTTTTTTTCAGATAAGCAACTACTGCATAATTAACTGTAATCTTAACTGGGATAGCATAAACAACTTAAAAAAAATTCATATATAAAAAATCCTGGTCCACATCATGATCACCAAGTAAAAAGTCACTATTGCTATAGATTTACAGGACTAACAGAGGCAAAAATATCAGAAGAAAAATATGTAAACCAGTTATTTAAATGTGCTGACTCTCCTGCTGACTTGCTCTAGCAGATAACTCTTTGTTTTAATTTCAAATGGTTTGGTAAGCACATTACAGGTAGTGAATTGATTTTAAAAATAGGAAGGCAGAAAGCATCACCCCACAAGCCTAACAGCACAACAGATTGCCAAGCAGGTATTATTTACTGTGTGGGGTCATGATTAAGGTAATTCCAAAGCTCAGAGAGCCAGGTTTGTAACACACAATCTGTAAACAATGGTCTTTGCAAACTGGTGAGGCTCAGCTCCCATAACAAGAGTTACAGCACAACCTTATCTCTCAACTTCTAGATATTAAAATACAGGTACTAACACAGAGCTCTGTGAAAACATCCTGGTGGCACAGATAGCTGAGCTTCTGGAAAAGCCCATCAGCTGTACTCTCACCTCTGGACATCAGTCAGTTGCTGATATGCCCAAATTCTGATGTTCCTCACTTTTCTCTAGCCTGGCCAATGAACCCATGAAGAGAGCTGCTTCTTCATGTTTAATGCTATCCTACCAAGCAGTTTTGTTGCTTAGCAATTCACTGTAGAGCCCCTGCTTGAAAATGCTTTGTAAATAATGTCTTTTGACACACAATTCCACATATCCCACATGCAAGCTGCATCAGCAGCTCCCTCTTGTCCCCCACACAAATTCTCACATGGGAAGAAACTGGAGAAAAATACCTATGAGTTCAGCTGGCTTATTTGGTCTTTTGTTAATGAATGTTTCAAAGGCTTCTTTCATGGCATTTACAAACTTCTCATTCTTGAGAAAGCAAACGTCAATAATATGGTCAACTTTGTCTTTAAAATCAAGTAGTTCTTGGACCATGGTTTTGTCTTTTTCAGGATTAATTACTATGGTGCTACCAAATGCCTGCAAAATAAAAGATAACTTTCAATTAGCCTGAATAACAAGTTTAAATAATGAGACTTCTAAAGGCCCAAGTTAGTTATGAAATGTCTTGTTTCTGGTATTCATATTAGTTCCATTAAGATATTAATAGCATTAGAAAGGATTAACTAGATAATTGTTCCTAGATGTTGATTCAAAACCAATCTATGAATAAATGAACAAATTCAGAAGTTTTGTCTGAAGAATCAACTCGAGCATGACAAAATTAACATGTTCTTTTTAAACATCTGCATCCCCCAGCTTCACATAGGCAAAGCTCCCACTAAACTTCATTTTACTTAACAGTACAATGCCATTCCAAAGCCTTCCTTCCCAACAACCATCATTTCTGTGACAGCATTTTCACTGAACAAAAAGAGTAAACGTGATATTTAAGTGCTTCTTGAACTTCTGTTGATTGGTAACTTAAGCTACCACTTTTTCTGACAGAAAATTTGATCAGGGAGAAGACAGAAACGTTCTGCCATTACCAAAATGCCAAATGGAAAAATATAGTTGTCCCCAACTACAGGCAAGATAAATTCAGCACTTAACTGAATTGTCAGTATTTTCTTCTCTAGGGCTAGCACAGTGACTGCACTACTAGTACAGGGTCACAAGCAGCTGCCCATTAAAAATAGGTTTATCAGCGAGCAGTCTTTAAATTCTCTAAAAAACCCCAAGAGTTTATAGAAATGGCTCAAATATCTGTGTGTAAACCCCATCTGTACAATGATGGCATCTGTGCCAGAGTTCTACAAACAGTACCTTTATGTACTCAATCCAGTGCTGCAAGAGAACCTGCACTCCACCTCGCACACGACTGAACAACTGGTAGAGAAGGGAAAGGTCTTGGATTCGATTTTCATCCAGAAGGTGGTTTAAGCCTGCAATGAAACAATTCCAACAGAAATTCAAACCTCAACAATTCAAAGAACATGCAGCATATTATCACAGTAAGAAACCTCTTCAAAGCTAC
The DNA here is from genome assembly GCA_038090715.1 of Florisuga fusca. Lineage (NCBI taxonomy): Eukaryota > Metazoa > Chordata > Aves > Apodiformes > Trochilidae > Florisuga > Florisuga fusca. Next base: position 14,684,075 of record JAAWXA010000017.1, read on the forward strand.
TATTTTTCATCAAGCAATTAGTAGTGGTTTGTTATTTTTTTGTTTTGGGCTTTTTAAACATTTTTGTTTTAAATACCTTTAATATCTTTATTTAATACTTTATTTAAACCCTAATACCTTTAACAGTGAGACACAGAATGGCTATCTGAGCAGGCTCAAGCCTTGAAACCTTGGTATTGTACTGGATATTTTAGGCTACATGTACTTTACATAACATACTTATCACAACACCTTTGCTCACTTCTGCTTTACTGTTCCCTAAAGATTTGAACACTTTACACTTTACTGTTCTGCAGGTTCCTTGGCAAGACAGAGTCCAAGTCTCAATTCCAGATGTAAAATAAGATTTAGAGATGTTTGAAGGCAAGTAGATTCAAGAAATATCTCTAATCTTTCACTTTTTTAGCTTTCTGGCAGAGAAGGCCTCATGCTCCACAGCAAAGTTCTAAGAAAGTAGATGGGTAAATATTGCAAACTTGACACTCCTCTCCATGAAGAGTCTCTCACAGATGGGCAGGAAGGTCCTGACTCCACAGAGACTACTGGAGAACTGAGGCAATGTACTTCATTGCTCAAATTGTACTCAATTTTTGAAACAAACTTCTTTTTGTGAGTGATGTTTCCACTTTCTGGTACAGCCATAATTCAAAGGCTGCTCCTTTACCTCTAAATCTTCAAAAGCCTTCAAAATGTTATTTAACACACTGCACTTAAGTTCCCTGTTCTAGTTTCCCCTTTTGCTTTGCTGTGTACCTGTAGGGAGCACTGCATCTCCTTACCTCTGACAAGGAGAATGGTACTTGCCCTCTTGCAAAATGGCCAATGCTATTTCATGAACTGAGTAGCAAAAGGTGTTAAAGAATGATGCAGCTTGTGTCCTCCCCCAGCACCTCAATCTCTCACTTTGTTTCAGCACAAGAACTGAAAGCCCCATAGCAGTAATTGGAAACATTTCTATAAAGAAGCAAGATTACCTTTCTGAAGAATGGCTGTTAAATGTTCACCTAGAAGTTGCTTTTCTACAGTAGCAATTAGTGGCTTCCTACAGAAAAAACATTTAGAATTACTTTTCCTTTCTCCATTATTGACAGTTTTAATTTTTTTTTTTTTTTGAGACATGTTACCAACAATTGTCATTGGGAGTGCTCTAATTATCTGTGGCCAAGGACCTGAAATGATTATACAGATATTTATCCTTTTGCCTCCCCAGTAAGCAATCTTTTTTTCTGTTTGCTGGCTGAGGGTTTAATTCACACAATAAGCCTGTAGTACATGACCCTTAGGCAGACAGACAATGATTCCAACAGTGAAGAAGCTGGTCAAAGGTTTGTCAAGGAATATACCTTTTGCTGCCTTTGTGAGAGGAGATTCATGTTTTGGGAGACAAACTAGGTAGAAGAAAAATCTCACTACACATGAGTTATGAGGTAATAAAATAAAATAGGGAGTTGGCCATTAATGGCATGGAAGAAGGAAGCCACTAAACAAGATAAATGTTTTTAACAGCTGAAACAGAAAGGAACCAAAAGTGTATGACAGTGGCAACAAAACACCTTCCTCTCAGAGAGATCCTCTATAGGCTGCTCTTCAAGAAGTTGATCCCACTTGCTCAAAAGAGTTTTGTTTTATTAGTGACCTACATTTTCTCTTAGACATGACTTTATGTGAGGAGAACATTTCTCCCATCCTACCAGCTATGGCCTCCATACCTCCACTTGACTGCACTTGAGGAAATCCTGCCTCTGAGTAGAAAAGATTGAGGACTGATGTTATTCAGTAGTTTCCCAGATTCCATAAGGAACAGGCAAATATTTTAAGGTAAATATTCAGAGCCTTTAGCTTGAGAGTTCTCTGTCACAGGCCCTGTCTTTTTCAGGTAGGATGACAGGCAATTAATTGCATTTCAGCATGAAAGATGCTTGGACTGGGATGGCAGCCTATTTTTCTCTAATCAAATGCCCAGCAACATTTATGTCAAAAATAACTAGTGGCTTAGAAGAAAAGGATATTAGCTGTGTGAGCCAAGTCAGTGCTTCATTGTAAACAAGAAGTTGTGGGAAGTGAGAAGCATTTGAGTGAATGACTGAAATAAATTGTACCTATAAGATGGTTCTGAACAGAACAAGAGCCAAACAGCTGACCACACCAAGTAAAGAGAGACTGCACTTACTGTGTGCTCTGATCTAAATATGTGATTATCCTGTCTGCTTCTTCTTCCAAACGTTTGTTGACATGGTGAAGATATTCTGGAACCTGAAAACGTCAGAGTAGTTTTGTATGTTGAAAAAAACCCCCCACAAACAAACCAAAAAACAACCAAGAGGGGAAAAAAGGAAAAAACCAAAGAGAGCAATGGTTTGACAGCAGCAGCTCCAGTTTTAAGCAGAAATCATTAACATTGTGACTGAAGGCAATTGAATATGAGTTTGCTTTTTCAGAGTACTATGAAACACCAAGGTCACATTATTGCCCTGTAGGCTGGCTAATGCAGCAGAACAGTTCCCTGACTGCACCACAGGTGTAATGACTATTGTTAAACATTTTAAATACCTCTCGTTCCTGCATGAGCCTCTGCCCCTCTGCTGCATACAGACGGTTTGTCTCTTCCAAGAATCTGTGCTCAAAAGAGTCTTGATAAATCTGGGGACACAATGCAACAACCCAGGGTAAAGCTTACTGAGCATGGAATAAGAAACTGGGCTGTTTAGTGGTTTAAAGGTGAAACAAGTTTACTCACCTGCAAGTCAGAAAGCATGCTCAGAAGGCTTCGCAGTAAACTCCTATCAATAGCCTCACCGTTTCTTTCTCTCTCAATCAGCAGCAGAATGCCATCAATAGTTTTGTTCTGAACCTTCTGATCACTGATTATATGAGTTCTGAACAATTCTAGCCCCATATCCCTAGAAACAAAATACACTGTTCAATAAGTTGTGAAAGAATCAACCTCAAATATTCTCGATTAATAAAATTTCATCTAGAGCAAACGGAGGACAATAAATAATAGCATTCTTCAAATTCCTCATTCCTCTGCCCCCAAATCACTTGAGATGAACAAACACAAGCACTAAAATAAGCCAGAACTAAGCATCAACACTAGAGATTTTAAAGACCAAAGCGTTTATTTTTTCCTAAGTAGCCACTTAACTTTTGGAGCAACTTTATTTTTCATTTGCTTAGCAGGATGATGGAAGTGGAACAGCAGCCTTCACGAGAAGATGATGTCATCCTGGGTCCCAATCCCATAGTTAATATTCTTTTTTGTCCATAATTTTCTGATCTCTGATTCTTAGGCAAAGCATTATAACTCAGTGATGTGAAAGATCTCTGCTTTGGGCAACCCAGTTAAATTCTTTCATGAATGTGAAACTGTGTATCTCTCAATGCTTTTAGAAAGAGCCAGGCCCTTCCAAGTGATCCATCTACAGCCAAAGACACTGTAAAGCACTTGCTAAAAATTATTAAAATATTTGGGGGGGAGTGGAAGAGTGCTTGAATCCAAAAGAGAGTAACTTGCTTTTATTTTATGTAACCTTTTCTTCCTAAAATACTTACAGAACACTGAATACTATGCATGTGCAACTCAAACCCTCACACTGTTGAAGAGGCCTTTTCCTTTTACTGTGCAAAATGGAGATTGGTATTAGCTGCAATTTGCTATCACAGCTATCGGAGAAAAATCAGCAATAAATCCACAGCAATCAAAAGTGATCTCTCCCTTGGCAGCAAGCATGTATCCATTCACCATCTACTTGACAGGTGACTATAAAATTTATATTTAAAAGAACCCCCCCAAAAATCAAAGATATATGCAATAATTCAAATATACCCCCTAATAATCTTATTCTTTGTGCCCTTACCAAATAGATGGCAGCATTGAATTCTGAAGTACGTAAGTTCGATCCAAGAACAAAAAGATACTTCTAATCATTATCTGTTATGAGAAGGAATAAAAAAAGCCACAATCATTTTACTCTTGAAATTGAAGAGCAACAACAAATAATGTTAAACAACAAAAAACCCCCACTGACAGCTTTCAGGCAGTGCTTTCTTAGACAGTGTTGATTTATTTGGAATATTCTGCCAATCTCAGAGAGATGATCACTGTGACATTTAACACCTCCCTGTGTAAAAGAATTGGTCCTTTTATGACAAATATAAGGAGAAAGGTTTACATACAAACAACAGTTGGGGGTGTGTGTAGGGTGTCCAAGATCTGACCAATGTGTCAAGAAACACACTATGTACAAGTGTTTTCAAGGCTTGTTTTCTAACAAACATGATATGGTTTTATTTCGTGACAAAGCCTCACAAATTTAGGACAACATCTCAGAAGCACAGGATGTTGTAAAGGAATGAAGTTAAGCAAGACACAGGCTGGGAAGACAACTGGTTTTCTTGAAAAGGATAAAAAACTTACCATTTGTCTGCAGTGATCTTGCCAACATTTGTCTATTTTCTTTAGAAAAAGGACACTATCCAATGAATCCATGAAGAAATTGTTAAGAAAATTATGATTAATAGAGAGTGTTAGCAGTGAAACAAACCAACATTATTATTATTTTTAAAAAACACTTAGGAGAGAGCACAACAAACTCACCTATTCCCCAAAAGATACTATAATTTCAGCTCCTGTTATGAAATAACCTTAAGAGAAAAAACTTTGTTCTTGAAATATAACTTGTATTCAGTTCACTGCATACTTTTAGTACTACATGATACTCACCTAACAGAATCTTTATCCAATGCAACTCAAAACTAATGAAAATAAAACATTTTGATCCCCAGAGCCACTTACATTGTATGCTGCCAGACCACGAGCATGTTTCACTAAGAGAACAAAAATAACTTTTTGGAAAACTTCTGCTTACCTGAGCATGGCAAGAGCAGAGTATAAAAAAGACTGAAGTGATTCAGACACCACAGCTTTTTAAAACCTTGCTGTAAGTTTAACACAAGGTTTTCTAAGATGGCAAAGTGTTTCCTAAGTAACACTGAAACTTTCTCATAATCTTTTCAGATTATTACAGCCACAAAAGAACTAGTAGTGTTTTCTGAGGCCCCATGAAAAAATGGAAACAGACCAAATTATGCAAAAACTAGGAATTCAGATTACCATGGCCTGCTGTCATGAACAGGTTGAAGGAATCCATCACCACATACTGGCAGGTAAAAACCATTTTGGCTTGTCAACAGCTAAAAAAAGGATATTCTCTGAATTGGTGTATTTGTGCTTTAATGTGGTCTTCACAGATCTGTCTCAATTGTTTGTACAAGTTTGCAGAAATCTTGTAGGAGCAGAGATTTTCAACAGCCTGAAGTGAAGAGAAACAGATACTAAAAAAATCTGTTCATATTCTGATGTGGTTTTACAAGGAAAAGGACCAACCCCCAAAATAAAACAAAACAAACTCGAAAAACCTACAACATAACCTAAAACCTAACCATGGAATTCTGCTTCTCACTGAAAAATCTACCAGCCTTTAATTGCAACACTGTCAAAAGCTGCATGTAAAACACCAAGCACTGTGTATGGCAGGATAATGGTAGGAAGAGCCCAAGGGAGGGCATCTCCTGAAGAGTTTATCAATTTCAGGTGCAGTACTGATGTCTCCTGAACTGCAGGACTTGCATCTCTCAGAACAAGGATGTTACTTTAATGTGCTTCAGCAGCTTGCTGGCTTTCATACTTCAAAGCAGCCACTTAAGGTCTTAATATTATTAACTGCTGTGCTCTGCAAGTCATACTGATATGAGCAGAAAAGCAGTTACTGTTCTTTTCTTTTGTAGTCCCTTCCTTAATTAAGCTTCCCTCAGCCCTTATAACACATACACATCAGATACATATTTACATGTACCTCCATCTATCAACCTCTTGCTTGAACAACTTCAGTTATAAATCCTGAACAACTTTTAGTAGTGTGACTACATTCCAAATGTTTACAGTAACAAACTGCAGATTTCTAGATCTTAATTAAGTAATAGCATTATTGCTGTGTTTCACAGAAAGAAGCCACATTTCATGGTGATGTGTCTTGGAGACTGATCAAACAAACAAGCATCCTTAAATCCCTAAGTGTAACTCAAGACTTCTCCAAAATTTAAACTCATTGCCCAGACTTGGAAAGCAACTGAACAACTTTAACTCTTGGTGGACTGCTAAAGATATGTGATTTTTCTGTAAAACATGTGCAGAAACCAGAGAGGAGAGGTATATGTATGATTTTCAATTAATGCCTCTCAAGTTTTGTGTGGATTTTTTTTGTTTGTTTGTTTGTTTTTGGTTTTGTTTTTTTTTTAAAATGGAAAATAGTTCAGTTGACAGTACAACCAACTCATAGGAAAAAAAAGAAAAAAAAAAAAGGACTGGAAGATCAAGTGTGTTCCCAGCAACCACAGAGATGATGCAGCTCAGAAATATAAAAAGCAGATCTCCATCACACTGAAGTCCCCCAGAATATTTCCCAACAGTCTAAACAGAAGCCACCAGCAAACAGTGAGCAGCCACCACTAAAAGCACAGCAGCAATCAAAACAGCTGAACAAGGAGCTCCTCCTTTTATCCTAGAACATCAACAGTAATAATTCTCAGTATCAACAGTAAATAACTTCCAGAGCAAGTGCACTACAGCTAATGTAGGCTCTAGGACACAGAGGAGTTAAAAAAAACCCCACACCACCACAAAACCCAAAACCCCACAACAAAACCACCCCACACAGCAACAAAAGAAAAACCAAACCTGCAGAAGTGTCAGAAACCAACAGATGTAGCAAGACAGTGAGTGTGCAAATTACAACTAAACCAGGCCTGACTGATGATTATTAAGAAAGCCAGAATTATCACTTAAGTCTGTATCTTAATATTTGGAAATAGCAACAAATTCAAGTCTCAGCCTTAGCCCTAAAGAAAACCCAACCAAGCAGAATGCTGGGATAGGAAAATATATTCTACTGTTCACTATTCAGAGGAGGTTCAACTCAGTTCTGCACCTGCAAGGTCAGGCTCAGCCTGAAACTGCAGCACAACAGGCAACAAACTGCTGCTTTGATTTCAGAAGAAAAAGGGGATGGAAAACATTAAGCTTGAAGAGCCTTATCAGACCTTCAGCAAGTGCAATCAATTGATTCCTTCTTTTCTCCCACTTACTTTGGGGAAGCCAAACTGAGAGCTGGGAAGATGAATGCTGTGAATAAAATGTGTTTGTCACCTGCATCACCACAGGCAGCCTCCAGCCCAGGAGAGCAGGGGCCATTTTGATGGACTTCTGGTCAGTGCATCCATCTCAAACACCAACATTTTCATAACTATTGGCTGTCAAAACAAGTACTATCTAAACATGCTGTCCCAAATCCTTAAAAGAATTACCCTCTGCACTGCAGACAAATACATACCATTAACTCTTATAAACAAGATAATGTATTGACACTTTTACTCAGTGTCCATATCAAGTTGTGTTTTTGCACATGTAGCAGAAATTTCAAAGTGTTGAACACTTTGCTAATATTAAGTGATGAACATCAAGTGCAAAACTGCATTTTTACTGCAAACACCCACAGGAATACTGTAATTTTTATTTGTGAATTCTGCTCAGTTGAACTTTCTACACACACAGATACAAAAGCTTTTACTAAGATTTGCTCTCTGGAGCATAACACTGCTGCTGCAAATGTAATTACTGGTGTTACACAGTGAGAAGGGTCTCAAAAATTCCCAGAACCTCAGGGGTTCACAAATTATCCTTTTCTGAATTAGGGGAATAAAGCTTTCTGATCAGGGAATCTGTGACCTAAATATGGTCAGAATATCTGAAGGCAAAGCATGAGGTGTCTTTTGTGTAGCATACATTCTTGGTGTGTGTGTGTGTGTGTGTTGTGTTTTGGGTTTTTTTTTTAATTGCAGCAGCTCTACCTGGGTTTGTGTGCTGGGGAAAAGTAGGAAAAAGTACTGAACACAGCCCTGATTAAAGAAAACCAGAACTTTCCAGAAGTATTTAACTTGGGTTAACAAAAAAACCAAAGGATCTGGTATCAAAGATCTAGATCTCTATTTTTTGGTATTAATCTAAGGAAAAATATGTTAATAGAGGAGCTTCTAATTCTGTAGCACATCAGCTACTCAAAAGACATGTATCATCCCTCTTGCTGAGGAGGAACAAAGAGAATACAAAGCTAGTGTCACACCAAGAAATGAAGGCTCAAAATGAGTCCTCAGTCAGATTTCTAACACAGGCAAAAGCTAAACTAAACTCAAGAGGTTTAACTTCATTTAAAACAAGAAGTCTCTTAATTTGAGGTGTGTGGCAGAACTTTTGCAGATTCTTTTGCAGTTCCCCTCTATGCTTGGATAATGGTGTCTGCCATATTTGGCATCAGATCCATTTACCAAGCAGCTGTTCAGAAATTACATTAGTTTAGTTAGCATTAAAAACCACCAGTGATTCCTATTTTAAAGTAATTTATTTTTGGATTTATAAAAAAAGAAAAAAAATATCTTATTTGACTGCAGTCTATATCATTGAAAAGTACAGAAGTTGCTACAATGTTAAAACTGGTATTTAAAAAAAAACCAAAAACATGTTTTTTTTGTTTTCTGAGCACATGCAACACTAAATTAAGCCTGTGGTGAAAGTGAGCAGAAATGTAAGTGGTAACTGTGAACCACTAGCAAGGCTTTCTTTCAACTGAACTTTGTATTATTAAATAGCTCTGGATATCCTTCAAGTATTTAATTAACAGTTATTTGCACTGCTGTTCAGTCCCAAGTAATGTCCAACACCAGCCAACACAGTGGATTGTAATTTGTTTGGTTTCACTAAGTTTTGACAGAGTAACAATACTATTGTTACTTCAACAATACTACACATGATCATGGCAAACTGCTAAAGAAAGCTATTTTTAGAGTAATTGAACATAACAAAAGAATATAATTAGCTTAAAACTGCACTGGACTGAGGAACTTGTCCCATGAGGTCGTTTAGCAGTTTATCCTTCCCTAAATCTGTCCCCAAACCTTGTGCAAACAGGATTTTTCTCCCCAGTTTTTCCCAGAAATCATCCATATCAAAACTATTTTTATTGAAAAGGGGAGGGCAAGGGAAAAAAAGAAAGTAAAAACAATTGGAGAGAAGGCTATACACACACAGATTAACAAATCAAGCAACTAGCCAGGTAATAAAGGCTTTAAAAGAAGAGTAAAAAGTCTAAGTGCTTATTAATATTAAGCAGTGCAGTTGCTAGGCCTCTAAAACCACAAGGACCACGATGCTAGTAGGGAAAAGGTGAGAGGGGGGAGAGGTCTCCCCAACCCATTCAGCTGAAAAAGCAGAAGTAGAGCTTATAAAGCAAGTCAGGAAATGCAGTTCAGTCTGATCACTTCCTGAAACATTTACAGAAAACAATCAGAGCTGTTGCTGGGATTAAACTTTGATTCTCTGCTGTTAGAAGAGAGCAGAATGCTGAGTGATGAAAAAAGTGCTATCAAATGAAAATAATACAACAAATGAGGGAAAATTAGATTCTATTTGGTTTTTAAAAAAATCAAATAGTTTCAGGGTTTAAACGATGTAAGATCCTCAATCATAAACAGATTTTGTCTTCAGAGAAAGGGTTATATTTTCATATAAAGCATGTTTTTATTACTCAAACACCAATGTTTTAGGGTTTCACATTTCTCCTTTAGCAGCTACACACCATAAACCCCCAAGCAGTAAAGGAATACAGCTCCTTGCCTTACTTAATCCTTGTGAACTGTTGCAAGAATAATGTTGGATTATGCTTCAGAAAGTAACAAAAGAAAAAATTAAGTTGAATTTTAGGCCTTGTGAATTTTTCACTGGTTTCAAAATTTGAGAAACTATTCCATGAGGTGTTTTTCAATGCAGCTATCAAACAAAATGTCATATCCTTATCACTGTATCAAAAGTTTTTAAGCAAAAAATAAAATCAACAAGGAAACCAAAAAACCCACCCCACTGATTTTACTTAAAGCACTTACCTGATAGAGCTCCTCTAAATTGTACTTAATTGAAGTACTGTTCTGGATAGCTTCTACAGCTTCTTTCAGTTTTTGCCAGGTTTCATCTGTGTAGTTTTCAGGCAATTTGGGTTTATCTTTAGAAGAAATGGTACAGAGTTTGAGAAAGCATTAAAAAAAAGTCAAACACTTTACCTTTCACAGAAATGAAATTGTAGCTTTGTGAGGCAAGAGGAATGGGCTGGTGCTCTAGACTTTAATTTATATTTGGACAAAAAGGAAGCACTGGTGTAAAAGCAGTTATCTTATTCAGTTTTGAAATACTGATGCACTGTAAAAATTCAGCATTGTTCTTCACAGACACATCACAGCATCTGTGGCCCATGAAGTGCAATTCATATCAAGCAAAACGTTCTGTCTGAGGAGCTCAAGAAGGGATGAAAGGCTAAAAATCAGCAAGAATGTCTTTATTACATTCTTTTTCACTACCAGGACAACACAGCTAAAAGAAAGGGAACATAAAAGCTGAAAATGATGGATTAAAAGATAAGTTGTGTCCAACTTTATTTTAATTTACTTTTTAAAAAATTTACTCCTCATTAATTCTACTCTACATAATAGTTTGGAAAGAACCCTCAAGAAACAAGCACAGAAATACTGTGGTTATAATAGAGGCTTTATGGCCACAAGGAAACCTTCCTATTTTAAAGTAATCCAGTTATGTACCTCCTGGATTTGGCCATGGATTGTTAAGAATTAAGCTCTCCTTTCCTGTTCATACAGCTCAAGTTTTGCAGATTTGACTCTTCACATGATTTTTTTCAGCCCTTTTTTCCCAGATGCCCCTGCTAGGCAGTGTCTGCATTTACAAGCCTGAGAGAGATTCCTCAAGTCATAACCTCAGAATAGCAGAATTTATTAAAAAAAAAAAAAAAAATCTGTTTTCTCATAACCAGCTAAAATGATTATTTGTATTCTAATAAGCACATTCCCAAACGGAGAAAGGAGGAGGAGAAAATCCAGGGAGGAAGTCACGTGCACATCCAACAGCTGAAACTGGCCCAGAGTTTGCACACCAATAAAATCAACTTTTATACAGCCAAAGGGTAAAAAAAAAATCAAATTGTCAAGTTTTACGATTTCTCTTGAAATAACAAAGAGGAGCAGGAGTTTTTTGCCCTTCAAATCATCCATTCCTCTTCAAATATCAGCAATATCCTGACAAAAAAAGCTGTATCATAACAACCCACTAACGACAAGAAGGACTTGGCTGCTCCCACTAGCAACTCCTGAGTGCACTGCTCAGTGGTTCTGGATTTTAGGAAGTTATTGAAGTTGTAAAGGATGTTATTGTTATCCCAGTAAGTTAGGACAATAATCTTCAGGTTGTTAAGAGAGTTTAGCATCTGAGAATAAATGCAAAGCATGGCAGAGTCTTGGGACATTGTTTTGAAGGAAGTGATTCAAACAGCAATTCATAAGGAAAGATAATCACAGATCCATGCAGTCAGGACATCTAACAAATTCCTGGAACATGAAAAGCTGATCTGCCTCAAAGGTAACAGGACAGAAGCAACACAAGAGTGGCACTTATTTCTCACTATGCAGAAAGGTTAAAATCATGCAATGAAATGATGATGTGATGGGTGGAGAACATTTTTGAGAATCAGGAGTACTTCAAGGCCAAATGTTACACTGTGATCATGAACTGCCATAAAACATGACAGTGCCTAAAGCAATCCTAGACCTCACATCCTGCTTTCTCTCTACAGAACATTTGTATCAAGTGTGTATCTAGAAATTCATTGTAATGTCAGTAATACTTTTAACTCCTCCCAACCCCCAAAACACAGAGAAAACAAAACAAACAAACAAAAAAACCTCAAGAAAAGAAGCCATCTGACTATTTTAGAAGATAGCCAGAGGAGGGGAATAAGAAAAGCCCACAATTTCCCTGTCTTTATAGGGCAAAAAAAATAAAAAAGGACAGAACTTTAAGTTAAGACTTCTGCCAACACCAATCTGTAGTTTTGTTTACTAGAAAATGAAACAGCACCACAACCAAAAAGTTTCCTTTTCTCTGCTTCCAGTGGTCTCTAGTGGCAATACCCACAAATCTCAAACACATCTTTTGAGACTATTTGTGAAATAAGGTAAGCTTGTAAAGTGAGAGCATGTTAAGAGAGAGAAAAGACATTTAAGAGTTAAATAATAAAACCCACAGGAAGGATATTACAAGAAAAACACTCAGCAAAAATCTGAACTACCTGCTTTAAAGGCAAGTGGAAAAGCTAGAAAAGAAATCTGTGGTAACAGCCTGATAATCACCTTAGTTTCAACCTTTAAAACTAAGCAGAGGCAGATTAACCTATAAAGAGGCAGCATGGACAGAGGCAAGATGTATAGATTTAGGCCAAATGTAAAAAAACATGCATTATATGCAACTACTTACAATAAACTGGGCTAAAATATACACTAAGCCCTGAATGGAGATTAACAAATGAAAAGCTTGAAGAAAAGCAATTCACAAACTTCCAGAGCAAAACCTTCTGTCTCCCACACAAGTTAAGGCCTTCACAAGAGACAAGAGTGAAAGAAGTATGAAAAACAACCCCAAGCAATCAAGTGTAAAGCTCAGGATGTCGACACACCTGGGCACAGACGAATCAAACCCCATTATTCCCTCTTTACCAAAGCAGAGCAACGTTCACTGCAGGAAAGCATTTCCTGTAAAAATTTTTGAGCTATTTGAAAGTTTTAGTCTTGAAAACAAAACACAAAGCTGAGCATCAGGTTGTGACAAGTTATGGCCTGTTACCTTTAAAGTTCTTGATGACTAATTTCTTAGCAGAGCCAGGTTTACTGTTGGCAAAACTGGAAACAGTAGAGGAGGCAGCTTTGGTCAGCCCGTTTGCATGGTGCCCCACAGCCACTGAGGAAATTAAAAGGCTTTTATTTTTGAGCTGTTGTTGGTGCTGCTGTTGAGAAGAAGCAGCAGGAGAGGAGGAAGAAGACGACTCTTCAGCCATCTTCACATCGAGTCCAATAAAATCCACGGAGTCCTCAAAACGCAGCTTCTTCTGGAGGTGATGGTTGGAGGAGGCAACCCCTGAGGAGGAGCAGGAGGAAGTGGTAATGATGGAGGAAGATGACGAGGAGGTGTTTTTGGAAGGAGAAGAGGCGCAGGGAGGAATGGAATCAAATTCTTCTCTTTCAGAGTTGCTGTTGCTGCTGTTATTTAACTTTCTCTTCTTGCAGGAGGCACTGCTGCTGGTGTTACCATCAGTGGCAGGTCTGACCTCCTGGGCTGCAGCTGGGGGGTTGGGGGAAGAGAAACCTGTGGGAAACATGAACACACAGAAGTGAACAGGCTGAGGGGCATCAAATCCTTGTGGTGTGACCAAGGGGCAAAGAGAGAGAGTTGGAGAGTCAGTCTCTGCTTGAGGTCTCTCAGGTGGGGGGCGTTTGGGGTCCTTCAACTCTCTCTCATCAGTGGAGTCCTTCCGTGTCCCCTCTCCTTCGCCTTCTTCTTTCTCGAAGGATTCGCTCTCTCCCTTTTCTTCAGTACTTTGCCTCTTCTCGCCTCTCGCCTCTGCTCTCCTGCTTTCCCTCTTCCCTCACCACAGCCTCTTCACTCCCGCCTTTCGCCCCCCACCACCTTCTTTTCGGCTCTTCTCTCCAACACCGGCCTCTCCCCGAGGCTCCCCGCTCCCCCCGCTTCTCCTTCCGCTCTCCTCCCGCTCCGGCCGCTTCGCCTCCGCCGAGCAGCAGCGGGGAGGGCTGAGCGCGGCTCCCTCACGCCTCGGCTCCAGCCCCTCGCCCCACACGCCTCCCGCTCTCCCCNGGGGAGAGAGGGTCCGGGTCCCCTCGGTCCGGGTCCCCTGGGTTCGGTTCCCCTCGGTTCGGATAACCCGATGGGTTCCCCGGGCGGGGCCGGTGCGTCGGGGCAGGGACGCGCCCGGAACCGGAGTTGTGTGTGTGTGTGTGTGTGTGTGTGTGTGTGTGTGTGTGTGTCCGTCCCGGGGTCACACGGGGTGAGGCGGGAACCGGGGGTGCCCGGGCTGGAGGCTGCGGCCTCTCCGCTGCCCCTGGAAAGGAGTTTTCCTGCTTTTCGTTATAAACAATCGTTCGCTGTCAGCTTTTCCGTCTGATTTTAATCTGTTTGGATTTACGCGGGGCCAACGCCGAGGGCTGGTTTTGTTTTATTTGGGTTTTTTTTTTAACTTTTAAGAAGCAAAAATAGACAGGGTGCCCCTTAGTGTGTTTATTTTTTGGTGTATCCGTTGTGAAAGGAAATGGGAACTGGCTGTGGGGAACCGAGCGCTGCAAAAAAAGCAAAACGAGGGCAGAGGTTTTGTTTTTATCCCATCAGGGATTCTCCAGGGGCTCCAGGTGAGAACTTCCAGCTGCCTGCCTGGTGGGAATGCTCTGGGCACTTCTGGGTTTGATAGGAAAAGACACCCTTAACTTGTCCTGACAGAACCTGTGGCTCATAGAGGCAGGAATGTCATTTTACTGAGGTTTTTCTGGTGCATGTTTTCTGTCTGAGTAACACAGGCAACTCCTGAGGCCTGAAACCTGAGGCTGGTGATGTCTAGAAAAATACTTCTTGGCAGATTTAAGAAAAACCCAAAGCTCCAGCCTGGTTTTTTGACTGGCTTTAGAACAGGTTGTTTCCTGAGTACTAAAAAGTTACATTTCAAGTCAGATGTAACAAATAAACAGGCTTGCCAAGTAAATAAAACTTCCCTGATTATGCTGTCAGGTTTTCCTCTGTTCTCAGTTTGTGTTCACTGCAGCCAAATTAGGTTAAGAGGTGTAAGAGGTCATAAATTTCTCCATATTTCAGGTTTGTGAAGCCAAATGGATGTATAAAAGAAGAGACACAATAAAGATTTCTTTTCCTGGAGAAGTAGGAAGTCAGTGACTATGGCCCTGCAGTCAGAAAAAGCAGCTGCTGAGCTGTGATAAAGTGGAGGGGTAAAATATTGGGGACCCAAGAAGCCAGGTGCAATGGATTTTGCCCTTTTTTTCACTGAAACGTAGGGTGAGGGAGTAAAAATCCTTTATTTTCAACATAATGACCCTGAAGGGTGATTTCTTTAGGGGCCAGAGGGGCTGTAAAGCCTTTTGCTGGGTGTGCCCCTTCCTCTTTCAGTCTTATCCAGGTACCATACTTTAAAAATCTTGTTCTGTAGAAGTTCCACTGCAACCAGAGTGGAAATCTCCAGCTTTTTGGGGGTGAGGCTGAACACTGAGGGCTGTACTACAGCATTCCAGCCTAGGTGCTCACAGCCTTCTTCCAAAATCCTTTGTACAAGAAAAATTGTGTCTGGACAAGCAGTTGGCTAGCACCGAGGTCTTGGCAGCTACACCAACAAAAAGCATTTGGAAGAGGAGATTGAGATGTTGAGACCAGGTTTGAGATTTGCTCAGCTCTGAAGGGAGCCAGTGGACCAGGTGCTTTGGGGCAGCAGGAGAGCTTTCTGTTATCAAGAGACATTTTTGAAAAAATAGGAATTAACCTTGCTGTTTCAGGCTAGCAAGAGGCCAGTAGTTCGGGTGGTTTCAGTAGAAGGTTCCATATTTTTTGGGGTCACTGAGGGTTAAAGTTTTCCTGCTGTTTCTAACAGGGGAGGTGGGAGTCTGATTAATTTTGCCCTACAGTTTTTAAAAATGTGAGCACACCAAGTTGTTTACTTGGCAAGGTATTATTTAATAAAAATTATTCTCAGGGGCACAAAAAAGCCCCCGTGTTAAATACATAGTTTGTTGGTGTGATAAACTCCTCACTTACTAACCTGGGCACGAGCAATGTCACTGTGTCACAGTTCAATTATTTAATATAGCTTATATATAGAGATATATCTTGTATATTATAGCTTATATATTATATATACAGTATTTTTAGTGATGCTACAAGGAGGGTGGAGGTGACATCCATGAGTTTTCGATGCCTAAAATGTTTATCTAATGCAACAGTTCATTCCTTTTAAAAGTTATTAGTGTGATCCTGGGCCGGTGTTTCATTTGAATAAACAATACTATCTACAAAAGCTTGGGTTGACTTTGTGTGACTGATGGAACCCACTAATATTAGGTTTTAATTAGCTGTTAGAGTTCATTTTGAATGGACAAACAAACCCAGTACTGACCGAGTGTTTGTGTCCCGGTTCCATTGCTCCAGTTCCCGGTGTGTGCACCCACGGCAGCTGCAGGCCTGGAGGACAAAACCTGCCTGTCTGTTCTTCCAAAAGTTAAAAATCAGGATGGGAAATTCCTGGTATCAGTTAGTATTCACAATCCTTGCAGCCATCGCCAGGCAGAAGTGATCCCAGCCCTGCCTGGGCAGCACCATTGCCTTGCTGGAACCCACCTCCCTGCCTGCCAGCCGCTTTTATTCTGCTGCTCCACCGTGAAGCGTCTGCTCCCGGTTCCCTGGAATTCTCCAGGATCTGCTCCTTGAACAGAAACACCTGTTTGTTTGTTTGTTTGTTTGTTTTTAATTTTATTTTCTCGAGTCGTGCCCCCGGGGTCCTGCCCTCAGCCTGCTCGCTCTGTGGTCCTAATGCGAGAGGTGGGAACGTGCTACAGAGGCAGGTGGGCATTTTTTTTTTTTCCCGTGAACATATTTTGCGTTTAAATGCTGTTTAGGAGCGCTTTGATTTGCTTTGGGAAGCCTAATTTTCGGGAAAAATGAACTATTATCCGGGAAGACCGCGCCGCGCCTGCGAGCGAGGGGCAGCGGCTCCTTGTGAATGCCGAGCGGCCGCAGAGCAGCTATAAACCTTACCGCAAGGTGACTTCCTGCCCCACCAGCCGCTGGCGGCGCGGGGGTTCTGATGGGTTCTGCTCGGTTCCGGTGCTGCGCGGTTCCGGAGCTTCCCGGTTTCTTCTTCCGCGCATGCGCGGAGGTTCCGCGCTTCCCCCTGGGACTTGTAGTCCCGGCTCCGCCCCGGGGACGCTGCGCGCGTTCCGTTGCCATGGAGGCGCGCGGCAGGCCGTAAAGCGCGCGGCGCTTCCGGCGGAGCGCGGAGGGGAGGGGTCGGGTACCGGAGCCTCGTGTGAGGGAGGTAAAGGCAAGCTCTAGGGGATTTACCCAGGCAGGTTGCAGNCTGATCCCCCCCAGGCTCCCCCCTCCAGGCCTCCCCGGGCGGGATCAGGCCGCCCCGCAGCCTCAGCTGGGCCCGGGGGCGCGGGGGTCTGGCTGCGGGACACTTGTGTGTTAAATGGAAAATAAAATTAAAAAAAAAAAAAAAAAAAAAAAAGGAAAAAGCTAAAATGTAAGCTGAGTCATCACCTGGTCTGAACTTTGGGGCTGTTCATAAGCCTGTGGTGAAGGTGAAGGGTTCCTATGAATGCATCTGACCAGGGCTGAAGGTGTCAGATGAATGCACCATGAGGAACTGCCCTGTGCCGGGGTGTCTGTGGGACCACAAACACCTTTCATGGATGGGAACAAAGTTTAGGGGCAAAGCCAGCCAACCAGTGGGACCCCCTGCCTTCCCCGAGCTCAGTGTTCCCAGGGGACATGCTTAAGCCTTGTGACATTTTAGATTTGAAGGCTGGAGAGATGTGGGTCTGCTAAGGTGTTGTGGAGAACCTATAAACATTTCTTAAGAGTGTTGCTGAGATACAGCACCAGCATCTTTGGGGCAGCAAGTTGTGCATTTCTGAAATACTTCCACTTGCTTGACAGATTTGATGAAAAGGAGAATGTATCAAACTGCATTCAGCTGAAGACTTCAGTTATTAAAGGTATTAAGAATCAACTGATTGACCAGTTCCCTGTTATTGAACCATGGCTAAACCAAATTATGCCAAAGAAAGATCCAGTCAAAATAGTAAGATGGTAAGTTTCTTTTTTTTCTTACTCAGCCTGTGCTTCCACAGTGATAGGATTGTTTCCTTTATGTGCTTTTTTTTGGTGTAATCGATGAACTTAGTGTTTTATAAAAACATTTCATGTCTTATAGATAATAGTTCCATGTTGTGGCTAAAGCAGAAAGTTTGTCTGATCACAGGTTTGAAGTGGGGATTCATCCGAGGAAAACAAAAATGCTGCCTGCTAGTGAGTGTACAGAATGTTCAGGGACTCTGCTGGGATCAGCCTGGTGTTGAAAGGAAGCATTCAGCTTCATGGATATGGAAGTTCCAACTTGTTTGAATGCATTTTTTATGATTTTAGGGATTCCTTGTATTATCTAGAGTTAATTTTTTTTTTTAAGTAGAAGGTGGCATATTTTTACTGATTCCTTCTTCATGTCTACTCTTAGTGTGGCATTTAAAAGAACCCAAAGAAATGCAACTTGTGAACAGGTGAATGTTTGTAGGTTTTTTTTTTCCCCCTCTTGTTAAAGGGGAAGGAATTGTGCAGGAGTCCATTGTTGAAGAAGAAGCCATAAAAAAATAATTTCTCCCTAGCTGTCTGTCTTAATTCTCAGATGCCAAGATACACCAGACTGTGAAGCAAAATATTTCATTTAAGCTATAAAGGGCTTATGTAGCTATTGGAATAATTTTTTTTCAATCTTGCAGCCATGAACATATAGAAATCCTCACTGTGAATGGGGAGTTGCTGTTCTTCAGACAAAGAGAAGGGATTTTTTACCCAACACTAAGGTTGCTTCATAAATGTAAGTTTCCTGAGGATAGTAGTGGTGGGGAGGGAGGGCTGAGCATGTGATTCCTTAGGACTTCTTCCTTTAGAACCAAATTAAAAAAAGAACTTACTGCTTACATGTGTATAGATATTCCAGAGTAGATCTTGGAGATAGATATATTCCATCTTCTCAGCTGCAGTTTATTGCTTGCTGTTTCAGATGCTTATATGGATTCCATTCCCCATAGTTATTGTAATGCTGTATGTTAAGCAAGCTAAAATTAGATTTCTGAGAATTAAATTGTGCAGAGCTCTGCAAAAACTTCTTGAGAGGTTTGCCCAGGACAGAGATTTGAGTTGTTGTTTGGTCCTATCTTTGTTCTTTCAAGTCTTCTTTCTAACCCTTCTTGCATCTTTCCAAGTACTTGTAGGTTCTTAATAGAGAAAAAAAATTTAATTGTGAGTTTAATGATATAATGTATACTTGTCTCTTGTAAGAACTGATGCTGCATGCTTTTTACTTTTTACAGTTAACTCTCTTGCATTATTTTTCTTGCTCTCCCCGTTGTTTTCTGCATGATTGTGTTCCTCTGATTTGGGTGAGCACAGGTGTCCCTAACAATGTTGTTCACTCAAATGTTTGAAATCTGTCAGAAAAGTGCACTTGAGGAATGGCTTGGAGAGCTGACAGCCTTTGTGGATTTTGTCCATCTTGGCACTGCTTTTTTTTTTGTGTGTCCTGTTAGCATTAAACTGGTTTTTCATGTAAGAATGAAATGTGTAATTTGAGGGATTTACAACCCCTTGTTTTTGAGACCTCTGAGTCCATGGGCACTTGGGTGATTACTGTCACTGGGGCAACTTGTTAAATTTATTTCTTGATGCCTGGGTGTATGAGTTAGCAGGAGCCATGGGCCTGGTGTTGGGTGAACCCTTTGGATCAGGGAGAAGATTTGCTCTGGCAGCTCAGCACTTGTGGGAGTGCAGCCCAGCAGGAGCTCTGCTCCTTGTTTCCCAACCTTCCAACCCACACAGAACTCCCTGTGTATAATTGCTCCTTCTAAACTGACTTAACAATGAATTATTCATGTTGTCATCTTGCTGTATTTATTGTAATGCTCTATCTTTCCACTCCTAGACCCATTTATTCTACCACACCAGCAGGTTGATAAAGGCGCCATTAAATTTGTGCTAAGTGGAGCAAATATAATGTGCCCTGGCCTGACGTCTCCTGGAGCAAAACTGTACCCTGCTGCTGTTGATACTGTTGTTGTATCCTTCTGGGAATTGCTGCTTGCTGTGAGAGGAGTTACACTGCTGGTTTTGTGTTTTCAGATGATCATAATCTGAATTACTTCTGGTTTTATTGATGTTTCATGGAGTAACTACTAGTCTGAAAAGAGCTGCAGAGGTTCAGGTGTCATTTGGCAAGGTTAAAATTATTCTGATTTTTTTTTTTTTTAACCTACAGTGATGTTCCCAACTGTTCCTGCTCTGCTTTTGGGTGGGATACTGTCCCATTAATCTAACTAATAAGTGGAGCTCCTTTCTGACTCTATGCAGAACTGTAAAAACAGATGAAGTACAGTGTAATTTGTCGCCTGTCTCTTTAATCAATCTTGTTTCTCCGTTACAGAAGAATTTGCTCCTCTTCCTAGGAAAACTGGAAAGGTGTTTGGAATCTGCTTTGCTGTAGTTGAGACTTGCTCTGTGTCTAAAGTTCAGCAGATATAAAATAAGAAAAGTATGCCAGTTCCCTCCTGCTGATTATGTTACTGAGGAGGGAACCCTGAGCCAATAGAGCATTAATGACACCAACCTGTGCTGCTGTTGCTATTGGGTGCTTTAGGGAAAGCTGGGCAGTTAGCATCACCTGTTGGTAAACTTTAAAAAGGACAAGTCTGATTTCAGTACTTCTGGTTTTTTATGTATGTGTCTCAGTTCTTCTGTACCATAGAATTTAAAATGGCCTCACAAACACATGCAGTTTTGTTCCAGAAAGGGTGAGACTTACTGTTTCTCAGTTTTAGGCACAAAGGAAGAAGTGGAGTGCAGTGCAGCACTGGAGATTTTTCTCTGTAATTGCTGTTCCAAGTTGATAAATCCTTGCTTTGTTCTAAACACTGGGATTCAGTTGTTAAATGCAATCCATTGTTTTGCTTATGTTTAAGAGCTAGAGTTTCAGAATCACTGAAAGGCTAAAAGTTCAACATGAGATTTTGACATTTTTTGGAAAGCTGTTTCCTCATATTGCTTTTAATTTTCTGAAATAGTTCATTAAAAAAAAAAATATTTTCCTTAGCAGTAATTTGTAGGCAATAATGGCAGAGGGAAAGCAGCACGCGTTGTGTGTGGGAGTAATGAAGATGTCAGCTGAGGACATGTAAGTGTTGTAAAAATTGAAATATAACCTGTCCCATGTTACTCCTATGTTAATTTGGAATAAAAGTACCATGATCAAGCTTCATTCCTGTTACAGTTTAGTTTATCCAAGCACAGTGTTTTAAGAGTTCATTTTGCTGATTAATATTCAGGGAAGGAAGAGGAGGGCAGGGATACCTTCCTTACTTGTTTACCAAATAGAATCAAAATAGGTCATTGGATGTGAATGTGGATTTTAAGATGTACATTAATGCTATGGCTGAATGTATTTCTTGCTCTTTGACCATACTTTCTCAGAGAAAGATCTTGCTGAGCTAAGAAATACTTGCACAGAGTACTTACTGCCTGGGCTGGACAAGAGCTGTAATTTGGATTTGAGGTGGTTGAAAACATTGAAGTGATTTTTGTTTGCAGGGATAGCATAGGATACAGTCCAACTGGTTCTTGGTTGACCAGTTGGGCTTTCCTCTGTGGAAAAGGAGGAGGTGCTGCTTTGCATCCACAGGCAGCATTCCTGCTTGATGTGCTTACTGGCTTAGCTGAGCTTCTTGTGTAGAAGTCTGTTCAGGGAATAAACATCAGCTTAAAACTCTTTTGAAAAGAGAAAATGCAAATGCATGCTAGCTGCTCTCAGCATTCAGTGCTGAATTGTAAGTAGCTCAACCACTTTGGCACTTGAAGTTCTTCAACATCTTGCAGTAGGATGCAAGATGAACCCAACAGGTTTGGGCTGTCTTGTTTCCAGCTCTGTCTAGCACTTGTGTGGGCAAGGAAGCTGATTTTGATGAAAACCACTCACTCTTGTGGGGATAGTTCTCAGCAGGATCATCTTCTGTGCTGGGTTGCTCTGTGGTCCTAAGGTGAGAGGTGGGAATGTGTTACAGAGTGGGACTGCAGCAACCTGGGTCTGCACTGGCTGTAGCTGTTGAGGAATTCTATTCCTCAGGATTCTTTGAAGTGCTTCCAAAAGACTCAGAGAGCAGGTGGAGAGCTGCTTCTGTCCCAACCCATCTGCAGTGACCTGCTGGGATCACTGCAAACCAAGATCATCCCAACTTCTGCAATTTTGGAGCTGGGTATCCTGTTCTTGTGAGAAGCAACATGAACCAGAGAGGACAATGAAACACAACTGATCCATGCTGACTGTTAGGATGATTTTTTTGTGATGTATTGTATAAAAATCTGTGAAGCAGCTTTGCTTCAGTCACGTGGTGTGATTGTGGTACATGTCTGTTAATGCAATTCACATAGCAGTAGTTTCCTTCTTCATTACTTTTGGGCAAGTTGTGTAAGTAATGGAACACTGAATATAAAGACAATGAATTATATTCTCCAGGGGAGATTTGCTTGTTTATTGTGGCAAAACTTACTCTGTGGAATAATATGCTGGAAGAAAGCTGAACACAAATCCAGTGCAGATGCACCAAACAACCCTTTAGAAAAAATTATGTGGCTCAAAAGATACAGCAGGATAGTATGTCTAACAGGCTGCAAATCATTGGCACATAAGTTTAGCATTCATAATTTTTTTATTGAGTGGGCAGATGCCTTGCAACGAGCAGCAAAGCACTCACCTGCATTTGGTTGTGTCACTGGTGCACTTGAATTCCTCCTTCCAGCCATGCACACCACCTCCTGGGCTAGGAGGGGGAGAGCCACAACTGCAGTGCTCCTTTGAGAGGGAAGCACTAAAATTAGGAAAAGTAGCAGAAGTGTTGTCTGAAGAACTGCCTCCCACTAAACGTTGTGGAAAGCTGTTGGCAAAATGTGGAAGGCAAATATTGTCACCATTCAGCAATGTGGCAACGTGTAACAGGAAATGTTTCCTGTCCACCTGCTGTCGATTCTGACTCTGTGTGATAGCATCTCCCCTGCCAGCTGACAACTATTGTGTTTTCTACTTTAAATATTGTATTTTCTACTGCTCTAATATTTAACCTAGCTAATACTTCTGCCCCTTTTTCCTCCTGCAGTGAGAAGGTCAACAAAGGGATTGGTATTGAAAACATCCACTATTTAAATGATGGCCTTTGGCATATGAAGACATACAAGTGAAACACAAGGAACCGTGTTACTCCAAAGGAATGCACTTAGATTAAATGTGGACTGCTTTGTAATTCCTTGTTTTTAATGTGACTGAATGTACAAATTATTTTGTTCTGTGGCTACGCTAAATAAACCAAGTGAATGCAAAAGTACTGTTAGGCTACAATAGTTTTCTAGATTTCTTTTTGTTACAGCTCGTTTGTTTTGTCTTAAACCCAAGTCTTCAGTGACTGAAGATATGATGGAAAGATCCTGCATTGACTGGGAGTAGACTATTTCGAACAAAAAGGAGGAAAAAGCCAAGAAATGTTTACATTTTTATGCTCTTCTAAAAGGGCACTATAAAGTGTATGTGAAATATACTTAATACGGTTTATAAAGTCTCTGAAACATTTCAGATTTTTTTCTTCTGGTTAACATCATCTTAGTCTACCTGTTTCTTGAATGTGGAGAAACCAGTTTTTTTGACATTTATTTTTTAACTTAATTTATTAACAGCATTAACTTCAGTATTTTACTTCAGGATTTTCTCTTTTTAATATGCATTTATCTGTATAGGATTTATGAACCTCAACTGGTATGTGGACTAGAGATTCTTTTATGCTATTTCATATCTGAAGAATATATATATACATGTTCAAGTTTCTACCTGCCAACACTGTTTGATATCACTCTCCTTATAGTGGAGTTTATAGTAATGGTTGGCACACTCCAAAGGGAGTGTCTGCCAGCCCAGTGCCTGATCCTCTCCTCCCTGTTTGCTGCCTTACTTGAGGAGCAGAAACAAAATCACTGTTAAACAAAGGCACGATAGCAAAACATGGTTATCTGTTTAGCCAGAAGCAATGTCTTGAGGTGGAACTTCAAAAGAGATCTTGGCTTGTGCACACTGCCACGTGTATGTACACCTAGAGAATGGGTTAAAGAGCACTGTGTATTTGTCTGGATAATTCAACTCTGTTCAACAACTGCATACCCAAAGCTATGCCTATGGAAAACAGCCTGTGCCATGGAATCATTTAATAAACTATGGAAACTTTCAGATCTACCACTCATAACTCTTGTCTCTGGGAGCATTTATTAATATTTGAAGTCTGTTCTAACACATTTTATAATGGCACATTGTGATTTTAGATGCAGATACCTTGTCTTGGTGCTGTTCTGATTTCCCTTGTCTGGGACCTTTACAGCAGGTAGTGGCAGAGCTCTTCTCCATCCAATTCTGAAGTCAAGTTAAGACAGGGGGGATGTAATCTGTCACCTGATACATCCTAATTCAAACTTTCTCCTACTAATTTATTTAAAATATATTTATATTGGAAAATGATGGAGTAAATTACAACTATTTATTAATGTAGGAAGACAAAAGTTTAGGTGATGTTGGAGAAAAACACCTGTTCAAACCTCAGAGCTTTCCCTTCAGAACTCCAGTGGATGTTTTTATACATCTTAAAGGCTGCTTTGTAAGTACTGACTTCATGTTAGTGCTGAGGAGAATCAGTTTGTGCTTCAGGGGTTCTTTTTTTTGCATAAAATGAGTTAGTCTGGAGTTCTGTGACTTGCTTTTTCCCCCTTCTATCTTGTTTACTCCTGTTGTGTTCTAGTACCTCTCAAATGGGTGAGGAAAGATTTATTCTGGTTTGAATTAGTAACTCCCAGTCTTCTTCCTTGACTTGCACAATTGCTGCTGTTGCAGTGGGGTTAGAACTGTTTTTAACACCAGAAACACCACTGAAGTAAAAAAACTACTTGTTTTTGTTTGGCCTTGTTTGAGTGTTCCTAATTGTGGATCTAACCTCTTAAGAATCATTAAGTAGAATAAGAATTTATAATAATTATTGTATAATAATTAATTATAATTCAATAATTATAATATTATAATAATTCTTGTATAATAATTCTTATATAATAATTATTATTATTATTATTAAGAAGACACCAGTTAAATCATGCCTAATTCATATCCAAGTAAAAAATACTAAGTTTCTCCAGGTTTTGGCAGCTGTCATGTGCATGTTTTGCTTTATCAGGTGAGCTCCAACTGTCTTGGGGGAGGAGAAGGTGCAAAAGGTGAGACAAGGTGCAACTTCTGAAACAGATGAGCTGTGGGAGCTTGCCCAGGAGTCTGAGCAGTCATCCATCTTACAGCTCTTGTCAAAAGGACCTTAAACCAAAAAAGCTGTGGGCATTCTCAGCTCTGAAGCAGCAGGATGAGGTGCTATAGATGTGCACACCATGGACATTTGATGGACACTGTAGTCCCCCTGAGGGCTGTGATGGTGCTAGATGTGGTACCTCCCTTCAGTCTCTAAAAAAAAGTGTCAGGTCAGTGAGTTCTAAATGGAGTCAGTATCAAAGTCCTCTTCATTATTCCCAGTTGCTGTGACTCCAATAGAGTCTGACCTGGTAACTTGTACAAACCACCACATACCCTCCCCAAACCAGAAAGCAACAACATAAAAAAACATGACACACCACCCCAAAAAAAGTACTGGGGAATGCTGCAGATTGCTGTCTTGTACAAACAGACTTTGCATAATATTCAGAGAAAGGTTGAGAGTGCAAACAAGTGCACTCTTCCTGCACCTTGCTGTTAAAAACACCTGTAAATACATCTACACCACAGATGTACTGACAGGTAGCCAACTTCTTAGTGCTATTGGCACCACTTGCAGGAAGGAAAATCATACAGAACCTTTATGCTAATACACTTAGATATGAAGTTTTAAATGAGCAATTACTCTTGTGCTGACTGGGCATGTGACCATATGAATAGTTATTCCAGTATAGTTATCTATTTCCTTTGCTTAGAAATGGCAGGAATATTATAAGTGACCTTTGGCCTATGCTGCAACTTCACCACATCTTTTTTTTTTTTCAGATTGCTTCCTGGGTTAGGAGGCTCCACATGACACAACAGCTGCTGCATGAACAGCACAGCTCGAGCTAATCTGCAATTCAGTGCAAAGGACATAGGCTGCAAGGGCTAACTTGAAGCTGTTTTATTGGTGGTACTTAAAAAGATATAAAGACATTCTAGAAATGCCTGGAGGAATTGAAAGAATCAAAATCTTGCAAAAATATATTTGTAACAATAGACTAAAGTTCTATTTGGGTTTTCATTAATAATAAATATTTACACATAACCCCCCGTCCCCCCCATATAAACTTTGTTTCCCTTTATCATAAACATTAGCAACTCCTTTTTCATTTCATTTCATTCCAGCCCTGTCAAAAGCCAGAAGCATTTCTGTATAAAAGATTTAGAAAATAGTTCTCCTTCCACTTTTAAAATGAGACCTTTAGCAAACCTCAATGTGCAAAACAAAAAAAATTAAAAAAAAAAAAAAATTAAAAATAAAAATAAATCAATAATTGTCCACCATTAACACCAGGTATGAAAATCCAGTCTGCCAGTACAAATGTGTGACACAAAAAGCACTGACTCTGTGGTTCCAGGTCCCCTCTGGAGTGCTGTCAGTCGTTGTCTGAGCCCTCAGGAGGCAGGAAAACGAGTGCATCGTTGTAGGAGTGGCCGTAGGGCCTCAGCCTGTAAACACCAAACATCATCACATGCATGTGGTTGGGGGCCAGCCCGCTGAAGGTGATGGCCATGTCCGAGCAGCAGCCATCCACCACCTCCTGAGGGTGAGTGGACATTGCTTCTTTAATGAGAGCATTGACTGATTTAGTATTAAAGACATCTTTTCCTTCTGAATCTTCAGCATTTTCAGCAAATACTCCGGTGTACTTCAGGCAGATTGCCAGCTGTTTGTCCTCTGCAAGTTTCCAAATCATTCCTCCCTGCTCCGGGCACTTGTCAGTGTCTTCAAAAACCCGGGAGAGTCGTCTCAGTGATTCAATGCTTAGGACAATCCCTCCCTCACCAACTACATACTCAAGGTCACCAGATTTCACAGTGTGCCCTAAATAAAAAGGCTGTGAGGGGTCTTTTTGCAGTAAGAAATACTTGAGATTTTCAATAATAGCAAATGTGGTTGGATAGGCAAGGAAGAACCAGTTGAATTCATCTTTATACTGTTCATATGTTACCTTGTAAGCTTTTCTCATCATCACCCACATGTCGTTTGTGTTGAGGGCTACAGAATCAAACACTTTGACTTTTTCAGAGCTGTAAAATTCTGCCTTGTCACAGTGTTTGCTCCACGTCTCTTTCACTGCAGCCCAGTGCCCCAGATCTTTTGGTTTCACAAGGATGATACAATAAACACGGATACTCCTGCTCAGTTCCATGCGTTCAGCTTCTGAAAAGTTTAAGACATCTTCTTTTTTGGGAGCCTGGATGTGATGGTGCTCGTGGTGATGTGATTTAGTCCCGTGACCCACCCTGATGTGTCCCAGGAGTGTCACCAACATGCAGAACGCTCCTCCAAGCACCACACCCTTGATGAAAGAGCTGCCTTCAGAAATCATTGTTCCTAGAAAGGAGACATGCTGTGAGAACTTAGAATCATAGAATCACAGAATTAGCCGGGTTGGAAGGGACCTCAGAGATCATCAAGTCCAACCCTTGACCCACTACCACTGCAGTTCCCAGCCCATGGCACTGAGTGCCACATCCAGTCTCTTTTTAAATATCTCCAGGGATGGAGAATCCACCACCTCCCTGGGCAGCCCATTCCAATGCCTGATCACCCTCTCTGTAAAGAAATTCTTTCTAAAATCCAACCTAAACCTCCCCTGGCACAACTTAAGACTGTGTCCTCTTGTCTTGCTGAGAGGTGCCTGGGAAAAGAGACCAACCCCCCCCTGGCTCCAACCTCCTTTCAGGGAGTTGTAGAGAGTGATGAGGTCTCCCCTGAGCCTCCTCTTCTCCAGGCTGAACAGCCCCAGCTCCCTCAGCCTCTCCTCATAGGATCTGTGCTCTAGTCCCTTCACCAGCCTGGTTGCCCTCCTTTGGACCTGCTCCAAGACCTCAATATCCTTCTTGAACTGAGGGGCCCAGAACTGGACACAGTACTCGAGGTGTGGCCTCACCAGGGCTGAGTACAGGGGCAGAATCACCTCCCTGGACCTGCTGGCCACGCTGTTCCTGATCCAGGCCAGGATGCCATTGGCCTTCTTGGCCACCTGGGCACACTGCTGGCTCATGCTCAGCTTCTTGGTCCTCCCAGGTCCCTCTCTGTCTGGCTGCTCNCGCAGCGGGGCTGCCGCCTGAGCGGGAACGGCTTCTCCCGGCTCCTTAATCCCGGAGGAGCCCCCGGGACATCCCGGAGCTGCCGGATGGAGCTGAGGGGAAGGGACGGTTGCGGAGGGGCTGCCCCGTTCCGCCGCTGCCACAAGGCGTACCGGGCTGGGTAGCGCCCGGTTGAGTGTCTTGATCTCCGTTTCTTTCTTTGCCAACGAATTTACGCGATTAGCGAGGAAAGCAGGTTACGTTTCTGCCACAAACTGGCTGCTTTTAAATTAGAAGGTGTAAGAATGGGATGGCAAAGGAAATCGGCCTTAAACCTCATCCAGAATCAAACTGACTGACGCCAATGGAATCGTGGAAAGTTGGGGGTTGGAAGGGACCTCGAAAGATCAAGTCCAACCCCCCCTGGCAAAGCAGGGTCACCTCCAGCAGGTCCCACAGGAACATATCCAGGTGGCTTTGACTGTTTCCAGGGAAAGAAACTCCACACCCCACCTGGGCAGCCTGTGCCAGGGCCCTGTCACCCTCACAGTGAAAAAATTCTTCCTAATATTTATACAGAACCACCTGTGCTCCTGTTTATAACCGTTGGCCCTTTTCCTATTGTTAGCCACCCCTGAGAAAAGCTTTACTGCATCCTCCTGGCACTGGCCCCTTAAATATTTATAAATATTGATGAGGTCACCCCTCCTTCTCCTCCAAGCTGCAGAGACCCAGCTCTCTCAGCCTCTCCTCACAAGGGAGATCTTCCACTCCCTTCATCATCTTGGAGGCTCTGTGCTGGACTCTTCCAAGCAGTTCCCTGTCCTTCTTGAACTGAGGGGTCCAGAACTGGACACAATATTCCAGATGTGGCCTCACCAGGGCAGAGTAGAGGGGGAGGAGAAACTCTCTTGATCTACTACTCACACCCCTTCTGATGCACCCCAGGTGCCATTGGCCACAAGGGCACATTGCTGGCTCATGGTTATCCACCAGCACTCCCATGTCCTTGTGCTGCTCTCCAACAGCTCAGTCCCCAACCTATACTGCTCCCTGGGGTTGTTCTTTCCCAGATGTGAGACTTTACTCTTGGCCTTGTTGTAATACATGAAATTTCTCCCTGCCTGACTCTCCAGCCTGTCCAGGTCCCTCTGAATGGCAGCACAGCTTTCCAGGGTGTCAGCCACTCCACCCAGTTTTGTGTCATCAGCAAACTTGCTGATAGTACACTCTACTCCCTCATCCAGGCCATCAATAAATTTATTGAACAGTACTGGTCCCAGTACTGACCCTTGAGGCACTCCACTAGATACAGACTTCCAACTGGACTCCATCCCACTGACTACAGCTCTCTGGCTTCTGTCCTTCAACCATCTCCTGATCCACCTCACTACCCAGTCACCCAGGCCACACTTCTCCAGTTTAGCTCCGATTAAATACACTGCCCTGAATTCCCAAACCCATAGGATAGGCTGTGCTGGAAGCATTGTGCATATCACTTCTTTTCCTTTCCCTTGGCAGGGTGTAGACATGCAGGATTAGCTAATATTTAAAGAGTAATGCCAAAACATTTCCCTACTAACATAACTTTTTCATTCCTGTAGTGATGATTATTCCTGAGCTCCAGATGGAAAGAAGTATGTCTTTCTACACATCATTTCTCAAGAGACTGGAACTGATGACAGAGCATCAATAGCTTGCTCCCTTTTTCTATTAACTTCTTGGGAAAAAAAAAAAAAGTTTTTGCATGTTTTATTTCTTTATTAGCTGATAATAGTGTATCCTTAGGCCCACACAGTGGTTGGGATAAACTCCAATGTAGTTTTCTGCTATACTGAAAGCTATGACCTGATTGGGTGAACTTAATGAGTTTTATTTAAGTCAATTTACAGCTCAGCTGTTCTGAATTCCCTGGCATCTGCTTGGGTTCCCAAGATGCCTCACTTGTCCAGATTGTCCAAGTTTTTGATTTTAGGCTTGTGGCTGTACTGTGGGCATCAAAGCTTTGTGGTGTTACTTTTGGCAAAAAGATCTGTAAGAACATGGATTGCTTGGGAACCATTGCCTGTGGTTCAGGTAAAAATGTTATAAACCAGTGATTTTGGTTGGATCAGTGTATGTCCAGAATGGCTCCATTCAGTGGAACTAAACCCTAATTGCACACTGTGATAGAAAATGTTGTCACTTTTGATGTTTGAGCAGTGCTGTTACTTCATTAGGGCAACCTCACTCATCCTTCTTTTCCCACCTGGCTGCTTTTAAGGTGTAATAGGTGAACACTTGGGTTGTTAGCACATATCAGAGATTGGAGGTCAGTTTAAAGTTTGTCCTATTTGCAGAATCACTTGTGGCTTTCAGGGCTTCAGCAGTTGCTTGATCAGGTACTTCAGAAAGATTCGAACGTGTTGCGACTCACTGCTTCTGCTGAGGCTTCAACAAATTGTTTTCCTGCTTGACTTCAGTGAGGTTCTTCTGAAGGCTCTGGCAGAATGACTAATGTAGCTACAGATCTCGACTGTCAGTTTAATATATTTTCAACATTGCCTTTATCCAGCAGCAGATCAATGAAGAGAAAGTTTAAGCAGCATGTAAAGTGCACTATAATCCTGGAGAGGCTTTGCTGGCTTCTGTGTTGCTTGGTGTTAAAAGGACTAAAATGGCATAGTGATGCATAAAATCTCACAACAGACATTGTTAAGTATTCAGGAACTATTTCAGAGCTCATTTGGACACATGTGCTCCTGTAAACTATTAATCTCAAATTACTACAAGGAGCTGTTTTCAAGAACTGCAGGAGGTAAGTGAAGTAATTCCACCATGGGCTGGGAACAAGTCAAATGTCACAACCAAGAAAGGACCAGCCTTAAGATGAAAGCTGAATGAGGAAAGCCAAGGGAGATGCTGACTCACATGGCAGGAATGAAGGAGAAGGGCTGGCTCCTCATTAGGTCACCACAAATAGCTGTGCATTAGCTCTGTACTAAAACACGAGTCATGTATTTATTGGGCAGGATGTTGGCCAGATTTCAGCTCTGAGTACAGACCCACAGTTCACTGAGATGTTCCTTAGCTGTAGCTTCATCTCTTGCTACTGAACATTCATAGTATCTCTCCCACACCCTCAAACAATATCAGCTTTTGAAGCCTGCAGACCTGTGTCAGGATTTATAGGGCTGAAAGAGCTGAAGAGCTCCACTGTTCGTTGCTTGTCTTGACAGGCAGCTGATCCCCTGCTGTTCTCTGTTTGTCTTTCCCTCCTGCCTGCAGCTGCCTTTTCCTTCTGATGCTTTCTTGCCTCTAAGGAAAGACATCAGACATTATGGTCTCATTGTGTGGTCCAAAATGTCCGTGAGAGATTGGCTATTATCAAAACATATTTGATAGGAATGTTTCAGCTGACACAGGCATCCTCGTCTTTTACAGTGACTGCTTGTTAATGATCACACACGTTTGTCCCTTCTCCTGGAAGGAGACTCATCTGTCTCTGTTGCACAAGTGTGAGCAGATGCTGGGCTGGAGCAGTGCAGTGGCATTCAGGAGGGGTAACAGAAGGTAGAGGTGAGGTATTGAGGTGTTTCTGGGCACTTCAAACACCAGTTATGCTGTTTGCCATATAGGAAGAACCCCTAATCAAATTATACTCTTGAGATGAGGAGAAATGCAGAGGTATGGTTGAACTGGGCCAGCTGACTTTGTTGTCACATCAGCTGTATATTTATAAGCTGAAGCTGCTGGAAAACACACAAGTTCTGCTTGTCCATCTGGCTCCATCAGAAGAGTGGATCAAAGATGGTTCTGGTCTGAAAGTTACAAACTCTTACCTTGAACAGCTGAACTCCCATTGAAGCCAACAGAGATGGTGCAGGAAGAGGGCTTTCATAGAATCACAGAATCATAGAATTAGGCTGGGTTGGAAGGGACCTCAGAGATCATCAAGTCCAACCCTTGACCCACCGCTGCAGTTACTAGATCATGGCACTGAGTGCCACATCCAGTCTCTTTTTAAATATCTCCAGGGATGGAGAATCCACCACCTCACCAGGCAGCCCATTCCAATGCCTGATCACCCTCTCCATAAAGAAATTCTTTCTAATATCCAACCTAAACCTCCCCTGGCACAACTTAAGACTGTGTCCTCTTGTCTTGTTGAAAGTCGTCTGGGAAAAGAGACCAACCCCCCCCTGGCTCCAGCCTCCTTTCAGGGAGTTGTAGAGAGTGATGAGGTCTCCCCTGAGCCTCCTCTTCTTCAGGCTGAACACCCCCAGCTCCCTCAGCCTCTCTTCAGAGGGTCTGTGCTTTTCTGAAGAGACCAAGGATTACTGTTCTGTTACACATCTAGTAACAGGCATTACAAACTGTACCTGTGCATCTTAAAACAGTTGTACGGTGGTACAAGACCAGCCTGGCTGAACAAGGAGATTTGGGCAGAACACAGGAAAAAAAAGGAAAGTCTAGCAGCTATGGAAGGAAGGGCAGGCAAGATTACAAAATTACTGCAAAGTAGGAAGAAAATTAGGGAGGCCAAACTTGAGTTAAATCTGGCCAGTATCATAAAAGATAACAGAAAGGGTTTTTATAAATATGTAAATAGCAAAAAAGAAGAGCCAGGGAGAATCTCCCCCCTCTACTTCACCTGGGAGGGAAACCTGTGACTGATGACATGGAAAAGGCCAAACTGCTGAGTGCTCATTTTGCCTCAGTCTTCATCCATGCCAATTGCTCCCTGAGGGTACAGCTCCCTGAACTGGAAGACCAAGATGAGGAGCAGAACGAAGCCCCCATAGTCCAGGAGGAAACTGGAAACAACAGGAGGAAACAACAGTCCAGCCCTGTTGTGCTGGATGGATGTGCACAAGTCTATGGGGTCAGATGGGATCCACCTGAGGGTACTAAAGGAGCTGGCAGAAGTGCTCACCAAGCCACAATCTAAATTTTAATTTAATACTAATTTCAAAACTCAGGTTCCAGTATTTACCTCTAAAAGAGTTCTCTCCTGTTGTTGAACAAAATGTTGGAACTACAGGATAAAATTGCAGAGCCCACATTTCGTAGGAGATAATGCATAATATGATCTTTTAGCCTTGAAATATGGTAAATTGCTTTACTGTGTTGAACAATACTTTTAAATCACTTGTCTCTCCCCTTTCATCCACGAGCACTGTCAAAGAAGGGCTTGGAATTAAAATAGCCATTATTTAAATGATGCCCTCAAGCACAGGAAGATATATGAGAAGCAAAAGTTGTGTGACTCCAAAAAGAACTTACCAACTTTGGACTGCTTTATAATTTTTTCAGTTTTTAATAGCATGTAGCTGAATGCAAACCCCATCTTATTATCTGGGTGTGCTAAATCAATCAAGTGAATGCTAATGGCTTGCTCGCTCCTGCAATTCAGCTGGAATTGAACTAGCAAGAAACAATGCCCAGAGCTGAGCTGACATCACTGTGAAGGGCTCTGATGCACAAATACAACAGAAAGAGAATAGGAGCCAGACATTTTAATACCAAGTCTCTTAGAAACACAGGAAAAAAAGAGTAATCATTGATCAAATGGAAACAGTCAGGGAAAAAAAAAAAAAAAAGCAGAGATACAGAAATCTTATTTTTCAATCTCCCAAATGAAAAAAAAAAGTGGAGATGAAAATAGAATTCTATCAGTAGAATGGGTTCTTAATAGCCTTTAAAATAAAATGCATGAAACAATCAAGTGATTTTGCTGCATCTTGAGGGTCCTTGCTTTTGTCAGTCTGAGATTATTTTGAAAAAGGGCCTCTGCAGAAAATTGTGATCTCAAATTATGTCTCCCAGTCTCAGATTAAATGGGTAAGAAGTACCATTGCCAGCAGCAGGGACAAGGACAGTCTGGTGGCACATGGGCAAGCCATAAGGGGAGACTTGCTTTTTGGGTGCTGTCTTGACATGATTTACAGGCAGTTTGTGGAGCCTGAGCATGGGACTAGGTTTGTGTTTTGATTTGCAGGAGTTCTGGTCCAGTGTCTGAGAAAATCTTCCTTAGGCCTTGCCTCAGTTTGGTTACCTGTGACCCTGAGATATGCAAAAGCTTCTGGCATGGTATTAATTGTAAAAGGGGTTACGGTGAGTAAATAGTTCTTGTTACTAGATGGAAAGATCTGTGAAGTTCTGCTGATGTTAGCCCACTGAGAGAAGAGGAGGAAGAGGACAAATGGAAATAGCAGAGCATTTAACAGGCCTGAATGCCAGTAGCTTCCATGGGATGCAGGGTACTCCTGTACCAAATGTTGACATCCCTTCATTTTGCCAAGCAAGGTGAAATGTCAGATTCCACAAGCAGACATTTGCTTTCCTATACTGATGTTGGAACAGGAGACTCCCGAGCTGTAAGTTCAGAGGCAAAAAAACCTTCTTTCTGCTAAATAAGTGTTTGTAAGGAACTGGAATTGTTAACTGGGTTAGAGCAGCAGCTCAGGGCCCAGCTCTGTGATTTAGCCTAAGGATGTAACACCAGCATCATGTGCCTGGTCCTGGGGTGAGGAATGAACTGCTTCATGCATGACCCAGGACAGGGTTGTTCTGTGTAGGAGGGGCTGCTGGCACTGTGGTCAGATGGAGGACTTTCTGCTCTCTGGTGAAGCAGCAGGGATGTGACAGTGGTGACAGTGAGTGCATGTGAGCAGGGAGAGGAGGAGAGCACCAAGGGTCTGAGATTGCTGCATTTGAGATCAGCCAAGGTGTCAGATTTTGGCCTTTTTCAAACAGATGTTGACAGTGTCATGTTGTCTTAAAGGGGCTCAGCTTGGCCAGAGTTAGTGTGCTGGCTGGTTTCTTTTGTTTGGTTTGTCAACAGTGAGCTGTGTTTAGATTTCTGACTTGCACATCCTGTTACTGCAGATCCTGTGCTGCAGCCTTCAGGGGAGGCACTGCAGTCAGCAGGTAAAGAACTCCCTGCACTCTGCCTTTTATTGGCCTTCATGGCTCCCTATCACATAGAAAAAAATGCAAAGGTGCCACTGCTTCTTGGTTCTGTGGTGGTATTTACAGTGTGCCAGAGGCTTCTTGGTATGGGAGGGGGCACCAGGAGAAAGACCCCTCCCTGAGACACTCAGTGTTGCTCCTTACAGTGCTGGCACCAGTGGTGTGAAGAAAATATTGGTTCTGTTCACACTAGCTGAACCTCCCAGCAGTCCCTTGATGGCAGGGAGAAAACCAGGGTCACTGCTGTGGGGCAGCAGATGTCACACGTCCTCATTCCCAAGGGAAAGAAGTCCCAGGGAGTAAATACCAGGGGTCTGTTGAGAGGCAAGGGACGGATGCTATGTACTGCATAATCTTCTTTATTCTCCTATAGAGCTTCCATGTACTTTATATTCACTATGTGGGACTTTTTATTTATTTTTTTTTTTAATGCATGCAGTATCTAATGTGCTCATAACTCTAAAAGCACACTTGTAGTTTCCAAGGTTGATCTGCTGATACAGGGATAATGTTGTCCCAGTTCCCACTCATACCTAAACGTTGACCTTAAGGTAGAATAAAACAGTAGCTGACTGTTATGCCTTCTGTCATCTGAGCTTGATTTTGCTGTCTCGTTATTCTGAGGAATTTTTCTGAGGAAAAAAATTATACTTGTTTGAGTCATTTAAATCAGTACAAGAGGCTGTGAATCTGCTGTGAAGGAACAGAAAAATCTCTTCAGGAATGTGAATTGTTAGTGATGTACAGTATCTTTTCACCCACTAAAAGATTGAATTGAAAGTGATAATTATGTGCTGTTTTTGCTGCTTAAGTGGTTTAATGCCATTATGACTGTACTACTTAATGGAAAAGCTTAGAATCAGACTAGCATGGGAATACTAAAAATTTTAATGGATTTCTGCTCAAGTCATTCTTCCTATCGCAAAACAAACCCACCAAAATACATAACTAGATCTTTGGATTCAATTATTATCCTCTCTCCTAATTTGAAGAGCAAAATTACCACTTAACAGAAGTTCTCTGGAGTAGAATTTTAATGATACTAGTCATCTCATAGTTGAACATGATTTTTTCTGATCAGAAGAAAGTTAGAAGATTCTCAGTGCTGAATCAGTTTTAATTATTAGTCCTAAGCAGTTAAAAATCTACTGTCAACAGTGTGTCTTGAGCATCTATCAAAGAAGCAGTCAGAAATATTTTCAGGGGGTTCTGAAGTATTATCTGGCTTCTCTGCATGAGGAAAAGCCTTTGGAATGTGGCCATTGAAATGGGATTCTTGAAAAAATTCATAGGAAGAGAACTATGCCATACACTTAGAAGGATTCTTATCAGTTGATCCTGACATTTTATAGTTCTAATCCAAATCTGATGGGCTTCATTAAATGTGATCCTGTCTCCTCAAGGAAATTTGCAGTAGTTTGGGTGAAGTGCTTGTTTGAGAAAAGGAAGCAGGTTGAAGACTGAGCATTTTATAGTAGGATCATCCTTGTGTGGGTTGGTGCTGAAGCAAATGGACTGAGGTACTGGGGTATTGAGATGCTGTAACTTGTGCTCCTTGAATGTGGAGGGAGGTATTCATGGTTTGTAGGGATGTTGGTTAAAACTGCTACTGAAAATTCAACATCAGAAATAATGCCTTAGAGAAGCTCTATAAGACTCCTCTAGGTTCCAGTGTTACAGCTTGCTAATCTGTTTATTGCATATTTTTCCTTTCCCATGTATTTGTATTTTGTTTTGCCTCTTTCCATGCTTTAATGACAAATAAAAAAAAATGCAGCAGACTTGAACTCTATGTTCCCAAGGTCTTTCTGAGGGAAGTATTTGGGCTTCTTTACAGTTGTACTTGCTTTTCCTGACTTAGATCAGGACAGCAGAGCAGAGTGCTTACAACTATGAACAAACACTCTGTGAGGCTGAATTCCTTTCCCTTTGAAACAGAGATACTGATACAAGTTGGCAGAAATGCTCATGTGCAAACAAACATCTTGAAAGTCTGACTCTGAGGTTCACAGATGCTACTGCAATCAAAGGAAAGATTGCTGCTTCTTTTTCTGCTATGAGCCCAAATTTTCTGTCAGCAGGAGCTGGCTAATTGTGAGAGTTTTCTTGTTGGAAGTCCCTCAGGAATACCACCATGGCCAACATTAATACAGATCTTAATACCACCCCCTCCTCAATTTGAAGTGAAAGGCAATTTGGAGTGTGGGATCAAGCCCCTAATTTGTTACTAACATTTGATTGAAGCTTAGTGTCTAAAGGTTGAGCTAAAAGGGAAACGGAATAACTCAGGCCTGTGAACAACTCATCATGTTAGACAGAAAGCAATTTGGTCCAAGGCACAGCATGTTGGAGGGCTGCCACTTCCTTTCTGTCAGTTCTGTTCTGCATCCTCCCTCCTGAAAACAGTCTCTTCATCCTTTTCTGCGGGTAACTGGGCTTCCTTCCTGAAGCCTTCCCAAATTCAAACTGCACTTGGCAATAATTTTATATTTGTGTTGGATACAAAAGTTTTCAAAGGAGCTTCTCAGACACTAATCAGGGTAAAAATGCAAATCTAAAATCTGTCTTATTGTAGTGTTTCCTTTGGAAACCATTTAATTTCTTACAAGCCCACTTTGGCAGATGATGTGGCCCTCATAGTAATAAATCACAGGAACATAAGACACTTCACTGCAGCTGCAACGTGGCTAGTTAGGATCCTATTCAAGAAAAAGGCTTAGGCAGTGTATTTTCTTTCCTACACTCTGATGTGCCATTTCTCCCCCTTATAGATCAAGTGAAAAGACTCTCAGAATGCTCTTATAATTGTCTCTTTGGAGTTATAATCTGCAAATGCTTTTTTTCTAAAAGATAAAAATACCCAAATCTTAATGGAGCCTTTTTAAATGGCACATCATTAACTCTCCAACCTCCTTCATGGTTTTGTAAATCTCTTTAATAAGGGTGAGAAGAAGCTTAGAGAGGTCTTTTGATTAAAGGTTTGACCTGGAATTACTTTGAATTTGTCTTATGGAGTCAGCAAGTTTACTACAGCAGTCGTAACAGAGAATCTTTTGAAGTACTTTGCAGGTGGAGCAGTAAAGAGAGTTAAGTATTACATAAAACTTGCTCAAAATGCAGCAGAACCACTTAAGCATCAGCGCACTGTGTTGAAAAGCTGCATCCATAGAGCACTGGGAGCAAGCTACCTTGCTACTTTACAGCCTGAATTTGCAAATCTTTTGGGTGAGATTACATCAGAGTTTCAAGAACAGGAGGCTGGATTCAGTGAGGTCCCTCCAGACTTATGCCCAAAGTTCCTGCAAGACTCTAATTGCTAAAAAAACCCACCACAGTTCTAAGAAATCACTCAAATCAGAAAGAAATACAGACAGGACAGTGAGTTTCACAGAACTTCATGTGCTCAGTGCTTCATCACTGCCTGTGACTTGGCTCAGAGGAAGTGACCAGGGATGCAAAAACCTGGGAGATCTTTAAACCCCACTAGTTTTCAGTCTCATGGGTACAAGTTTCTTAGAAGGTGACCCTCAAGATCACCTAAGTGTCCACTTACAGATTTGCTGTATTTGTCAGTGGTGACCCTCTAAGTCTGATTAATGAAAATGCTTTTCTGTAGGATGGCCTGGCCTCTCTTCTCCCTGCTACAACTTTTTGTAGGATCTCTAAAGTTTAAGCAAAACTTTTATAATGGGGCAGTGAGTCTACATGGGATTTACTGTACAATATTTAGTGTCTGACTTCAGGAGTATTTAGAAGCAGAATCATCCAACCTCTGCAGTACTCATGCTGTATGTCAGAGTCTCAGAAAAGTCAGGTTCTCTTTGACAATCTCCTTTTTCTTTAGTATTTGCTTTTGTGGTTGTACTTCTTGCCAGGGATATACAACATCCTTGTAACTGCCAGCTAAGACCAGGAAATTGTGGCTTACAGAAACCAGAACTGCAGTCTAGGTAGCCTTTTCTTTGGAGAGACTGTTTGCTGGACCAGTATATCAAACATCAGTGTGACAGAGCATGCCTTGTACACAGCCAGATTTGCAAGACCTGTAGCAAAGCCATAATGTTGACACAAACACTACAAGGTTAACAGGAAAGGTGTCAGGGTTAACACTGGCCTGGCCAGTTAACACTTAAACTGAATGACAGATGATCTCTATTAATCCCCCTCCCTGATAAAGAAAGGAGAGAGGATAAGGGAGAGAGACTTATGGGCTGGAAACTAAACTGCACAGCTTTAATGAAACTGTAATGATAAAAAGGAAAAATTACTAAATATATACAAATATACAGGAAAATTGATACCATGTTCCTCCCCCTCTCCCCCAATAACTCTCACGTCACCACTGAGGCTGCAGGGCAGCCCTGGGAAAGTCCAGGCTGGAATCCTGGGGTCAGCAGCAGTTGGGAGCTGGAGGCAGGAACACACAGATTCAGGCTGGAATGGATCAGGAGCACAGGCAAAGGAATGGGTGGAATCCTCCCAGGATGCTGAAGAAAACAGGGACAGGTGAAGAAGGGGAAGCAGGAAGGGGTTTGACCCTCGTGATCCCTCAAATTTACACCGAGTGTGATGTGTATGGGATGGAATACTCTGTTTGGCCATCTAGCTTGCCTGTTCCTCCCCAAAGGAGGGCTTCAGCTGTGACCTCTTTACTCCTTTTCTCCTTCTGGAGGGCAAAATGTTCCCCAGAACTGAGCAGTGCCCTTGGTTCTGCATCCCATTCTCCAGCTGTAACTATAAACATCCAGTGTTATCAGTCCCAGAAGCAGACACTGTCTGAGAAACCTGCTGTGAATTTCAGCAAGTGCAGCTGCTGACAAGAGACTGAGCTGAAAGCAAAAGTCCAAGACAGAAAATCACCTTTATCCTGGCCCAAACCAGGACAGAAGGTAAATCTGAATTTTCCTGGCTTCCCCAGTCTTCCTGTTTTTTTTTCTACTCTGCAGAATTGCAAACTGTGTATGTAGAGCAACAAGTGTGTGCACATTTGAGCTGCTCATTCACTGTTTTTCCCACCTACTCTAGATACAGGACATGCCACCTGGAGCAGCTCTTCTCCAAACACACAGGGCAGCTCCACACTGACAATTTGCTGGGCAGAGAGGGAAGTGCTGGAGGTGGGGAAGGGGAGAAAATAAGAAGAGAGGAGTCTGGTTTTCTTCTCCCAACTGCTAGAATAGAAAGCCTCTTCAAAGAAGCCCCAGGTCTGATGAAGGGAAGCAGGGAGGAACCCCAGGAGGAGGGAGCAGAGGAGAGATGGTGAAAAATGGGACATGAAAGTGGCACTGCAGAAAGCTCTTTTAGCCTTAAAGAAAAGTGTAAGGTCTTTGTGTCTTCTGAAAGAAAGCCTTTTCTGTGTCTGTGGACAGGTTTTTCTTGTCAGTTTTCAGAAAATGTTAAAAAAGGAGAATTCTCTTGCTCTGATAAAATGTTCTTTCCCCCCTGCAATGATAGCATTAGAGACACTGCAAGTGAATTATTAGAATCTTGTGCATGACATGTGCAAGTCCTATCCCATAACTTGGTGCCTGAAAGTGGGCAGGTTTCTCTGCAAGATGTTCAGTGCTTTTAATCCCTCCAGAGGCTGATGGCAGAGGTGGCTTCAGCTCTTATCAGAAGCTCTCAGCATTCTCTTAGAATAAGCCCTGTTTTTACAGGCTCTGGGGAAACTGAGTGCTGATCTGTTTAGCCTGATTAGGTGGCAGAAAGGCTGAAATCCTGTTGAGGGAAGCATTGCTGCAGAGTTGCTTGAACAAGAGAAATATCTAAGGTGATCCCAGAAGTAGCTGGGATGTAAAGCACAGCTTGGCAGAGTAAACCCAAGACATCTGAAGGGACAGGGCAGAAGACAGGGCAGAGCACCAGCAGTGCTGCATTCAGAAAGCAGTGCCAGATGCTCTGTAGGCTTCCTGAATCCCTTTAGTTTTTGTGTGTTGAAGTTTTGTTACTGCCCCTTTTGAAGACAGATGGGAGATATAAACTCCTTAAAGAGCAGTAACACAGTACCTGCCTCCATATGTGGCAAAACAGGGTGGTTCAACAGCAAGTTGATCAAAGTAAAGCATTTCACTGATTTTGCTGTAGTTGTAGGTGGATTCCCTTTATGAATCCCCAACAATCTGCATACATCACCCAAGAGAGACAGCAGTGATTGCTGCTGCCTGTGACAGCCTAGCCTCCTTTGGAAAGAATACTGTAGTATTTATCTACTCAAATGCTGGATGGCAGAAGCCAGGACAAAACCTCTCTGTGTCTGTGCAGTGCTGGTGTGAACTGGTGGAATGGTCTACTCACTGGGGAATTCTGTCCTGCATGCTGGGTTTGAGCCAGCTCCAATTAATAGGGTTCCAAAGCACCCACAAATTATTACAATAAATATTTCTATAAGGAAAGGTCAGATCCTTAGTATTTGT
This sequence comes from Florisuga fusca, assembly GCA_038090715.1. Lineage (NCBI taxonomy): Eukaryota > Metazoa > Chordata > Aves > Apodiformes > Trochilidae > Florisuga > Florisuga fusca. The sequence continues at coordinate 14,725,578 of JAAWXA010000017.1, forward strand.
TGCTGAAGTATGTGGTGCTACTTCACAGACATCAGCAAGAGCAGGGGGTGATCACAGCTCCCTAGGAAAAATCCAGTGCCCAGAGAAATGTGTGTCCTGTGACCTCTTCTCCACAGTCCTAATGTATTTCTTGTGTGGATCAGATGAAAGCTGCCCGAGCCATCCTGTGGGTCCCAGCTGCCTGTGGGATCATGCTTGTGTAAGAAGGAATGTGTGGAGCCATGGATGTGACGCTGCTGCAGGACACTCTGAGTGTGTGGTGACAGACTGGGGCTACCCATGGACTGCTCTTCCCATGCTGCATGTGGGGACTTCACTTGATTTAAGCTTTCTCTCATTTTTCAATGTTGTTGAAAAATGGAACTTTTGGTCCTCTGAAATACAACCTCTGTTTGGGAACACCCCCTTTTTCTCCTTGTATTCTTCTGGGGGGGGTGGGGAATACGAGTTCCTATAAAATCATAGAATGGTTTGGCTTGGAAGAGACCTTAAGGATCATGTAGCTCCAACCCCTCTGCATGGGCAGGGACACCCACCAGACCAGGTTGCTCCAAGCCCCATCCAACCTGGACTTGAACACTTCCAGGGAAGAAGCAGACACAACAATTCTCCAGGCAACCTGTGCCAGTGTCTCACCACTCTCAAATTAAAGAATTTCATCCTAATATCTCATCTAAATCTCCCGTTTACAAGTTTTACACCATTTCCCTTGTCCTCTCACTACACACCCCTGTAAAAAGCCCTTCTCCAGCTTTCCTGTAACCCCCTTCAGATATTGGAAGGTTGCTATGAGGTCACCCTGGAGCCTCCTTTTCTCCAGGTTGAACAACCCCAACTTCTTTAGCCTGTCTTAATAGGGAAGTTGCTCCAGCCCTCTGATCATTATCACACTGTATCTTTGGATACCTTGTGGAAAACCAAAGCAGGTTCTGGATGGGCCCCTTCATCCAAAGCCGGAATAGGAAAAATAAAAATCCTACCTTCTATCCCTTGAAAGTCTGTTTCCTCGTTTCTGATTTTCATACTATGCCATTTCCTCATCTATTTTACTGGGTGTGTAGGAGCCTTTCTTGCTTCCAGTATTTAGATGGAATGAAAACTATTACTTAAATGAATAGCTCCTGAAATTGTTTCCCTGCTGGGAATCATTAATATGCCATATGGATTCAACTCTTGTATCTGAGCTAATATTGCACATGGAATGGCTAAAACTATTTCTTTTGAAGCCTCTGCCCTTTATTGGACAGGAGAGCATGATTTTATTTTCTTTTAGTAGCTGAGGTTTCAAATGTCCAGATGCTGTCATTCATCCAAGTCATCCACTCATGCCAGACATTCAAGTGGTCACGTTTAGGCATCTCTGTCTTTTGGTGCATTACATATCTCATTTTCTCACCAAGGATCTCAGGGTGTTTTGTGAAGTTATACTCAATTCAGAAGTGAGGAAAAGGAGGCATAAGAAATGTCAAAATGTCTCTTGCAGACCTGAGAATAGAGCTGTCCTCTGGCTTCCGAGGACACCAGGCAAGCCTTGTCACTTCCCTGTGCCAGTGGTCCAGAAACTGCTCAGGAATACATCTCACTCCAGCACTCAGAGGTCAGAGGGAAATCCAGCAGGTAATGGTGGAGCAGCCTGTGTTGGGGGAGTTGGAAAAGGCTGAAATGAAAATGTGGAGTAAGGATGAGAGATTGCAGTTGATGGAGATTTGAAAGGAAGTGGCTGTAAGTGGTCGGCAGTGCTCTCTCAGCCTACTGAAAATGCAGAATTAAGAATTATAGCTTTAATCACCTTCCTCAAGCTTTCCTGATGTTTACCTGCTACATGCAAGGAAATAGTCACTCTGGCTCAGCTGACAAATGGTAATTTGTTAGGATATGGTAATTTGATTTCTTGTGATTGTCTTTCTCTGCTCTTAGTATCTGAGAAAGAAGACGATTCTAAATTGTAAGGGGAATAATTTGTCCTGATTTATGCCACAAGAAAGAAATCCCAGAAGAAGATTAATTGAAGAAACAAAAGTGTCTATGAACATAAATGACTGTGAGCAGCAGTGAGCATTAAACTTAAACTTATCCACTCTCTCCATGTGGTGACAGGTTTTAGTGTAGGGGCTTGAGTGCTACTCCAAGCTGAATGAGGAATAGTGGAAGCTTTATGGCTCAGGTAGGCATTGACATGGTACCAGTTCAGAAAGCTTGACAGGTGAGACAGTCTTGGGAAAAACAGGTGAGTCAAAGCTGTAGTTAGAAAGCCAGCTCAGCCCCCATACACCCATTTCTCCTATGGTTTAGTAGCAATACTTCTGCTGATTTACTTGCCTGAGGAGATGAGATCTGTAACGATGATAGAGAGCTCCCTTTTGAACTTGGGTGAACTCATTCAGCAAAGGGATTAAAATTGGATTTCAGCTTAGTAGCTCTCATGTTGACTGGCATCAGGAAGCATGCTGCTAACAGGATAGCTCCCTTGCCTGCTGGGTGCCTCTGTGTCCTTGGGTGCTAATGTGCTACATCTATGCTTCTGATTTTTAGGGCAGGTTACTCAGGCTGTGGTGGCTGAGACTGTCTCTCTGGGAGCTGTTCTCAGACCAAATGGGTTCTGCCAGTACCATGCTGCTCCTTCCCTCTGCCTTGGCTGTGTAACTCTGACATTTTGGCTGTGGGAAATCAGTGCTGTGCATTTCCAGTCACCATTCTGTGTGCTGGCAGGAAGCCACAGAGTTTCTGCCTGTCTGCACCCCTCCAGCTCTGCAGCAAGCCCCCCACGTTTTCCTCACCTGAAGAAGCTTTCCTGCACTTGCAGAGCAAAGCACATTTGCTTAGGAGGTGCCAGGGCTGTGTGTTTGTCCAGTCAGCCCAGCATGGAGGGAGGAGGTGGCACGGTGGTCTCTCTGGCCCTTCTCAGGCTGAAACTGGGGACCCAAAGGTGGGGAGCTGTGTCCATCCTGCAAGGTGGAGTGGTCTTGCAAGGGGGCTTTGCATGCTGAGCTCTGGTCCTTCCATTTGCATTGCTCTGGCACATTGGGCTCACGCTGAACTGATGAATTCTCAGTATGAGGGATTATTGCCCACTTGCTGTATTATCCTTGGTGTTAAAAAAATGGGAAAACACACAAAAATACTTGAGATAAGAAGATGCAATAAATGCAACAGTGATCTAGAAAATGCCAAAAAAAAAAAAAAAAAAAAAGTGATGACTTCTGTAGTTAGCCAACATCCATTTTTCAGGGGGAGGGAGTCAAAATGTTTCACAGATCTGTTCTGAAAAGGATGCTGGAGAGGCAAGGATACAGAGGTGTCTGTACTAGGAAGTGAAGTCCTGGCAGAAAAGTGTGGTGCCTACTACAGCTATTGATAGGCAGCTGCTGGAAGACATTGAGAGCTGGGGACTGCTTCCAATCTGATGAAATAGATTCAGGATTAACTGTGGGGGCAAGTGGGGCAGTGACTGTTTCCTTCTCTGGCTGCTGCAAAATCCTCAGCTAGATGGTTACCTCAGCTGTCAATCCTGGACTAAATAAGAGGCCTCATTATTATTTTTTTTTTACCTGCAGTGTCATTTGTCTTCATATAAAATACGTATGAGAATAGCCCTTGGGGTGTTGTTTTAGAAGCTTTTTCTAACAGTTTATTCAGAAAGGAGTAAACTTTATCTGCCAAAGATTCCTAGCTGCGGACATTTATTTATTATTATTGTTGGAGCATTTAATAAAAGTAAATAAAATTTTGGATCATTTGGTAGTTGAGCTTCATTCTGGTAGGAAAAAAAGACAGATTAGGCTGCAGAACAGCTGCAGAAGGGGTAGCAGTGTCACTATTGGAAAGTACCTCAGAACAGACACCAGGTGTTCACCACAGCTGGCAGAACTTAAAAACCAGAAGTTCCTTGACTTGAAGGTGGACACTACAGTACTGAAACATAGAAAAGCATGATAGGAACCAGTCTGGCCACACAGTATATTCGTGAGGTTATTCCATGTATTGTTCTTGGTTCCATTCATCTAAAGGCTGGCAGTTCTCTGCCTTGGCTGAGCTGTTTTCTTCTGATTCTCTTCACCAGAGTATAAAGTAAATAGGTGGGAACTGCTACTGGATCTGCTTTTAGATAGAAGCTGAAGAAAATGTAATTTTTCCTTAACTGAGGTGGAAAGGCTAATGGAGTGGGGGATTGCAGCTAAATCTGGGTTGCTTTCCCTCTGACAGGCTGGTATCTTGATTGCATTGGTTTTTAAGAAAATATTTGTTTCTGAAGGGGGAAAGTAAAATACCAGCTAGGCAGCTTCACCTCTGGAGAAAGAGTGCTGCTCTTTCCCAAGCTTCCAGCCAACACCACCTCTTGTTCTGAGCCAGCCCCAAGAGCTGAGTTAGTTGTACACTTCCAAGCTTTCCCAAAGCAGACCCCAGAGAAGCTGCTTGTGTTTTGGGAAAGAAAAGAACTGTCCCAAACTTTAAGGTGTGGTTAGTCTATTAGCCTGTCGTATTTTAACTCCTGTTGCCCTTCAAGCACGCATCTAAACTCTTGCCAGAGAGAGATCTTGTAAACCATTTCTTTCTGACTGCTTCATATCTGCTGTTGAAAGACTGGTGATAAAACCCCACACATTAAATGACACTGGAACACAGCAGCATGATACAGAATAAACTTCAGGGCTGTGTGCATATAGCTCTTGGCAAATATTAGGTCTGTTCTGTTAGGAGGATTCCCACAAAATGAATTTAAAAAGTGCACAACATTTCCCTATCCAAAGCGTTTATTCTACCCCCGTCAGCTCAGCAGCCATTCCTAAAAGACCTCAAACCAAGTCTGTACATGGCACAGCTGAACAAAAACAACTGAGGGGAGAGCTCATGTTAAAGAAAACACTAGTTGGGTTAAGCCTTTACTTTTGTGCTTGGACACAGAGTAGGTGAAAGGTTTGAGAGTTAAAGCAGAAATGATGTTTTCCCATTTGTCTGCTTTTTTTCATGTGACCATTAGAGGCAGAAATTCATGCCAGATCCACTCCTCAGCATGCTGAGGCACAAGTTGGTAAGTGATAACTCCTATTTAGTACTTCTGGCCCTTCTGAAGGGGAAGACACTTCACTGCTGGGCTGCAGGAAGGGAAAACTCCTCCTGCTCTGAAGGACTGGAGCAACTAGAAAAAGCCAGTGTTGGGCTACAGTCCCTCAGCTCTTCTACACCTTGAAATGATGGCTTGGAATTGGAAAGGATCAGGGCTGGTTTCCTTGCTGTGGGACATTTCTCTTAATTGAGAAAACTGAGTTGCAAGTTGTGTGGACAGAGGGACTGTGAGTGACAAGGTGTGGGACTGTGGAGGAGTTTGACAAGCAGCTCCTACAGCAATTAACCCCAGGCCCTGCTGGCTCCCTCTGGTCTGGTTTGCTTGGGGTGGGTTGGTGAGGCAGTGGAAATTATCTCCATTCACAGGACACAGTGGAACACAGTACCCTATTTTAAGAATAAATGTCCAATTTTTGTAAGTACAGCTAATGGACTGGATGGTTGATGCAGAGCCCACAGAGGTCACTCAGTGAAGCTGAAATAACAGCAGGAGCCTTAACCCTTACCAGCTAGGGAGTGCCAGGCTGTAATACCACACAAAAAAAGTGCTCCTTGGCAATCATAGAATAGAATCATAGAATGGTCTGGGTTGGAAGGGACCTCAGAGATCATCATGTCCAACCCTTAAATGGGACAGGGTGTTAGGCAGTGAAAAGGATGGCTAGGAAACCTCTTTTCACCCTTGCTTCCTTTCTTCTTAGGAGATCAAACAAGTGACTCTGGGGCTTGGGAACACCATGCAGAGAACAGCAGGTGGGTACTGGTCAAGCCTCACTGTGCTGGCTGGAGTAGGGACCCTCATGCTGGAATCAATCGCTTTCTTTCTCCTGCAGGTGGGTTGTTTTGTTTCTGCTCTACCTGCATCCCCATCTGCTGCTGAACAGAAATGTTTGTTTTTATAGCTGGGAGCTGAGGTGTTTTTGTAGAAGATGAGTTATAAAGTGCTTAATTAGGAGGGTGGAGAGGAGCTTGAAGTGAAACCCACACCTTCCCAGCTGGAGAGGCTGTATGGATTAATTCATGCTGCCCAGAAATGCTATTGTGCTAGTTACCTTAGCTTCAGCAAAGGGTGTTTTTATAATGAAGCAGGAAGGGTTTGAAATAATGAGACAGAGAAATAATCACTATGCTTGGAGCAACAGAAAACTTCATCTTAATAAATGTCCAAGGCTTCTTTTCCTCTGTGATTGGTGAGCACATGGTAGGGCAGCAATCACAGTGACTGCTCTGCTTTCTTCCATCTGAGATGATGGAGAGAAGGCAACCTCTAAAACGAAAATGAGAACACAATGAGGGCACTTAAACTACTCCAGACTCTTAGATTGTTGTGATGAGTAAACTTAGACAACGAGCAGTAAACCAGAAAAGCAGATAAATGATGCTCTGCTTGAAGAGTGGTAGGAAGGGAGCCCTCACTTATGCACAAAAAAGCCCACACCAAAACCAAGCCCCAGAAAACTGTCAGGCTATTCCTTGGCTATTTTGAAAGCAAGCAACCTAGCATGCATCTAGCTCTCACAGGCTGTTTTCTAAGGAAATCTCTCAATATTTGTGGAATAGTACCACAGGCATTGCTATCTTGTGACATATTCATTGTAGGAAGAAAAAGGGGGAGAAGAGGAGAAATAAGGAGTCTTGTGTCTTTGACAATATTCTGTTTGTCTGTATAAAATAAGTTTATGATTGAAAATATTTATTTGAACTGAATGCAAGAGAGGATCCAAACTATTGTATCACACTCTGTGGATAAAGGAGGGGAAGGGTGTTAGATACAAAGATTTTATTGCCATTGAAACAGCATTTCTTGTCAGCTGCCAGCTAGAATACTTATTTGATTTTTTATAAAACAGACAAAAAATATCACTACCTCTTTAATGGCTTAATGTTTATGTGTCATCCTCTATTTTGTATCTTCCACAAGCTCATAGTAACCTCAGCTGGCAAATCACACACACAAAAAAATTAATAATATTTGCTCTAGACAAATGGGATGGTCTCAATTTTGAGAGCCAGTTAATTTTGAATTGTCTTCCTCAGAGCTGTTGCCTTACATTCCATTTGAAGACAAGGATAGATGAAGGAATTACTGGTAAGAGAGGATACAGCCTGATAAGTTTGGGCATGGTTCTGTACTGACCCAGGTTCAGGCTTCACCAGTGGAGTTACTGAGCTCAGGGCAGGGGTAGGAGACTTTGCCCCTTTCTGTGTCTGCATTTTCCAGAAAGCCCTAAATGACTTGCCAGGAATAGAAACCATGTCTGTGTGGTGGTAATGATCTTCCTGCTCTCTGAGGATATTTTTGAGATGAATACATGCTAAAACTAACGTAGTAGCCATAAAAATCATTAATAAATACACAACTTGAAATAAAAATATCAGGCTCACTTGTGATTATTTAACAGGAAAAAGTCATCATGTGCCACATGAGAGATGAGGTTTGTTTGGAAAAGGTTTTTAGGAGATTCTCAGTGCAGAGCTGATAGGAATTCTGGAGCACAGCTAGCTAAAATAATAGTTTGATTACTTCATTAAACTGTAAGTTTCACCAATGTATATCCCTAACTGGGGTAACAAATGGTGCTGTGACTGGTCTGCGTCCCATCCTTATTCAAAGAGGGAAAGTATTCCTCTAATTAAAAAAAAAGGGCTTATTTGCCTAAACTTTTCTGTGTAACCTGAATTAGAGAACTGTGGATTTGGGTCCCAAAGTAATACGGATGCAATTGCAAAAATCAGTGCATAAAACAGAGCCCAGAAGAGAATTATATTTAGCAGGAGACAGAAAATCAAAACAGATTCCAAACAAATTAGAAATTAAGACTGCAGCAGCTGAGGCTGAGGTTGCCTTAAGGGGAAAGCTTATAATGTAACTAAAGTGATTTTTTTTTTTTTTGCCAGCATCTCCCATCAGTAGTATTTGCCCATGTCACATCTCTGTTCTGTGACTTAATACAGAGATATGGGTAGCACATGAACAACAGTAAAATAGCAAGAAGATAATTAAAACTGCAACATGTTGGAACTTTAAAGATATTGGAAGGTGCTGGCACAAATTCTGAGCACCCTGACTGTAGCAACATCACAGAAGCAATATAGCTTTTAGCCTAGAGAAAAATCCCATATTTCCCAGATCTAATAAAATATATTGGATCCTTAATTTGTTTTAGAATGAGATCCAAGTGCTTTGCATTTGTTTAACCTAATCCAATCTCAACCACTGCTGAAATGAAAGGGCTCTGCCTTGCATGTCACACAGAAAGATCCACCAAATGTGGTCCTTTTGGAAGGGAATGGGCACTGGGTTACAATAATAACCAAAACAATGGGACAACCACTCTCTTTTAATGTGGGGTCAAGTTTAAAAAGTGCTGGAAGTCTTACAGCTCTTCTCTAGCTGAAATGCTTGTGGGAACAGAAGGTTCTGGTGGGACCAACTGCTTGGTGGAAGAACATGGAGGAGACAGAACCCAACTCTTCTTACCGGTGCAGAGGGATGGGATGAGAGGCAATGGGTGCAAGCTGGGACATAAAATTTTCTGTTTAATTATAAGCAAAATTTCTTTTGTTACAATGGTGCCTGGAGAGGTTTTGGCATCAATATGTTCAAGCCCCAGCTGAGGAGCAACCTGTTCTGAGCAGGACCTCAGGAGGACCCGTCCAATTCAAATCATTCTGTGACTGATTTTTGAGACTGGAACTGGACCCTTAACTTTTGAACTAAGGTTTATTATCTCTACTGGTACTAACGTAGATATAATAATGTAGATCTTGACTGTCTGTAGCAGCAGAAATGACTTGAAGGCATTTGACTTAATAGTAGGTATAGCAAAATCATTTGCACCTGGGTCAGTATGTGTGGCTGGTTTTCATGGAGTCTGGAAGTAAAGAAATACCATGGGATTGTTTGTGTATTTCCCAATGTCAACATCATCAAAATAATGGGAGTTGGAATGCTGATTGGGGATGCTGAAAAACTATAATTGGAAAGATAAACCTGTTCTAATTTACAAAAGAAAAAAAGGAAAAAGAAGAAGAAAACAAGAAACTAATTCAGGATGTGGCATTGATATGAATTTGCTCATGTGTGAATGCTATGGTAAGAGTAAGAACAATTTTTATGTTACAGACTGACAGTGGAATATGTTTTACCCTGACTTGACACTGGGTTACCAAGAGAGTTCCAGGTGTTTTCCCTGTGCTTTCCTTCAGGTAACCCGTGTTGTAATGTCAAGTATTTTATGGACTTCTCTGTTCCTCTGCCCAGTTTTGCTGCTCCCCTTCCAAATCATGTACCATTTCTGAGTGCTAAGATCAGTTCCTGAGGAGCATGTGCTTTTTTATCTTTACTGACTGAGATTTTTTTGTCTGAAGCAGGTAAAGGGTCTCCTGGTCAGCTGCTTATTTAGAGCTGTTCACCAGTCCATTAAATGTCTGCTCAGGGTACCTGAGGTCCATGGGATCATTTGGATGAATATTTTAGAGTGTATTTAGTGCACTTAAGCACCACTGTCCCTTTTCTGCCTTGAGTTACTGCAGCATTCTTTATGCTTCTTCTTAATTTAATTCAATTCATTTAATTAATTTAATTCAATTCAATTAATTAATTCTTTAATTCAAGAGAATTAAAGAAAATGTTTAATGAGCCCCAATTGCGATTTTCCAGCTGTTTGTCTGGCTGCAAACTGTCAATTCCAAGAGGATATATTAATAGTGCTCTTACCTCCTGACCATGGCAACGTTAGTGGATGTATGTGCTGTTTCTGCCTCATTCCCACATAATTACAAGCCTGTGTTTGGCAAATGAGGAGGTTTGCTTTCTTGATTAAGGGGGTTCAAAGAAATTTTTGCATGCTTTGTGGGACATAACTTATGAAAAGGGCTGGTTTAGAAGAGAAGCCCAGCAGTAGAGATTCTTAGTATTTCCCTAATACTTTCCTCTGCTGGGCAGAAAGCAGTTTGTGAATTCTAATGAAATCAGCATTGCATTAGCCCAGTGAACTAGGTGTACATTATTCCTCTGAGAAGTTGGAGGCACAGCATGATGAAGTGACTTGTCTGGATTCACATGGCTGCTGGGATTCCAGCATTTGCTCAGGTGTTGGCTTTCAGCACTAGACCCAAATGCCAAACTGGGATAGAGTACAGGCTTGGGAAAGTGGTATTATTTTTTACTCTGGAAACTGTTATTTTGTGTCCTAAAGGCTAAACACATGTATAGACTAAAATGTCTCTACTCTTTATGTTTGGGAAGTTAGTATTCAAAACATGAACTGCATGAAACCAATGCCTTAATTCTGCAGTCAGCCTGAAATAATAATTATTAGAGAGAAATGAACTGTGGGTGCTTCTCCCATGGTGAGTTAGTTCAAAAGCTTGTCCTGAAGACTTGGCTGATGGCAATGAAGTGTTTCTCCTCTGGTCGAATGAGACAACAAAGCAGCAGGGTGGGTGCTACAAGAGACTACACATCCCATTTTCTCTCATCAGAGGGAACGTATGGTGGGTTGGATGGGAAGCTCCATTTCTTTAGACTCTGATCTGTGTCTGAGTGACAAAGGGAGGAGCTGCCTGCTAGATCTGAGCAGTGGTGCCCCCTCATTCGAGTTCAGCTGGTGGAGGCTATCACTTAATGATCTTTTTTATCTGATGAGCCTTCTGGCGTCCAACTATGTCTCAGGTATTTTTGTGTGGGCAGAAGCAACCCACACAAGTTGAAGGAGAGGCTGGACTGTAATTCCTCATGGTCTGGTGTGTGTGAAGCCCAGTGTAAGAGATGAAAGCATAATAAAAAGAGCCAGCATGGGAGCAAGCAGCAAGAGGAGTTGTCTAGTGCTGTTAGCCTCTGAGGGACAAGGAGAGACAGCAAGTGGTGACTGCCCTCTGGTGCTGTTGTCCCCCTCTGCTGATGGCAGGGGCCCAGTTCCTTGTCCTCGGGTGGGAATGCAGGTAGTGGCCAGAGCCTGTGGCCCAGAGGCTGGGATGCCAGCCTCTCCCATCCTGAATCTTGCATTTCCAGGGGGGTTCACATTACTCCACTGCCCTTCCACCTCACTGCCTCTAGTAGCTTTTGCACAAAACTGTGCCCGGAGTAGCCTGTCAATTACTGTTCTAAAAATGGTATCAACAGGCAAACAGCTGCTTGTGTTTGTGTGCTTGTATATGCTGGGACCTGAACAATAAACCATCCAACTCCAGCTTTTAATTTAGGGATGTACAAGCCTCCACAAAAGGTCCTTTTTGTGGTGCTTAAGCAGTGAGATGCATTTATGTGACAACTGTTATGGTATGTGATAGGGACTGGAGACAGTACTGATTTTTTTCCCTGTAAGGCAGTAAGCTCTGAGTTGCAAGGAAAAACCTAGAAAACTTCTGAATCATCTTCTATGGTTGTGAGTTTGTGGTGTAATCTTCTCCTCCTGTTGCCTGGGGTCTGCTGACTGTAAAATTTAAGGTCAGTTTCTGAAGCCTGAACTAATGAGGACATGAGCACACACAGGCAGCTGACAAAAAAATTGGGTCATGCCAGTCTTCTCACTATTGTAAAAAACCCACCTTAGTAGTATTAGAGAAAATTTCCCCTTTTTTGTGTGTGGGGCAGAAGGGAGACAAAGGACTTTGCTGTCTTAACAGCTTCACCCCAGCAAGACCAGTTAAAATGGGAAGTTATTGCAGCATGAAGATCAGAGCAAAGACTCTGACAGAGTGCAGCTGGTTCACATCAGCCTTCATTAATCCATCAGCTATGATTGAAAATTGGTGGTGTAAAGTTGTCAAGGTCACTGGATGTGGGACAAGGCTGCTGGTGGTTATTCCCTCAGGGGCTGGGCTTTCCCCCACATTTCCACCAAGCCCTAAATAAATAATAGTTAAAAAAATGAAGGGGGAGAGTTGTACCTAGAAAGGCTTATTCCCTTCTCTCTGAATTTACAAAGCTCAGATTCCCAAGTAGGCAGATGTAGGAGAAGCTACTACTTTCTGGACCTGCAAGTCCAAAGTTAAAATCCTTATAACTATATTAATCTTGGAGGAGTCAGTGTATTTGGGCTTTGTTAGTGAAGTGCCACAGGTGCCTTAAATTCTCTTGTTCAGAAATATAAATCCCACCTGTGCTAGGGGTCTTAGTCTTTAGCTTGGGCTGCAGGGATATCCTTCTCCAAAGGATCTCTCCCTCTGCTTATCTTAGCTGGGGCTACTAGTTAGTACTTACATGTTAGTTAGTACTTACATACTAGTTAGTGTGTATTTATTAGGGCCTATGCAGGAGTGTAGGCTCTCTCTCACCCTGCAGAAGGGGCAGCTGTTATTATGGGGGGATTAATATTATTTCCTTCCTGTACTGAGGAAGGTTTGACCCATTTTCTGAGTGGGTGCTCTGGTGGGTGTATTCTGTGCCCTAAGAGAGAGAGGACCAGCTTGCTGCTGAGAGAGGAGTGAGTATGATGTTTTCACTTTGGGATTGGGGAACATTGGGAGAGGAAGGAAATGGGACTCCAAAGTTACAAAAAATAGTAATAAATTGGGATGGGGGAGGAGGGGGAAGATGGGAAGGACTTGTTTTTCTCTGCTGGTACACCCTGGGTACTGTGCTTCTGTCTGGTTGGTGACTGTGTAGATCTGGAGTAGATCTGTCTGTTTGTAGGAGTGCAAGCATTGCTTTCCTTTGCCCCAGGAAGGCTGTTTCCAGAGCACCCTCTTTGGAGAAATGTCCTTGAGTTTCCTCAGCCAAGGAGGGATCTGAACTTTCTGTGTACTGGGTCCTGGAGCCAGATAGACTTCCTTATAGCATGTTCTCAGTGGGTCTGTAATTGCTATTTCTTGGTGAATTCAGCAGCTTGTGTGTGTCAGTAGAAAACCTCTTGTAGGTAGCAATGACAGCTGGGGGAAAGGTATTGATTTAGCAGGGAGAAGGAAAACCAAACAACCCAAAACAGGGATAGTGGCTCAAAGAGACTTCTTTTTGGTCAAAAATTTCAGAAGACTTTCTAAAGTATGGGGGAAGGTGCATCCCGGAAGGAGAAAACCCTTTGGAGAGATGGGCACACACCACTTCAAGCTGACAGCCTTAAGAGGCTCCAGTTGTGTTCTTGGGGAAGCCCGTGGATTACCCGTGGAAGTGGACTCCTAACAACAGAGAATCCAGAACATCATAAACAACTAGAAACCTCAGGGGGAGGAAGGTGGGAGGGAGTGGGGGGGTTATTTTTCTTCTGGGCTCTCTACTGGGTAGTGCCACTGGTCCCAGAGTGGGTGACAATTGGGTTGTGCTTCAGCTGAAGCTTATGAAGGGCTCAGTGTTTAGGGAATGGGATATTTTATAGGGACCCTGGGAATGTAATTTGAGCATCACACACCTTTACAAGGCAGAACAGCCCTGAAACAGGGGCAGACTGCTGAGACATTGTGGCTGCAGTTTTTTTAGTTTCAAATTGGTACCCTTCAGTCCTGTGCTGAAAGAACATGGGATTGTAATTAGTTGAGCCTTTTTTTTTTTTTTTGATAACTCCTTAAACTGTAAGATCCTGAAAAGTATGCTATTTTTCTATCAAAAAGGGAGGTTCTATATTTCCATAGAACCTCATCCTTAAAACGAAATGGTCCATGACATAGAATACATTTATTGAATGTTTTTCACGTACTTATTTGCTTTAATAGAATCATTAGTACCCCAATTACTTATAAAGAAAAATGTCAACTAACCAGGAAAATACTCTGCAGATCTTGGATTGTTTAGGTGTGTAAAGCTGCTACTTTATAAGCAAGGAAATCTTTCTGTATTTTGAAAGCTGGTATCATGTTAATAGCCTGAAAGCTTCCTTAAAGTAAAGCTTTGGAACAGTCAGATCTTGCTGAACTTCTAATTACTTTTTGCTGGCAGGGCCAGCAGCTCTCAGCTCTCAATAGAATACTGATTGGTTACAGAACTCTTGCCCAAATACAGCTGCAAATATATTGCCCTCTACCTCTGCTGCACCCACGTGTTGCAAATAGCTGAAGGAGGAAAACATCTATTGCTGAACAAGATGATTCCTAAATGATAGACATCAATAATTTAAGCAATTATAATTTATTTATTCCAGCATTGCCCACTGCACTATGGGTAAAATGGATGTTTTTTATTTGTTCTTTTCTAACAGTATTGCCATCAAGAGAGGTTAGAGATTCACTGTTTTGTTTTTTTTTTTTTTCCTGCAGATTTAGTGCATCTCCAGGTAACAATTTATCACAGTAGAAGGAGCTGGTGCAGACAAAGAATGGCAGGCTGAGAATGAGTCTGCTTACAAAACCCAGGGGCAGATCATCTCTAGAGCCTTCAGGACACAGGGGGAAAATGTACTTTTAGTGAAGTAATTCCTCACACTGGCCATCAGGAGTTTTATTATGCATTGTTTTGCTTTTTAATCTGTCAAATAGCTGAACTAATGTTTGTACCTGCTTCTGAGGAGAAGCTCTATAGTGTCTGCTGAGCTCAAAACCTGTCACTGGAACAATTGCTATCAAAGAGAAGCAACCTGGCTTGAGGAAGTTTCTTTAAGCATCAGACAGTCTGTTCATTGCACCTTAGTACTGAGAAAAATCTAATTTAGTTTGTGTCAGAAGCTAGATGCTGTAACAAAAGAGAAACCTGAAAATGGGGTGTTCTTCAGGATGTTCAGTTTCCAAAACCTGTTGTAGTAATATTGCATAGAGGGTATACAAAGGCACAGATCCCATGGTTGATATATTAACAAAGGTTGCTGTAAAATAACTTATGTTGTCGGGGGCCTCTTGGGGGTCCTCTGTTCAGAAATGCCCTGGGTGAAGCAAGGCTGCCCTAGGTCACACTGATCAGAGTTTTGTAGAGTTGAACATCTGCAAGGATAAATCTTCTGCACCCATTTGGCCCCTTCTCTGGTGTTTGACCCCCTGCATGACTGAAAAAAAAAAAGCAAATATCTAATCAGAACTTGAGGCACTGAAAACTCAGTTTGGTGGTGTTTACAAACCTGCTGAGAAAGTTTTAGAGGCAATTTAAATAAGACTTTAGATAGCACTGAGTTTAATCAGTCTCTGAGAGATGTTGCTGGTGGCACCAGTTGGACTCGGTGCCATTGATCACAAGACTGGGATTTTCATTTGAGTCAGTTATGCTGTGTTTAGGGCAGTAGCTGATGATTAAACCTTTTACTGTGTTGGGGGTAGTGTGCCTGGCTAGATTTCCTCTGCTATCAGCCAACATCCTCTGTTCAGTAAAGTGACAGTAGTGTAAACTTTTTTTTTAAACTTCAGAATGACATCCTGCAGGGCCCCTTTTTTGTTCTTTTCCTCTGTTGGGGAGCAGCAAGGAGAATGTTCCATCCTCCCCATTGCATGGCTTGGGCTGCAGGAGCAGTGGATTCCCAGCACTTCCAGATTTCCCAGGTTGGGGAGGAAAGGGTCACTGCACTGCTGCCTCCCTGCCTGCTCAGCATCAGTGAATGGGGGGAAGTGTTGGATGGGGGTGAGGCAGGCAGCATGCCCAGAATATTGACAATAATGTCCACCATATCCCTCATGGCTTTGACTGCCTTCTGCCCAACTTCAGCTGCTGCTGATGGCTCTAGGGAGTTTCTATTGCTATTTCTTGAGCACAGTCCTATGAGGAGAGGCTGAGGGAGCTGGGGTTGTTCAGCCTGAAGAAGAGGAGGCTCAGGGGAGACCTCATCACTCTCTACAACTCCCTGAAAGGAGGCTGTAGCCAGGTGGGGGTTGGTCTCTTTTCCCAGACAACTTTCAACAAGACAAGAGGACACAGTCTTAAGTTGTGCCAGGGGAGGTTTAGGTTGGATATTAGAAAGAATTTCTTTATGGAGAGGGTGATCAGACATTGGAATGGGCTGCCCAGGGAGGTGGTGGATTCTCCATCTCTGGAGACATTTAAAAAGAGACTGGATGTGGCACTCAGTGCCAAGGTCTAGCAGCTGCAGTGGTGGGTCAAGGGTTGGACTTGATCTCTGAGGTCCCTTCCAACACAGCTAATTCTATGATTCTATTGGAATAGTTTCTACTGGCAATAATGCAGTTTAGTTACACCTGGGTGGAGGTTACTTAGCTCCTGTTAATGTGAAGCATAACTCTGAGTATCTGGTGCCCTCCCCTGATGGTGGGCAAAGTTGTTAGGTGTTGGGAAGCAGAGAGAGCAGATTGCTCTGCAAGGACAGGTGGGAGCCAAGGGTGATGGTGAGCCAGGCAGTGCTCAGCTCCCTGAGCTTATAAACCAAGGGTGAGAGGTCCCTTCTCTGTGTCTTGCCCCCTGTCACTCTTCCCAGCAGTTGAACCCCAGGTTATCCTTGTACCAGGTCAGAGCAAGCCTTGAGCAGCCAAACCTGCCAGGGAGAGGTTGCAGGGCATCTTTGTACACTTGGACACTTCCCCTAGAGCAGAAGGTAGGAATCACTTTAATTTGTACATCTGACACCTTGTAGGTGTGACTGAAGATTAACAGTAAGGCTTGTTACTGCATAGTGTGGAGTGTTTTCTTGTAGTTGAGAATGGGAAATAGGACCTGAATTTAATGTGTTTTATCTAGCAACTTAATCAGCTGGCTGTGCAAGAGATCATAGGCTGTTATTGAAGATTCCTCTGGTGTGCAAGACCTGAGCTATATTGACAGCAGACAAAAATGAAAGGAAAACGTGTGTATTTCATCTACAGGCTTGACAGGAGGTGACTTAGCAGTCAGGTCAGCCTGATTGTGGTGCTTAGACTATATTATATTATGGAAATGCTAGTTCCAGATTAATATAGTGCAAAGAAAGGGGCTGCTATCTGCAGATCAGAAGATTCAGACCCATAGCCCTGACTGAGAGCATGGCCACATGTTCCTTGCTCGTGTTTGTAAGCATCAGCTTTTGTTGAATTCTGCCTTCCTTGCTGCTCAGAGAAAGCCACTGGCTAATAATTAATAAAGAAAACCACCCAGGATGTAATAGAGATATTTCTTTAAACCTTTTGAGATCTGTCTAGCATTCAGATGTCCAGCTCTTGCCAAGTGTTGGTATGTTTGATGAAAAACTGTCAAGTCCCCTGTGATCTGATCCACTCTGCTCAGGAGAGTGGCAACTTGCTTGGAAAACAGCCTTAAGTCATGGTTCTGTTACTCAGAGATACGGACACGTGGCGAGGCATCTTTTACTGCTTTACCACCATTTTCCTTGTGATGATGTTTTCCTGCCATTTAAAAATCCTGTGGGTTTGTTGCATTGCAAGTGATTGCATGGTCATACTTCCAAAGGGCTCCTCTTTGTCCTGTGCAATTACTCCTCCCAAATTTAACATGCTACTTATTTATTTTTCCAGATGCTTTGGTAGGAATGTTGCTTAAAATGGAGTCTAATGGGAATCCCTTATGGATTCTAATGGAGTCTAATGGGAATGGGGGAGCACAGGTAATGCTCTGGTTCAAAACACTGCTGCCCAGCATTGCTCTCTGCTTATGATTTCTAGTTAACTTTCAGCCCATCTGACAGTGCTTCTGCCCAAACCAATTTGATTCAGACATTTTGGTGATTTTGTGAGGCGCCGTAGTGGATATTTGATGAAAGTCAAGATATTGCAGCTCCTGTGTTCCCTTCAGCTACTGTTTTCCATAATTTGATCAAACAAAGCAATCAATCTTGCTTCTCCCAATTTATTTTATTGGCTTCTGTGTCACTGCCAGCATGCAGTGACAGTTACCAGGGCTGCAATCACTTCTGCCTCGACAGGCATTGCTGTGCAGGTGCTGAAAGCAGAAGAGACAGATGACAGAAATCCCCCACTCCACACTGTGCCAGGAGGAAAAGCTCTGGGTTGGTGCTGTTCCAAAATAGCCAAGTGGATGCTGAGGTGATGGCTCTGGAGCTCCACATGTGCCCTTCACCTCCTTTGTGCTTGGCATGTCCATGCCCATTTCCCTTTGGGAATTTCATACACCAGTGCCTGGGCTCTGGGTGCCACAGTGCTGCATGTTTTAAAACCTTTTTCCTGAGCAAAGGGGGGGGCACAGGGGCACTTCAGAGTTGTCTGAAGGAGCTGTGCTTCTCCTGGACTAAGAGATTGAACTGGTGACTAAAATGCAAGTTGCAGCAATTTTGCAAACCCCTGTTTTGCTCTCTCTGGTCGGAATAGAATATAACAAACCTTGGCAAACACAAACTCCAGTGGTCTTGCTCCCCAGCAGCACAGTACCAGGCTGCAGCCAGCTCTGTACTGTGACAATTGGCTCTGTGGCTGCCCAGGTAGCTTTGCTTCTTCCCATCTAGCCTGTCAGTCATTTTTTCAGGAAACCTGTAGCTCTGACAGTGTCCCTGAAACCTGCTGCATGTCCTTCACCTCTGCGTGCTTCAGTATTAGTGCAAGAGAAACTGAGAAAACGAGTTGATGCTCAATGCTCAAAGCCAGGAAAGCCCTCCTGTGTGGAAAGGTGGCAAGAGGAAAGCTTTCTGAGGTTATCTGGGGCTCCTGTACTGAGAGAGGGCAAGAGGAGGATTGGGTTGAGCTCAGCTGCCTTCTGCTGTGCAGCTGGAGTGGGCAGGGTGCTGCTGGTTTCGGGTTGGTGTTGTGTATCCCTCTGTTCTCTGCTGTCCTGACCCACTGTCCCTTAATGGCTCTTGTTTTTGGAAATTTTTCCAAAAGCATTTGTTGCTGCAGCTCTTCAGTGATGGCCAGGCTGGAGCTCTCTGCATGTTGCCTGTCAATATTTCCTACTGGAGGAGAAATTGGGGAATCACAGCACTGCTGAGGTGGTGTGCTAAAGCAGTGTGTCTATGTAGTGGTGTTTTTTTTTTTCTTTTTCTTTCCCTCCACTCAGTGCCTCTTGAAGGACAAGGATTCCTTCTTGTGCCTTGTGTGTGCTGCATAACAACCTGTCTGTTTGCAGCTGGCAGTTTGCTGCAAAAGGTTCTACATTGCATGCAGAATTTGTGACTGCAGTTGAGGGGTGAATTGATTTTGTGTGCTCTTCAGCTCTTATTCTCTTTGGGGGTCATGAGCAGAAGAGCTGTGCTGAGAGCTCCCGAATTCTTCCCCTTGTCTCTTAACTGGCTAAACTAACCTAATATGCACAGTTTTCTGGAAAATTGGGAAATAATGTGGAAAAAATAGCACGTGCTCAGAAGCATGTCACCCAAATAAATGAAATGGTTAATGTTGCCCTGAGCAAATAAGATTTATAGCAATTTCAGCATGTGGGTGTGGGGAAAAAATGCAGACAAGTATAAGAAAAGAAATATTACCTGTTTTTTCAAGCAATCAGAGTGTAAAATAGTGTTCTTGTACAGAAATTACGTTGATGCTGAAATAATGCACTCGGCCTCTCCCTGTCAGCATTATATCAAAGCCTCAGTAAATTTTCATTCCTCCAGGCATTATTTTACCATATTGTCCTCCATACTAAACACCATTCATAACAAGTATTTATAGCTGGACTGATTTTTGAGATTCTTCATAATATATAAAAATGTGGAGGCTGCCACAAAATGGCGTTTGGTTTCCTCTGAGACTTGCCAAAAGGATGTTAAAAGCAAATGATTTAAAACAGTAATTTTATTAAAAATGTATTATTGCCATTTGTAGCTTTCACAGCTATTCTCCAGAACTGCCACAGGCTTCCAAAGATGAAGTGTGAAGCTCTGAATCTGCAGCTTTGTTTTTAGTTTATTTCAAGCTTCGAGGCAGCAAATCTGTTGGACCAAATTTATGCCAAATAAATGTGTGGCAGACTTATGCCTGTAGAGCTTCTGGTTCAATTTCTCTCTTTATTTATATATTTGGCTTTTTTTTCGTTGCAATGGTAAAGAATCAAGATGGAGAAACTAAGGACTACCTGTATGCAGACAGGCAGCTCAGTACCCAGGAGGAATTCCCAGCGTCCCAGGAGATTGTGTTTCCTTGCCATTGGCTTTGGGAGTGAGCAGCCTACTGAGACTTGCCTGAAAGATCTAATAAATACCAAGGTACCATTTGGGAAAACCATCTGTAGCCTAAATGTATTTTTCCAAGTCACACAGAAGCTGGGATGGAGCAGGAGTTTCCATCTAGCTTTCCGTGTGCACCAGAGCTGTGCAGCTTTGCTTTCCTGATCAGGGGTCAGAATTTGCATATTGATCCAGGTCTTGTTTAGCCTTTTTATTTACTCCCAAATGGTCAGCCTGTACCAGGCTGTATTTCACTGGTGAGTCTGTTAAAGTGGCAAAAGTCATGGTATTTAATGAAAACTGATTAAATTGGCCAGATAGTGCAGTCTGCAGTATACAGGATTTAATTGCAGACTGCAATTAAGAGACATGATTCAATCTGAAGATCACGCATCTCTGAAAGAAGTAGGAGTCTACCCAATGTTATCAGTCAGAGGAGCTGTGAGCCCTTGTGCTGGTAAATTCCCAGAGCAGCAGGGGCTGATTCTTAGCACACTGCATCTGGGCTTGAGGTGTAGGATGCTTGGCAAATGGGAAACACGTTGGTGAAGACTGATCATAGGTTTGAAAATTTTAAGATTTCAGTATGTTGTTTTCTATGTACCTCTGCTGGTCCACGTGCATGCAAGAATTATTTCATACAGACAGAGCTCTTGAGCCAGAGGTGAAACAAGCCCTGTTCAGTGCTCCAGAGTTTCTGTAGTGCAGAAAAGCTGGGAGGAATGATGTGGTCTCCTGCCTTTGGAAAAATATGGGATTATGGTGAAAGCACCTCCCCTTTGCTCACCAGCATGGAGAGAAGTTCAACTTTGCAGGCTGCAAGAGAGGTTTCATGCAACATTTGGCTTTATGTTCATTGAGCTCAGTTTTCCTTCCTCCCTAACTGTTGAAGAGCAAGCTAAAATTTAAGTTGAGAGAAGGTTTTGACAGTTGAGTATAACCTATTGATTAAGTTGATATTTATGTCAGCAGTAGTGAAAGAAATTCAGCTCAAGTTGGAGGATAATGTTTGTGCAGCAAGCCCTGCTTTGTGAGCCTGTTTAGTGAGAGAACAGGTTTTTTAATCTATTGAAAAACAAAGATCTGCACTGCTATGTTATGGCATCAAGAAATTACATCATAAATTGCTATTTTTGTCATTAAAACTGTTGGGCTTTTTTTTTTTTTTTTTAAACCTAAGCCTTCATAAACAAAACAAAATGGAGACATTAAAGCAGATGGGCTATACTTCAAGGTACTGAATAAATCACTGTTTTTCCACCCCCTGTTTTTATTATTCCTTCCTTCTGATAATAGCTCCTTTAGAGGAGGTTTTAAAAAGGGATTGTCCATGTGTTCTTCAGTGTCAGAAATAAATAAAGGAAAACTGCTGGATGTTACTCTGAGAGCTTCTTGTAGAGCTGTGTAATCAGGGCAATTATAAGTTTGCCTGTAGTTTGTCTTGTGGTTTCTCTGTGCATACCAATTAAATCAGTCAAGAATATAACAGCATTTCCTGGCCTCCTTGTACATCTGGAAACTTGCTCAGAGTGTAGAGGTTCCTAAGGCTGAGTCCCCTGGATCCTGTGTTATTTATGATAGCAGTTTTTCTTACATTTTCAAATCTGTTTTGAGGAAGTTTTGCTTTTTTTTTTTAATTTATTTATTTTTTTGGCATTTCTCATTTCTTCACTGTGTGGATCACAGTGATTAATCTACTCTACTGATGAGACCCCACCTGCTGTACAGTTTTGGAGCCCCCAAAACAAGGATTCAAAGCTGTTCAGAAGAGGGGCCACAAAGATGTCAGGAGCACTTCTCCTATGAAAACATGCTGAGAAAGTTGGGGTTCTTCAGTTTGGAGAAGAGAAGGCTCCAGAGAGACCTTGGAGCACCTTTCAGTGCCTGAAGGGGCTACAGAAAAGCTGGGGAGGGACTTTTTAGATGGGCATGTAGTGATAGATGATCTTTACAGTCCCTTCCAACACAAATCATTCCATTGATCTCTATATATCTGAAAAGCCCAGAGCTACTGCTTTTTTGTTACTGGAAGGAAGTGAGAAGACAGAGGCAGTAGAAGCTGGCTAGAGGAGGGGATAAAAATTGTCTTACCTGAGGATGTTACACTGCTCAGGACTTCCTAGAAAAGTCAGTCTTCCAGTAGGGTGAAACTTCTGGCTTGGCTGAATGTACTTGGATGGGGAGAAGTATGACTTGGTGGATTCAGATAGCAGCTTGCCCTCTGCTTTCCTCCCTAATTTTGTGACTGCTTTCATAATTCTCTGGATCTTGGCATAATAATGTACATGGACCATATATTGTCCTGTGTGCATTCAAGATAAAAATGAAAAAAAAAAAAAAAAGTGAATATTTCACACGTTCTCTTAGGAGCACAGACTGGGTCATGATTCACAGGATGCTAAGTCTAATGTCCAAAGAATTCACCTTAGAAATCCCTGATTTCTCTTGTACTCTCAGGGTTTCCCATCTTGGTCCTAGGGAACTGACCCCTGAGCTTCAGATCAGAAACCTCCTCCTCATGTCACCTGCTCTGTGCTCCATCCATCACTACCAGAGCACCTTGGCTTGCCAGCATTTGGGGGGCAGAAAGGAAAGGCTACTGATTGATGGACAGCCTGAGCAATGTAGGAAATTCAGTTTTTAAAGGGCTGTTTCAGGCTCTTAATTATTATAAAATGAAATGACAGAAAAAATGAGGGAAGCCCACACTGCATTGTGGAGGGAACCTTCACTTCCATACTGAAAGTCTGAATTATTAAAAAACCCCATAAACAAAAGAACAAATGATTAGGCACTGAGATTTTAGTGAAGTAAACAGGGAGTGTCTCTGCATGTAAAATACTTGTTATGAATTTATAATTTTACAGGGGAAACTCAAGCATAATTCCATCTTGTGATTTGGTAGCCAGTTGACACTGAAGTTGGCATTTATGCAGCGTGTTGATATAAATCTATAAGCAATGGAGTGTCTGCATTTTAAAGAAATAGATAATTGATTCATCAGATTGTAGACAGAGGTGTCCCTCTGCCAGGGGAGGGAGGGAGTGAATGTCTTTTATGAGAGCTGCAAGTGGATTCCTAATATCTTCATTTTCTTCTTACCGTCATTTTTGTGGCAATTTATTCAATGTATTATCCAAGGAAAAATATTTATTAAAGGTCTCAAAATGGTGAAATGGGGGAGATCAGTCAATGGATTTTATAATACAAATTAATTGATATGTCTTGTGGAATACAGGCATTTTGAATAGCACAGTCTCTTTACTGCCAAGGCTTGTTATACTGCTAAATTGAAAAGTAGATACTTAAAAATTGGTTACAGTATTGCGTAGGTTCTGGATGATATGGCTGCAGCTCATAACAAACTTATGACCTGATTATGGCTCAAAATCTAAGCAGAATCATAAAATCAATAACCTTAGAACTGTGTGGTACTTTTGCACTTTTTGAGTCTTCAGTAATGACATATTGAGAAAAAGACCATATTGGTGCATAGGGCTGGAGGAGGAGTTTTAGGAGTCTTTGTATTCCTGTCTGATGTCTGATTGATAAACTGCAGTTTTCAGATGTCATTCAGTCTGGGTTGTTGATGTGGTCAGTCCTCTGTACTAAAGAAAGGTGTTTTGGTGTATATGTAGTCTGAGAAATCTCCTCCACACCACGATTAAATTAAGGAACATGTTCAAATATAAGGGATGGAGACATCATTTTTCAAATGGATGCTGAAATGAATGTCTGCATCTTTACATATTCCAGGAACATTTGGTAAATTTGGGGATGCAAGTCTGCTCATAACAAATTTCAAAATCATACTTTAGAAACCTAATGCGTGTAAAATGTTATAGCTGCATGACATTTAATTGGATTTGATATATCTATACAGAAAAACTTTATTACTTTTGCATTACTGTGAGAGCTGTTGTGAAAAGGGATCTATTCATATAAGATACCAATATGAAGAGAAACCAAGGAAAATGTCAGTGAACTTTCTTGTTAGGTGGTTTAAGGCTGGGCTGGCAATTAACCAAATGAGAGATGCTCTTTATTAATTCCCCTTCTTGATAGAGAAAGGAGAGACAATAAGGGAGAGAGAGACTCACAGTTTGGAAACTGAACCACACAGCTTTGATGAAAAATGATTAAATATGTACAAATATACACAGAAGTGATACCACGTTCCTCCCCTTTCCCCCCCCAGCAATGCTCAGTCACCACCAAGGCTGCAGGGCAGCTCTGGAAAACTCCCAGGCTGGGCAGGAACACCCAGATCCAGGATGGCAGGGATTGGGACCAGAGGTAGAGGAATGGATGGAATCTTCCCCAGGATGCCTGGCAAGGGTGAAAAAGGAAGGGGCTTGGTCCTTGTGATCCCTCAAATTTACCCTGAGGATGAAGTGTATGGGATGGGGTATTCTGGTCAGTTTTCCTCACCTGTATAAACATGGAGCTTTATCAGTCCCAGGAACAGACACTGACTGAGAAACTTGCTGTTCACTTCAGCAAGTGCAGCCACTTAGAGATTAACTGAAAGCAAAATTCCAAGACAGAAAACTAGTTCTGTCCTGGCCCAAACCAGGAAAATGGGGAGAGAGGAAAAGCTCTGGTGTATAGAAGGCAACCAGTGAGGAGGGAATAGAACATGGAAGGGCAAAATGAGCTTGGAGATGGTGAGGAAGGTTTGACTTGATTCAGGGAAGATGTTCAGTCCTGCCTGGCAGATTGCCTGCATCCCAGGATTAACCTTTTGCCCTTGTAGTCACTGGCAACTAAAAATTGCTGCAGCCTCAAAGATGTCATTTGACTATATTGAGCAATCATGGTAATAGTAGCAATAAGGAGTATTCTAGCCAAATGTGCCTGCTACTGTCTTTTAAATACACATAAAACCTAGCAGCTGAGTTTCCATTACCATGGCATTGGTTTACTGACACTAAATGCTTAATTGAGACACAGAAGCTATTAATGATCCATGTGAGTATATTAAAAGAATAGGCTTTTTATGGCACTGTTAAAAATAATTGGGTGGGTTTTTTTTCTAGGCCAAGTTATGACTCCCATGTCAGCAAAATTTTGGAGATTATTGTTGCTTCTGTTGAGGTGAGCTCTAGGAGTTGTGCCTGTTAGGGGGAACTGGGGCTGTACTGGGCAGCTCCTCCAGCCAGCCCTGGGGCATCTTCCCAGGGAGAGTGGGGAGGACTTGGGCAGCCTTAGAGCTCCACTCATATCCCTGATTCCCTCTTTTGTTTCAGAATAACTGCAGTAGGTACATCTGGGTTTGATGTATCCTACAGCATCCAGGCAACGATGGATTTTATTTTATTTTTTTTGTCAGGGTTGTTGAGCTCCATATTTAATAAACACTATTAGAATAACAGTGGGATGTGAGATATATTGTTGAGTGTTAATAGAAGTGTTATCCACCTGCTGGCAGATCATATTGCTGTGTTAATATGGTGGCTGGGTTGGTTTTTGCCACGTCTGTTACGAGTTTGGCTACACAGATGAGACCCTTGTGTTGGATTTATGTGCTTCTTAACTTAGGTGCAGGCAGAGAGTGTTTCTTGGACAGATATCCTGCGCAAGGCACTGCCTAGTAACTCTTCCTAGGGCTTGATTTTTGGGGCCAAGTCTAATGTGTTTCTCCTAAAGTATTCCCAGTGCTAATAGCCTTCCTATGCATTTTGTTTTTTGTGTTGCCTGAGTGACAGTGTAACCCCCAAGAGCACACTAAAGGAGGCAATATGGAGAGACTGACACAGCTGATGCATCTTGTAGGATTTGTTAGAGAAAGACTGATGTATATATTTGGGCCAGATAATGAAACCTGCTTGATGTGTAGCAGAGGTGAATCTCTAGGGGGGTGTATCATCCACATCTGCTTCATCTGTGCTCTTGAACGATGACTCCAGCTCAGGAGTCTGTTTGAATAAAGAGCTGGCTCTAAAGTGAAACACTTAGATAATAGTTGTCCTAATTTGATCAGAAGGGCAATGTGTAATACCATCATCAGAGTAGCCTGGGATTACATGCCTGGAAAGAGACTGGTTAAAGATGATTTCCTGACTGCTGTAGTCTGGAAAATCCAGTCCACCAACGGAGAGGAAATGAAGGTAATAAAACCCTTCTGACTAGCAGGCAAGAGAAAAACAAAGCTGAGGGTCTGAGGGCTGAATTTTTAATAGAGTCTTCCTTAATGAGGCAAATATCACCTGAGAATAGCTGAGTGCCCTCCAATCCAGCAGAAGTTAAGGGCTTAAGCTCTTCATGGTAAGAGGCCACTTGTAACAATAATTTACTCAATTGTCTTAGTTCATCCATTCATTTTTCTTCTCTCCTGGCTTTCATGCTTATTTTACAACCTCTTGTGTTGAGGTTTTTTCATAAAAAAGACAGCTTTATCCTTTTCAGATGGGAAATACAGATTAATGCATGGGGTGAGTTTTGTTCTCTTTCCCTGCTGGTATATCTTGTTGGTGATCATATCCCTCTGTTTCCAGGCAGGGATATCTTGCCTGTTCTCTGCTCTGTGTGTTGGCATTGGTTTATCTGGATCCCTGCTGGTAAGAATTGGGAGCATCCAGACTGGAGAGGGACTTGTCATAAGTATGTGTGATGATGGGATGAAGGGGAGTGGTTTTAAGATGAAAGAGGGTAGATTTAGATTAGATATTAGGAAGAAATTCTTTAGTGTGAAGGTGATAAGACACTAGCCCAGGTTGCTCAGAGAAGCTTTGGCTCCCTCATCCCTGGAAGTGCTCCAGGCCAGGCTGGATGGGGCTTGGAGCAACCTGGGCTGGTAGGAGGTGTCCCTGATCATGCAGGGGGGTTGGAATTGGATCATCTCTAAGGTTCCTTCCAACCCATTCTATGATACTTTCCAGGAGAGCATTGAAGACAGCATAATAAAGTGAGATCAGGTTACCTTTGAAGGATGTGGATCTCTGAATGTTTAAACTTCATGTAGCTGATCCCTTTGTGAGAGGGCACTGACTGATAAAATCAATCTTACATGGCATGGATGAGGAGATGGTTTGAGTGCAAGTAGACCATGGATGAGCAGCAGTCCAGGGTCAGCTGGGAGTGTTTTGCAGGAGTGAGTTTGAGGTGTGTGATCCCTTCCAGTTGTGTGATGGGGTGAGGGATGAGGGCACAGCTTGTGACCCTGCTTTGGCAGGGAGGTTGGACTAGATGATCTTTTGAGGTCTTTTCCAACCACTAACTTTCTATGAACTGCTGGTGGAGTGAAGGTACTGCAGGAGATGAACACATCTTGGGGGTAGCTGTTGCCCCAGACTTCTTATAACTTTTTTTCTCATTGTTTTAAAAAGTTAAGAGGTGGTTCTGTAGCAGTTAGAACAAAAGACAAGCGACTGGGAAAGGTTTGTGCAGATCTGGGCATCTGGTCTTACCTGAGGAAAATTCAAGGCCAAGCTAGTGCTAATGATATAATTTAAATATTCATTCTGGCTGTAAATGTTGTTTAGTTTTTATTTTTTATCTTGAAATGTTGTTAAACTTATAACCACCATCCAGTATTTGTTGGCAGTATGTGACTCAGGCATTTTATAAATTGTCAAATAAACTTTTTCCCTTTCGATTACATTAACTAGCCCAATAAATAGTATATTTGAAAATCAAAGCAAAGCACTAACCCGTTGGGAGCAGTAGAAACTGCAAGGTGTTTCCTTCTCTTGCCAGAGGGCCAGAACAGAGTGAACTTCAGTGGAAATTATGGCTGTTCAAGTAGCACTGAACAAACAAACTGTGGGCCTGTGTTTGAATTCTGTGTTTTTCTGCCTCCTGACAGCAGGGGTGGTTCTGCTTGTTATTCTTCTTAATGTATATTAACTGTGGCAGCTTTGGCATGGCAGAGTCCCTAATCTGCACAGGAAGTTTTGCCCCAAATAATTACAAAAGAGACAGCTGAGTGTGAACGTGGGCAATGCTATCCAAAGGCTGCTGGTGACTCTCTTGGTTCCTACTCCAGAGATAATCTTTTTCCCAAGACACGACTGTAGATGTCAGTATTTAACTAGCACAGTGTTTGTCTGCTCTGCTGCATTAATTTCAGTTAACATTTGATTCTGGCTTTTCACTGCAATGGGGAAAAATGTGCTTTCCAAACTGGGACTCTGTTCTTCACTGAAACAGTGCTTCATCTTTTGCTTTTGCCAAAGATGCTTTTGCCTTTTTTTTTTTTTTTCCTCATTCATGACGAAATTCCCTCTGTGACCTTGCATCTTCCTCCAGAAATAATAAAATCTGAATTACAGACCTCTAAATACGTGTTATTGATTTGAAGCTCTGTGGTATTGTTTGGTGGGGGCCTGTTTGTGGTCTTTTAATTTATTTTAATGTGAAAGGGTGCCATGCAGTATTGTCAAGTTCTATTTATGAGAAGCATAGAACAGTTCTGCATGCTTTTCAGTACCTCTTGAGTTTATAAATAGGCATTTCAATCAAGGATTTGTATAGTTCAAATAATATATTTCTTAATGGGAAAACTGTTGCATTGAGATTGTAATGGTAGAACATGGAAATTTTTGCACAATATCTGCAGTTTTAAAGTCCTGGTTTTTACATTTTTTTTTGTATGATTTGAGCACCGAACCTTTTAATTAGGCTCCCTTTTGTCAAACCCAAAATATCTTTTGAAGATGAAGCTAGGGGAAAATTATCCAATTTTGGAGCAGCTGCTCACCTGTGAACTTGAATTTATGTGAAGGCTACTGTTTGAAATAAATGTTAATAACAAGTACATATTTTTTCCTAATTAGGTGTGCTGCATGGATTAGAGTATGAAAGAGTTAATCTACACTCCCATGTCTGATTTTTCAGGGTTACTGGCACTGTGTGTTCTTATGGGCTTGCAGGCAACTGCATCCAGTGAAATCTTTCATCTGAAATATCAATTTGCAAATAGGATGTGAATTCAACGTGCTCTGACTGTCCAGTGCCAGAAGGAAAGCCTGCAGAGTGCTTGTTACTTCATAGGCATTTTAGAATGATTCTTCAGCACTCTGTTTAAAATTTATGCAGATAAATAATATCAGGTCCAGTTGTAATAAAAAACGAGGAATTCCAATGAAAAAAAAACAAAGGGAAGAAATTTTGTGAGAGAAATAGTTTTCTGGACAAGAAACTCTAGAAATATTATAGATGGGACAAGTAGAGCAGATCTTTAACCATATTTCTATGCTTAGGGGACGAAAAGGTTAAAAAATCTGGTTGCAAAAGTCATGTCAAAGCTTCTGGCTGAGTAAAACTTGACCAAATTTGGCCAGACTGATCTCAAACACTGGGAAATTTCATCTGGGATAGGACACTGCCACCAATGTCTTGCAGAGTTGTTGCAGGACAGGGAATGTGGGATGAGTCCTGCCTCACCTGAGAGCATCACTTTGCTCCCTAGAGACCTCTGCCTTGTGTGTGGAAGTAGCAGCTCCTGGCTTGGCATTCAGGAGGGGTAGAAGTGAAAAAAATGGGAATGGAGAAACCTGCAGGAGAGTGAGGGGCTGGAAGTGGAGGCAATTAGAGTGTGTCAGCCAGGGCTGCTTCCAGGGGAGTGCATAAATGCTGCTTAACCAGGACCTAAATTGATCTCTTCTGGAATATTGTGTACAGTTCTGGTGACCCATGTCCAAGCAAAATAAACTGGTGCAAAGAAAGCTTGCTAGTGTGATAAGGGAAATAGAGAGCTTTATGAGAGGAGAGTCGAAGAGGTTGGCTTGGTTGCTTAGCATGGTATAACAAAGGCCAAGAGGGGATATGTTTGCCTTTAAATATATCAAGGAGATGAATACCAGGCAGGAAGAAGGCTTCAGCTGGAGGCAAGCTAAAGCTTAGCTCCTAGTAAAGGCTGTTGCTGGCATGAGGATGAAGGGATGAAAAGCCCTGTGCTTTTGCTGGCCATGAAAGTGAAGACCCTGGAACCCCTGGCCAGTGAGAGGGGTGGGAGATGAAGCCCAGTTTTGAAGCTGGTGATCAGTCAGCCAAGGACTGATAAATGAATGGTCTCATGATCCCTTAGAATATGTTTTAAGGAAAGAGAGCAGACAATCATTTTAGCCAGACTGGTTATAATGCAAAAGGATCTTCCAGGCTCTGATAAATAGCAATCTCATGACCTGATCCTGTACTCGTGTTTCTGTTAATATTTGTGGGCTTCAACATAGCTTACCACAGTGTTTGTCCATGTAATTCTTCCAGAACTTCTTAACAGGAAGATTTTTCATTGTTAGCTTCATGGCAGCCTGGTATTTCTAATTAAATTTCAACTCGTTGGGATTTCTGGAGTGTGGGAAAGTTTTGGGATGAAGCTGGAAATAACAGATGAGGCACTGATTTGGCAAGATACAGGCTCAACTCTTGGTCAGTCTGAACTGGGCTTGGGGACTTTATGGAATCTGGTATCTTTTGGATGGGTGTACTTAGTCTCAGTGGAGTCCTATTCTGTCATCTCTCCTAATCAATCACAAATTTGTAAAATGAAGTCTGTGTGTAAACCTGTGTAAGAAATGGGGATGCACTAATTAGGGCCTTCTAGGAGTGTGAGAGATGAGCTGGGAACAATGAATGAACAATGAAGTGTGCAGATGGATTTTCCCCATGGCCAGAGTGGTTATTGAAGGCTCTCAGGCTACCATGCCCACCTCCATTGATGAGGTGTGCAGGCTGTTTTCTTACCATGCAAGGGTCCATATATGTCCTTAGAGAAGGCAGTTGGTGGCTTTGGTGGATTAGCTAGTCTCAGAGATCCTTTAAAGTCAGTTCAAATGTCACTGTACTAGCTGGATGTAAAAAAGCTGGATTTCATAGTTTATCAAAAGCTTTATAGCATACTGTGCTGGTCCTCTTCAAAGATTTATTCTTATTATTTTTGCACTTTCTATTCAAATGCATGCTAGGAGTTCCCACTTACACCAGTAAAAGCCTAAGGCTTTATTAATGTAAAACTCTTAATTAAATCTGTTATCAGAGGAGATTTTTTTGCAGAGGCAATCAGGTGAAGACAACCAGGTGTTGCCAGTTAGGAGGAGGAAGGAATGAGCTCCTGTTAAGCCCACCTGTGCCCAGTTAGGGTTGGCCTCAACTGTGCATGAGCAGAACTGGGGGACCAGTAAAAGGTGAGCTTCCAAACCCATGGGGAGCTCACTCTGGAGCTGCCAGAGAAGAGGTTAGTTGAGTCTGGAGCCTTAGCGCTGAGATAGGCAACTCTGGGAGTACTGTTCTCACACCCTGGCAAGAACACCTACTGGACCTCAAAACACTGTGGTCCAGGAAAGGATTGTCTGCAAGATCTGGTGGAGAATGCGGGCAACGTGCCCAGGAGTTAACATGGAGCAGAAGATGGGTTCTTTCTTTAATGCCATCCTGGAGCTCGTCCTTACCGAGCCCGAGGAAGGCGTCTGCATCATCATCTGCCTGGCTGTGCTGATGGGTCTGCCCTTTGTCGTCCTCATTGTATTAAGAAAAAAGATGGGACTGTCACCGAGCACCCCCATAAGTAAAAAGCTTCTGGAGGGGCTGACGACGCAGGTTAAAGGAGCAAAAACTCCCTTCCTTTCCGGCTGCATGGGAGCTCTGGCAAGAGGTTGGAGACTTGTTGGAGGGCCTCCGATCCCAGGAAAGAAGTAAGAATACAACTGGCTTAGATGGTACATGGGGGGCAATAATCAATGGCCTAAAAGAAGTAAAAGCCGAGGAGAAGGCTGCTGCTACCATCATTGCAGCACTTTGGACAGAAGCCAGTGTTACCACTACAGCACCCTCGGCAGAAGCAAGGCCCACGGCTGTCCCCACAGCGCCTCTGCTACCTACTCCTCCTCCTGAGGATGGTAAGCTCAGGAAGGCATTCTTAGGATTCAAGAGCAAAGGCCTTGCTATCAAGGGCATGACGGGGAAAGCACACCATTCAGTAGCTGAGTTCTTGTCAGACATTGGGCTGGAGGAAGAGGCACCCGCTCCAAGCACCGAAAACTACGTGCAAATGCAAAAATGCCGACAGCCTGCGGCCCCAGCCTGGCCTGAAAACACCCCGACTGCTATCGGCTACCTCAGCCACCCCACCAGCTACACCTTGGCAAGAACACCTGCTGGACCTCAAAACACTGTGGTCCAGGAAAGGATTGTCTGCAACAATTTTTCATCATTTATATACCTTCGTGGCTAAATATTTTTCATAAAATACACTTGTAGGCCCAATATTGCTGTCTAAATATCAGCAGCACAAGGATTTCTGGTCCATTCTTTCACAATGGACCATGGAAAGACCCATGGGCTTTTAACACTTAGCAGAGGCAGTTCTTTCCATGCCATGAATTGCCAAAAATGAAACTGGAGTGGCTTTACCCAGGGAGGGGACTGCCTGCATGTGGATGCTGAGCTCTGCCTGCCCCAGGATTCTGTCACTGGGAGCCTGTGTAACTTGAAAACTGACTTAAAGCTTTGTGCAGAGCATCTCCCAGGGGAAATGCTTCACAGCAAGGAGAATAATGAGAAAAAGGTTTCCCTCTGGGAAGATTTTCTGGACTATACCCAAGCTTTGGACCACGAGAGATCCTGTTTCCTATGGGAATCATGTGTCAAATTTTCGATGTTAGACTGAGATTTAATTTTAACCTTAGCTTGAGAGTCTTGTGTACTTGAGCACCTCACAGAATGATATTTTTGCTTTGTGAAGACATTGCTGAGACAACTGCATTGCTGGAAGATATATGTCAATCCCAAAACACTAACTGCAGCATCTTTGCCTCGAAGAATTTGTTCTGCATTTGTGAATCATCTGTGAGAGATGGTTGTGATTCAGCACCTCCTACAATCAAACCTGCTCAGGTCTCTCCATTTTCACAATCTCTCTGGCTGTCACTTAGCTGAAACAGGATGTCCTCTGCTAGAAACTGAGTTACTGTAACAAAAAAATATTTGCTAGGAGTGCCAAGGCCTGTGCCTCCCTTGGAGGCTCAGAAACTCTGTTAGGTGTCTACTTTTCTTGCTTCTTGCAAGAATTTGTATCCAAATTTCAGGTAGGCAGCACATTTTGTAGGAATTTGCAATAGGGACAGCAAATGTTCTCACTACATTGGCATTTTAATGTGGATTAACAATGTGGTTTTGAAATTTCTCCCAACTCTCCTCTCTTAGAGTTCCATTGCTTCTATCTCGGGGCAATCCTGGAGTATGTAGCCTGGATTTCTTCTGGATGAAACTGAACTGCAGAATACAATCTATGTTTGCATCTAATGTGCTCCTGTGACCAATGGATGTGTTGATCTGTGGGAGCAGCTAGATTTGGTCTCAAGGGGAGTCTCTCAGAAATATGCATGATGGAAATATTTGGTCTTTAGCACCACCTTTTTTACTCTGTAGATCTGGTCCCACTGTGCTTTGTCAGAGTAGATCTGTAACCTGAGCCCTTCCGAGCCGATGGCAAATAATCTTTCTGAGCCAGGAATTCATTCACTGTCAAGAAGATGATTTTATGGAATATATGAAGATTATCAGCAGAAAGCTCTTCTTTATAACTCCATGATTCACAGCTCAGACTTGGGCATAACTTTGGTGTTAGTGACATCAGTTATGCAGCCTCACTGCCACTAACTCAAGGTAGGACTTTAATATTTCTTTAAATTATCCTAACTTGAAAAACAGCACTCTAGCAAGCCCAGCCTAATTTTGGAGCAGCCCCAGTACAAACAGTACAACGTTTTCTTGGGAAGTCACACATTTTAACAGGTGAGATGCTGAGTGACAGGCAAATATAGACACCCCTAATGAAATGGAAACATGCAGAAGCACTTGGCAGAAGGCTTCTTCCCTTCTGCTGACATACAGGTGGGATTGCATTCCTTGAAGCTGGTGTCAAAATTCCACTGGATTCCACTTAAAAGGGCTCATGGATCTGTCACCTTTTGTCTGACACAAGGTTGTGTGGCAGGGAAAACAAAACCTTTGTCCAGGTCTGTGTATCTAAGAGAAAGCCTTGAATATTTCCCCTGAGAGCACAGTTCACCTTCTCAGGCTTAAATACTTTGTTCTTTTTATTTCCCTATAGGAAAGGAGGAAGTTTCTGGGGACAGCAGAAATTGATGCCCTACTGATTTGAGGCTTTGTTCTGCACTGTTAAATGAAATAGGATCTCATGCACTGGCAGAGAGTATGGGAAGGGGGAGGAATCTTGTGACTCCCTGAACATGTATCTGACAAGGTCTGAATTAGGGCTCCTATTAGTTTGTGTGGGACTTAAAATTGTTCTGGGTAGGGTATTTCCTTTAGCTGAATGTAAATCATGTCAAATCCCTAGGGTCTGAGGAGAAGTGGGATTGTGTAATTGCAGAGTATAAAAATCCTTGGGCAGGGTTAGTTCAGAATATGAAAACTCCCTTGTTCTGACAATTGCTGAGACATCCCAGGTTCTCATGCTGCACACCACACATTCTAAGAGTCAGATTCCAAGTTCACAGCATGCTGCAGCCTTGGTCATCTGAACCTGCATTCAGCAGGCTTGGAAGAACAATCCTATTTTTTAATGAAGTGGAATAACTTGTATTGACCTCTGCCTCTGGTTCAGAGGTAGGAACCATAAAGGTGGATTAATGCGACACTTGCAGCTGCTGGTTGGATACTGTGGCTTATTCCACACGTGTGTATGGACTGGGTTAGCAGTGGGAGAGCTGGTGCAGGACAGTGGGCTATGTGGGCTTCCATTGTTTTCAATCTGTCAGCTTTGAGGCTTCGCTGTGGAAGGTTTGGTTGTACGGGGCTTTTCCAAGGTGTCTTAGGGAAGGTTTTTTCAGTGTTTGAAGTAAGGAATCAGAACACCTAGAAATAACAATGGCAATCATCAGGGTTTGTAAAGGAGGGCAGTAGGAGACTCAGCAAAATGCAACACTTGAACTTCCATTTTCTACTTGGGTGGTGGCCCCAAGATTAGTTATTTCATTAATAATAACATTCACATGACCTTGGGCAATTTCTGCTCCTTGTTTGTTCTTATCTTTTCTGCTTTCACTGGCTGCAGAAGGTGCTTTCCTGGTGACAATTTTCTGTTGTTTTGTGGGCTCCAGCAGGAGAATTTTCTCTCGGTTCTCACCTCTAGATGCTTCTGCAATGTAAGTGAAAACAAAAGCTTGCACATAACAGCATAATTATTATCTTTCTAACATCCAGTTTGCAATTTTACATAACACTGAAGATGAGCCTCTGAGCACCCAGGAAAGAGAAAAAGATTTAACTGGATAACCAGTGTACAGGCCATAGAAAGGAATCAAACTTTTGGTAAGCATTAAATCAAGGAAAACTCTGCTGCCTTGTCCAGCTTATTTGTTGCACAGAGGTGGAGTGTGTTTTTAAGCTCCACAGGCTATCTTGTGGCTATCAACCCCCCTAGAGGGTGACATTTAGCCCTGATTTTGTGTTGCATGGCTTCTCTGCAAGTGAGGTGCCTGGTGCAAATTTCTAGAAAGCTGACTTTGAGAGCTTTTCTGGGCTTCATAGCTTTGCTGCTATAGTCCCTGGTAGCAGTGGGCTTGCCTTGTTATGGACATTGGGAAGCTTAATAAGTATCAGGTTCTCTTCCACAAAAGATCCTTGGTCAAGAGATATTCTAATACATATCTTCAGAATGGCTTCAACCTTTTGCCCTGTTTTGCAGTGTTTTGGATGAGAATCTCTGACTGACACTAGGGCAGTATCTGCAAGCAGTGTTTTCCTGTTATATGCATTTGGAGATGTTCATTCATCTTCTGGAGCCCCAAAGCCAAGTAGAACTTGGAGTCCTCTTTCCTTTTGGTATTCAGGTACTGTCTGTCACAACAAGGATGCTCAAATATCCTGGCACAAATTGTACCAGTTCTTAGCTGCTGCTGGGGTGAAAGACTTCATCCTGGGTAGGTGAGATCTGCAGTGGCTTGCAGGCTCTGTGTTCAAACCATCCCCTTCCAGGCACCTCTGTCCTCTGAGTGGCTCCAGGTGTTGGTTTTCGTGCCATTTTTCTGCAGTAACGTTGTGCTCCTGTTTGGGTTATCCTCACCTTGTACATCTTGCTAGTGGGGGAAGAGCTTGCTTTTCTCCCTGAACCCTAAGGACAATCTCTCCTTTCCAAGTGATAGGGATAGGCCTGAAAATACTGCCTTAACTTCACCTATGTTGCTGGGTCAGCTCTTTGCTAAACAGGACAGTGTGATGCAAAGCTGTATTGACTTGACTTCACATAAAATTTTTGTCTCGGGTAAGCCTGGACACTGTTGAAATATTCACATAGAATCTCCTCAGCTTTCTGAAGAACTGGAACAATAACATTAAAAGTCAAGGTGGTGTCAAACTTCATGGGTGTGATACTGATTTCCATAAATAAGCTTGCTGATTACAGAAATAATGTGTTGATTTGGTTCCACAGATGAACTTAGCAATTTCATCTACCTTGCTCCTAGCTCCCCTTAGACTTTTTTTTTTTTTCCCTCTACACTGGACATATATTTGATATAATATTATCAGACATGCCTGCAGTAGTCCTTAGGGTTGTGCAGTCTTTCTTTCCAGGAGACCAATAACACTTTCCTATTAACAGGCTTTTTTTTCCAAAGTGCAGCCATTCCAAATATGGCACACCCAGTATAAAACCTTGTAACTGTTAATTAAAACAGATTGAGGTTTGCACCTTCTGTTATATAGTCATATTTGGTGTGATAGAAAATGAGAAGTTCTGTACAGAAAAGCTTTTTGCTCAGGCAATGCAAATATCATCTCACCAGCCACTGATTTCCCAAAAGTTGTACAAAATACCTGCTTTCCTCCATGTCTGGAGCTGGCAATAGATGTGGTATGTGTTAGAAATTATTAATATTCTCATGAATACTGTGGTAATGGAGAACAAATGCTGATGTGGTTAGAGCATAGGATGCTGTGTGTGCTGGAAGGTGCAGTTTGGGCATGAGTGAAGTGTTATTTATTTTGGATGCAATCACATGCTTTGTGTTTGCAGGTCATTGGGCAGTAATACAGCAGTAGCAAGGATAACATTGGAAAAACATGATATGGAGGGGCAGGATTAATCAACTTGCTAGGTGACTGTCACAGGAATTCTCTCTAGAAGTTGCCTATTTTATTTCTTCCCCTCAAAAATCTCTGCTCATGTAAACTAGCAATGAACATGCATGGAAAAGGTAATAGAAAATGCAAAAATAAATGTTCCCAATGACTTTTCTTTGGAAAACTTTGTTAAGGAAACTTGAAAAGAAGGTTTGCAGTGTTATTTCAAAGGCAATATATAGATCCCAACATTGTTAGTACCAGACTAAATTGGAGGTACCCATTTCCCAGTCAACATGCACCAGGACCTGAGATGCTTGAAGTCCTTTAATTTCCAGTGGCTGTTTTTGGTGCTAACAAAGTACAGTGGCTGGAAGAAGAGCATGAAAAATAGGATTTCTTGCAGGCTTGGCCTCAAGAGAGGCAGCCTGCAGTGACATAATGCCTAGCAAAAGCATAGTAAAAAAAATTTGGTGTTCTGGAGATTGAACAGAAGCATGGAATGGTTTCACAGGGGTTTCAGTGTCCTGAGCTGAGAGACCTTTGTTCCATGCCAAAGTGAAAATCCCAAACTACTTCCCCTCTACTGGATTGAACCTTCAGTTTTCAGCTTTTTGAGTATATTTTTTGTGAGCTTTAATGTTTTGAC
This sequence comes from Florisuga fusca, assembly GCA_038090715.1. Lineage (NCBI taxonomy): Eukaryota > Metazoa > Chordata > Aves > Apodiformes > Trochilidae > Florisuga > Florisuga fusca. The sequence goes on from JAAWXA010000017.1 coordinate 14,763,231, forward strand.
ACTTTTTTTTTTTTCTTGCTGATAAATGGTGTGGGAGTTTACCATGAAGCTGCAGGAGAGAGAAGCCATTAATTAATGGAAGTTTCTGTTCCATCCTCTGTTTTTGGAGGCAGAGCTCAGAGCTCAGAAGGTTACATGTGGCATGGGCAGTCTGACCATCTTTGCTTTCTGTACTGAGTTAAAAACTCAGACTGAATTTTTTTAATTTAAGTGCCCCTGTAAAGAGGGTGTAATAAGTTTATTAAAAACAGAATAGTGTGTAACTTACTGCTTCATTGGTTGTATTTTTTTGGTACAAGTACTTACTGTAAAACCTTTTCCATTCAACATTTTTCTGCTCTTAACCTCAACCTTTTTCTGCTTTGCTTTTTAAAATGGGTCATCAGAAGGATCAGACTCTTTGCATGTTTTAGGGACCTGTGATGTATTCCCCCGTGTCCAATTCATGTGCTTCTCCATCACTGCAAGGAAGTCAGGCCCCAGGTTAACTGCAAAGGTGAAATGAAACTTTGTGTGTTGGAAAAGGAAAGGTGAAGAGCCTAATAGTCTAAGCACAGCTTGAGAGGCAGAATAATTCAGCAGGAGATGTATTATGTGGGGCTCAAACTCTGAACTGCAGGTTTTTCTTTGTAATAGTAAACAGGAATGGGGAATCTTCAGCAGAGCTTGGGACTGAACCCTGTCAAAAAGTACTTCTTTAAAAAAATTGAAGAATCAACAGACTGGCAAGATGGCATTGTTGTTTTTCCTCCCACCCATTTGAACTGACAATGAGATATTGGGTTTTGGGTTTCTGCTTTCCATGCATACACTGATTAAATGCTTTTGTCTCTAAAATGTTTGTAATACCTTGATTTCTGTGCACTGTTCACATTCATACCTTTTTTACCTGAGTTCAGCTTCTAGCTACTGCAGGGATTTGAGAACACAAAAAAGCAAGGAAAAAGCTATTTTTGAAGTTGTACAGAATACCCCTAGATAAAGTGCAGGCAAAACAGCACAGCAAACCTTCCCTCCCTACCTGTGCACAGAGGAACAGATCCTGCTGACCTGCTTGAGTGTTATCATTGTCTTGTTAGCTGCAGCATGTGATGAGAACAACACAAACCTCTTGTTTTACTAATATATCCCTCTCTGGTATCTCTGGTCTTGTGGATGAATAGATTTTGGGACTGCAGCTTATGACCCACAGTTTATGTACAGAGGAGCAGGGTGTAAAGCTGGGCTTCACACCCCCAGCAAAGGCTTTGCATTCACATATGGAAGCAGAAAAAGCTGTGAAGTTGATTTTTATTTTTTTATTTTTTATTTTTTTAATATTTTTTATTTTTTTATTTTTTTATTTTTTATTTTTTAAATTTTTAAATTGTTAAAATTTTAAAATTTTTATTTTTAATTAATTTTTATTTTTTATTTTTATTTTTTATTTTTTAATTTTTTTAATTTTTTTAATTTTTTTATTTTTTATTTTTTATTTCTTTTTTTTTTTTCTTTTTTTCTTTTTTTTCTTTTTTTTTGCTTTTTTTTTCTTTTTTTTTTCCTTTTTTTTTTTTTTTTTTTACTTTTTTTTGCTTTTTTTATTTTTTTTCTTTTTTTCCTTTTTTTATTCTTTTTTTATTTTTTTTTTCTTTTTTTTCTTTTTTTTCTTTTTTTTCTTTTTTTTCTTTTTTTTCTTTTTTTTCTTTTTTTTCTTTTTTTTCTTTTTTTTCTTTTTTTTCTTTTTTTTCTTTTTTTTTACTTCCCCTTCCAGNCAGGGTGTAAAGCTGGGCTTGACAGCCCCAGCAAAGGCTTTGTGTTCACATATGGAAGCAGAAAAAGCTGTGAAGTTGATTTTTTAATTTTTTAATTTTTTTTATTATTTTAATTTTTTATTTTTTATTTTTTATTTTATTTTTTATTTTTCATTTTTCATTTTTCATTTTTCATTTTTCATTTTTCATTTTTCATTTTTCATTTTTCATTTTTCATTTTTTCATTTTTTCATTTTTTCATTTTTTCATTTTAATATATATTTTTTTTACTTTCCCTTCCAGTTTGGAGATTTTTTTCCAGCATAATATTATTCCTGGGTGACAAAAGGCATTGTAGCTGAGGGCACATGGGCTCTCCTGCTTGCTGGCCCTGGGCATGCAGAGAGAGGAGAGTGGGGAGGATGGATTGCTGCTGTAGAGCTGCTCTGCTCTGTGTCCAGGCTATTGGAATAGCCCCTTGAAGGCCTCTGCAGCCAAAGCAGCTTGATCAGCCAGTAAATCCTTAAGACAAGTTTGCCCAAAGCCACCTTGTAAAGGGCAATGTTATTGATAAGTTTTTAAATGGTAAAAGCAGGTGTTGTGTGCCTGGTGCCTTGACTTTGCTACCTGGAGTTTGGGGAAGCGAAATCACAGAAAATATTCATCAGTTCCTCAGATACAACCACCTCCCAGAGTTCCTGTTCACAGATGCTGTTCCAGACAGTTAGACAGTGCCCAGCAATTTTTTGAGCACTGCATATATGCTCAATTTTTTGGAAGCTGCAGCTCTTCCTGGGCTTTGAGGGACGTGGCACCCAGAAGCCCTGGGGAAACCTGATGTCCATGAGCATGAGGGTTTCATTCTGTCCCTCTTGCTGAGCACCTGCAAGGTCAGTGTTAACTTCCAAGGACTCTTCTCTTGGAGCAGAAATGCAGCTTGGGATGAACTAGCTTTTTCATTATCCTGTACCTCCCTAAACCTTTGGGACAAACTCCTCTCTGCCACTAACCTTGCACGCTGAGAAACCTTTCTGGGGGTGACTCAGTGTGTGCATAATAAAAAGGTTAAAAGGGATAAATGCAGTGTACTGTGGCTTCAGCCTTCTTTTGAGTTCTGGCCTTCAGGTTGAAAGGCTGCCTCAGGAAACACCACCCCCTGACTTGTTCCATCAATCCATCCATGCATGTGGTCACTGTGCCTCCTTGACACCATATTAAATCTCTTCATGGTGTCCAATGTATTTATTTGCTCAGTGAGAAGCTTTGCTGATGTCCCCTGGAGTTGGGCCAGTGATGCACAGAGGAGCTGGGTTTTCTCTGACTGACACCAGTGGTCCTTGTTTCAGTAAAGGATTTAAATCTGAGGCTCCCAGTAGGTTAGTGCCCAAACTGTGCATCTTTTCTTCTTTCTTGCTGTGCCTCCATATCCTGCTTTCACAGCACTGCAGGCATTTAATGATTCCTTGGTCATTGCTGACCTCGGTAATTGTTTGGAAAAGTTCTGAAAGAAAAAAGTATCTTTGAGTCATTTTAAAAATTGCTTCCTTTGACCAATCATTTCTCCAAGCCTCAGGGACTTCACTACTTCTTCCTCTAGTGGTCTCTTGGGGGAGATGAGGGCATTTTTGGGACTGTTTTAGCTTACGTTGTCCCTCAGGCCCTTGTGAGGTACAGGAGGATGCAAACACCCCATTGCTGGGTGTTGCAATGGGTAATGTTGAAACTGTATACTTTTAGCACAAAAATGTTGTTCTGAAGGAAATGTGGTGGTGTAACCAGGTTTCCAAACTCTTCTTGTGATTTGGTGATAATGGAGAGTCATTTGGTCTAGAGACTCCTAGTAGTAAAAGAGGTAAATGTCTTTTACTGTAGGCATATGTTCCCAAGTCACGTATCTCCTGAGGGGTGTTTTTGTCTGTAACAAATGCTAAATTGTGTTTACAACATCTTGAAGTTTTCCTGACCAGGTAAGCTCTTTGTCTTTTTGATTTCCCAACTATAACAGTGGAGAAACTTACAGAATCATAGAATTTTCAGGGTTGGAAGGGACCTTTAAGATCCAACCCCCCGCCATGGGTAGGGACACCTCCCACCAGATCAGGTTGCTCAGAGCCCTGTCCAGCCTGGCCTTAAAAACTTCCATGGATGGTGCTTCCACCACCTCTCTGGGAAATCTGTGAGGTGAGACTGATCAGCCCATAGTTCCCTGGATCTTTCTTCTTTCCCTTTTTGAAAATGGGAATTGTTTCTCCTTTTCCAGTCAGTGGGGACTTCACCAGACTGCCATGACTTTTGGAATATAATAGACAGAGCTTTAGCAACCACATCTGCCAGTTCCCTCACTACCTGAGGGTGTGTCCCATTGGGTCCCATGGACTTGTACACTTTCAGGTTCTTCAGATGGTCACGAATCAGATCTTCACTTACAATTGGCAGTTCTTCCTTCCAACCCTTGCATTATGCATAAATAAAAAATCTTGCACAAAAAAAGATTTTTGGTGAGACAGTTGTGGTATTAAAAGCAGTAGGAAGCTTTTACAGCATTGCTTTAATGTTTTTATGGATGTGAATGCAGAACAGGAACCTATTTTGAACTGATTGCTGTGGATGACTGATTTGTTGGGCAGAGATTCCTCCAGAGGCTCCAAATGAGGATGGATGATGACACCTCACTGGTGAAGTGACTGAAGCCTTGGAGTAGGATTAATTATGGCCTGGAGCAACTCAAGAGAGGACAGAGAGGAGTGAGTCGGCCTATTACTGAAACATTCCTGTTGTAGCTTGATTTCTGTGAAGCTGACAGAAGGAGAATATAGTCCTCTTTACATAACATTTCATTGTTTACTTCTAATTAGGAGGGATCATGCCAAAATGACAGTTTATTTGGTATTTCCTTTTCACTTTTCCTGTTCTTGAATTGCTTTAGATTTCTGTCGTGCCTTTTAGGGATTTTTAAGTGTAAGAAGTCATGCCAAAGGAAAAGAATGTGTTATTGTTGTATGCTGTTGTTTTCATATCAGGGAGATGTGAAATGTTTCTGGCAATGCATTAGAAATACAGCAGAGTGGTCCTCTGCACTCCCTAGTGATGATTTCTGCCATTTGTTCTTAGCGGAGTTTCATCCTGAATTTCTCTTTTGTAGCAGCTGAATATCAGCTGTACTTAAATATCCTGAATATTCACTGGTGGTCCCCAAATAGCTATGTCATTATGTATGCTGTTAAAAATAGGAGAGTCCTTGTTTCATGTCTGTTAGCTGTACCAAATCATGAGAAGTCATCATGTTCACTGAGGTGCTGACAGCAGAAGGGCTTAATTTTTATTTGGAAGAACTGTTTCTGGATAAAAAAAAAAAGGCAAGCCATCTATTTGAAGTAGTTTGTGTGGATTAAATGCCATAGTTTCCATTCAGGGATAATTTATTTGTCACGCATGGCATGTTCCAGCCTAATTAAAGGCTCTAAATATTTGTGCTGCATTTCAGCTCACTATTGAAGTCTTTCTCTTGGTCAGGCACTGAAGCAACCCTGTGACCTGCTTCAGGGTCCCTTCTTAGTGCTTTGTGGCAGCCCCCAGGAGGGTTTGCTGTTGCAGTTACTGATTTTTATGCAAATCATGGAATTATCAGAGTTGGGAGGACTCTCTAGAGATCATCTAGTCCAACTCTGCCCAAGTCATGACAACCTCTGGTTTACATCCATGCTCACAACAGTTATTTCCTGGTACAGTTTACAGGGTTGCTTTTGTCAAACTGTCATATATACAGTATAAAATTGACACCTCCCAATGGAGGCATTTTTGATTAGATATAAACTTCAAAACCTGTAGACTTGTTGTATGGGTTAGGAAAGATTCTAACTGGAACTCCCACCATGGACTGAAGATGCCAGTGTCTGTTTTCAGGCCTAGCATTCAAGTAGTCTGAATCCCAATTTATGTTTTCAGGGTAATCATAGAAAAACTTATGTTGGAAAAGACCTTTATGATCTTAACATCCAACTGTCAACCTAACTCTGCCAAGTCCACCACTAAATCATGTCCCTCAGCACCACATCTATGTGTCTTTTAAATACCTCCAGAGATGGTCACTCCACCACTTCCCTGGGCAGCCTCTTCCAGTACCTGACATCCCTTTTGGGTTTGATCCAAGGAGGTGAATTTTCTCCTAAGGCTAGCAAGATATGAAGCATCAGGTGTGTATACAACTACCACAGCCAAGCTGTAAGTGAAATGACAGTGTGCATAAAGCAGCAGGCAGAAAGTACACCATGACCTACTCTGGCAGGGCAAGAACTCAGCTCTCAAGAGGGCCCTCACCATGGAGAATCAAACTCCCTCAACATGACACAAAAAAGGCAATACTTTGCACTTAGCTTGCACTATACATGTTCACAGTGTTGTACAAGCAGTTATAGTTAATCCTTGCAACAACCCTGTGGGGAAGAAGAGGATTATTCCTCTGACAGCCCTGGCAACTATCCCAGGTGGGCTACCACTGACTGGTGGTTGTTGTAGTCTTTATGCCAACTGCTGAGGTTCTCTGCACTTGAATTTGTACTAGGATGTAATCTGAAATGTATTAAGTATCTTCAGCTAGACCCTGATTTTCTATGCTATTTTAATCACATGGCATCTTGAACACAGGGGGTCCTAGGACTGTGAGTTGTGCCATGTCCCTTTCCTAACAGTTTCAGGGCTTGGAGACCCCTTTGTGTGACTTCCCTGCAGCCCACCCTGCTCTTGCACTTCCAAAAGAGCTGTAAACAGAAAACCAAAATATCTGTTGTATAGAGTCTTGAACAGCAGTCATGTTCAGGTCGAGGTTTTCTTCTGGGAGTGTTTCTGTATGATTTTCTCTATACACCATGTAGGTTTTAAGATTTGTTTCTGTCACTAAATACTGATGCTATTACAGCTTCACACCAGGGTAGTTAACTAAACTTTAAGCAACCCAGAGAACCAGCAATCATCCACCCAGTGATGCCTCTGACTGGCACTCAGGCTTTTGTGCCCTTTTTCTCATGGGAAAAATTCACCAGAGGTTAAAAGAGATCCTTCTATAAAGATGGGAAAATGGAATTTTGAGGATCTTGTTGTTTTCTTAGGAGGAGAGACACTTTTGCCTTCAAGATTTTGTTGTGATGGCACTAAACAACAACAGGGTTCTTGGTGCTGGGAAACTCAGGATTTCCTGCCTGTTCCCAGCCTGGGAATATACCTCCTTTCTCTGCAAAGAGGTGGGGATACAAAATGCTCAGCATTTACGTGGGCTGTTGTTCCTTTTATTCACATTTGCTGAGGACATGGAGAGATCAGGAGAATATTAACATGTATAATATAGCAGCCAAATTAATCTATTCTTTAAAGTTGGAAGAGAGGAGTATGTTTTATGCCAAGTAATCCTGGAGATCCAAGTGGGAGTTCCTGGTGTTTAGCAGAGCTGGGATCAAGGTTTAGAATGAACTTGAAAATGTAAAACTGTGTTGATTTATGTTTTAACACTGGAGCAGTTCAACAGGGAACTTCTATGTTGCAGAGACTTTGTTAGTCTAAGAATTCCCTTATTCTCATTACAATTCCTGCCCAGGTTTTAAGATGCTGGGCATTATCCTCATGTTGAATGATGTGCAACCCTTGTTTTCATTCTGATCTGTTCAAGGAAGAGTGATGACTTATACAGAGATGTACCATTGGGTGCTGTTTCTGTTGATATATCAACCTTAATAATGCAGGATTTTCAGAATTTTAGTGGTTTTAATCTAGTCTCTGTTGGTGAAATTTTATGGCTCAATTAGCTTTAAATAAGATTTTATTATAAAGCAAATAATAGAGGGTAAAGACCAATTGCTTGTGCAAGAATCTTGCTTGTGCATGTTATTGGTATATTATATTTGCACTTGATTTAATGCAAGTATAAGATAGGGTGTTTTGGTCCTGCACTGATTTGCATATGTAAAACGTGTATATTTGTATATGCATAATGTGAGTGATTGAGTCTGTCTGTCTCTGAAGCTACAGGCTTGAAGAATGTTGGTTTGCTTTGTATTTTTTTTTTCTTCTCTAGCTGCACAAATGTTTGAATGCTTGTTTCAACTCCCTTTTTCCTTTTTTCTTTTTTGTTTTTTTCTTCCCCTGGTGGCTTTGGAGACCTAAAGTGGAGGAAATGCTAACAAAGTTCTTCATCCAAAACAAAGTTATTTGAAAGAGTTCATTTCTTTTATCAAATTGTGTAAATGAGAAATTGGCCCAAAGGAAAAAGCTGTGGCTAGAAGCAGAAAAAACATCAGTCTGACTGTAGGAGAGGGAAAAAACTGAAATATTTATTTCTACTAGTTTGGAGAACAACATATGTTAGGCAGGCGTGACTTTTTCCAAGCATAAACTTTATTGTGACATGCTCTGCTGCACACAGTAACAAACACTCCCTAAAGCAGAACATCAGATGGAGCATTCAGTGAGCACAGGGTGGTGGATGCAGGATGGTGTTTGTTTAAAAAGAAGCTGGCATTTGTCAGAAGCAGTGGCAAATACACTTTTTTTTATTATTTTTTTTCTATACAACCTGGGAGGTATCAGACACATTCTAATGAGATTCTGAAATACTAAGCTTATAAATATTGATAGGGAAAGTTTGTTCTCATACATGGAGAGAGATTGCATTTTGCAATTATATGGCTTCACTCATGTGAGCTGTATTGCAATTTGTTCTTCTGTCTCCTTCACAGGAGAAACCATCCAGATTTACAGTTCAATCTCTGTTCTCAATCAACCTTCTTCTGCCACCTGTAATTCCTAGTTGATGAGATATTTAAACCTGTGTGGTGTTTGGAGGATGCCAAACAGATTTCAAAGTCTTATGTGCAAGACAGAAAGACAGCAGCTGTTGTTTTCTGTTAGGAGAATGTGAAAGATGGTCACAATTTGTAATTTTAAAGAAAATGTTGTATTTTTAACCAAAGCTTCTAAAAAATATTGACCTCGTATTTTTTATTTTTATTCTTTACAGAAATCCTTTTGGGTTTTTATGGATAAATTGTGTGGAATATCCTCTGGGATAAGCTGTGGCACATTCTAGATATTACATGTTATTGTGCAAAAGTGGATTGTAATCCAGTAGTGTGCAGTGGTTCTTGTATCTTTTGCAGTGGAATAGTGAGATTTTGCATCCTTTTTCAGTTCCTCATGGTAAAACACATCAGATTCCCAGGCCTTTTTTAACTTAAAGACTCAAAAGCACAGCAAAACAACAAAAGAAATCCCCCAGAACCTAAAGAAACCAATGCAAAACTCAGATTTTCAACATGCCAACAGCATTGTGGGAACTGGCTACCCTTTCAAGGTAGACCAGAAAGGGGAGAATCTGGTGGCTTTTCAGAGGTCCTGCTGTCCTGTGCCAGCAGTGAGCTTCTTGCCTCCTATTCCACAGCTGGTTGTGTTTTCAAATCTTTTGACAATCATTTTCTATGGCCCCAATCCTTGTTTTCTAAATAGAAAACAGGGATAGGCCATGCAGTGAGTAGATGAAAGCTGCTTTAATAATATACTTTTTTGTCAAACATACATATCTGTAGCAGAGCTATATCCAAACTGAATGCTGTTAAGCTTTTATTGGTACCCAGTGAGAGCATGTAAATACAGAAGATATTGAAGTAAAATTACATCCTGAAGTTATTGCAGTCAGAATTATGCAAGCATTGATTTTCAGTATATATTGCAGTTCCTTCATGCAGAACCATAATGTATTTACTTACTGCCTGGTAGAAGGGCTTGTGGAATTACTTGCTCCTGGGAGCATGAACCTAGAGCAGAAAGGAGCCAAGATCAAACACAGGCAAAAATCCAAATCTCTCTTTTCCTTGGCTGGAGACTAAATGACACCCTCTCCTTGTCACTCTGCCTGGAGAACTTTCTGTAGGTGCAGTGAGCAGCTCCATGTGAATCTCACAGCCACGTTCCAGAGGGAAAAATCCTTATGGAAGGCACGAGGCAGAGGAAGATGGGACTCACTTCTCCAACTTAGCAGAGCATATCTGCTGGGTCCCTGAAACATGAGGCAAAGCTCAAGTAATGCCAACTTTGGGATTGTTTTTGTGATGTGCAAGGTGTGCTGATAAATGTACTGTGAGGGAGAAACCTGTGGTGGATGGGAGCTCCTCTGGGCTTTGTGCCAACTGGAAGTCAGATGGCTGAGGCAGGGACTGTGCTGAAGCTGCCCTAGCAAATTCTGACAAGAGGCTGAACAAATGTTTTTTGGCAAGAATCTAGGGAACCTGGATTCAGCAGTGCATGAATGGGATTGGGTAGGTTTTGGTCCTCTTGGACCCACGCTGTGTCAAGCAGGCATCCTCTAGATATTTTCCTGGCCTCTGGCATGTCTGATATCCCATATCTGGGATGAGCTTTCCCCTGGAATAGATTTTTCTACCACTGTGTAAGTTAGCACAGAATGATGAAGTAGCTGTGTGGAAGAAGGTTTTGACCACTTGGGGCTTGTTAAACTGGCACAGTAGGTCTTAACAAGAGCAGACACTTCATCCTTTGTGTGCAGTGAAATTACTTTGCTGTGCAATTAAATACAAATAGAGTGTGCTTCATTTTTTCTGTGCTGGCAATCAGACACATGCCTGTCTCTGACCTTTCTATGTCCCCTTCTATCCCTCATGCAGCTGCATCCCACTGGTGGCCATGGTGACCTGCTTAGGTGTTCACTTCAAGGATGTGTTCCCTTCTTTGAACTGTCCTTTGTGTCAGGAGTGGTTCTTCATGCAGGTGAGATCAGTATCAGGCCCAACACTCTTTAATAAGATTTACTGAGTCCAAGTGCTTTGAAGCATAATGAGCTTGAATTCAGAGTAAACTTTACTCTTGAAGTAAATATATGTAAAACTTAACTTTAGCTTTTGATGCAGAAAAGACCATGGATGTTCAGTCATGGATGTAAAACTCCTCAGTGCTTCAGCCCAGTGCTGTGGTTTGTGGTGTCACAGATAAACACCAAAAGTGAAGCTCTGCCCATGCAAAGCAGCAGCAGTGGGAAGCTCTCTGTACTTCCCAAGTCACTTAGCATACAGAGTTTTTCCAACAGCAAGTTGTGATAAGCCTGACTGCAGTCTTTGGATGTTCCTCTAATGCACTGCAGCGTGTCTGGAAAAGTGAAATGCTTTAAAGTGTGTGAAATGTTAGTAGAATATCTCCAGTGTCAGTAGAATATCTGTAGTGAGTGTTTCCTGTTGATATTATTGAGGAGGAGTGAGGAGGGCAGAATATGTACTGAAATTCATGACAATACCTCATGAATGCAAACACTGAAATGCAATGTTCTGCTCTCCCTCAAGGGCAGATGTGCTCTCTGGGTACTTACCCATGGAGATTTTTCACAAGCTGATGCATTAGCTACCTTGCATTTGTTCAAGGACAATTCATGTGTAGACACAGAGGAACTCAAACAGCCCCGGGCGGTGCTTTTATTATAATTCAAAATTAGAAGGACCACATTTTTCATAATTAGGGAGGAAAGCAGAAGCAGCTGACTGACTTTCAGTTATTAAAGAATAACTGAATATTCCTGGCAGATATGTGAACATGAGCACGAATTGTGCTTTGAGATTGTTAGTAATAAGGTAGTGAATCTTGTTAGTGCAGAAGGTATTTAAGTAGAATTGTTTGCTTACTTGCAGTTGCTCTATTCTAGGACAAGAAAAATTAACATTGCATAACACTTCTCCCCATGTTTTTGTAGCCAATTACAGCTCACAAATTCTGATGGATTTTAGTAGATATGTGGACTAGGCAGATCATCTGCTTATTTTTGTTGCTGTTATTAAGGCTACAGCCTATGAAGATATACACAAAGAAATGGGAAAAAGTTAGGCAGCAAATTTGATGAAAATAGTATTAGTATGTTTATTGAATGATTCCCTGAGGAATGATGTCCTTAGGGAGGCCTTTCTGGCCTTTCTCTTTGGGGCTAAAGCTGCCTGGTTTTGAATTTCAAGGTTAAACCCTTGCTGTTTCATTTAAATACCCCCCAAAATTAAATAAATCTGAAATCCCCTAATGACAGAGGAAACAGTTTTGAAGTGTGCTCTGCTGACAGTGTCTGTGCTGGATCCAAAAGCATTTGGAATGGTCTTGAATACCCAGCTCAGATGCAGTGATGGATCTGCAGTGTGCTGGGAGAGCTGAGCTCCTGCTGCTGGATCTGCAAGGTAAGAGGGGGTGTGCACAGACACAGGGTGGTTTTCCTGCTCCATGCCATACAGGAAAGCTGAGAGGAGCAGGTTCTTTGGCCAGTTTGGAGTTCAGCAGAGACTTGCATTAGCCAAACACTACTTGTTCACTGCTCATCTACCTGCTGGTACTTACTGTCCAGGATCTGGGTCTGTCTCCTCCATGGAGTTTTCACCAAGAGTGAACTGCCCAGCCCAGGTTCTGCACCCTCCACTTCAAAATTGCATCGTTTGGCTTGAGTAGGACAGAGCAGGCTTTTGAAAAGTCCTATGTGGGAATTTTTTTGTTGAATCCCATGAGAGGGTCTGGCTCACTGTCCTTCCCATAGGAGTATTCCTGGTGTGGGGATAAGCCATCCATAGCCATCAGAAGGGAATGTCCACTATGGATGCTTCCAATGGAGCAGAAGAAGCAACAGTCTGTTGCCTTGGGGTCATTTTCATAATGAGATGTGGTTTTATCCAGGTGAAGCTGTTGTAAACCAGATTGAGATTTTTGTTATTTATATTCTTATATTGGACATTTCTTTTGAATGTCATAACTATGATAAGGACATCACTAAGCATAATAAATGACTTATAATTTCAATTCATTGCACACCACAGGCCATGATATGTATTATAAGTACATTTTAACTTGTTTAGTGCTGGTTGTCAAGAAACAGTTTTGTAAATGGATAATACAGCTGAGAAGAAAATATTACCATTATACTGGCTGCTGGGGCAAGTTGTGCAGTGCAACAAGCTTCACATGCAGAGCAGGAGTGGATGAGGCTGGAAAAAAAAATAATTGCTGAAGGAACAAGGCTGTAATCTGCTGAAAACTCTATGGCAATTAATTTTCACTTCTACTTTCTGATTAGTGATACTGAGGCTTTGATCAGATGTATTTTCTTATTGTGTTGAACCAGCTAGCATGTCTTCAACTGTCTATAAAGCACATAAATAACAAAATCTGGGCCTTTATCACTTTTTGCTTGGGGTAGGGATCAGGAAAGGCAAATTTCTAAGGCAAACCAGCTTTTTGAAAAGAGGGATTCCCACCTAATGGGTTTGGGTGGGAGAAAGAAGGGATAGAAACATCCTTTCTCAAGAAGGAAACAAAACCCAGGGAAATATAATTTTAAGAGGAGCCTGTGGCCTTGTTCATTCATAGTGAGCTGCATTTACCAGTCCCTGTGGCTGGATAATTCTGGTGGCCATGCATGGGTTTCACCAGCTGCTGCCTGTGAAGAAGGCAGTGGCACTAAGCTGGCATCAGGATGTTCTCAGCCAAAGGTGACAGAGCTGCTGCCTGGAGAAATGTTTGAAATCAGCTGGTTTGTGTAAAACCAAGTGGGTGACTGCTCACTTCTGTATCTGGAACCAAAAGGGAAGTGATGGGAGCACTGTGGGATGGAGAGGCAGAACTGTCCAAAGCTGTAACGTGGGGAGAGGCACTGGGGAGGACCTTGATGTTCAAGGCAAGCTACAGCTGCCGGAGTGCTGGCTGGAGGCTTTCTGGATTTTCCTTATAAAAGCAGTATCAGAAGGGAAACTGAGTCAGGGCACTCTGAGAGGAACTAAGTTGGCCTGAGACAAACCTGAGGGGAGAGGCTGTGTGGGTACTGCTGTCTCCTGTGCCTTCAGATTACTGGAGGTATGAACACAGCTTCCCTGTAGCATGCTGGGGAAAAAAATTGCCTCAGCTGATTTTTTTTTTTTAAATATTTTTTTTCTTTTTTTTTTAGTCTTCCTTAACTAGGTGCTTTGAGCCTGTGTATTGATCATCCTTCCATTAATTTTCACTGTTAAGTGAAATGAAAAGGCTTGGTCTGGCCTGACCCTATGCTGTATATGTGCAGGTTTGCTGCAGCACACTCACCATCTTAAAGCTGCCCTTGCAGTGCTGTTAGCAAAAGTATTCCCTGGGTGTATCATTCCCTTGCATAAGCAACTCTTCCTTGCTTTGGTTCACCCATTAGATTTCTTGTTGCTTCTGGAAGAAAGATTTTTTTTTTTTTTTCCTTTGGTATTGCTGAAACTGTCTTCTCTTTGCAGAGCTGTGTCCTGCTCAGGTGGGAGTTGGCAACCCCTGCTACCTTACTGGCATTTGATATAAATAGATTCTGGAAGGGTGAGGCAGGTTCAGCAGCTGGAGATGAGGACAGTGAAGGGAACTCAGCCAGAATGAAATGATGATGTTGCATTGACTGAGAATTTCTTGCTGAACCAGTTATTGGCTGTGAAACAGGGAGAGGTGACAAGTATTGCATTGCATCTTATAGAGATTTCCTGGAGGTCTTTAGACAGATCTGACTTTGCTTTTCACTACCTGTTTGAGGTGAAGAAAGCTTGAAAACAGAGAAAGGGAATAATCATTCTGGGATCAGTTTTTCTTGAACAGTTGTATTGATTTCACTGGAAGAGGGAACAGGTAATTGGTTTGGGCAGGTTTACAGCTTTAAAGCTGTTTTCTGATCCTTACCTTGTGTAATTTTAAATTATCATTTAGATCTCTAATATGTGGAAATTCTGTCTTGATTACTTTGAAAATATAGCATTTCAGATCCATTGTTGATTATGGAACTTTTACACAGGTCTTACCTTCCTTTTAGCACTGCAGTCTGTCTCTGACTGTGGCCAAATGAGGTTGCCTAGGAAAAGGAATGCATGGAACAAAGGAAACATGCTCCATTCTTTTACCTCTTGCAAATAATTTGAGCCATCAACATTTTCAGATTGTTTACTGTCTGAGAACACAGAAATTCCTGGATGTATTTTAAGGGACCTGACAATTTAAATCATTCTGTGGTAAGTGTAAATGTAAAATGATTATGCTGGGGAGTCAGCTGCCCGATTAGAAAATTGGCTCTGCAACTTCAAATACCCCTTCCCAATGCCCTCAGTCCAAGCTGGGGGAAGCAGACTGGTGCTTTAGGAGATGGGGATGACAGATAAACAATAGCTGAGAGAAATGATGAAACTTAAAAGCTCCTGTTAAGGCACTGAGTGGCTCAGACATTAGTCATAAATGACGTGCTATTTGTTTGCTCAGGTTTAGTGCAGCCCTGCAAGAGCACTGCTTTCTCTGCTCATGACTGTTCCATAGCTGATAATGCTACTGGAGTCAGTATCCCATAGAGCTGTGCTGGATATTCATTTGGGTTGTGTATGAATGGATTTTCTATTTTGTTAGAATGATGGATTATACTCAGTACAGATGGGACTGGTGCTGGCCAGAGTCTCCTCTTATTAGCTGAGTGAGGAAATTCCCATTGATTTCAATGGAAACAATCTTATGCCAGCACTGAAGGGCATTTGAAATCTGACTTTGGCCCAAGGCCATTTGCAAGGAGGAGGTGGGCTTTTGTGCCAAGGCAGAAGCATGTTTAGTATTTCACTGCTTGTGAATGAGGCATGGGTGCAGAGATACAAACCTTCAGTCCTTGTTCATGTCATTTTTCACCCAGGACACTGGAATTTGGCACCCTTCTGTCCTCCAAAAATATTACTGCAAGCACATGGCACTGCACAGCCTGTGATGTGAGTTCCCCCTTCTAGTGTGCAAAATATTAGTGACAGCAAGTTCTGTTTTTCTAATTCATTAAAAAAAAACCCACCTCCATCACTTTGACATATGAAATAAAGCTGTTGAGAAAATGTTCTGTTTTGAGAATAGCACCATCTAATAAAAGCAGCAGAACTGAATTGCTTGGGAACTTGCCATGGCAGCACTCTATGGTCTTTATCCATCTTTTGCCTAGTGTACTAAATCTGTACATCTAAACCAGCCCAGATTTGTAACAACCCCCCCAGATATTGAGATGTAATTCTTCTTTTAAGGCCCTGATTTAGCTGTTTAATTGGTTAGGAATGAACTCTGACATTCTGTTCATCTTGATCCAGATTTACCAGTATCTTGAAGTGTTTCTCTTAAGCCCTCTCTCCTGTTAGAACCATGAAGCTAGAGTAATTGAATGTTTTCCTTCATCCATTTGGACTCAGGGGAATGTGATTCCACACTGTCCTCTGGCTGGGATCTCAGATGCTCAGAGAGTCAAGATGGGAATTGTTCAATTGGCTTTTGCTACAAAACTCAAGCCCTTTCTTCCTGACATTCACTGAGATTCAGTTTTATAGGTGTCTTTACTGGATGATGGGCATCACATTTGAGGCCTCACCACTGAAACCAAAGCTGCGTAATTTCTTCCTTAATTTAAATCTTCTCCAGATCATGTCAGTCTGAGGAGTGCCTGGCTGAGACTTTATTCTGTCAAATTTCATCTTGTACAAGCAAATGTGGGGAAAAAAAAATCAGTACAGAGAAGGGCAGAAAATATAGTCAGATTTTCCTTTCTGCTCCCCTTTCCCCACTGCTCTTTCAAGAGAGAGGGGTGTGTGCTGGGTCCTGCATTTTGGCCACAACAACCCCACAATGGGGAGCTCCAGGCTGGGCACAGAGTGGCAGAAAGGGACCTGGGAGTCTGGATTGACAGGAAGCTGAACATGAGCCAGCAGTGTGCCCAGGTGGCCAAGAAGGCCAATGGCATCCTGGCCTGGGTCAGGAACAGCGTGGCCAGCAGGTCCAGGGAAGTGATTCTGCCCCTGTACTCGGCCCTGGTGAGGCCACAGCTTGAGTCCTGTGTCCAGTTCTGGGCCCCTCAGTTCAGGAAGGAGATTGAGGTGCTGGAGCAGGTCCAAAGGAGGGCAACCAGGCTGGTGAAGGGATCCAGCACAAGTCCTGTGAGGAAGGGCTGAGGGAGCTGGGGGTGTTCAGCCTGGAGAAGAGGAGGCTCAGGGGAGACCTCATCACTCTCT
Source organism: Florisuga fusca (assembly GCA_038090715.1). Taxonomy (NCBI): domain Eukaryota; kingdom Metazoa; phylum Chordata; class Aves; order Apodiformes; family Trochilidae; genus Florisuga; species Florisuga fusca. Next base: position 14,779,990 of record JAAWXA010000017.1, read on the forward strand.
ACAACTCCCTGAAAGGAGGTTGGAGCCGGGGGGGGTTGGTCGGGCTCTTCTCCCAGGCAGCTCTCAGTAAGACAAGAGGGCATGGGCTTGAGCTCTGCCATGGGAGGTTTAGGTTGGATATTAGGAGGAAATTCTTCACAGGGAGGGTGATGAGGCATTGGAATAGGCTGCCTGGGAGGGGGTGGATTCTCTGTCCCTGGAGGTTTTGAAGAAGAGACTGGATGTGGCACTCAGTGCCATGGTCTGGGAACCACAGTGGTAGTGGATCAAGGGTTGGACTTGCTGATCTCAGAGGTCCTTTCCAACCCAGATGATTCTGTGTTTCTATGACCCAGCACTATGTGCAATTGTATAGAAGAATTTGAATACTTCTTGCTTCAGGCCCTTCCACTTTTAACCAAAGAGTATCTTTTTCTCTTGAGGGGCAGGAGGGTGTGTTTCAGATGAACTTAAACATGGTGGATGTTCTTGAGGTTACAGCCATCTCATTTAGGTGGTAGCTTGATTGATTCTTTATGAGCCTGTAGAAGTTTGTCAATCCTAGTTCTACTCTTGGTTTTTTTTCCCCAATGTTTGGATCATCTGGTATTGAAGCCGGCATCTGATCCGGAGTGATAGAGCTACTGAATTCTCACAACTTGGAGTTGACTTTGTGGAATGAAGAATTACATTTCCTTCACCAGTGATTAAAGACTGGATTTCCTGTGGGAGAGCAGATATCTTTGCAGAGCTGTCTGGATTTTCCTGTATGTCAGGTGCAGCAGTTTGTGCAGTAATGCGTAAGATAAAGAGATATCTCTATAGCTTGCTTAAATTATTCTGTAAATTGCTTTTGGGGGAGGAAAATACTCATACTTGGTGGAATATAGGACATATTGAGTTGGTAAAGAACCAGAAACTCGTATCTCTCTCTTCCAGCCTTTTGCATTTCAGATACCTGAGCATGGGCTGAATAGATGAATCCCAGAGCTTATGACTCAACACCAGAATTTAAGCTCATAAAAGCACATTCCAAAAATACACTGAAAAATAAAGCAGTTCAGATGGTCTTTTCTAGTGGTGGAAATTGAGGCTTCCTGTGATATGGCACTAGTTTTTGTGCAGTGATTTAGTCAGCATTTTAAGAATCTATTCAGGGCTTGAGCTTTAAATTTCTGTCCTGAGCACCATCTCGATCTGTGGAATCCAGGCAGTGCTGACAGCAGGGGGGTACTTAGAGACTGACTTATTTTATGTTAACAATAAATATTTTTACCTCTGTGTTCATAGGGAAGGTCCTGTACATGTACATTGCTAATTCAAGTAATAATTTTTGTTAACTAGCTGGTCAGTGATGGTCTGTCTTTCCCAGCTTGAGCTGGGGTATTTTACAATCTCCTCTGACTCTCATCTGTGAAACTCTTCTGTCTGAAGCTGATGGTCTCTGCTTGCCAGTTGCTGTGTTTCAGTGAATCACTCTGCTGAAGAGATTGCTCCACACCTCTGCTTCTTAGCAAATTGCCTTCTGAGCCCTGGCACTGAAATGCAATTGGTTATGCTTCATTATCTCATTCAATAGAAATTCAGTCTCCTGAAGACTGCAATTAAGTTTCCTCTTTGTCTGAAAGACACACAAGTTAACCACAATCTTCTTGGTCTTCTGTGAAGCAGGGGGAGGAGAAGAAAGCAAAAAAACACAGAACCAAAGACAACACGCTCTGACAGATTATTTATTTGGTGACTTTTCCTCTGTGTAACTTAGAGCTGGGAGCTGTGGGTGAGGTGAGGGGCTCAGCCAGGACCAGTGGTACGGTCACCAAACCATGAGGTTTTGGTGACTTTAGGCAGAGATCTCATACGTCAGCCCACACGATTCCTGCTGCTCACATCACCTGCAAACTCTGTATTCATCAAGCAGGATTCCTGCACTTATACTTTAACTTGATTAGAGGGACTATCCAGGTTTCATGTTTCCTGTTGAGTAAGGAAAAAGGTCAGATCATCAGCAACAACAGTAGTTCAGGTAGTTGTAACTAGGAGATATTTAGGATTGTATCCGACAGTAAAAGAAATCTTTACTTTTCTGTCCAGAATCCATTTTATGTCTTAAGGTGAGCTGAATGTGTGGAGGAGACTTCTAGCCTTAATTTCTGATGCTCAAACTCCTGGTGAGACAAGGGCTGTGACTAGTAGCTGAAGGAATGACACAGCAGTAGGAATGTTTGGCCAACCTTTTTTTTTTTTTTTTTTTCTGTAGATTGTGGAAGACAGAGCAGGAGATGCTCTAATTTCTGTGCAAAACTAGGGCAAAAAAGTCGAGGCTTGCCGAGTTATTTCATGTTGCTGTTGTCAGCTCAGTGGATTTTTCAAAGTGAAGGCTTGATTTTTGCTTTGCTCTTCACAGTCCTGCTAGACTGCCCTGCAGCAAAATGCACTTCAGGGATGAGCTCTCCCCAGTCCCTCTAGGGATAAGGCAGTGCTTTGTTTCTCACCTGTAAAGGGGAAGCAGTAGCATCTTCTGTCTCATGTGATACAGAAACAGAGAGCTCGTATGTAGGTATGGGATGTTGGGAAGCAATAGGCACAAGGCTGACCAGTGCCTATAGGAGACCTTTAGATGTTTGTTATTCAAAGAATTTTGTCTCCCTACTGCTTTGTTTCTGTAGGAAAGTCCTGTAAAAATCATTCATTAGTCTGCTATTTTGGCAGACAAAAATAGAACTGTTGTTTTCCAGAGAAGAAACCAGCATGGAGCACAGCCCCCCTACTTCAGCACTGTGGCTATTAGCTGCTCTTGGATGAAGATGAATAGTACTTGTACTTCCCAGTTGTAATAAGTCTTCATCCCAGGCTTTTTTTGAAGTCCAGGCTATTCCACCATGATGAAATATAATGTGGTGGGCTCACTTTTCCTAAAAAAGCCTCCCTGGATCCCACCAAACAGCAAGCATCCTGGTGTTTCTGCCTATTTTCTGTGTCTGAGGAGAGAAGCTGAAGCTCCAGGAGATATGGTATTCTTCCTTCCACATTCCCACCACCTTCATGTGGGCTCAGCTGTAATATTCCACTGCCTACTGATGCCACTTTTTTTTCCTGTCTTATTTCTCTTCTCTAAGCTCTTCTCTAAGGTAAGAGCTTTGCTGTGGGTGATCTCTGGTTCATGACTTTGTACACAGCTGCTTTGTCCAATAAAAGCAAACAGTCTGCTGTCAGGAGATAGATTCAGGAGAAATACAGCTTGACCATGGGATGGAAGATGTGAAGGTCATTTCTAAAAGCTCATAGGAAACTGTGTTAAATGAGACCCAGAGCTAGAGGAGTCATCTTGCTCTGATGGTGGCATCAGGCTGGTGGGTGATCACCAGATGGGGTACACCAGTGCTCAATTTTAGACCCAATGCTCTAACATTTTTGGAAATGATTTGGACACAGGAATTGAATGTACATTAAGTTTGCCAATGATACTAAATTAAGAGGAACTGTGGACTTCTTCCAGCACAGAGAGGCCTTACAGAGAGATGTAGATAAGTCAGAGGGGTGGGCAATCACCAACCCTATGAAATTTTCCAAGAGCCAAGTGCTGGAGTCTTGACCTGGGGTGGAGTAACTGCTTATACACAAAATCTGGGAGATGAGAGTCTGGAGAGCAGCCCTGCAGAAAGAGATCTGGGGATTTGTGGTGGTGTAATGTTGAATATAAGTCAACAGCATGCCCTGCCAGCCATGTCCTGGGGTGCATCAAACACAGGATGAGGAGCTGGTCAAGGGAGGTGACTGTCCAACTCTACATTGCATTGGGGAGACCCAACCTCAAGCACTCTGTGGACTTTTGGACACCTCAGTGCAAAGAGAAGGACAGACTATTAAAGTGTGTCCAGAGGAAGGGCAACCAAGCTGGTGAAAGACCTCGAGGGCAAGACATCTGCTGTCACTTGGCTCCTTCAGCTTGGAGAGGAGAAGGCTGATGAGGGACCAGTCTAACTTCCTCAAAGGAGGCAGCAGAAGGGGAGGTGTTTGATCTCCTGTCTGGTGGCTAGTGATAGGACATGAGGAAATGAAGCTCCATCAGTGGAAGCTAAGGTTGGGCATCAGGAAGAGACTCCACTGGGGTGATGGCTGGCCAGTGGAAAACATTCCCCAGGGAAGTGGTTGTGACACCAAGCCTGTCAGAGTTCAAGGACTCTTGTCATCTGGTTTAGTTTTAGGTAGTCCTGTGAGGAGCAGGGAGTTGGACTTGATTCTTATGAGTCCTTTTCAACTGAAGATATTCTGTGATTCTATGATTTTCTTAGTGGTACCTTTGCTGAAGTTCAGGTTTGGCTGAGTAGCAGCTGGTTTGTCCTCAGGATATTTAGATCATGTTGGTTATTACTGCATATGGCAGCAATGATATTACCTGACAGATTTCATCACTGCTAAGTGGTTCCCTTTAGACTTTTCTGTTCTCAGTTTGCCTCCTGCAGCCACCCCTGGTTGTGACATATCTTTAGGTCCTAGGGTAAAAAAAAAAAAATTAATCTCAGCTGTAATAATCCATTGTCTCTTACGTTCTAGTTTTCACTGCTAGAAGCATCATCTCCCTGCAGACAGAATGTGGCAGATGTGAATTTTTCAGTTCAGGCACCTCCCCCAGTGAAACAGCAAAGTTACTTTCTCCTTGCAAGGTTGTTGTACATCAGATTGAAGCGATGACTTCTGCTTTTCTTAGTTTACCTCTCCCACTTTCTGTCTTTGTTAGAGAAGCCCTTCCACCAAACCCTGGAGGCACAAGTGTACAGTGAGCCCTCAGTTTGAGGTTCTTGGTTCTTTCTCCAGTCTCTCCTTATTACCTGACTCTTTCAGAGATGAGGATCTGAATACAGAGGGAAATCTTCATTTTGGGTGAACTGAAAGAGAGTTAGGAGTCTGTATCTAATGCAAGGCTGTGCATGGATGGGTTGTTCAGAGCTTTGCAGAGGAGCAGGGAATTAAGCAGGCCCTGACTGGTGCCTTCACAGTGGATCATCCTCCTCTCTAAAAGACTGTGCAATTGTTCAGGCTGTCTCTGGCCCTTGATGAGCTATTTTCTATATTGACTTTGCTTGTTCTTGCAGAGCCAATTTTTGACTGTCTGGTAATAAAGTTTTTGCTACTGCTTGCTCTCTGCCCTGGCTAAATTGCTGATGCATCAGGCTTATGGAAAGGGGTTGGAAAGCTCTTTTATCTCAATGTCTTGTGCTGTAGAACAGACTGCTTCAGATAGGGATAGCAAAATGTAGATGAGTAGTCTTGTCTGCAGAACACAACCACTTCACACCCGTGTTGTGGAGAGCCAGGTTAAAGGGAGTTCACTTTTCAGATGTGAGTGATAACTCGGGACACTTCCTCACAGCTTTTTCCTTGCTCTGCTGTTAGATTCCTCTGGATTTTTCTGTTTTTGACAGCATGCCCCTGGCTTCCATTACCTGCCTGCTTTCATTAACATGCTTTTATTTCTTTTTCTAGAATGCCTGTAAAAATTGCAAAAATACAGCCTGATTTTGGCAGATTTCTTGCCTTACCTCAGTGTGCTCTTCCTCGACAGATTTGGGCTTTATCTTGTGATGTTATCTTTTTTTTTTAATAATGTTACAGGCAACTGTCAGTAATCTTATGTCCCAGCTGCTCTTGGTTTTGAGACCAAAACTTGAGAAACATTGTGCAGAAACCAAATATATTCCATCTGTTTCTATAATAATAAACAAGTACTTTTGTGACTAGCAGAACTAATGAAAACTTGTTTGCTGTGGCTTTTTATCTCATGGTTGATTGGCTTCTTAGCTAAATTATTCTAAAGCTACAGTACTGAGGTAGAGCTCTAGCAGACAGCAGAGAATTCAGCAGAAGTGGGGATGAGAAGAGAATATTTTGGTCATGGGAAAAACTTTAACTGAGTTTATAACTAAGAGTGAGCTTTGAAAAATTGATAGCAGCAAAAAAAATAGTGAACAAGAGGTGGAATTTCTCATGTCTAATAACTGCAAAGCTTGAGATTCTTTTTGTGCAGTTTAGGACACTCAAAATGAGGCTTTTCCATGAAAATTTCTTGATGGTTAATGAGGGCTGAGGTCACACTGGTGTCTTATACTCTTTCTTGACCCTAACATTTTTTTCCTCTATCAGATCATCTACCTTTCATGAAATTTGAGGGGTTTATTTGCCTTGAAGACCTCCATCAGAATGGACTGTGATTAAAAAAACAGGCTCACATGTAATTGTGGCAGAGAGGCAGAAAGGGACACAAATGCACAAAGTTTCACATAAAGCTCCAAACCAGCCTGGGGTAATTTAGAGGACGATCATGTGGCCTTCAGTCAATGCAGAGCAATTCCATTTCCTGGGGAATGTGTGGCAGGGGCCTCAAGCTCAGACTCTGCCATGGATATTCTGCTTATTTTTCCAGACTTCTGCTGGAGTGTCCCTATTCCTTGTGTAGTCCTTTCATTTTAGCATTTTGACCCCTCAAAGTTAAGGGCATGTCTGTGAAGTCAAAAGGCAGCTGGATAAGCAGGGGTCTTTTGTCTAAAAGCAGTGGACTTTGTGGACTGAAGATCTGTAAAATTTGCCATTTTGTCTTATGAGGGAAATCTTTGCTGAGCTATTGGGGCATTAATTGAACACTGTTTATTCTAAAGTGAAGGCCACAAGCTTTAGCCAGCTTCAGCTGGCTTTGTCTCTCTAGCCTTTAGTATATTTGTCTGATACATCAAGCCCATTTTCTACATACTTGTGTTTTCTTCCTTGGCTTCTCAGTGCTACCTGTCAGCTCTTACTTATGTGAATAATTTGTTAGCTGAACTGCTGTGGGTTATGAAAAGCATATTGGTTTTGGTGGAAGAGCAGCTGAGAAACAGAATAAAATCTGAAAATACTGATGTAAATATTAAAAAAAAAAAAAATAATCAAACTTGCATCTCAGCCCAGTCTGTGTATGAATCTCAGGCTTTCTCCTACTCACTGATACAGCACCTCGTGCTCATTGTCTCACTGAAGATGAAACAGTTGTGTGGGAGGAGGGACAGCTTTGTCACCTCAGATGGAATAAGAGGGTGACATCCTGGTGTCACCATCCAAACTGCCCTGTGTCTGCACATAACTCATTTTTCAGAAGTTATCCACTGCCTTAGGTCACAGTAAGCAATCTGCTCTGGAACAAGAGGAGCTCCCTCTCTAGAAAGCTTTTTTTTTTTTTTGTCCTATTCTGAACTCTCTCTGTTACCATTTTTCTTTTTTTCTGGCAGTCTCCAGCTCTCCTCCTACTCTGCATTGCCCTGTGCTTGACTCAGTCTGTTTACCTGTGTAAACCCCAGTATTCTGGTTTATTTTCAACAGCTGCCACCTCTCTGGATGTTTCAGGAGATCACCTCTGATGGTTGTGGTGAGTTCACACTCACTTCCTGGCTGTGATCCTCACCCACTCTGACTTCTATGATCTTTTCTGATAACCAGGGTAGAATTACTGTTTTCAAGAGCTGCACCTCAGCCTCCTTTGGGGAAATCATTGCTGTCATGTGTGGTAAAGAGCATCCTTTACCTCTTGAAATACTTTGTTGCTTGTCAGTACTATCCACTTCCTTTTCTTTACTGCTTTTATTCCAAGGCTTATTTGCCTGGTATCCTTGGGTGTCCAAAAGATGGCATTCAACTGTGATTTCTGCTGCTATTTCAGTCTTCAGAAATACCTGGACAACACCTTCCTCACATGTTAGCTACATCCCACAGTGTCAAAGTACAGGGCAACCAGCTCCCCAAGGCAACCAGAAACAAGTTGCTTAATGAAGGTAGAAAACTAATGGTGGCAAACAAGTGGATGACAGAATAGGAACCTCAGGAGTTGTAGTTTAATCCTTTCTCCTTGCCTAAAGTTGTCTTCTGTTTCTGGTGGGCAACCAGAGGAAGGATAAGCTTTGTGGGTTTGCTTTCTTGTAATGTCCTGGGATTGATTCTGATGACCACAGCATTGAGTGACTGGAATCAGGGGTGACGATTTGACTGGAGCATCACCAGGTATGTGTATGAGTATTTGTACACTTGTGCTCAGTTATTCCTTTCACACACAGTAGTCAAGAGGTCAGTGAGATGCCTCTTTGTGCTTCAGATCAGTCTTAATTTTTAAGATCATGGAACAGTCTCAAGTTTTGGCAAACCAAATGGTGTACTGCTCTTCCAGGATTTATTGCCACTTGTTGGGAGCTTGCAGAGGTTTTTAAAAAGACTTCTTTGTCTTTTAGACAGACAGATTTTTAAGAGAAGCAAATACTAGCTTATTTTTTTGTGGTACCTTCTCAGGTGGTTGGTTTGTTCAGTCTTTGTGGGAAAAGTAGCTTTGTGAAGGGTTCTTAGTCACATTTTGTAGTGCTGAGTGATGAACAAGGGGAGGTTTTGGGTGAGCTGAGAGGGCAGAGGTCACAACTGATACTGGAAAACTGTTGCCATGGAATAGAACAGACAGGTTAATTTTTGATTTATTTGTAACTTGGGTAGTGGGGGATAATCAGTGTTTGCCAAAGGGAAAGAACAGAATCAATAGAGAAAGACATTTACTTTTCAAGTCTAGTGAGAAGATATTGAAACAAATAAAAAATTAAAACTTAAAAGCTATAAGAATGTCTTGATAGTGTAATTTTAATCTTAAAATTGGCAAAGCATACAAGTGAGTTATAATCTTTTGCAGTAATAGATGAATGATGACTTGGATTTTGATTGACCTTTTTATGTAGACCATGGAGAATGGGGTATATACATTTTACAGTGACAACCCATTACTATCCTTACTTTTTTTTTTTTTCTTCTTTGTACCTCTGTGGGTTGCTTCTCCCCAAGGCAGAAAGACAGGTCAGTGTTGGGCAAAGAGGTAGAAGTTCATCAAAAGAATTAAAGCCTGAGGAAAGGCAGAGAGAAAAGTTTATGTGCAGCTGGGAGTGACCCAGCAGAGCAGAAGAAAAGAAAGATGAAGTAAAGGAGCCTGTTCCACTGGTGTGCACTGTATGAAAAGTATTCTGAGTGGCAAACTTAGTTTAATTTCTACAGTCTAGAAGGTGGGCCAGAGATGGATATCTTCTCCCATATTCTTCAGAGCCCTAAGAAGTCTCTCTTCATTCCTGGAACCACATCCCCTCAAGAAGAACAAGTGAAAAAATACCTTTTAGAAGCTTTGCACCTTTACCCAAATAGTCACCATGGTATTTGTGCCTTACAAAGGTCTGGCCGTGCTGGTCTTCAATATTTCTGTGCCTGCTGCTCTGAACTAGCTTCCTTTTTCCAGCGTTTTCCCTTCTCACCTGCAGGTGTAGTCCTTAAGAACCCTCTTGCTATTACTCTGCTGATGCAATTTCTTGTGAAAACAGTAATTTCCAAGTATTAAATTGATTTATTCCTGATCAGGCCATAGGAGCATCTCATTATGGAAAACAGACCACATCCATCCCCTAGGAATGGGTCTGGGAATGCAGCTATAAATCTTTTATTGTTGGTTGTCTTCCAAGATCTTCAGCTGCTCTCAGCTTCCCTATGCACATGGTATGGAAACACTTTTGAGCTACCTGGAAGTTTCCTGCTGAGGAGCAGGAAGCAATAGTTCTGCTGGCAATAGCAACACCTGGTCTGCAGGAAGGAGACAGGAATGGTTGCCACCTCTCCAAGGCCTGGTTAAGGCAGATGGATGTTCTAATCCTTCCTGCTTCAGCCTGAAGGGATGGGGCCATTTCAGCTGACAAGTCACGGGGGAAACAGCTGGAAGTGAGTGTCCTGTGCCTGGGGTCATACAGCTAGGGTGCCTGAACTATGCTGAGAGGCCTGATGGAACAGCCTGGGGAGGGAGTTCTGCCTGTGTGAGAGGTAGAAATGGGGCTTGTGGCAAAGACCGAGACAACTGAGGCAGGAGGGAGCTGTTATTTTCATTTGCTGTGTTGAGGCAAATGGGATTTTTTAGGTTCTTGGTTAAATTGTGATGGCACCAGAAGAAACTTCTCACAACTAATCCATTCTTACCCTGCAACAGAAGAAACTCTTAAGACCCCAAGTGCTTACCTAAATAATCACAGGGTCTTAACTTTTTGCATCCTGAAAGTGATTTCACAGCCTGGGGCTTGGTCTCATTTCAAACACAGGATGCAAATCTCTGCCTTGTGTGTAATGAGTGGAAGGGGGAGGTTCAGAGGAGAAGGGGGAGCTCATGGGAGGCATTTCTTTACTTGGGAGCCAGGGATAAGAGGATGAAAGGGAAGAGTTTCTGTTCCACAGAGTCTGCAAATAGGATATCAGAAGCTTCTTCCTGAGTTCTAAGAGTTACTGAGGTCTTTCTGGAAAGCAGTGCAACCCTTTTTTTTTTTTTTTTTTTTCCTAGTATTTCTGTTTTTGGTATCATATGTGCAAGCAGAGATCTGAAATGCTAATGGCAGGAATAAGCACCTCTAAGTCTGCCCCTGTGGATCCAGTGTTCCTGGGGGAAAATGGAGTATTACATCCTGACTTCCTCCCCCATTTGCTGTCATTTCCAAACATTGATGGGTAATTGCCCAAAGCAGGGAGCTCGTGAGTCCAGAAGATCAATAAAAAACATGCAGTGAAAGTGCAAGTAGAAAAATCATGTATCATAGCAATTTTATACAGTTCTAGTGTTGCTAGTCAGGAGACCTTTGACACAGGCTAACATATCTTTTAATGATTTTAATCAATATCTAAAGAATGCTCTAGTTTATTAGTTGGGAATAAACCTTTGAGGATTGGAACTGTTCCGAAGATTTTGTCATCCTTTAATTGGTCTTGATAATGAGGCCTCATTTTAGAGGAAAACTTAATTTAATTGTCTTGATATTGAATGACCTTGATGTGGTGAAATTGTGTGTGTGTGTGAGAAATGCAAATAATGGAGACTGTTTTGGCTCACAGCCTGTGAACCTCAGTAAGGTGCTGGATGTTACTTTAAATTTGCTTGCTTTGCAGGTCAGATTGAAGGATGCCTGAGACAAGCAATAATTTTTTTCCTGCTGTTGGGAGGTTGGACCTGCTGATTAATGCACCTCTTTTTTTTTCTTCTTTTTTTTTCTTTTTTTTTCTTTCTTTTTCCTTTCTTTTCCTCCTTTTCTTCAAATCCTTGTATACAACCTCCCTTTGAATTTTCATTGTGGTGCTAGAGGCTGCCAAGATTTTCTTTTTCCTCCATAAATGCCAAATGAGGGTTATGACTCATCAGGGCTTGATAATTGAATCCAAACATGTAATTTATTTTAACTCCAGTATTTTTGAGTGTGCTGCACAAAATTTAACATGTTGCTCCTGAAAGTGAGATTGCACTTGAAATATAGTAAAGGTAATTTTTAATCTTTGACACCCTACTTGGCTGGGTAAATGTTAAATATATTGTATTTATAACTGTATGTATTGGTGTTTGTACTATTGGTATTTGTAATATATAGGGACATTTTCTTTCACCTTAAGCTTGCTTTTGTATGTTTTTTTTTCTCTTAGATTTAAGAACCCACCTGTAGTTTGTTAGCATTTCTTCCATATTACATGTTTTCATGACTAATCTCACTCTTAAACTTCTCACATGAGTTGCTTTTTCAAACTTAATGGAAGTGTGGGCCAGAACATCCAACAGCAGTGACTGGAACAGGTTTGAATTGTAGACAAAAGCCCTTTATTGCCTCCTGATGATTGCCTGAAGTGTGAGAACAGAAAACTGCTGCTACTTTACTGGGAGAGCAGGCTGTGAACATAGTACCTGGGGTGCCAGGAATACCAAATTCCTGGATCTAGTCTTGCTCTGAGTTTGCTGGATGGTACAAGAGCCCCTTTATTCTCTTACATCTGTTTTCTCACCTCTAAACTGGGGATCTAAACTTGGAAGCTTGGTGATCTCCTGAGGGAAAAGTTTCTTCTCTGAAAGTTGCTGTTACTAAGTATTGTGTGTTAGGCACTGCAATGGAAATGGTAGCAAGGAAAATGTGAATGACCTCTTAAAACTGAGCAAAAATAGTGGTGATGTGGGTGTCTGTGTGGGAGAAAGACGGAAGGATGAGGTATGAGGGGAACAGCTGAATTGTGTCTGTTCTTCTGATTAAAGGGAGGATTGTGTCACCAATGGTGACACAGCTCTGATGGTTACAGAGCTACTGGGCCTTTGCTAATTGGTCCCAGTTCAGGACAACCATGGGTCTACCCAGTGCTTTGCTTTAATTGAAACTGATTCTGTGCTTCAACAGTGAACTGGAAGACAAAGAGCAAGCAGCTGGGGGTCAGAGCTGAAAAAACTACTTGAGGTACCATAGAGATGAATACAAACTCATCTGCATCCCCCTTGGCTTATTTACAAAAGGGAGCTAATACCTGCTTGTGAGAACACATTGTGCTTCAGCTTGTTGCTCCACAGAAAGAACATTTCCATGTGTTTGGATGGAGCTCAGCTTGGACCCAGGAGCTACGTTGGTGCAGAGGCTGTTGCTGACTCCAAGCAGTGCAGTGCTGAATAAGGATGGCTCCTGGCTGATGGATCCTGCAATTGTACAGTATTTATTTTTGTCCTCTCCTCAAAATAAACTTAGGAGGCAATATTAGGATTGATGAAGAGTAAAATGGGCTTGGGGCAAAGGCTGACTTGAGCAATGTGCAGGATTGCTTGCTTGCTCTGGTGCCTGGGTAGGCCTTGAACATATCTTCTTGTCATCTCTGTGCCTTCAGTTTGAAACTGGATTAGGGTTTAAACTGAAGTCAGCAGAGCACCTAAGGACTTGATGAAATGATTTTGCTATGACTTGCATTTTCACATAATTCTCAGAGTTGAAGACTCCTCTAGAGATCATCTAGCCGGGCTCTGCCATTTACATCTTCACGTTAGGTATGTGCTTTTGCCCTGTTTAACCAGACATCTACCAGATATGTGCCAGAAGTGTGTCTGGATTCTGGCCCTAGTGTGAATCTAAACCACTGGTGATGCCCTTCCAGTGTGTAGGATGTGCAGGAGCTTTTACCAGAATTTGCTGCATTTCCAAGTGCATAATCATACCTGTCACCCCAGGAGCTGTGGGCAATGCAGTTTTAAATTTTGCCTGTTAAGATTACTTTAAAGTCCTATTCATTTAAACAGAAGGTACTTTTCTGCCCCACTGAAGCATGGCTGACATAGCTTTCAGCTGCTGGCACATGGAGATGCTTTGCTGCACAACAGATGTAGCTGAGGAGCCGGGATAAAATTTGGGTTAAAAAAAAAAAATAAAAAAAATTTGTCCAGGTTGTACCTTGTTAAAAAAAAATAATAAATTAAAGTACATAAACTTTGCTGCTGTCTATACTTGCTTGCATCCTGGCTCTGGATGAGTGCTGATTAACCTCCTGCCTTTATGAATTTGAGCAGCACCTGTGCTGATAGGCAGCAGAGGGATGTTACAGCTAGGGAGAAAAGAATATTGCAATTCACCAGCTATGAATCAGGATCCTTTCTTGTGCATTTTTTCTTCCTGATCCTTCCCAACTGGGAAAAAAAAAAGAGAAACTTATGTAACGATCAATCCTACTAGAACACGTGTTAGACACTGCACATGTGCTGTGTGTGTCCTCACAGCATCTCTTTTTGATGCACACTGGTGGATGCTTAGACCACTGCCTTTGAACTTGTGCAATGGGACAACAATAATAAAATATTGTTAGTTCTATTTTAGTGCATCATATATTTACTTCTACGGCAGCATGTTTGACTTATTTTAGCTTCATAATATTTAGAACATGAATTCTTTTGGGTCCATAAATCATATATTCAGATTTTGGTCCCTGCGTAACCATAGCCTTAGATTTATGAACTCATAAAACACTTGCTGTGTTGCTTCATCATTTCAGTATTTTTTTTTTTTCCTTTTTCAGACATAGTGCATCAATGGAGTACACTGTTCCCAAGTGACATCAGCTCTCTGGAAACCTGTAAAATCATTGTTGTGTTTAACTGACTTTACACTATGGCTGTGTAAAATTAGGATTTTATGGAGATGAATAGGAAATTTATAGTTTACTCAAGGCCTGCTTTGGAGCTGTGGTGCAAGCAGTTTACAACAGAAAGGCAAATAGTTTGATTTTGAGCCTTCCAATCTGCTCTTTGCTCTCTGGATTATCATGATGGTTCATTTGCCTTTACTTTGACAACAGTATCTGCCGCTAATAAAAAAGTGACAGTCTAGATTTGAGGGGAAATATTTGAATGACAACAGCATTGTATTTACAAAAATTGTCCCTTGAGGGCAGAGCGTGGCTGCAGATGAACAAAACCCAGTTTACTACTTGTAATCCATTACTGTTAATTTGTTGTTCTCTTTAGGAGCCTTCAGCTGGCCAAGTGAGAAATTATTTCTCTTGCCTGTGTATGGAGCCCTCTGAACTCCAAAATGTCACAGAAACAGTAAAAATGGAAGGGGAGGGTGCACCAGCCCAGCCTTGCTTCTGAAGTTTAAAACTTGGCATTGGGAGGGCAGCTCTGGAGCTACTGCCTCCTGCCCATCTCCCTTGAGGAAAATAATTTGTTAAAGTGAAACAGTGACAAGATGTTCAGAATTTTTTCTAAGCTCATAAGACAGCGAGGCAGAGCTGATTGAGCTCTCATGGTGGAAAGTTCTGGTGGGTCAGGGAGCTCAGTCTGCAGGGGAAATAGGACAGTAAAGCTGGAGGAATGGATCATGGAGGATTGCAAATACCCCAGTTACAGCAACTGCTGCAGAGAAGAGGATATAAAATACAGAAGGAGAAACACAAGTCCTTTAAAAATCCAGGAGAAACCCTTACTATGTGTTTTGTTGGATGTCTTGTACAGCAAACAAGGCCTGACCTTACTGTGTCCATTTGGGCCCCTCAGTTCAGGAAGGAGATTGAGGTGCTGGAGCAGGTCCAGAGAAGGGCAAGGAGGCTGTGAAGGGATCCAGCACAAGTCCTGTGAGGAAGGGCTGAGGGAGCTGGAGGTGTTCAGTCTGGAGAAGAGGAGGCTCAGGGGAGACCTCATCACTCTCTACAACTCCCTGAAAGGAGGTTGGAGCCAGGGGGGGATCGGGCTCTTCTCCCAGGCAGCTCTCAGTAAGACAAGAGGGCATGGGGTTGATCTCTGCTAGGGGAGGTTTAGGTTGGATATTAGGAGGAAATTCTTTAGAGAGAGGGTGATCAGGCATTGGAATGGGCTGCCCAGGGAGGGGGTGGATTCTGTGTCCCTGGAGGTTTTGAAGAAGAGACTGAATGTGGCACTCAGTGCCATGGGCTGGGAACCACAGTGGTAGTGGATCAAGGGTTGGACTTGATGATCTCAGAGGTCCTTTCCAACCCGGATGATTCTGATTCTGTGACTCTAAGGATGATGGCCTCCCTCAAAAGAGCAAGGTAGAATTCCTGCTTGTGATACTAACACTCTTCTCAAACAAATATCCCACTAGCATGGGAATTTACTACAGGCTGCATTCCTAGTGGTCTGGGACTTTGGATGCATTAGAGAAACAGTGACTGCTTCCATGTGGGTAACCATTTCCTTATGCACCCTGTCCGTGTGCAATCCACTTGGATACAGGTGAATTGCTGTCTGTCTCACCCAGCATGAGCTGATGCAGTCAGCTCTGCAGGATGATGATCCTGATGCTGCTTTTCTGATCTCATACCTTTTGCATCTCCCTTCAGCAACTTGCTCCTTAGAGCTGAGGACTGAATTTTTATGTTCTCTACTGAATGTCAACAGCAGAATCTATGGAAGGGAGGCTTCACGCTGAGGAGATGCTGGGAAATGGGGTGATGTGGTCTGGAGGCAGGAACAAGCCATGTTGTGTATGTGTTTGAGCTCTGGTGTGTTTTTGGGTGTAGGCAGTGCAGGTTACCTGGGTTAGTAGCAAGAGTGCTGCTGGCTGTGTCTGTTATGAAGTGGAAGATGGGAGTGGAGCAAAGCATCACCACCAGCTTTTTGTGGTCATATCAGTGTAACCGTGGTTTTGTCTGGGGAAAAAATGTTGGCCAGCAACCAATTCTAGCAACTCATTTTCTCTGTTTTCAGAATATCACATAAGAGGGATGCTTACCTTGAGCAAAATCTTCAAGTTTTTGGTGTTGTATCTGTAAAGTTTCTATTTCAAGAATTCTGATGTATGTCAAAATACTTTGTGGAGGTGAGCTCAAAGCTTGCAGGATTTATCACCTGGTGCTTTCTCCGTGCTTCCCCCTTGGAAGGTACTTCAGTATTTCCCTTTGGGGAGAGGTTCTGAAACTTCTTTGAGTGAGCCAGGGACAGATGGGAGTAGAAGCAAGATGATCTCTATCACTTCTGTTATGTTTTAAACCATGGAATCTATAATTGTTTGGGACCATCTGATTGAACATCTTCTGCTGGTCCATCTGGTCTCTCCCTGCCTCATGGTGGACTGGGTGTCAGTTGCTGGATCAGCCCTTCCTATGATTTTTCTTGTGCTCCAAGCATTTACAAAACCTCTCTTTTGGTTTTATTTTTTGTTAATTGGGTATCATGTTTAGTGTTGTGCCTTTTTTTTCCTCTGTAGCCTGTAATATGAATTTTCTCTGCTTCATTTTAAGCCTGTTTGTTTTTCAGAGCTGATGACTAGATTATAGATTTTTTTGTGTATGTTGTGATACTGTACCCCTGCTATGACTTATTTTGTAGCTACATAATAATTAGAAAGTAAGAAGTAAGTCTTCCATTTTTATGAGAGGATGGAAATTCATAGTGATTTTTTTCCTTCTAACCAAACATTTTGTCATACAGAATTCAGCGACATTTCTGCAAGCTAGGCTGCGATTTTCTGGGTTTTTCTCTATGTAGGAATGTCTTCAAGATCTTAAGTCTGATAAAAGTTCTGGACTCATTTCCTTTACGTCTTGCACTGCTGTAGGTGAGAAGTTTATGGTCAGGATTTCAAGTTTTCCAGATCAAGCAATGGGAGGCTGCTTCAGGTGAACCCCTCTGCAAGGTCCATGGATACCCTTTCATGTTTAATGTATTGGAAAAGTGAAAACTTCAGGAGTGGAGTTTTCTCCTGCTATATTTGCAGTGGTACAGGGCAGCAAAATCCTCAGTGATCACAGCTGTTACAGTGGAGGCCAATTGTATAGGTTAGGCAAAGAAATTCAAGAAAGATTTCATGCCTTCTCCCTAAAGAGTTGTCAGGCACTGGCACAGGCTGCCCAGGGAAGTGATGGAGTTACCATGTAGAAATATAGATGTGGTGCTGAGGGACATGTTTTTGTCTTGGCCTTGGCAATGCTTTGGACTTTTTGAACCTAAACAATTCCATGATTCTATAAGCCCTAACATTTATCCTGAGAAATTCTATTGTTATGAGACCATTGTGAGCATAAATATTAAAAAAATAAAAGTTGCAGAAACATGGAACCGAAGCTGCTTATTGAATGAGGCTTCTCATTGATGTATGGACATAACCCACAGATTATAAATCCAGGAGGAAATGCTATTTCACAAGTAACATAGCTTTCTGCTTTGAGATGGCTCTTTTCTAGGTGCTAAGCCAATTCTGTGCAAGTCATTTATATGTGAAGTGTGTAAACCTACTCTCAATTCAACTGAACAAAGCCAGTACTTCCTTCTGTGAGGACAAAGCAAGTGTCTTGTGCTCTCAGCCAAATTAACTTTATAGTTTGACTGACTTTCCCCCTGGATTATACCTAGTAAACTGCTGAGATAACTTGACAAAAAAAAAAAATGAGTGAGGCATTCAGTGAGGTCTCTTCTTGGTAGAGTGATTGTAACTCTGCTACTACAAGAGGCATCAGTCACTGAGTGTGCTTTGCTCCCAGCCTGCCTGTCAGAGGGTGCAGCATCCAAGAGCAGGGACACTGTCACCTCTGGCTGCTGCTTGCAGAACTCTGCAGATGGCATTTGCTTTTTCTGTCCCTTTTTTCTCTCACAAGGCTGATCTGGAATGCATGGGAGGGTTGGGTGGCTTGCAAAGAGATGCAGTGTATCTCCTCAGATAGGCAGTTCTGCATCTGAGCAAATAGAACAGAGGGAAGTCTCTTTTTACTTCTGGCTGTCCATGGCAAGGCTCAGTGAGGTTTCCCAGCTCTGAGCCTTCTCTGTTTCCTCAGATTTGCTCTTGGACAAGAACACTTGAAGCTTGTGTTGGTGGTAGCTAACTAAACTAAACTCTTTTTGACCCCTCGGGTCTGGATCAAACAGACACTGTGCACTTGTGAAGACAGAAACCCCACTGAATATTCCTAAATGCCCGAGTCAGGATCTGGCAGGCTGAGGGAGCAATGGTTCTGTGGGAAGCACTGACCATTTTTATCATGTTCTGCTGTCCATGTGGCATCTGCTTATGGTCAGTGCTAGGACACAGGAAGGATAAATATTTGACCTAACCTGGCTGCACTCATGTTGAAATTTCAGCTCTAACTCTGGAAGTCTAAAGTCTGCTTTGGAGATCCAAGCACCCAGAGTTTTTTTTCCTGGTTTTATCTGTATGAGGCCAACAGATTCCATACCACGTGGGAGTTTGTCTGTTTGGGTTCTGTGCTGCTAATGACCAGCTTCAGCCCTGAACCTCTCCCTCAAAACAGGCTGCTTCTTCATCTGCCTTCCCAGCCCTGAGCTGCACAGCTCCATCCCTCCCTCTTTGCTGGTTGTCACAACACCTCAGATGGGAAGGAGTGGCAGTGTGGGGCTGTGACTGCCTGGAACAGAGATGAGCCACCCCTGTTAATACAGATTGTATCTTTCTCAAGTGAAAAAAATAGATTTTTTTTTCTCTTTCATTTTTTTTTCCCCTCTTCTCTTTCTTTTTCTTTCCTGTGAAAGGGGGCAGGCACAACGATCTGTCCTCCCCAGGCAACTGCTCCAGCTTTTTGTCTCCAGCTTCACCCCCATTCCCCAGAAGCTTCTAGCTGGCATTTTCTCTGTGAGGAAAAAGCACTTGTTCAAATAATCCTGCCTCTCTGGTGTGTTGCAGGCATCGTGGTGGCTGTCACAGGATGTTCTCTGCAGTCCCAGCAGCAGCAACCAGAGCCATGGTGCTGTTTGTTTGCAGCATTTGATCCTTTCTGTCTGCCCTGCCCAGGGGCTGCTCCTTGTGTTGCAGTCCTGTTTCTCTGTAAGGTTCTGTACCAGGCAGCAGAGGGGATGTGCTGCTGAATTTAAAAAGCTGGAGGTTGTATTCTGTGCTTTTCAGGGAAACTGGAAATAGCAACTTTTTTTTTTTTTTTTTTTTTTTTTTTTTTCTGTATGATTCTGTCCATTCTAAGACTTAAGGCCATCATATATTTCCAGCAGAGGCTGCTGAGTTAGTAGCCAGCTTTTTTCAGCATGTTATTTGACCTGTTGGAGATTTGGTTCTTTTTTTAATCCCCGCCACACTCCAATGTGTTTTTCAGCAGGGCATATGTTACCTATTTGGTGCACTCAAAACACTCTGGTCATGGTTGGTGTTGATTGTTTTGCTAAGTTTCACAGAGGATGAAGAGAAGAGTATAAATTTTTTGCATTGGGTGCACCAGAGCTGCAGAGGGTGAAATTATTTGACTTTTCCTCATCCCTCTGGAAGGGAAGTGGTGCTAGGGTGTGTTTCACAGCTGATTTCTCAGAGCTAACTTCCCCAGTGCTACTACTCTCTGTAAGTGCAAGCATTGTGTGCATCCTTTGCTGCTGGGGAATTAAGGGGTTGCTGGCTCTGCATGCAAATCCATGGAAGCTGTCCATAAACTGTGTCCTAGCTTATTGCTTTTTAATGACTCCCTCACATGTGTCTCAAAGCTGTTTGTTAGCATGACCTCTTGGCTGGTGTTTATATATATATTTCTCTGTTAAATCAAATTCTCCTTTTTTCATGGTAGGCTGCTTTTTCATTTCAGAGCATATATTTATTTTAAATTTTGTTTTACAGTTGGTAAAGATGAGGGTACACTTTAAAATGAAGTGAATAGCGTTATCCTTAGGCAGGTGGTTCCCCTTCAGACAACACTTCTTTGTGGTCTGTTTTAAAGCAAAATCAACCTAGAGGGTAAAAAATGCACAACAGGTAAGCTGTGGCTTGGGACAATTGGCTGCCAGTGCTGCTCATACAAAAGTAAGTAATTCTAAGGCAGGGTTAGTACTTGAACATGGCAAGAGCTAGAAATTAATTGTCTTGAACTGCATGGTTACTAATCTGCATCAGGCCACGTTTGCACATATTATTTCCTGTCTTGTGGCTGTTATTGCTTTCACTGTCTGGACATCCTGAGAAAGGGCTTGGCAGAAACTGAAGCTTAGAACTCATTCTCATCCAAGAATCTCTTTAAACCAGAGAGGTGGACATAACCTTTTCTGCCCATCCATTTTGCTAATGGAAATTAACCCTGGGGACTCAGGTGGGTGGCAGGAAACCTCGTGCCTTGGTGCTGCCATAGGGCTGTGAGGGCTCTGCAGGGAGGAGCAAAGAGCATCCTGCAAGGTGGGTGGTGAAGCTGCTGGAAGTGTGAGATACACAAAAGAACCTGGGAGTTCTGGTGGACAAGAAACAAACCACGAGCCAACAAATGTGGCTTTGTGGTCCACAAGGCTGTAGTGACATCCTGAGGTGCACTGAGAAGAGTGTGGCCAGCAGGCTGGAGGATCTTCTTCCCTCCCCTCTCTACCCTGCCCTGGTGGGGCCACATCCAGAGCAATGTGTTCAGTTCTGGGCTCTCAAGTAAAAGACAAATGTGGAGCTGCTGGAAAGAGCCTGGCAGAGGGTTATCAGGATGATCAGGGAACTGGAGCATCTTATGAGGACAGGCTGAGAGACTTGAGGCTGTTTAGCTTGGAGGAGACTGAGAAGGGAGTCTTATAAATGATTATAAGTATCTAAAAATAGAGTGTCAAGAGAATGGGGCCAGCCAGATGACAAGGGGTGATGGGCACAACCTGGCACACAGGAAGTTTCATCTGAACATGAAAAAAACTTCTTTGAGGATGACAGAGCCCTGTAACAGGCTGCCCAGAGAGGTGGAGGAGTCTCTTTTTTTCTGGAGATATTCAAGACCAGCCTGGATGTGTTCCTGTGGGGCCTGCCCTAGGTGAACCTGCTTTAGCAAGGGGTTGGGTTACATGATCTCTAGATGTGTCTTCCAACCCCTGCCATTCCACAATCCTATGAAATTCCCACTGATCTTATCTCTTGAGACTGCTAGAATCACTTTCCAGCACACACATATACTTCATCTTAACTTCCATGTGCATTAATGCTATTTCTCCAGTTATTATTGATACCTGAGGTCTTCTGTTCCAAGAGCAGTATTTGTAAAAGGGTAAACCTGAGATGCAGATTACAGGCATGAATATATACAGTATACCTGTAGTCTGCAGCACATCTATTTCTATCCAGGGACAAGAAATGTAAAGGCAAGATTTTGCCTCCAAGGCAGAAAATGATTCGGCCTCCTCAAGTGCATCAAGGACCATTTTGCCCCTTAATCTGTGAGTTTTTTGGGTGTCTTGTGCAAACGTATCTATGATCGTTCTTTCATTCTTGTTCAAGTGATATGTAGGGCAGACCACCCTGTTATGGCCTCAGGTGAGTCTGCATCCTGGCTGGATGTGCAGATGGTCAGTGGTGCCTGGGTAAGGACAATACTCAGCTGAGACTTCTGGGACTCCATAGAAGAAACTGAACCAAGCTGGGATCTGGAAAAAGGGCTCAAAAACATAATTTAGTTTTTATCTCCAGTATTCAGAGCTCTTCCCATTTACCTCAGCGTTTCTTTTTGATAAGAGGAAAAGAAAAGAGCTGGGTTTCACTGTGTCCTTGAAAATAAACAAATAAAGCCCAAGCCCCTGATACAATAATGAAACAATTTCATGTGCTGTGAAAGAGAAATATTGCTTCTATATGTGACTGATTCAGGTTTTCAGCATAGGGTAGATTGCAAGTGTGTGTTTTCACAGGATGTCATCTGCTGAATCTCAGGATCTGTTTCAACAGTACCTTCAGAGAAAGCAATTCAACATATCCAACTTCCTGAAGTTTTGGGGAGATCTTGGATCTCTCTTCCTCTTTTATCTTGTGCATTTGTAAGCTGGGTATCTCTCGGCATTTTGTGAAGGATGTGTGCTCTTTATCAATTTTCCTTCTTGATATTTTTACTAGTTGGTTTTTTTTTTAATTCTGGGACACCTTTTTGATTAAGACTTTTTGGCAACAAGTTGACAATTCCTTTGAGATTTGCTGATATGTTTGGGAGGCAAGTATCTCACTGATGCTCACTTGTGTTCTAATAAAGCCATAACATTTTTCTAACATATATTTCCAAAAAAAATAATGTTTTGGCCTGTAGATGGACTCTGTGTTCCTGCTGTGAGACAGCCTGTAGAAGTACTATGTGCTTCCAGTTCATGTGTTCCACATGTGGCAAGAAAGTGCTGATGTGTCAGTGTGTGTTTCTGAAATGGGTTCAGACAATGTCCCTCTTCTCTGAATTATCCTGTTGTGTGGTTCTTCCATGTTAAACTCTGATTTATTAGAGAATGTATATGAAATGTGCTGATTTTATCCATGATGCCATGAAGAAATCAAACGAGTACCACAAGCATTAATTTAACAATAGCAAAGTGTCCCCTTCAAGCTGGGACTTCTGTTGATGAGATAAAGACTGTTATTGATGCAACATCACTGACTGCTTTAATAACTGGTTTAATTGTGTTCCTTGATGTTTGTTTCAGGATTGCCATTGCATCATTTTGAAATGTCACTTAAAGGCAATGTTGAAAATAAGGGAGAATTTATGACCTTTCTCTGACACAATAATCCTGCTGGTTATTCAACTTGCTTGTAATTATAGTGAGGAATTTTGTTCTTTCTTATCCTTTCTTTTTGCATGGATAAAAAAGTCTTCTGTTCTAAAAGGCTGCCACTTACTTTTGTTAAAAACAATGTGGCAACTGAACACTGAATATTTTGGTATATGTACCTAGCTTTTGGTGGCCTAGGTAGCTTCTTTTTCTCAGGACGTTAGAGTCTAAAGGTATTTCTAGTCAGGAATACAACAATAATTGTAGCTGTTATTATAAATTTCTCATGTCTGTTTCCTCTAGCTATTAAAAAAAACAATTTTTATATCAGTGATATTTTTTTTTAAACTTGAAATTCTGCAGCACATATACATCTTTTTCTTTATGCTATTGGGATAAATAAAGATTAACTGTAAATGAAATTCCATTTCATGAATTTTTTTGTTTTTTGGCTAGTATGCAACTTAGTATTATATTTTTAATACACAAAACAACAATTAGAAACGGCATTAGTATTCTCTTCATCTGAAGTGAAGGGAGGTTTCTGATGGCATGAAAAAAATCTTGTCTTCCTGAAGTTGTAAGCATGGCTCTGTACTTCCAAAATTTCTGACCAGACAAGGAGGGTTTTGGTGAGCTTGTCCTGACTTGCATTTTCATGCAGTGATGAAAAATCAGAGTTGACTTAGGAGGACTTCACTCAGCATTGCAAGCACAGGGACAAATACCAGGAGCTCGTGTGCTGTCAGTGAAATGGAAGCAGGATGGGCAAACAGTCTTTTTAATATGAAATCAGGCTTATGGAAGATGGCAAAAATACCTGTTCTTACCTAGGTCTGTATCTTTTAGTGACCAAGAAAACTTATTCTTCTGTTCCTGGTAGAGTTCTATTATGTTTTAGCTGCAGCTAAAAGTTTGTATTTCTGCTAGTGTGATGTATTCCAAAGCATTTTAAGTATTTTTTTTCCCCTTTAAATGTGATTTAGTGACTTAGAAAAACCATTTTTGCAGTCTGCTTCCTATGTGGTTGGTAATAGAAAGTAAATGCACAGAAAATAGAATTTCATACTGGCAAGAGTCATGAGGAAAATAATTTTTTATCAGTAATGAGCAAGTTCTGCTCTATATGGTAACACATTTTGCAATGGGCTCCTGTTCTCCCCCCACTGTAAAATGTCCTGGCTCTTGTGTAACTATTAACGGAATTTCTTACAGTTTTTAAACTTTAACTGCTGGCCAGAGTTCTGCTAGCTGCCCAGTGACGTGCACCCATCTCTTACAAAGTAGTGAGTGAGAAGACCTGAGAGAAAGATGAACTTAAGTGATCTTATTAATGTACAAAGTTTTTCACTGCCGTCTATTTTCAGAGTGCCCTCTTATGTAAAGAGGCAGAGGTTCTCTCACAGCTCTGCCATAAAACTTGAGCTCAGGCTGGGGTGCTGATTTGATTTCCCCAAAGTGCTGATTTGACAGAGTGTAAAAATTCCCCAAGAGCGTGGCTGCATTTTTTGGGAAATAAAATTATAAAAGGCTTGGATGCTGTTCTCAAATTGGTGATGGAGTTTTGAAGTTAAATAAGTTCCTACCCTGAATCAGCAGCAGGGCAGCCCCCAGATGGACACAGAGTCTGTGCTTCAGGCCTCTCTGGGGCTTGGTCTCAACCTCTGCAGCTGGAGCTGTTTTTCTTGTAAGGAAATTAAAACTTTGTGGGGAGGACACTGAACCTTGTAGTCTGTCATATACTGGCTATATGTCATGGCTTATCTTTGTATCTTGCCTGCAGTAGGCATTTATTTATAAAAATAGCTTAGCTCTGAAGTCCTGTCCCTGCCAGGCTGTGATAACTGGGGATTATATCACTGACTGGATTGTGTGAGACCTATGTTCAAACCTCTGGCTTGAACCAGTTATAGCAGAAATTTAACCAAGGGTTTTCTGAGGTGTAGGGGCTGTCTGGTCAAGTCTCAGCTCTCCCTTCTTTAGCACTGGGTGATTAGTCTGAGACTTCACTGTCTTCATTCTGAAAACTTCTTTCAAATCCCTCCTTTCCTCCTTTCCCTCGGTCTGGGTGTGATGATCAGTCTGACAGAAGCTGCCTAAATGACTTCCCTTTGTCCTCAGACTGGCAGGGCCCTTGGCCAAGTAAGAAAGTTATTGGGCACCTTCTGTGTCCCTGCTGAGCATCCAACCTCAGCAATCTCTCTCCTTTGCCTGGTCTTGTGTCCATCAGAGTCACTCATATGGTTATTCATTGTTCTGCTTCCCCTGTGCAGCAGTGAGTTTGTGTAGCTCTGGGGATTTAATCAGCACCTCTGGGATCTGGGCACTGCCTTTTCAGCCAAAGAAGGGCACTCACTGGGATTGGTGTAGGACAGATGACCAAATCCACCTGGATTTGGGGATAACCAATTAACCTTTTTATGCTAGCAGTGCCATTCCCACTACTGTATCTGTCTCTGAGTTGTTTGTAGCAACTGGAGAGAAAGAGCAGAGTAAAATAATGGAGGTATATTTAAGTAGAGGCTGGATAAATTTTGCTGAGGCTATGGATAGCAGCAAATTTAAGCCATCAGGTTTATGGAAGCCCATAAACTGGAGCCCAGTCTCATCAGCTAGCTTCAAAGATGATCTTTGTAGGAGCTGTGTGGGAACTTTACAGTACTTATAGAATCATAGAATTATTCAGGGTTGGAACTGGATGATCTTAAAAACTCCCAGGGATGGGGCTTCCACCACCTCTCTGGGCAATCTGTGCCAGCATTTCACCACCCTCATGGCAAAGGACTTCTTCCTAATATCTAATCTAAATCTTCCCTCCTCTAGTTTGAATCCATTCCCACATGTCCTCTCACCACCTGACATCCTAAAAAGTCCCTCCCCAGCTTTGTTGTAGCCCCTGCAGATGCTGGAAGGCTGCAATAAGGTTTCCTCAGACCCTTCTCCTCTCCAGACTGAATAACCCCCAACTCTCTCAGTCTGTCTTCACAGCAGAGGTGCTCCAGCCCTCTGATCATCCTCATGGCCCTTCTCTGGACACACTCCAGCACATCCATGACTTTCTTGTAATAGTGGCTCCAGGACTGGATGCAGAACTCCAGCTGGGGTCTCACAAGAGCAGAGTAGAGGGGGAGAATCCCTTCCCTTGACCTGCTGGCCATGCTTCTCCTGATGCAGCCAAGGATCTGGTTGGATTTCTGGGATCTTGCATCACTTCATGTTGTAGTAGCTGTGTGATGGGGATTTTTTTTACCCCCATTCTATCAGGTGAAAACTACAATGTGACTCTGACCTGCTATCTCTACCCCAATATGGACAATCATCTATTCATGTGAATTAGCTGATTTCTCAAAGTGACTCACTTGTACCAGGCAAAACAAAGCAGGGGGCACCAGGTCCCTGCAGAAGAAGTGACTTTATGACCACAGGGAATGGCATAGAAACTCTTTAGCTCCAGCCTTTTGGCTTGCAGCTGCATTGAAAACAAGGTGATGACATGTTTTTGCTTTGAGAATGCAGCATTTAGGAGAAGCTGCTCACAAAGTTGTTTTCTGAACTTGGGGTCTTTGGGAGGGGGGAGATACCTGAAAAAAACTAACCCCGAGTCTTTGTTTTTACTGTCTCCTTGGTTTTTCTTTGTACTATTGTTGTTATACTCTGTAAATAGGGATTTCAAAGGAACTTCCAGAGGTACTGTAGCTAGTTCTGGTAGAGATACCCCAGTGGTAGTGACCCATTGCCAAGAAGAGCTCATTTCTCAGCCTTGCAGCTGTAGAGACTAGTGACAATAAGTGGCAGGGATTGACAGAGAGAAGATAAGACTTAGAGGAGGTCAGTGACTTTTGGGATGGCTATACTAGTTGTAGTTAGGTAGATATGTTAGCAATCTTTGCCCACCCTTCACTCCTTCTAAAATAAGAGGAAAAGGTTTTTTTTTTTTTTTTTTTTTTTTTTTTTTTTTCAATCTTGCAATGTGACTTCTGGGAAAAGGGAAAGTCTTTTGTTTCTGCCATATTCTAAAAACCAAGTCAAACCCTCAAGTTTATTTCTCTTTTAGTTAAAAGACAAACAAAAACTTTTCCAACATAACAAACCCCACATGACCCCACAGATATTCTGTCCTTCCACCACTATTAAAACAGGTTCAGTTTCTGATGTTTCCTCTTCCTCTCTTTGGTGTATGAAGAGAGTTCAGGTATGTTCTTGATGCTCTGCTTGGATATTCTCATGAAGCTTTCTGCTGCAGGTTTGATTTTTTTTTTTTTTTTCTTTAGAAATAGAAGAAAAATAGAGAACAATAGAGTATGCATTTATGGATAACAAAAGCTTGAAAAAAGGTATTGATGTTTTTTATGCCCCTCTTAAACTCCTTGGGGCATACCTATACCTTCCTACCATCAGCTGTCCTAGGGGAGCTCTGCACCCTTCTCAAGTCATTCGGGTATTTGTCTGAGGCAGGCTGCCAGCCTGAAAGAGGGGGATCTTTCCCAGTCTTTTCCTGAAGTTATATCTTGTTTCTAAATCTGTTTTTAGCATTCTTAAAAATTCCATATGATTTTGAAATTCCAGGTTGGTGGCCACGTGTTAATGGGAGATGGGTTTGCCAAGGAGAGCAGGGGCCAGGAAGTAGTTTTGAAGGGTGCTAGTGGGTGACCAGCTAACGAGTAACTTAAACTCAGCAGAGTGCTGACTTAAGAACATGCCCTAAACCATGTTCCTACAGCTCAGGCTGTGTGTAGCATGGTGGCAGGAGCTGTTTCTTGTATGACTCAAGGTGGTTTTGTTAAATTAGGTTGGGTCAGGGTCTGTAGCACTGAGATAAAAAATGTTCTCGACCAGACCGTTCTTTTAACCAATAGGTCGTGGAGTCTCTGCTTTGAAAAGAACTTGAAATAATTTGGCACTGGTGATCTAGTGCTGTCTTTCTGGTGGAATAGAAAGCATTTCTATTTTTCTATTTTTACTCATTTCTTAATGTGGACATCTTTTGTTTAGAGAGTGAGCTTAGATAAACACTCGTTTTTGAAGTTGTCTCTGGGATCATCTTATATCCTGTTTGAGAGAGAAGACAATGCTGTGGAAATGAAAAATGAGTTTGTGTAAAAAGTTATCTTTCCTCCAAGATACTACGGAAATGGTGTTTCACAGAGGGGTTTATTACTTTTCCCTAAGATATATAGACATGTGTTATCAGTTTAATACAGCTATTGGACTTAGAGAGGAGTAGCATCTCTCCCTAAGTTGGTGATAACGTCGAGTAGATCTTGGAGAGTTACAGAACTTCAATGCATTAGTTTAGCTCTGGCCTTTGTTGTTTGCATCTCCAGGTTTCTCTAGAGCTTTTGTGTAATTATTTTAGTAATTCTAATTTTCTGTTCACAAAAAGTATTAACGAATGCAGGCTATGTCCTTTTAAATGTAATTTTTTTCCCCAGTGAAATGCCAAACTATTTAAATGCAAATGGCAAAAGGAAGAAGGAGGAATTATCTCACTGGATATTTGAATGCATTGAGTGGGTATTACACAGGTGCTTGTTTAGCCCAGGAATCGTGTTTCTACTTGGAAGATGTAGATAATTTTTTATTCAGTGAAGAAATTTAAAGTCTTAAAGATAAACTTGAAAAGTATGTCGAAAAAATAGTGCTCTGGAGATTTATAGAATTTAAAACTTTAGATTGATCTCTTCCCATTCAGGATTACAATAAAAATAATTTCATTCTGCTTTCTTGAATGAAAAGGATAGAAGCTCAACCTCTTTTCCTTCCTCGTCCTTGATATTAAGCACTGCCTCGCTGTATTTAATGAATGTCATCTTCCTGGGTGTAATAATTTCTGAGAGGGAGAATAATCTTAGGAAAGCCTAGGAAAAAAAGTATCGAAGGAGACAAGATAATTACAAGGACTGCTACTATCTGATGGTATGGAGGTGCACACATTCTCTGCTTGAAGTGAAAAATCCAGGCATAATCAGGAGCTCATGCATAAACTCCCCCGCATCCGGATGAAGTCAGGATCCAGCCTGCTGCTGCAAGTGGCAGTGGTTATTTAGGGTGGAAA
This sequence comes from Florisuga fusca, assembly GCA_038090715.1. Taxonomy (NCBI): domain Eukaryota; kingdom Metazoa; phylum Chordata; class Aves; order Apodiformes; family Trochilidae; genus Florisuga; species Florisuga fusca. The sequence goes on from JAAWXA010000017.1 coordinate 14,808,768, forward strand.
AATATTCCTGCCAGTCGTGCTGCTCGCTTCTGAAAGTCACAAGGCCATCCTTTTACATTTTGATTTGAATGCAGTGAATTGCAAATGTCGACTTCTAAAAACATTGGCAGTAAATTGAGCATCTCATTTGTTAACCGTAAGGAGGAATGTTGCTGTTTAAAACATGCAGACTGATCAGCACAGAAGTCTTTTACATCTACCTTGAAACTGTTGATCTGCAGCTGCATGGCTGATGCTTTAGAGTAGCACAAATGATGAGAACAGGAACATTTGTCAAGATCACTCTGTATTTAGTAATGAGAGTCTCATGGGTATTCAGTCGCTTGGCTGAGAGCAAATTGTGAATCCTAGAAATACAGCACACAAACCCAATCACATGCAGTCTCTGTCTACTTTCTAACCCTAATGTAAATAATACTCCTGTGCCAGCTCACATCTCTGTGATTCTCATGCCTGAAGGTATTAGTCTTAAAAAATGAAATCCTTGTCAGGTGTGCCCTGCAGAGCTTTCACAGTATGACTTTACTACTCAGTGCTAATAAGAGATGGGACAGCTATTAGTCTAAAATTGTTCATAGGAAGTGAAACAGCAAAACCTCATTTTAAACTTTGACCTTTCTGGTGCTAATCACTGCTGCAGGGCAGGAGTTAGCAGTGGCCCTTGGAGACTGATGGGTTGTGTTATCCTGCCTGTACAAGTTGTGTGCTGAGACAGTGCCTGTGAAGTGATGCAGAGCTGTGATGGATGCTGTTAAATAAAACTACTTCAAAATTGGTAACAGTTGTTATAATAACTTCAAGCCAAATAATGGACAGATCACTCTTGCACTCCCCTGGCCTCAGGCTGAGAGATGAAATGAAATTCAAGCTGCTCAGCACAAAACAGTATATCCCTTTAGTAAAATAGTACAGAATTTAATAGATGTTTAACAACAGCTGATAGTTCCTGCTGCCTGTAAGATTCTTGAAGTGTTTCTGTACAACTTACTGAATGCCACAAGTTGTGTTAGCAGGAGGCATTATGGAGAGGTCAGCATGCTGACTGATTTGGTGAAAATACCTTCACACTATCATCCTGTTTTGTGTGTTCTGTTTTGGGGCCCTCACTACAAGAAGGGCAATGGAGCTGGTGAAGGGTCTGAAGTCCAAGTTTTATGAGGAGCCACTGAGGGAAATGGGATGGAGAAAAGGAGGCTGAGGGGAAGGCCTTATCACACTCTACAGCTCCCTGAAATGAGGTGGTAGGGAGGTGGTTGTTGGTCTCTTCTACGTGACAAATGATAGGACAAGAGGAAAGAGCCTCAAGTTGTGGCAGGGGAGACAGAGGTTGGGCATCAAGAATTTCCTCACTGAAAGGGTTGTCAGATCCTGGCACAGGCTGCCCAGAGCAATGGTGGAGTCACCATCCCTGGAGGTATTTAAAGGAGATGCAGACATGAGGGATATGGTTTAGTGATGGACTTGGCAGTGCTGGGTTAGTGGTTGGACTCCATGATGTTAAAGGTCTTTTCCAGTGTAAATGGTTCTTTGGATGTTCAAAGTGTGGGAGTTTATTTTTGTATTGCTCCAAGGAAAATGCAAGACTAAGTCCCTGTGAGCTGCACTGAGCCCCTGCAATCCTGCAGCTGAGCAGAGGGGCTTCTGGTGCAGCTGCCTCAGGTTCAAAGCAGACAGAAGAGTTCTTGCCCTTCTGTTTGTCTCAGCTTGGAGATCCCAAGTCAGAATATATTTTCAATCAGTCGGAGAAAGCTAGAAAGAATTTTCTACTTTATTTTCTCCTAAGCCATTCAGTCCCAGGCTGTAGCTTTATCACAAAAATGTAAATGGATGCCTGTGCTTTCCCAGCCTTCCCACTCTACCCCTAGAGGTTTATAAAACTTGGTGAGCTTGAAAAGAAGTTCCTCAAAGGGCTGGTGACAATCAGTCTACTTTATAAGCACTCTTTACAGCATCCCTGGTAGCATATCGGTGATTGGAAAGAGTAATGTATTGCCTGTGCTGTGTAACAGATGGTTGCAATTCTTCCACCTCATACAGATGCAAATCACAGGCAGGTGACTGTCAGTCACAAATAGTTTGCCAGCAGAATATTGCAGATCCCTCAAAAATAAAAAGTTGACAGCAGCAAACTATGTGTATTTCCTCATTAATGAGTTAATTTCCAACAAGGACTTATTTTGCTCTTTAGTCACTCTTAATTTTTGTTTCACCTCAGCATTCAAGTCACCCATTTTTGATTCTTTTTACATCTGGTGTGGAAGAAAATTTTGCTCTTCTTGAAAGGTACCTGAACCTGCAGAGTTTACTAATAACTTGATTCCCAGAGAAGATGTAAAAGCAGCCCTGGTTTCTTTGGAAGATGTAGTGGCTGTCATCTTGAAGTGTGCTAATTGGCATCTTCATGTTGAGGTTGTGTCAACTCTTTGCTCCACCAAGGATTCAAAATGCAACGTTAACTTCCCTGGAAGAGGAAGAACGTGTTTCTCCCCAGTCACCAGTGTTTGCAGGAAGCAGCGTGAGGTCTGAGCATGTGGACTTCAGAGGCTGTTGTGTTAAGGAAGAGTTTAAAGTCTAATTTATTATATTTATTCCCTTGGTACAAAAGGAAGGAAAATGCTTTCCAAGTTTTGCATGTTTCTCTCTTTAGTTTAAAAGCCTACAATCTGTGTGTAACTGTGAGAATATAGATGGGTTAAAATTCTCCTGACTGTCCCCAAGCTTTGTGTAGGAATGGAATTAATGGATTGAAATAAATGCCACATCTTTAAAATCTCCTAGAATTTCTGGCAGGGAGACTCATTGATGAAGTTGCCAAGTAGCCTCTTGTCTCCTGGGACCTGGACTGAGACTGCTCATCTCATGGACCCACTTCCCACATGCAGCTGGTTGCTCTGACATGGGCCTTGGTGGAACATGTTTGATGGCAGGGATTCACTGAGCTTGTGACAATGAACAGCCAGGGAGCAAAACTGCAAGTGCATATTGGGGAAAAAACCCATATTAACAGGGGGTTTTGGCTAGGATGGTTGTCTGTAGTGTCTCCTTGACCAAAACCCATCCCTTCATTGCTTACTGCAGCTAGATGGTGAGGAGCAAAGAGGATGTGGGACAAGAGGTAACAGGCACAAACCTGAACTTAGGAAATCCCATCTAAACATGAGCAGGAGCTTCTTTACTTTGAGGGTGACAGGGCACTGGAACAGGCTGGCCAGGGAGGAGGTGGAGTCTCCATCTCTGGAGACACTGGAAGCCACTCTGGACACTATCCTGGGTGATGTGCTCTAGGGAAAGCTGCTCTGGCAGGGAGCTACACATAATGGGCTCCAGATATCCTTTCCATCCCCTAGCACCCTGGGATTCTGTAGCTCAGCACTCCTGGCCCTGCAGCACGATCTCCTTTCATCCTCTGTCCCCATGGCCCTGGTGGCTTTGGTGTGACCAGGGTGTGCAGTGCTGCACCAGAGGCAGAGGGTTATGGGGACCCCATGGCCTGGTTCTGCAGGTGGTTGGACATCCCATTGTTCCAGTTAGACTCGAGCTTCTTTCCCATAAATGCTTTTTAAAGGTTTTTACTTCAAAAGGAGGAAACAAGCAAGGAATTGGTGGGGTTTGCATGTGGGAGGTGCTTGTACTGATGCTGTACATATATGCTTTGTTGCATTTTTCTCTAAATCTCCATGGCACTTGAACGCTCTTGGGTTTGGTTTCGTTTTCCTACAGACTTGCATTTTATCTGGATAAGCACCAGTTTCATTCTCTGGTCATTTATTGCTTATATTTTTTTAGGGATCTGATATGGATAGAAGTTAACCATCAGCCAGCTGATTATTCAGATTATTACCATTAGTATTGAGTGCTCTGTGAAAAATTGGTGGGTAAGAGAGGGCTGAAAAGTGAGCATTGAACTGCTCACAGTGAAGAGAGTACCATGTAGAGAAATAAAAAAATCACAAAAACCAAAACCCACAAATCACAACCAATCCTCCTTACCCCCCCTCCAAAAAACCCACCAACCAGCCAAAAAACCTAAACCAAATAAACCCAATGAAGAAACCTAAAAACCTCAAAACCGACCTACTGGGGGAGGTGGAAAAAAATTAGCTTTATTTATGAATAAAAGCCTAAAGGAAAGTGTGGTATTCTATTAAAATTGTGTCTCAGTTCTTCTGTTTCCAGCTGAGATGAATCTCTGGTCCTCCAGTGGTTGGGCAAATTGTGGGGTGAGAACTTTGCTGCTTTGGGTTGGCAGCCTGTTTGGATTGCAGTTTTGTTTTTTTGAAGGTCTGATGGCATGAAAAGTTATTTTCTTGCTCAGCTCAGCTCAAACACACAGCATGTATGGTCCAGTGTGAAAGAAGGGGGATGGCTTTTGTGGAAGTGGGCAGGATGGGCAGCATAGAGAAGCTGTTGTATGAAGAAAGAAATGCAGTGTGCAATCCCAAGGCATTAAAAAACCCAGAGTTGTAGCTCTGGAAACTTGAAGAGAATAATTTGTCAAGCACTTTGGTGCCCTTCAGGCTGTTGCAAAGTTAAATACTTCCAGCAGTGCTTTGCTTTTGCCATTTGCTAAGGAATGCTGGGATAAATAGCCAGCTCATCTGCAGAAAGATGTATTGATTAGGAGGGCTGGAGGCTGGATATGGCTGTCAGCAACCCAAAGATACAAAATAAGTACTCTCAGAACATTTTCATTGAATTAAAATTAATTTCGTGGGGTGTCAAAGTTGTTTAACTATCTAGCCGGTTTCTTAATCTGGTAATGAGTGTTAACATCTGTTCTATCAATGATTGTCATTGTTAAGTGATTAATTTCTGATTTTGTGAAGCTTCCTGTGGTGATAATGAACCTTGGGGTATGGAGAAATTCTTTAATGTGTGTTATTGTCTCTTGCTCAGTAGCTTTCTTTCCTTTGAGTGTGGTGGGTTGTTTTTTTTTTTTTTTCCCCATTTTGTGTCTTGCTATGTTCTAGCAGAAAAAAAAAAAAAGACTGCAACTACAGGATAGCTGGGGGAACAGAGGAGTTGCTAGATCCAGCCTGCTGCAATCACAGGCATCTATGGACTGAGACATTTTCACAGACACATCCATTCTTCTTACACATCTCCTGACCTGCTGCAAGTTAGACCACTCAATGGCTCCCATGTCTATTAAAAAAATGATGTTTACTACGAAGACCAAGAAGTCTCACCTCCTCTATGTCAAATGCTGCAGTGGGAGAGAGTAGGAGAAAGAAATTCCCCACTCCACCACAGCCTGGAGGTCCATGGAAAGCTGCTGGTTTTCCTAAACAACCAAGTGTTGCCTTCCTCAGTATGTGCAGAAAGCTGTAAATGTGTCACCTGCCTTTGGATAATGAAAATGAAAATCCTGTGAGGGAGGGGAGCTGTTTATGCAATGGCTTGAGATGGTTTTAGTGCAGAGACTTCAGCTTAGTTTTTTGCAGCTTGTTTAATCCTTTTAACTTTACTGATGTCACTGAAGTCAGAAGAGGGATGAGGTTACCCATTTCTAGTTTACTGCCATGGAAAATAATTTGATGCATACGGAGCTGCCCAGAGAGTCCTCTTCTCCCTCTAAACTCTCTCCTTTTTATTAGTCCTCCCTACTCCTTCCCCCATAACTTCTTTTCTTTCTTTCTCAGTTTCAAAATTGCTGTATTCATCACTGTCAGCTTTCGCTTCTTTTATAAACTCCTTCAACTTATCTTCTGCTTCAGATAAATGGTTTTAATTTTATGTTTTAGATGCTTCCAAGTTTCTTCTGAGTTTTCCCTATGCATCATCTTTGGCTTTTTTCTTTTTTTTTTTTTTTTTTTTTTTTTCCTTTCCCTCCCCCCCCTCATATAAATATTAGATTTGATTTTTATGTTGAGGGCTTTGAAGACTGTTTGCACTCTGGTGTTTCATGTGCCAAATTTCATGCAATCAGCAGTGCTCAAAATGAGAAATATCTTGAGGGAAGGAAATCTACAGAGGATTTTACTTTTTCTTCAGTAGTGGAAGAAACTTCTGGTTTGTGAAGAGGCAGAGAAAAGCATGGGTGGAGTATGGCTTCAAAGCACCCTTTACAAAAAGTGGACTGAGTTATTTTTGGTTTTGGTTTGACGTGCTCAGGATGACTTTAATGAAATGCACAAATTTACATTATTTTCAGTCTGTTATTACTAAAGTTTCTCCCATGAAGATATATGATTGGGAAAAAATGGAAGGGATCCAGAAAAAGCAAAGTGTTACAGGGATATGATGTTTGGGAGCTCAGACCCACCTCAGCTTTTGCTCATCAGTGAGCCCAGTGGAAATTAGCTACCAGAGTCCTTCTCTGTTCTGCTCCTCTTCTGGGGCTTTTGCAAAACCGATATCCATGGAAACTGGATGTGATGGAAAACTTCCTCAAAACTGGTTTGTGAGGTGCTGGCAAAGCTGTTAAGAAAATAAAGATAAGGCTATATTAAACTGGATGGCCTATTTCAGGCTTTTGAGTTCCTTTTGGAGGATGAACTGTGGAAGTTATCAGCTCCAGGAACTGTCCCTTTCAATGCCCTTAGGAAAATTCTGTCGGTTTTGGTGCTAGAACTGAAAGTTTTTAAAAATCCCTGACTGTGCAGGTTGCCATCTGCTGTGGCAGGATGCCTACCTTGTTATTGTTTTTGGGTTTTTTTATAAGTTTCTTTTGGGACTGTTTTGATGCATGATGCATTGACACAGCTCCAAAAGAAAGCCTGACAAGGCTATTGAGGATAAGGAATTCTCACAAGCTGCAGTGGGAGGTTTTGGAGACAGAAATCTAAATAGTTTCACTTGAACAATACGAGAAGAAAAATAAATGTCCTAGTTTTGAAATTTATAGCATAGTTTTGCCTTCTTTTTAGTTTGATTCTGTGGCAGTCCTCTCTTTTCCCTTTGCCACAGACTTCAGCTTGTCAAAACCTTCCAGCACTCCTGTGATCTTCCTCCACATGTTTCCTATGCAAACATCTTGCTGTGCTGCTGGGCTCTCTTTCTTACCAACCATTCCTTTGTCATCTCTGGGTTGGCCTCCCTTAAGGGGTCACAACAACCTGGTGAATCCTCCCTCCTTCTCTTCTGCATCTCCATAGATTGCACTTCAGCCATGCAGCCTGTGGGGAGTCTGGCTGATAATTTTGGGTGGTTGCTCTTGTTTCTTTCCCTCATGCCTGTCACCAGGCTGACCAGAAGCTCTGTGTAATTGTTTTATTTTTTTAAAATTGCACATCATAGGAAAAGAGTTTTTGCAAATTCATACTAGTAACCTTGAGTTTATTGGCAAGGGTATTATTTCTGCACCAGCCCTTTTTGTGCTGTCTGTAGGCTGATGTGGTTTTCTGCTTTCAGGATTTTCTGCTGAAAATGGTGAGAAAACTACAGGACTGAAAAACTGAGGGTTTAAATAAAGAGGCTTAGGCAAAATCTGGTTTAAAATGCCAGTGAGAAGGGAGTTGAAATGTCATAAGGAAGAACGCTTGGAAACATTGGGTAGAATACTTGAAAAAATACATGGCCTATTGCTTGCAGACTAAAACAATATTATATTTTTAGTGTTTTATCCGAAAGTTTATATATAATAAATATCATTGATGTGATTTTTAAAATATCACTGGCTTTGTAGCAAAGCTTTTGGAGTGTAATGTTTAGGTTTTTTTATTTCCCACTAAAAAAAAGTAATTTTGGATGCAGGTTTTTAATTGCTGCATTTCTCTCAAAGGACCCACACTGAAGCTCTAATTTACTGTCTTCATAACTGTGGACACTGGAAGGAGCTTAGACTTTCACTTTTGCTACAATGGCATTATTAAATATGGATGTACTCTTACCTCATAAGGGAAAACTGAATCAGACCAAATTTGTTGCACTTTACATAATTATGCATTGAGAACAATGTATAATTAATAAACTCATTGTAGATTCAGGCTGTGTGGTGCTCTTACCACTGAAGTCTAAAATGTTTTTTCTTTAAGGGGAATGTTTCCTGTGTCTTTTTGGAAAACCTTCTACAAAACCAGATGTCATCCTAATAGATGAAATCACTGGAATGGTAGGAATTTTTTCTGTGGAACTAGAAAATAGTTTCAAACTCAAACCCAGATGATATCCCTTCCCCCTGTCTTCTTTTGTGTTCCATTTTTGATGTAGTTTCTACAAAGTTGTATTGTTAAATTTAAATTAATATTGAATTAATACTTTATAGCTCAGTTTTTAATGTGTCAAAAGGTGCTTCAGGACTCCTTCCCAGTGTAATAAGGCAGGATGAATGTGCCTGAAGACTAATGAGGAAGACAAGAATTTGTCAAAGCTTGTGAAACTTAACAGTAGATCTTGCATTTGTATGTAAAGGGATAGGAATGACACTCTACAGTTGATTTTCAGTTTTGGGGTTTCTATTTTTCATATTAATCTCCCCTGCCTCCCATTGATTTGCTGTATTTTAGTGGTCTGAAATAACAAACTAAATCTTGCTCAAGCCACCGTGTCAAAAAATATGCAGAAGAAAAGAGTGGCCTCACATCAGCTGTGCATCTTGGTTCTGTCTTTGTTGGTTGTTCTCAGCCAGAGCAAAGCCTGTGAAAATTGATGCTTAGGACCAAAAAGGCATCATCTGCCTGGCAGGTGGCTGGCATCAGTTGCTTTCTCTGGGGAGGGGAAAAAAAAAATCCCTGTTGTCAGAAGGGATCTTGCATCTTCACCTGCTCAGATTTTTCACCCAGGCTTTTCCACCTTATGCTCCTTCTTCTCTGTCTCTTTCCATTGCTCTTGTGCATTCTGAGTGGGGTCAGTGATCACCCAGGTTGGGGTGTTCCTGCTGTGGGTTCTGGGCACCAGGTTTCTGGGAGCTGGTAGGGAGGGTCGTGCTTGGCATCAGTGTTCACAGTGCATCCAGGAAAGCAAAATCAAAATATCTTTTCTTGCCAGCAGGGGAAGAGTTGACTGAATGCACCTTTTAATGACAAAGGATTTTTAGCATTTTTCACCAAGATATAAAACTGCTTAATTACATCTAGAAATTGGAGGAGTGGCAGACAGACCAGGTGTAGTTTCTTCTATTCAGCTGCTTCTTGTTGTTCTGCTACAGTTCCTGCATGCAGCTGTGAGATGAGATCTGTTGAAACACTGTGGTCTGAGACAATTTTAGGACATGTGTCTTCAGATTGACATATGATGAACTTATACTTTGTCTTGCAACACCATAGCAGTGAGCTACACTGCCTTGTTTGGGAATCAATATGGGAATATTCCACCCAGCAACTGATTTTTTGAGCAGTCCTGAAGCAAAATCCAAATGGCAAAGCATCAAGGCAAGAAGTTTGGTATTTTGTGTTCATTTTTTGAGCAGTTGCCAGTGGACTGTTTGGAGGTGGCATTTTACTGGAGCTATATTGGGGCAATTACCTAAGCATCAAGATGAATTTTTCCTTTGAACCAGAATTTGCAAGCTCTGTTAACAGGCATATGGCTTTCCTTGCTGGATGAAACTGGTGGCATTACTTTTAGAGGGGAAAAAATAGATTTCAACCATAAAGCTATCTTGTTGCTCTTCACAGATCATGATAGAAAGACGAAAACAAATTTGGTTCCTTTTCTTTCCCCCCTCTTGAGAGTCTTGATTTCCATGCAGTGTAGCTGCTGTCCTAGCTCAGCTCAATCTGTGCTGTCAGTGTGAGGGTAATGACTAAAATGGTCAGGTCTCCACACCAAGTGTGTTCAAAAGAAATAAGTTTGCCTTGAGAGCAGAAATGATTTTTGACAGCTACAAACAAGGAAGAGATTCTGGTGAAATTCTGTTTAATCAACAGCGTTCAGCAGCTTCTCTGCTAGGTTCAGCTGTACTGAATGGTTCTGTTGTGTAAACTTCCTTTCCAGAATAACTTCATGTTAATGTCTGATAACCAGTGGCTGTCTGTTAAAATCTAATAAATTCAAAGTGCAAATAGGAATTTCTTTCTGCTAACACAGAAGATAACACAAGATTAGAAGAGGAACACACAGTGGGTTGGTTTTTTTTTCCCCTTTTTTGAATTCCTTAGACCAAGACTCAAAGCTTGCTGATAGTTTAATTAAACTTCAGGTGCTGGATTTCATTGTGGGAGAAAGTGAATGAAATTTCAAGGTCCTTTTAGGGCTGGACTTGACCCAGTGTTGCCTCCTGCCTTGATAAGTAAGAAGGAACAAAATAAAGCCAGAAAGCTATAAGATGAATAGCATTTCTAAATACATTCTCCTCTTATAGCAGGATATATTAGATTTATTTCTGTCCCTCGGGAGCCTTCCCAAATCAGATAGAAACTTAAGCATAAAATTATCTCCCTGAATAGCACTCAGAAGAAAATTTTAAGGTAGGGGAAACTTCAGGGAATTGGTGCAATAATTCTCATAGCTCTACTAAATAAGTAGACATCCACTTTGTGTATTAGTTAAATCTTTTGAGTAGTTTTCAATGCTGCAATATATTATTAAGTATAAAAGAATTACAGCTTTTACTTGTTTCCTCTTGCAAGTCTTTCACTTGTTCTTGTAGCCTGTGAGACCTTCAGCATCAAGTTAAAAATAAAACCCACAAAACCCAAATGAAAAATTTTCACGTATTACTTAAAAGTAGGTGTGCACGTAACCAGATCATCATTTTTTTTGTATCAGCAACTATTGCCATGGCATCTGCAGTCAATAAATCCAGAGTTAGGAACTCCAGGTATTCCATACTACACAGAGTTCAAAAGCAAACCCAAATGGGAATCATCTCACAAAATGACATCAAGTGTGTCTGCTGAAATTTGAGGAAAAACCCCTACTTTTGCTTCCCTGCAGTATACCCTCCATGGGTAATGTATTTAAGGTGATGTTTATCCCTTGTTTAATATTCCCAGTGCTTGTGTAGTCCAGGCAGTTACTGGCAGTTACCTATCCAGTAACTGTTGTGCTGTTACAGTAACCTATCCAGTGCTGTTGTACCTGGTCCTTGCTCCTGGTCTCCAGCAGAGGTTTCTCATGGATTTATCAGCAAGTTCAGCAAAAACCTCTGGGCTGTTGCATCTACTGCCCAGAGCACATTTTGGCCTTGAAGAAATAACCTGGGATCTGATGAAACGATGGTGTGTGACTAAATGGCAGGGGACATGTGGCCCTGACATTTACATTGCAGGTTGGAGGTTGTTTTTTTTTTTCCCCCCTCTCTAACCAGACACCAGACCACATGTACTCTCTGAGGATCTGTTCAGGAACAGTTGATGAATAATTACTGCTCTTATGAAGCCAGCCAGCTCACTAGCTTAGGGAGACTTGCTACACTTCTCCTTTCTTGTATGGCTTGGTTTTTCTGCCTCTGTGTTCTGCTGGGTCTGTTGTGCCACCAGGCTGACCACCTCAGTGGGGTGACAAATACTTTCTTGGCATTTGCCAAGAGAGTTGTTTTGAGGCCAGTGCTGCAGAGACAACCTTACAATACAACCCTTAAGCCTGTTTTTCCACCTCCAGAGCTGGAAGCTGCATCCTTTAGGATCCTTTTATAAAAGACTTGCTTGGGTTTGTATTTTTCCTTTGGACCAAATATTAGGAGCTAAAGTCTAACAGAGTAACCTACAAAGTGTTACCTCTTTGCTCAAGTATTTCAGCAGCTCTTTCTCTGTCAGATGTGGTTTTGGAGCCTGGGGGTTTGTTCCCACACACATCTACAGCAGTTTCCTGGGTGTCTCAGTGTCAGTAACTGGGGACATCTCTCCTGCATGCACTTGTTTCCCTCAAAGGACCCACACTGAAGCTTTATTTTACTGTCTTCATAACTGTGGACAGTGAAAGGAGCTTAGACTTTGACTTTTGCTTCAATGGCATTATTAAATGGAGCAAGATGGAGAGGCCCAGGCCTTGCCAGAATGCTGTGCCATGTTTCTTGTAACCCAGCACTGTGGTGGCCAGGGCAGGGCACCATGGCTCCAGTTGTACCTACTCACTTGGTAGGTGAGAATGCTCCATCTTTCACTTGCTGGCTGAAGCACTCTCCCAGCACCAGGGCTTTTCCATCTTGAACATACATCTGGCACCTCCCAGGAGTCAGCAAACTCTGCTCTTTACCTGAGACCACCCCACGTGTGTGGTGGTGCCCATGGGGTGAGCATCAAGTCCAGCAAGGGTTCACCTGCCAGGGGCAACCCCTGCTTCCAGCTCCTGTTCCCCTTGGGCCATTCCCACAGCTTCTTTAAAACCAGAACAAACCCTATTCCTCCCCCCGAATTTGGCTATTGAATGTACCACACCCAAGGAACATCATGTTGTTTATCTGCTGTGAAAAGTGATAACTTTGAAATCAGATGTGAACCCCTGAGGGGAGCAGCCCCTCTGCCTTTCTTGTATTTATAGATCAGTGTTTTCTAAAGAGAGCCTTGTTTTACATCATTGGCTATTACTAGATATCTTTCTTTGTCTTTTTTATTTCCCTTAACCAAACACTGGGTTTTGGAAAACAGCCCTTTATATGTGAAACGTTTTTTGTGTGCAATAACAGCTACAAGGAAATTGTACAGAAGAGAAAGATGACAGGAAAAATACTGTTCTTCTTACCCTGTACTCCCCCTGCAGACAAGATTTAACATACAAAGTGTTAGCCATGGGTATACAGGTTCTCAATGGATTTTGCTAGAAATTGTTAAATTCTAATTCATTTAGCTTCATGCTTCCCTGGCTTCTTAGGTGGCAAATATCTTGACTCTTTTCCCCCATTTTAGCTCCCCATTCTGGTGTGTGTTGGAAGTATGGCTGTGAAATGAAAACACTGTTACACAGCATTGAATACTGCAATAGCTCTATTAGTCTGTACTAACCAGCAGAAGATTTAGTATCTCCTCCATGCTTTAGGTCAATTAATTTATAAAATGAGAACATCTTGTACAAATACCAAGTTGAAATTTGAGACTTAGGATCAGTTGCATCCCACGTTTAATTAGGCATATATAATAAATTACAAATAGTGATTATGAAAGAAAGGAGGGGGGGAGGAGAGGAGAGGAAGGCCACATGTTGGGAAGAAAGTTTTCTACAATCTACTTAGGAGTAAATGAGCCCTTTCTTTAATTGTCTCCACTAATGTTTGAAATGAGGGTATCTGACTAAAGCTGTCCTCAAAAGCTGAATTAAAAACTGCAAAGAAAATCCAGTTGTGTTCAGAAAGGGTTTTGCAGCAATTTGAGTTTTCAAATGACAAACTGAAGTGAAATTTGGGTGGCAAAAATTCTCATGTTGACCTCTGCCCTCTGACCTTTGAGAAGAGAGAGAGGGGGTTTTTAGGGTGGATGGTGAGCAAAACCCTGAGGTCTCTGCCCTGGGAAGTCTGTTAGTGAATTCAGAATAGTAAAACATGAGAGAGAAGTTGCCATCCTGAGAGATTGTGTCTGGATTTTCTGGTATTTGAGTGGTAATAGCCTCTCTTGGGCTATTAGCTGCCTTATAAGATTTAATATAGTGGTGAAGGTCATGGGAAGGGGGAAAAAGGCACTGAGAGAAAAGGAGATCAGCTACTGTTGCTGCTTTTAATATAGCCTAAAATAATATGGCTCTTCTGAAAGTTCACTGTTGCTTGGAAGAGCAGGGCTTTTCCAGTTCCTGGTGATAACAGGACTTTGCAAACGTAGCATCCTCCCTTCAGGCAGTACTTAGCAGCCTCTCAGAGTGTTAGACTGATTGATGGGGTAATTTGAGAGAAGTTTAATTCTCACAGAAATTTATTGCTGCTGGAGAGCAGTAACGGGGACCTTGCACAACAAAGAGGCTTATATGAAATGGCTGTTTGTCAGAAGGCTGTGTGGGTAGCCTTTTGTTAAACCCTTAGCCTAACTCTTAGACTGAAGATTGTCACTGATGTAGAATTTCTTAAGTCTATGCTTTGATCCATGAAATATTTTTTCCCTGCTGTTATGTGCTGGATGAAGTACAGTTAATGCCAGTGGTTAAAAGGATATTAGGAGAAGAATGTGAGGGGATGGAAATAGAGATGATCTAGAGGTTTACAGTGCTACCAGTATCAGATGCTTAACACCAATTATGAACTGGCAATAAAACATCCAAACAAGTGGGAAACTTGCTGCTCTTGGGACTTAAGGATCATAGGTTTCTTAAGGACTGGATGTTGTCTGGATAGTTGACTGTGGAAAGGATTTCTGGGAAACTGAGGGAAAACTGCAAGTTATAGAGGCCTCAGCAACAAGCTTCTAGTACAGTTAATGGAGAGGGAAAAAAATCCAGGTGCTTTTCAGATGAGGGGAAACTAGAAGAAATTGGCAAAGACAGTGAGATGGACATACCTGTACTTCTCCAGATCTCTACTGGAAAACATTGCAGTTGTGAATGAGAGCTTCAAGAAGTTGGCAGCCCTTGGCAGTAGTCATGGCTTCCTAAAGAAGCAGGGATACATTTAAATTTCATCACATGGACATTTAAATCCTCTTGCTAGGGTGCATGTACCTCTGTTTCTGTGATTTAGTAGTCCATAATTAGCAGGATAGACTCATTAGACCTGTCAGAGAAATGAACTGAGCAGAAATGCACTTTCTGCATGTGTAGATAGTCCTTGTATCTGTTTGCATCTCGTGCTGAATAAGGTATCATTTTCAAAGGGAAAGCTGTGTCAATGTATGAAAAATGATGTGGTTTTGCTTAAAATGGAGATAAATTAATAGAAACTACCCCAGAGTCAACTGAAGCCTTGGATGTAAGCTAAAGAAGATCTAAAAGGTTGCATATTAATCAAAATGTGACACTTTCTTCCTGAATACTGCTGCTGCTGTCACTTGCCTGCTTGGCAAGTCAGTTTAAGGCCATCCTTAACAGAGTATGACTGCCTATCCCAGGCCTTGTTAGAATCAAAAGTGTCATCAATCCTCATCTGATTTTGGAGGCTAATCTAAACTCTTTTTATCCCCTCCTCTCTTTATCTTGATATAAAACTGTCTGTGTGGGAGGTTAACACTTCCCATTATTTCAGGACTTCAATTTATTTTTGCAAATGCAAGACTTATAAATGTATTATTCCAGCTTCTGGTTTTTTCCTGCCAGGCAGCTCCTAACCTGCTTATTAAGATGCTGCCCTTTTAGTTTTTGGTCTCAGAGTCAGTTTGGCTTTTCTTAAACTACCAAAGGCATCATTAAGCTCTGCAAGAAGACAGTCTGTGTGAGGGGAACCAGGGTTCTCAGCCCTGCCTTTAGCTAAGCTGAGCCTCTCCCCAAAGTTCTTTGAGGCTTGGTTCAGTTTTGCTGCTGTTTCTTCTGTGTTCCTCTTTCTGATGCAATGGCTCAGCATACTGTTATTCTTTTTTCCTCCTGTGACAAGAGACATAAGTGTTAAAATGCTAATTAACATAAGCCAGAGCTATGAATTCGAGTCCACCCACATTCAAACTGGAGCCTTGCCACCTGGGCCCATCTCTTTGTAAAACCAATCTCTGTTGCTGTTTTCAGATTTACTTGGATGGAAGCAGCACTGGAAACATAAAGCTACTTTGTTCCCAGAGGAATGTGGATTAATTTTTGAGAGCTCTCTACGAGGTTCTTTTACATTAACTTTCTCTAATTTTTCTAGCCATCCCTTTCTTGATCTTTAACAAAGATGTAACTGCATTAATAATGCTGTATAGAGGTTTTCATTTGCTATAACATGGTACAGCACGCAGAACATGGAGGCTCTGTCAGAACTGGTTGTTGAAGTGGTTTCCGTTTGATTAAATATGTAATGGTTTACTTGGCAAACTCACTATTTTGCTTCACTCCTGGGAACTGCATTTGTGTTTCATTTGCTGGGTTTGTGTCTTTTAGGAAGGGGCTGGAAGAAAGAAAAATGCTTAATGATTACTGACAGTGCTGCTTTAAATGCAAAGAGAAATAACGTGTGAAAGAAAGGTGGTGCTGCTTAAAGATGCTGTGCTGGCACTGGATGGAATATTTTAAGATTTGTTTTCATCTAGCATGAGTTAGGTTGAAGGCTGGATTCAGGAGATAATCTGACATCGAGAGCGAGGTTGTTCTGTTCCTATGAGTCCTGCATGCAAATCATGATGCAGACTTCACTATATGAATGACAGCAAAGTTCTTGTAAATGCAAAGTCTTTTTAAGCAAAAGTTAACTAAGATTTGCCCTTAACTGGATGACAGGAAGCAAGGGTTGCAAAAGATTAACAGCACTGTAAGGGGGGAAACCAAATATTGCTGTGTTACAATCTTAGGTGCTCACTGAATATTTAATGGTCTCTTTAATCATTCTTCATGTAATCACTGAAAAAAGTGTAACCCTGAAGAGTGTAGAGAAAGAACAGTGACCAGAACTTAGAAGCTGGATGTGCTCATGGGGAACCTGCATCTCTGGTAATGAGTAAAGCAGTAGCAATGATGGGTAAAACAGGTGAGGGCCACTCTCAAACACCAAGATCCAGTGGCACAGAGCAGCACGTGTTCTCCCTTCCCTGCCCCCAGCTGCATGGCCTCAAATATATTTCTCACCAGGATGTTTCCCCTGGCTGGGTGGGCTGCAGTGCTCCAGGGAGGATGCCAGCACTCCTGGTGATGCTGAAACCCAGTGAGTCACTGCAGGGAGCCTGGTGAACTCATCTTGTTTTCCCTGCCTCAATTCCCTGCAGTCAAAAATGCTGTTGTCCTGTTTTGTCCTCTTCCTTAGGGATGACCTATGAATGGTTTTTCTTGTCTGGTTATCTGTGCCCTTTATAAGCTTAGCTTTCAGTTGGCACACTCGTGTAGGTGATCACTGATGCACTTGTAGATATTGCAAAGGGCACCTTGTGCTGGAAGAACCTGAGCCCATGTCTTTAACAACCTCCCTGTGAGGTTGGGGTGCCTGACCTCAAACCCCAGGAACAAACCTCTTTCCAGGCTGAACAACCCAGATGCCTGAGCCTATCCTCAGAGGGCAAGGGCTGCAGAATCACATCAGCTCAACATGGTTTAGCACCAGGTTTCTTACAAATGTTCAGCTTGCAGTGGGTGAGATGTGGTGTGATTTTTTTTATTTTTATTTTTTAAAATTTATTTTCATGATCTTCTCTGGCCAATGAGCAGTGTTCTGCCTCGAGTCTGCACCATCCTTCAGCTTCCATGGGGAGGCTCACAGAGAGAAAGTGTCTTGGAAGGTAATTAAAGGAGCATGAGAATATTTTTCATATGCTGATGGCAACTGGGAGCAACCATACAGGTTTTCCAGCAAGACTGGTAATGATAAGACTAACAAGCAGAATGGTGTTGCAGGACATTCAGGATTCTGAACTTGTGGGTGTGTTACCTTTCCATCTGATGTCTGGTTTCCTTGTAATCCATAAAACCCTTACCTCCCAGTTTTATAGTAGGAAAAGGCAGTATTGACAATACAATAAGATCCCTTTCTATTTAGTTGCTAAAATCCAGTAACAAATGCCCTCATCAAAATAATACCACTAGGAAAAAAAAAATCTGAATATTGGATTTCACTGCATGTTTTTGCTCATGCTGCTAACAAACCCCTAAGGTGAGATGGAGTTAAGGCTGACATGCTTGTAATCATTAAGAGCAAAAAAAAAAATTACAGCAGGGGATATTCATTATCCCCCAAACAAACATTATGTATCAGAAAATCCATAATTTACTTAAAGGAAATCTAAATACTTTGAAATGGGGAAATACAGCATGAGGGACCCAAATAGCATATAGTACTGAAACAATGCTCAATAAAACCCAAACAAATATTTATAGTATCAAATTAAATAAAAAACTGACCTTTCTATATCCATTTTCCTCTTCTTTTCTCAGAAAAAGGGCTTGATTTAAGGAGTTACTGCATTCATGACCAGTGAGCATGGTTTCCTTTTAAACCATGTGTAGATACTTGAGTTAGTGCTCAGTGTGTTACGTGCATATTTGTACTGTGTTCTTTCATTTGTGTGTGGTGGTTTTGTGCATTAAACCTGAGTGAGAAGCAATGTTGATGACTTATTGAGATGTATTATCAAAATCCAATAGATTATTGGGGGACTAAGTGGATCAGGCAATGGGTGCAGCTACATTAAACATTTCCTAGATGGATTTGCTAGTATACAGAATGCCAAAAACTCTTCTGGTGTCCAATTCCTCTTCTAATAAGCCCCTTCTGTTCCTTTAGCAGCCACTCAACACTAACACTCCTGCTATGTCAGGGTTAGGGTAGGTGATTGCAACCTCATGTGTTCCACCAAACTGCAGGAGGATGGGCTTCATGCACCTTTCTTTATCAGAGGAATGACTAACTTTGCCCTGAGGATAAGCCAAACACACCCAGGATTCTTGTGCAATGCTGCCATGGAGAATTTGCATTCTGAATACAACAAACATTAATTTTTATATATGTTGATTTTTTTTTGTGTGTTTATCTTTCCTTCTCCTGTCCATCCCCCTGTTTTGTGGGTGTGTTTATGAGCACAGGAAGGTGTAGGTGCTTCCAGTTCATGTATACAAAGTTTTCTTGTGTCTTACAGCCTGGACTGAGTAACTCTGTCCCTTCCAGTCTTGCATAATTCTGTACTTGGAAATAATATCCATGATATTTAGTTTTGATGGTGTGGAAGAAATATATGTTCATTTATAATATAAAAAGTCCATGCTGCATTTCTTTCAATTTATTAAACTGGAGTAACTAAGTGGTCTTACTTGTACAATCTCACAGTAAGTCAGGACTGTCCTCCCCAGCAAGTGACCTAAACTTCTCAGACCCAAAAAAGTTCAGATCCCTGTTAAAGCAGGGAGGGAGGAAGATAATGCAGAGTATCCTTGGGTGGTCTGTTTTTTATGTAGGGTATGAGAAGTACCAGGATGTCTGTAAGATTTTTTTCAGGACAAGGAGTTGGTTTAGATGTAGAAAAGCTGTTTGCTTTCCCAGCACAGCACTGTACTGCTGCACAATTCCACACACCTTCCCCCCCTTAATCCATCATATGGTGCTGCAGAATAAACATGTTTTGTCTCTTTGCAATGACTGTGAGTCAGTCATTTATTGAGTCCCTTGAGGCCTGTGTTCAAACAGAAGTGTACAGAAAGGGCAGGTGAGCATTTCCCAAAACTGAGAAATAATTGCTTAATTTGTGGCAGGGGAATGGTGACTACCTGATAATTATAATTTGGCAGGAATGAGACTTTCTAGTAGTTATTATTTGCATTATTCAAGAGGGCTGAAAAAAGAAATGAGCCTCATCCTTTCTCTTCCTTTCTTCCATATACTTAGAAGCCATAGGGAAATGGATCCATTGCTCTACTGGAGGCACCTTGAGCCTCCAACCATCACCAAACCAGATGGTTCATGGATTGGGCACAGACCAGTAAAGACCACCCAACCATTGCTGTCCTCCTGCTTGTTTTTTGTTGTCTGATACCATTTTGCAGACAGAAGAGTAAATAGCTTAAACATGTTTTCTTAAGAAAAAGTTGGAAGGATCTTCTCTTTGTCCTGAGGCAAGTAACAGAATTTTGCCCTTAAACTTCTGGAGCTTCAGTGAGATGTAAACACTTGTGACAAGCTTAAGGATTCACCAGACTCTCTTGGGATAAGGTTTGTGACAGTGCTGCAAAGTCCTGCATCAACCACCAGGAAAATCACAACACTGACTTAGGCTTTAAGTAGATGCTGAAGTTTTTGAGATCGTTTCCTGGTTTTGGACTGCTTAGTGGTTAACTCCTTTCTCTAAAGCCACAAGAGCTGAAAGGATTTGTTAAAAAAAACAACCAAAACCAACTGTGAAACTTGAGAATCTCTCGGGAGCTTTAGCATGAGAAAAACATCAGAGGCCACAAGTTAGCAGCACATGCAAACATCTCATCAAGCACCACCAAATTAGTCATGGGCTCTAGTCTACAAATAACCTAACACTATCTGAAATCCAGAATGAGATCTAAGTGAGCTAGACTATCCAAAACCTAAAAGCAATAAAGAAGAAACAGCCAGTTTTCCAATCAAAGGCAGCATCTTTTTCCCCAACCCTTATTTCTTGTAGGATGCTTTACTCAAAATTTCAGTTATAGGATAAATGTCAAAGAAAAAACCTAAATAAACCAATTAATTTTTGTATTTTCTGTGTTTAATATATGAATGATTTCTTACATAAAAGCAATTGAAGGATACTCTGTTAATCTGCAACATGGAGAAAGAAATTACAATTGATGTATTCCAGGAAGAAAAAAAAAATTAATTAAAAATGCCAGGCTAATTTATTTTGCTCTGAGCCATTGCTGTGCTACTGGGCTGTTGTGCAGTCTTGTTGATTGTTTGTCTGGATATAAATAACTTCAATTTTCACACTTGTCTCTTCCTTCAGTTTGTAAAAATGGTTATAATGCCATATTAATTTCATAACTGCTGAGCAGGTTCTAATACAAGAAGTTCTCAACAGAAAATTATTTTATCTTTTATAAAAAAAGGTAAATGGACTTAGCAGCACACAGGAGCCCTGTCTTCAAGCATGCTTTGGTTATTTTTCAGGGAGCTTAACTTGATTAAGCTCACTTTTTCCAGACAAAGCCCTTGCTGCACCCTCAGTGCTGTGGGACCCTCCAGGGCAGGTTGGGTGGCAGCAGCAAATGGGGGGGGAAGGGTTCTGGCATGGGTGAGTTTCCCTCTGAAAATCCCACCCTGGCTTCTGATTGCAGTCAGAAACAAGACCAAAGAGAGAGCTGTTTGTACATCAGGAAGTTTTTGTGTATTCAAGGAGAGCAGTTGGTGGTGTTGCTGAGAGGGTTTGGTGAAGCTTCCTCTGAACAACTTTTCTGTGGCTGAAGGGAGTGTGGAGCCCTAAGAACCAATATATTGGGTAAGCCCATGGCACTGTCTGGTATAAAGAGATGGGGGAAGGGTAGGCTGCCATCTCTTGGATGGGTGTGTTGGTTTCTGGGACCATCTGTGTGCCTGCTGACCTTTGAGGATGTATTTTAGTGCAGGTCATAGGCTTTGGCCTTTCCCAGCTCAGACTAGTGGAAGATTTACTCTTAAGATCAATTTATCATCCCAGATATGCATCCCATCCTGAACCCCACAGGGGTCTTGGGACATTGGGGTGCCAATCTTCACCAGTTTGTGGACTCCCTACACCAGTGGATGTGTGTGGGTTGTACCTAAGCCAAGATACCTGCATGGCTCTGACTTCTGCAGCCCACTTCACTTTTTTTCTTTTTCCTCTGCAATACTTTCTCCAACTGATGTGTTCTGATGTTTGAGAAGTCTGCAAACTTTTCATCAAGCTTTCTTCAAGCCTTTCTCATACCACCTGGGGAAGAAGAGGCCTGGGAGGGTTTTGCTCCTTGGTACAGCTTGAAGGGCAGGCTCAGCCTGCACTGAGGGGTCAACACCCTCAAACACATCCCAGTACCAAGCCTGCAAAAGCCTTCTGTAGATGTAGGGACTTCTTCACTCTTTTGGGCTCCTTTTGGAAATGTTCTGTCAGGTTGGTTATCCTCAGTGCTTGCTTTCCTCATTTGGTACAGGAGCAATATATGACCAGGCACAGTGTAATTCTTTATCTGATGATAATGGAAAAACTTTATTGAGGTTTCTGTGCACCAGTGTTTCAGGGCTTTCTGGATTCATTAATCAGCTGACCAAAACAGCAAGACTTCTCTTCAAGCAGGCTGATTTCAGAAGGTTTTAAATTACTGCTATTTTGGGAGTTACAGCTGCTTTTTGTGGTGTTGTGACTGGTGAGAGACTGGCAATTAGATTCCCAGACCAAGCTTTTCAGGCATGTAGCAAGGAAGAGCAGGTGCTATTGTATCACAGATCTGGAAATTTTCTGAGTAAGGGGTTGAACTTCCCAAAGTTGAAAAATTTTTTATTTTGTGAGTACAGTGACAGAAAAACCTTTAACAATAGCTCATGCTACCTCTTTGTTCCTCTGTGCTGGACGTGATTAAAAAAGAAAAAAAAAGTTGGGTTTGCATTTTTTCCAATTATTTGTGGAGTTGAGTGGATATACAGGCTTGAAAAGCAGCAGCAATGTGACCCTTTCATTACTGACTGGAAAAATAGCTGAAAAAACCTATTTGACTAGAAACCAGCAGTGTCTAAATGTTGTAAAACGCCTTGGAAAAGGTATGGCTGGGCTCTCACCTTCCAGCAAATTGGCACCTACATCAGTGTGCTTGTCAGGTAACATAGACTGCCCATGGGAATCAGCTGAGAGTGGAAAAAACTGAACACAGAGAGAAGTAGTGGCCCTCAGGTGTTACATGCAGGAGCCTGGAGCTCCTTGGAAGGGAAGAAGTCCTCCTGCCATCAGCTGTTGACCTTTGCAGAAAATGAGCAGTTCTCCTCTGGACAAAGTGGTGCTTCCATTTGTAGCCTGGATTTCATCCCTGCACTCCTGGAGAGCCTCTGGAATTGCAGGTGTGCAAATTAATGAGGCAGTGATTGCCTAGCAGGAGGGTAGGGGTTGTCTTCTGTATAGTGGAGCTTTTCTCACTCACAAGGCTTGAAGGAGAAGGGTGTTGACTGCTGCTGGTTTTGCTGTTTTCTGTATTTGCAGGATTTCTGTTACCTGTAGGTATTGGTTGGACCTGAGAAGCTTGGTCATGAGAGAACTGAGCTGTCTGGTCCTTGTCCACAGTGGTTTTGGTGATAGTTTGTAATCCTAAGGAAATAAGGGGAATTACTTTAAAAAGAAAAAAAGGGATTTTATTTATATTTTCTCAAAACATTGATAATTCAAATGCACTTTTTTTTTTTTTTTAATCTGTTGGAAATGTGATTTGCTGTAACATGCTAAAATTGCTACTCTCTTTAATACCCACTTTGTTGTTGTCCTTGTGCTACACATGGCAGGCAAAATGTTTTGTTTTTTTTTTTCCTGTAATCTGTTTCTGTTTATTTTCATTCCCCACTATCCTTTCTTTTCATATTGTGGCGTTTTCAACTGTCTGGCATTTGGTGTTTGCAGGAAACTTTCCAGTTTCATGATTACTCCTAGAATCACAGTTTAATCCCTCAAAATGGTTACTAATGATTTAGAATGAGGCCACGCTTCAGAAGCTTGCAAAGGCTCTTTTAGCAAAGTGCCCTCCAACAGCTTCTCTTGTGCTCTACCAGCCCTGGAAAGAGATGGGGGAAGGGTAGGCTGCCATCTCTTGGATGGGTGTGTTGGTTTCTGGGACCATCTGTGTGCCTGCTGACCTTTGAGGATGTATTTTGGTGCAGGTCATAGGCTTTGGCTTTTCCCAGCTCAGACTAGTGGAAGATGTACTCTTAAGATCAATTTATCATCCCAGATATGCATCATTTTGAAAAACCCACTGGTTTTAATGATGTTTCTTTTGTATCTCTGGGAGCTGAGGATCTTGAAGGTCTTTTCCAACCATGATGATTTTGATTCTATATGAGTTTCTCAATAAACTTATAACAGAAGTGTGGTGTTTGACAGAAATGACAATGCCTTACAGAGGAAGGAGTTAAAACAGTGAAAAACAAAATGAAAAAAATCCACCCCGAAACAGCAATAAAAAATTACACTAAACCAAACCAAAAAAACCCCAAACAAATTCTGCCCATATCATGACAACTGCACAGCCATTCCTGCAGAGCATATGAAGTTCCTCTGAGTCCATTCCAATCTTGCCCAGTGCCCTGGACTCCTGGGTTTAATAAACCTTTACCATTTCTGAAAAGCCTGAATTAATTGTTGGTGGGAGATTGTAAATCAACACTCTCGACAGTTCTGGCATTTTTCACTATTACTGCTCTGAAAGAATCCCTTTGCTAGTGCTACCTTGAGCTATTTTTCTCTGCCTGGGTTGTAAACTGATTCCTATAGCACTGCACAGATACTTTAGCTCAGTTCTAATGCAACACCCCTCTGCTCTTGCACAGAGCTTTTCACGGGCAGAGCTCAAAGCTCATCTCGAGGGAGGTCAGATGTATTGGCTCAGATTTATAGACATGATGCTGAAGTGAAGGGACTAACTCAAGGTCACCCAACAGGCCAGCAGCAGATGTAGGAGCAGAACCCACATCTTCTGTGCTGCCTCTGGGGTCTGCCTGTCATGTCATGCTGCTGCAACTTCTGTTGAACACAAATTGCAAGCAGTTCCATAGCTGTTGATGTCTGGCTGGATCTTCAAAATATTTTTTTTTTTTTTTTTTCTGCAAAGTCATAGGTTGATACTGATAAAAGAGAGTTACAAGCATATTTGTACAACTTTTTTTTGGAGACTCACGGAAATGCTGGTGTTGCTGTCTGCAAAGCAAATGTATGTTAACTTGGAGGCATGAAATGAGATCCCCATGAGCATGAATGACATTAACATCTGTGGCTAATGCTGTGTTACCTGTGAGATCCCAGAAGAATTAATTCCAGCTGCAGCTATGGCCAGTGTCATGATGGTGATGCTCAGGTTGTTTGTTGCAGGCATGAAGCCCCAGGTAAAGGATGAAGAATGTTGCAGCCCAGGGCTGCTGAGCTGTACTGGTGTAGTGCATGGACCCGGGGTGTGGGGAGCCTCTGGGCTCCAGATGTGCCTTTATTCACATTTTCAGCCCCAGCATGTCCCTACTACAGCAGAGAAGAGGTCAGGTCCTGGGGAGCTGCATGGGTGGTGGCTGCTGCATGCACGGCTCTGCCTTCCCAGGCTGTGAGCAGGGAATGTGGAGAGAGAAAAGGGGAAGACAGGCAGAAAAGCTGCTGTCACCAGTTCTCTTTTGTTCCAGTGAAGTGAGATTAAACAGGGAGGTAAAACAAAAAAGGTATCAGGGAATCTGGCATCCTGCAAGGAATTTGGGAAGGTTCTAATGACAGCAGATAATAGCGTAAAACGATGTTGTTATAGCTTAACTACATGTGCTGAGGTGCCCCTGTGCCTCTGTGGGTTGTAAAGCTTTACAGAGCTTCTGCCTGTGATAAGAATGTTTGCTTCCCTTCTTTGTGTCTCTCCATGTGCTCATTCCCATCCCCTGAGCCCGACTGCCCCTCTCCTGCGCTGTGAGTGCCGAGTGCTGGCCCTGGGTGCTGACAGAGTTCTTGTGTCTGAGGAAATAATGCGTGTCCACGGCATGAAGAATAAGCAAAGATCCTGGTATTTAGTGAAACACAGCTGCAGTCCATCTGCCATTCAGAAATAGTTGTGAATTTCAGCTCATTTATAAGCATGGAGCCTTTGTAGTTCGACTTGTCAGTGGCGGTGTGTATATCAGATTTCACAACCTGTTCTTGTTTAGTTGTAAGTCACATTTGCTTCTGAGCTTCCTGGATATTGACTGAATTGCCTTTTTGCTAATACAGTGGCATGTCTTTATAAATCAGAAGGTTTATGGCCTTGACTCATGCTCTTTTTATTTTCCATCCATCTAAGCAACCCGCAACTATGGCTAGATAAGTATCTGAATGTTCTTCCTGTCAAATGTATGCTATCACAAAAAATGGTTCAACAGAACAGATTTTCTAATGCCTTTCAATTTTTGGTATAAATATATAGCCCTAGGGAGCACTGCAAGCATTCTTTCTCCTCCCTTTCTCTCCCTTTCCCATGCTAAAAGCTCCATTCAATTAACTTTGAGCAGGGATGGGAAATCACTGTAAGGCAGAAATGCTGGGGGAATTCGGGTGTGTTTATGGTATTTTTAAACCAGTACCCACAAAATGCCTTTGAGTCTGGCCCAGGGTGGTGACAATGTGGTGACTCTAGGCAGTAGTTCTGTCAAAATCTTGAAGCTTTGGTTTACTCTGGGTGTGGGGAATGCCCTGGTACACCTGGCCCCTCCCTGACACCAGCTGTATATAAAAGTTAGTGGCTTGTTAAAGCAGCATCACTTTTATTGAGGCTGTTGGTGGCTGCTACAGATGCAGGAGCTGTATAAGCAGTGCTTGTTCATTGATTTCAGTAAAATAGAAAAGAAATATCCTGGAAACCTTTTGATTGTTTTAGCTTTTGCTAAAGCCTGTTATAAACTGTGATTTTTTTTTTTTTTTTGATTTAATTTAACTTGGCAACGTGTGTCTAACTTCTCCCCTTTCCACGGCTGTCAAGAAGCCTTTTTTTATTAGTGCCCACAATGTAGCTGTTTCTGCACTTCAGATTTAAAACATGATCTTTAAAAGTGGCAGCCAATATAACACTGGGTGTCAGCAGCACATCCATCATGTCAGAGCACTGTTTAGGAAGACAAAACCAATGAGATGTTATTCTAGCAATATTTACATGTCTCCTTTCTTATACCTCTTTCTATGAAGTCTGTTGCTGCTTAGTGTCTGCCTAGAGCTCTGCTTCCAGCAGGTGGAAAGGACTTAATTTTCAGCTTACATTGTAGTGCTGAACAGCTCAAGGACATTGCTTTTTCTGTAAAAGGATATTTTGGAAGTTTTATCCTGACAAGTTGTGTGGAGGGGTTCTTTTGTTTTTTGTATTAAAAAGTGTGAAAGCATTTAGAAGTCAAATGAAAGTCCTTAAGCAACATGAAATCCTTTCCCAAATCTGTTTGTTTTCACTAAAGCCTTTGAGCAGGATTTCATCAGTTTAATAAGGATCTTTGTAAATCTTTATTTTTTTTTTATTTTTTTTTTTGTCCCTGTGTAACACCTAAGCCCAGGCTAGGATTTCTCCCCTGTGAATGTGAACTTTTTATTCAGAGGAGCCATCTGAGGAGTCACTCTTTCATCCTTCCAGTGGAAATCAATGTCTTATTGTCTTTTCTTGCAGTATTTCCTTCTCCCAGGATCTGGGATAAAAGGGATGATAATGTTCTTTTTCTGTCACAGATCTGTAGTTCTTAAAGGGAAGTTCCGTTGGAGATGGATGAATTTCAGGTAATGATTTTATTTACCAGTCCTATAATGCAGCAATAGCTTGCATTTACTGGAGCTCTTTTAAAAGCACTGATGGCTGTATTTTTTCCCCATCAAAGACTAAACCCAAATCCCATCAAAGTCAGTGGGAAACTACTGACTTCAGACTGGCATTAGAGCTATGAGCCCTGCAGAATGCTTCAAGGAAAAGCTTATATCCTAACACCTTTCTTCAGAGCATCTTTAATGTTTTTGCTCTGTTAGCAGAGAGCCAGCATTACAGATACCCTCCTATTCCTTGAAGAGCCTGATTCCTTGAGATGGGAATTGCACTGACAAACAACTGTGGCCCAGGTCAGTGTCACAGCACAACTCATGCCCAGCAGAGGTCTTGAGGGGAAGCAGGGAAGACCAAATTCTGTCTCTCCAGACACTTGTTGCAAGCTGGACCAAAATGCTTGGGTGCTAGGAAGGGTTAAGTGGTTTCATCCCCATCTGACTTTATTGCTCTGACTTCCCTGTGAACTGAGCAGCTTGAATGATGCATTTGCAAAGCTCTGCAGGGACCTCCTGGCCCAAACATTCATCTTCCCCTCCATCTGTATGTTTTTCCCTGTCTGGCACCACCCCCTAAACTGTGGTTCTGCCTTTCTACCTTGTGGCTCTCAGGTAAATGTGTGATCTTGAAGTGCATCCTCTTACCTTTGGGTGTTGTGAATAATTTGGGAGCTGGTTATTGAAAACCAAGTCCTGTACCATGGTTTGATGGATCATGAGATGGGCTGGGACACACTAACAGGAGTCAGGCTGAACAGAGAGAGAGCTGCTTGCAAACCCAAAAATCTTCTCATAGAACCATGGTTAAAAAAAGAGTAAGAATAATAGGATGACTTATTAAATATGTTGACCAAGAAGGCCTCTCCTTTGCCCTCTCTGCATCTGATGTTCTATAGGCACTGAACAACTGTCTCAGGTTTGCAAGAGTGGTGAGAGGGATGGCCCTGTTGGAAAAAGAGGCTGCTGGGACTGCCCTGAC
The DNA here is from genome assembly GCA_038090715.1 of Florisuga fusca. NCBI lineage: Eukaryota > Metazoa > Chordata > Aves > Apodiformes > Trochilidae > Florisuga > Florisuga fusca. The sequence goes on from JAAWXA010000017.1 coordinate 14,836,563, forward strand.
CACCTCTCTCCTCCCTCCTTTCTTTCTGTATTGACACCTTGTGCCTGGGTATAACACAGCTCTCCAGTGCTGTCCATCCTTACTGCCTCACCCTTCAGAATTTTGTGAATGGTTTTAAATTCTATTTACACTTCTTGGCCCGTAGCTGTTCTGCATGTCTTCCTGAATATTCAAAACACAGTGGTTTGGCTTCACATGTTTAACACTAAGAGAAATCTGGTGCAAATGCTGGTAAAAGACATGTAAAGTTTAAGTTGCTGTGATGCACTCTACAAAAAAAAAAAATAGAATGAGGACAGGGCTGCCAAAGGTTTTGCAAACCCTTTATAGATAAGCTTCCCATTTAATGTCTGTGTGTGCTTAGTTAGTAACCAGCTTCCAAGGAAAGGCAAAAGCATAAGCAAGGTCTTACAAGGATTTATTTTGGAAAAACTGGGATTCACACAGAAATAACAATGGGAGAGGATGAGGAGCTCTAACTACAAAAATAGCCTGGAAGTGAATAAGTGCTTGTACCTTTCAATAGCAGATGAAGTGCTCTCTCTAGATATGAAGAAACAGACTGTCATAAATATCTTGCCTTGTTTAAAAGAGAAATTATGACTGTCATCTTGGCACTCTTTTTTTTTCTCCTTGCCAATAGCACCCCTGATACAGGGCAGTTAAGTGGACATTAACTGTGTCTGTTCTTTCTTTACCCTGCCAAGGTGTTAAATGTTGAGACTGAAACTTCTTACTGTGTCACTACAAAAAGACAAGGTTAGCAGGGGACCAGACAGTCCTTCTACAGGCAGTGACAAATGAGAATGTTGGGAAGCATTAAGGCTAGGAACTATTTAATAGGGACCTTTGTAGGTTTCCTATATTTCTGTATTTCTTATTTTTGCCCACATACAAGCTGTGGGGTAGGTAGCAGGACACGATACCGTGAGTTTACCTAACCTGACTTTTTAAATAGATGTTGAAGCTGTTTGGTTAGCAATGGCAACTCTGAGGTGAAATGCAGGCTGGTAACATCCTAAGCACCCATTTTAACTTAAAACACTGGAATTAGGGCTACATACATAACCAAAATAGACTGTACCTGTGTTTCTCTTCAGGGATGGTAGTGTCCTGATGAACTCTGGCAATAGGAGAAGCCCTGCCAAGTGAGACAAATCCAGGGATCAGAATAGGAAGGGGTCTCAAAGACACCTCTTTTGTCTCTTTAAGTGCAAGGGACAAAAATCTTCTAGGGGTAGTACAAGGTATTTGAATGCTGTAATGTCAGTGAGTTAAGCTTGCTGTGCTAACCAGCTTGTCTCCTGTATAGATCTGGATTAATATACCCATGGGAACAATTACACACTGTCACAACAGTAGCAGAGCTGGCTTAGCAGTTTTGTTTGAGTTTTTGGATTTATAGGAAAACTAAAGATCAGGCTATTGATGTCCTTTCAGTGCTTCTGAAATTGCCCTCTGTCTAAAGCTGGGTGGTTGCTGCTCTGAAACAGGTGTTCTTTCCTTTTTTGCTCCTAAAGCATGTGCTTTTGAAAGGATAGATTTTGAATATTTGTATCTTCAAGCAGTATACAAGAACATGTAATTTCTTTTAAAATTACTGATTTACTCATTTTTTAGCCAAATAAGTATGCATGGGATGCTCCTGATGGGTTCCCAAGTTCCAGGTGGTTTCCTTAATTGCACGTTTCTGCAATGAAGAGATGGAACTTCAGCTTTAATTACATTTCTAGTAGCACATGGTGATTTTTGGTTGGTTAATCTCAGTCACTTCATCTGTCACAAAGTCTGACATTAGCATTTTGTCATTTTTCACTCTGTTCTTTAAGGACAACTTGTCTTATGTGTCTGTACATATCAGGGGAACTTTTTTTTTGGTAGCTGGTATTTTTGATTAGCTGGTAGCTGATTTGGTCGTTGATTTTTTTGGAATATCTTGTAACTCTTGCTTTTTGGATCTGGCTCCCATGTTCTGATGGATCTGGAGCTTGAGACTGTAGGAGGAGGCAGCAGGAAAACCTAGGGCTCCTGGGCAGGTGGAAGAAATGAGGGAGAAGTTTAAGAATGAGCTTTAAAAGACAAACTGTTTACAAGCAGAATTTCATTAAAACAATTTTTTTTACTCTGGTTCCTAGAAAGCCATTTATTTTGATCTGTGGGACCTTATTTAGATTAATAGTTACCCTAAAACCCTAATAAAGGTTCTAAAAATATTTGTGATCGTTCCCACCTGAGGAGTTTGGGAGTAATTGGAGTTCTCTGGGCTGTTAGTAAAATGCTCACCTACAAACACCTGGGACCAGGAGCCCTTAGCTGGGTCTCAGCTGGCTGGTGGGCCCCAATTCCCTGTGGCTGGAGGAGGAGGAGGGAGCTGGTGTTTGCAGATGGATTCATTGTCACTGTTCCAGTTAATGATTCTCTCTCTCCAGTTATTTCCCTGCATTTATAGTGCTCTAAAAGAACTGTAAAGGTTGGGTGGTAAGGTGTAGCAATGTTTTAACAAGGGGAGAGCTTGGATTATTTGAGCATTCAGTGCTTCTTTTTCACACAAACACGCAGGTTGGGCGCATGGGCCTCAAAAGTGCTGGCCCTAGGAAACTTTTCCTGAGATGGGTTGTAAATGTCTGAAGGGGGATCACGGTGCAATTGCTGATACAACCTGATTCTATCAGTATGGATGGAACTGCCAGAACACAATTAAAGAAACTCCATATATTCTCCATCTTCCAGGTGGGATACAAATGTTTATGTTGCTACCACCCCTTTTATTTGCTTGTTGACAACTGATTTGATGTACTGTTTGGGAAACATTTATGCTTATATTCTCAGTCCTGATAAGGAAGTGCCAGATTTTTTAGCAACAAAAGAGATCCTGTGCAGTGTGCACAGTATGGTCATCATTCCATCCCTTAGTCCCTAAATACCAGTGGATACACAGAGAGAATCACAATGGGCTGCCATTTACTACAGCTGGATTTATTTTCATAGAATCATAGAATTGGCTGAGTTGGAGGGGACCTCAGAGATCATCAAGTCCAATCCTTGATCCACTACTGCTGCAGTTACTAGACCATGGCACTGAGTGCCACATCCAGTCTCTTTTTAAATATCTCCAGGGATGGAGAATCCACCACCTCCCTGGGCAGCCCATTCCAATGCCTGATCACCTTCTCTGTAAAGAAATGGGATGAGGTTCAACAAGGCCAAGTGCCGGGTCCTGCACTTTGGCCACAACAACCCCATGCAGCGCTACAGGCTGGGGACAGAGTGGCTGGAGAGCAGCCAGGCAGAAAGGGACCTGGGAGTCTGCATTGACAAGAAACTGAACATGAGCCAGCAGTGTGCCCAGGTGGCCAAGAAGGCCAATGGCATCCTGGCCTGTATCAGAAACAGCATCACCAGCAGGTCCAGGGAGGTGATTCTTCCCCTGTACTCAGTGCTGGTGAGGCCACACCTCGAGTACTGTGTCCAGTTCTGGGCCCCTCAGTTTAAGAAGGATGTAGAGGTCCTGGAACAGGTCCAAAGGAGGGCAACCAGGCTGGTGAAGGGACTCGAGCACAGGCCCTATGAGGAGAGGCTGAGGGAGCTGGGGCTGTTCAGCCTGAAGAAGAGGAGGCTCAGGGGAGACCTCATTGCCGTCTACAACTACCTGAAAGGAGGCTGTAGCGAGGTGGGAGCTGGACTCTTTTCACAGACGACCTTCAACAAGACAAGAGGACACAGTCTTAAGTTGTGCCAGGGGAGGTTTAGGTTAGATATTAGAAAGAATTTCTTCACGGAGAGGGTGATTAGGCTATGGAATGGACTGCCCGGTGAGGTGGTAGATTCTCCGTCCCTGGAGACATTTAAAAAAAGACTGGATGTGGCACTCAGTGCCATGGTCTAGCAACTGCTCCAGGGGGTCAAGGGTTGGACTAGATGATCTCTGAGGTCCCTTCCAACCCGGCTAATTCTATGATTCTATGATTCTATGATTCTATGAAATGCTTTCTAATATCTAATCTAAAGCTCCCCCAGCCCAACTTAAGCACATGCCCTCGTCTTACTGAGAGCTGCCTGGGAAAAGAGACCAACCCCCCCCCGGCTCCAACCTCCTTTCAGGGAGTTGTAGAGAGTGATGAGGTCTCCCCTGAGCCTCCTCTTCTCCAGGCTGAACAGCCCCAGCTCCCTCAGCCTCTCTTCATAGGGCCTGTGCTCGAGTCCCTTCACCAGCCTGGTTGCCCTCCTTTGGACCTGCTCCAGCACCTCAATCTCCTTCCTGAACTGAGGGCCCCAGAACTGGACACAGGACTCGAGGTGTGGCCTCACCAGGGCTGAGTACAGGGGCAGAATCACCTCCTTGGACCTGCTGGCCACACTGTTCCTGATCCAGGCCAGGATGCCATTGGCCTTCTTGGCTACCTGGGCACACTGCTGGCTCATGTTCAGCTTCCTGTCAATCCAGACTCCCAGGTCCCTTTCTGCCACTCTGTGCCCAGCCTGGAGCTCCCCATGGGGTTGTTGTGGCCAAAGTGCAGGACCCGGCACTTGGCCGTGTTGAACCTCATCCCGTTGGAATCAGCCCAACTCTCCAGTCTGTCCAGGTCCCTCTGCAGAGCCCTCCTGCCTTCCAGCTGATGTGTGGCACTACTTTGGCTGATTCTGCTGTTGTACCTGGAGTATGGGAAGGCAGAAAAGCTCCTGGCAGTTCTGTGTTTTGTGAACCTCAGTCTCCATGCAGCCTGAGGATCTCACATCTCAAAGGAGATGGGCTCTCCACAGGTGAGGGTCTTGGTGTGGACTTCACACAGCTCTGCCACATCTCCCCAGAGGATAATATTCCCTTTGCTGCTTCCATGGCAGAGTAATCTAGGGAGGACCTAATCCAGAACTCAGTACAGCCCACGGGGAGGGGGATACAGGTTTGGGGATGTTATTCTGGTGCACTGCAGACCTAGAAAGCAGTGGAAATGGGTGGTTTGGAACAGCAATCAAAAACTTGTCTGTATTGCTATTAGTCCTGTTCCCTATTTTTCCTTTTTATACTTAAGGGAGGTTTGTTCTGATTAACTAGTAACAATTAGAACATGGATTTTCAATGAAATCAAATTATTACCCAAAATTTAACACTGTTTTAGAGTTCAATGGTGTATCTGCACTATTACATGAACAGATGCACAGCTCTGAGGCACATTAAGTTGGCTCCTTAATTTTATAGTTGGCTTTGCTAAACTGGTCTGAATAATTTATTAACCAGATTGATTTTAAGTAAGGTTTGATCTGGTTTTTGAATAGAAACTGGAATTAAACTTAAGCACAAAATTGGTACTTTAAAATAAATTGACATTAAATGTACTGAATAATGAAGCAAAATGTAATCAAAATATGTTTCCCATTTTCCTTTAGTGTGCCAATTATTAAAGATAGTATTATCAGCACCTGGTAAATTAGACTGATGACTTCTGGTCAAAATACCTTTATGTAGTTTTTCCACACTCTTGAAGTTAGTTTTTATTGAAAGGTTACTGACAAGAAAGAAATCTCTGAATCTGTAAACTCTAGCTGCTCTTTTACTTTGAAAGGATTCCATGTTAAACTGAACTCTACTGGTGGGGAAAAAAATGGGTAAAGAGAATAAATTCTTGCAGCCTGCTGGAGTGAGAGCTGAAATGTTAAAGCTTTGTGTATTTCATACCAGACTCCAGCTCAGATGCTTGCAGTGATTCCCTTTATATTTTTCATAAACTTTGTCAATAGCATGAAGTGCTTGAATATTACAATTTAATTTGTTGATTTACTTTGCTTTGGTAGAAGCCTGGTAACTTTAGGCATTGAGAGTTATTTTCAGAATATATTGAAATTGCCGTTTATAAAGAAAAATGCATATTTTAAATATTAAGTATTCGAAATAAAACCAACTTCTTTTATTGGTTGTTGGGGTGAGGGTGGATCCCTCAAACTGTATGTGCCAGTCATTAGATCACCAGAATTCCAGTCAAGATTTACTCAGCTCCAGAGCATCAAATTGCCCTGTTCTCCTAAACTGGGGGATTTATGCATAGAAAAAGAAGCAGGTGCCCTGATGTTTCCATTGCTTTTTGTGGAGATGCTCTGGGGACAGCCACTGGCTGGGCATGGGGGAGAGCCAGGGTCTGGCAGCCCCAGGGGGGGTGGGGAAAGGACCTACAATCCACCCCCCAGCAGGATGGTGTAGGGGAGCTTGAGACAGGCTCTTCTTGGAGACATCCCATGGGTGGGCAAGAGACAGGAGATGCGTGGGGTAGAGACCTCCCAAGGGCCATTTTAACCTGGTTCTCCTATCAGGGGTTTTGGATTAAGGCTCTGATGCTCTCATTTGTGGGTTTCTAAGCAGCTGATGTTGATAGGCACTGTCACCTCAAACTCCTGTGGATGCAAATTTCCTATTTTTTTTAAACCTTATTGTGGCAACTTGTGTCTTCTGTTCACGTGCTGGCAAGTAGTACTGAAGTATTGTTAATCCACGAGGTTTTATTTAAAGCTGTTTTCTCTGAGGCCTGGAGGAAATTATCTCATCATTTACCAAGCTGAGTGTGTAATAAGCACCTGTATCACTTACTGAGGTCCCAGTGATGTGCATTTCCCAATGGGATGGCAAATATTGTTGCAGATCAGCTTCCTTTATGAATGGCTTTCTGTTGACAGACACTTGTAATTTTGCTGGTTTTGTTTAAGAGCATTGCACACAGATAATGGTGTTTAGCCCAGAGAACAGATGCATCAAAGAGTGATGTGCATTTCCTTAATGAGGATCATTATTATTTGCAATGCACTGACCTGGTCATGAATCAGGTTTCTGTTGTGTCCTATAGAACCACAGGGCAAAAGCTGTCTTGATTTTAAAGACTATCTAGCCAAAGCATAAGTTAAATATCAACAAAGCTGATTATTAAAAAATAAAAGCACACTAATAACTTTTGGGGAACAGGAAAGGAAAGAACTGTTTGTTATTTAATTAAAGAAGTAAAGAAATCAGCAGTTCTGGGGTTGAGGTTGGTTTTGTGTGCTGATGAGTCTCTCTTGTGCAGAATCCACATTTGACCTTTGGGTAGAATATGGTTTCTCACGGAAGAAAAAGTGTCTCATTAAAAGTGAAAGTGATAGATAGTATCTATTAATCAATGGTATGGAAATTCTTTAGGCCTCAGACTCGGTGTTTAGATGCATCTCTTGGGAATCGATATTGTTTCCAAGTAACTAAAACAAAATCAATAGGAGACATGGATTTCATTTTGGTTACAAATCATTAGTTTCCAGTGTTTCTGAAACTTAAGCTGTAAACAAAATCTTTATAACATTGCCTTTTAAAAAATAAACAGTACTCAAGAGACCTTGACATGTTATGTCATTTGAGATACAGCACCTTGCAAGCATCGAATTCATTAAGAGCTGCTCCTGTGGTCTTGCAACATATTTATTGCAAATAGACTGCAAGTAGGATTCTGGTTAAAAATACTCCATCAATGCCTTGGGGGTCTGTACTAGGAAGAAAACAATCTGTGGTTTTCCCCTTCTACTTTTCCTTCTACTCTTCTTTGGAGTAAGTTCTTGTAGAAAATGCTGATTCAAAATACCAGGCTGCCAGCTTTGTTTCAGTCACTGTTCCCTTTTCCCTGGCTCTCCCTTCTTGGATAAATTACTCCCCAAAAAGCTGTATCACATTTTGTCTCCTAAAACCACACTAGTATTATGAAACTGCTTTTACTGTTTTGCTTTTGCTTCTCTCCCGTGGCTTGGGAGAGAGATTTTGCTGAGGCTGTTTTCTTAGAAACAAATAAATAATCCCTTGAGCAGTAGGGATGCAAAAAGCCACAGGAGTAAGGTAAAGTTTTTATGGTTTTTTATGTTTTTATGTTCTGTTTTTATGTTACTCCTGGAGGGTTAGACTGGACAACACTTAAGGCCTGAAAAAAAAAAAAAAAAAGAGAAAAAAAGAAAAAAAACAAAGTAGTAACAGAGGGTGAGGAGAACAGGGCACAAAGTTCTCTTCAGGGAGCTGAGCAGCTGGTGAGTCATTTGTCCTCAGGGACAGAAATGAGAGCTGTTTGTCACACTAAAATAAGAAGGTGAATTTTGGGCCAGTCTGTATGGCATTGCAGCATTTCACGGCCACTGTTCTATGTTGTTTTCCTGAATTATTATGCTGGGAATTTGGCACATCCTCCCCCCCACCACCAACTGGACACCTGGCCCACATTACTCAGTTGCTCAGGAAAGAATGGGCTTGTTGTAAAATTGTGTCCTCATTAGCTGTGACCTGCAGAACATTCATCCTGCTTCCCATCACAAAAAGCCTCATCAGTGTCCTTGGTTTTCTTCTGTTAGATGATTCATACAGAGATGAAGGTATTGCTGGCTTGGCTAATGGTCACAGGAAGCTAAGGGTTGGAAGGGACCTCAAAGATTGAGTCCAACCCCCTACCAGAGCAGGGTCACCTACAGGAGATCACACAGGAACACATCCAGGTGGGCTTTGGAAGTCTCCAGAGAAGACTCCACAACCTCTCTGGGCAGCCTGTGCCAGTGCTCTGTCACCCAATGGTTTTTACAAGGTGCATCCCCCCCTTTCTGAAGTTAGGTTTGCTTGGAAAAAATATGGTGGGAGAAAAGAAGGATATAAACTGGATGACAGAATTTCATTCTTCTTCTACAGACAGTCCAGGAATGCTTAATATAGGCTTGAATCTCACAGTGTAATTGAAATCTCTTGGAAAATTGTAGAATCATAGAATGGTTTGGGTTGGAAGAGACCTTAAAGATCATCCAGTTCCAACCCCTCTGCATGAGCAGGGACACCTCCCACCATCCCAGGTTGCTCCAAGCCCCATCCAGCCTGGCCTTGAACACTTCCAGGGATGGGGCAGCCTCAACTTCCCTGGGCAACCTGTGCCAGCATCTTGCCACCCTCACATGAAGAATTTTTCCCTAATATCTAGGCTAAATCTGCCCTCTTCAAGTTTGAAACCACTGTAAAAAGCCCAACCTCAGCTTTCTTGTAGGCCTCCTTCAGATACTGGAAGGTTGCTATAAGGCAACCTCAGAGCATCCTCTTCTGCAGGCTGAGCAACCCTTACTTCCTCAGCCTGTCTTCATAGGGGAAGTGCTCCAACCACTCTTCCTGTTTTGATATTTGCACACTGTTTTCAAGGCAGGAGTCCTCCCTGCTCCTCACTAGTAGTGCTTTGTGGTGAAGCTGAGCAGAAAATGCAGAAGAAGTCAAGCCTGCCTTTCCCTGGCTGTGCTGGAATGAGAAATGCGCAATTAACACAAAACCAGATTTAATACTAAGGGTAACAGAGACTTGCAGCAGGAATGAAACTTAAACAAATCTGTTGAAAGCTATCAAGAAGAGGAAAAGCTGCTGGAAGAAAGTAGAGCCAAAGGAGCTCAGATTGGAACTGAGTGTAAGTAGCAATAAAGTGTTGGCAAATGTTCTTGTGAATAAAACCTGCTGATTTGATTTGCTGATTTTGTGTACCATTTAATCACTTATTCACAAACATCTGGTTGAGCCCAATTCTTATTCACAAGAACAAAACACAGAAGACAAAGGCATCACGGGTACATGCTTAGATTTCTGAGATATTCCCACTGGAAGTGACAGTCCTTTTGAAAAGGTTTATTTTACCTTTTAGTTTGCACAAAAGACTGTCAAACAGTTACACATGTAATGAGGGACCTCTTGAAAATGACCACCTTTGGAGACCATTTGTGAGTGAAAAGAAAGGAAGAGTCCTAACAGATGGTGTAGCTTGCACAAAAAAGGGAAAAACTGACTCAGGTGATGAAGTGACAGGTATGGATAACAGGGGCTACATGAACAGGGATGTGGGGACGATGTCACTGCTTTCAGTTGAGACACAGATTAAACTAAATTCTGCCAGAGTTTAATCACTGAATTGCAAATCTTGGGTACCAATCTATTATATAAACCTTTTAATATAGTGTGGCTGGTAGTTACAGTAAATCAAACTTGTCTAAAGTTGCAGCTATTTTGCAACCCCTTGAGAAGCACCATGGGTGTCCAGTGTACACTCTCAATTTCCAGCAGCTTTATCTCTTTAGAAGTATTCAAAGTGCTTTGTTGTTTTAACTGAGAGTGACTGGCTTTGTGCAGGTTCAAGTTTTGTACCTCTCTACTGTCCCAGATTTAAATCAAATATTGTTTGCCCTTCCATAGCAGGCACTGTATAATAATGTATATTATAGTGGTACAATGGTATGTTTCCTCAAGAAGTAAGAGCTCTTCCTGTGCTCAGAACTGTATATTTTTCTAGTCCTCGGCAGGAAAACAGGCTGTTATTTTAAATTTTGTCCTTTTTTCAGACATACTCTATGGTCTCTTCCATCCACCTGAGTCCCTGTGAGACCCAGCTCAGTGAGAGAAGTTTTATTAGGTCATCATCTCTCTCATCTTCTGTTGTGAGTTTTAAAATTTTCCCTGTGAGATATCACCTGCCCACTCTTCCCTGAGGAGTGGGAGCCCTGTGTCCTGGAGCAAGAGAAGGACACAGCAGTTCTCAAGGGAGAAAGAAGAGATAAGTCCTTGTCCTGTTTTTATCCAGGATGGCATTTCAGTTTATGATATTGGGTTTCTCTATTTCACACTTTCATTTCTCTCTTGTGTTGAGGTAAATGAAGAAAGATCTAGAGTCTACATCCTCTGTTAAATCTTTTTTTTTTTTTCCCATTCACTTTTTCCTAGTTGGCGTGGTTTCAATTTTTGCTAGCTGGGATTATAGGAGCAATTATAGCAGAAGAAAGTCCTCTTCTCTGCATAGCTCATGGCTCTCAAAGAACTGTTTTATAATTACATTGGCCAAATAGTTGCTGGCTGGGGTGGTTTGGTTCTTCTAGGTCTCATAGCTGAGTATTGAGAGCATAAAAAAGGTCTTGGGCATCTCTCTGATCTCCTTTTGCTTTTGCTCAGCTGTCCTGCCCTGTAGGGTGCTGAGGTTTGTCACTGCATTTGAGGCTTCTTTGGGTGTGTGGCAATACTGGTGAAATCAACTTTAAGTGACTTTTAGTTACCCAGAAATGTTAAATACACCTAAAAGGATTTTTTGGTGTGTGTGACTTCGTGGGATGGAAGGAGCACTTGTAGCCTTTGCTCCCCATCTCCCAGATGAATGCTTTATCCTGCAGGGAACACCACTTGGAATGCTGCTGGTCAGACATTCGTATTATCCAAATCTCTCTCCTAAGCTCCACTTTCTTCCTGAGTCCCATTCCTGAACACCCTGTTCTTCAACTTCTGTAGAAACAAACGTTGTGGCTATAGATACCAAACTGGGTATTCTGAGCTAAAGTTGTTTTTGTCCTTCACTTGCTTTCTGCCTACTTTGTTGAGCTCTGTCTTAATTTTTCCTTAAAATACCAAGGGAGATATTTATGGGAAATATTAAGTTGCATCTATTCAAACTGAGTATCCCAAATCCAGATCCTGCAAAGACTTCTGTATTTGCTTAACTATACAGAGTGGGTATCTGCCCTGGCTGCAGGAGCAGAGTTGATTCTTGAGACTGCAAGAATCTTTGCAAGCCACCATTCAGGATCATGGCTTATGAGTGTTTCCATTTACAAGTAAAAAGACTTGCAAAAATCCAGTGGAGAAAAGTATGATTCCCTCTTTTCCTCCTCAGACTGATATTTGAGTGAGTCCCAGCAATAGTTTTTATTTGTTTGTTCTCACAGGTTCCTGTGCTAAGATAATCTTCTTGGTGCTAAATTGTTTATTAAAAGCTTCATGTTCCCCTCTGCAGATGAAGAAAAGAGGCCACCTCCAACCCACAAATGGTACCTGCTGGTATTGGCTTTTGGAGTGACCCTTTCCTCTTGAAGCTTGAAGATGGTACTTTGTAAATTAATCTATTCTCAAGGTCCTGTCTAATCTACCAAGTGGGGATTGAAGGAACCTATTATAAAAAGGAAGTCCAAATGAGGTCACTTTAAATTTCATTGTGTACTTCAAGCAAAGAGAAATTATTAAAAAACACTTTTTAATGTGTTTTCTTGGAGACCAAGGGTACCAATTAGCTAGGACATGTTGTAGGTTATGAGTTCTTTTTGCTGTCAATAACTGTCATACAAGATTCATTAGTGCTCTCCCAGGCACACTTCCACAGGAATTTTATGCCTTCCATAAATTTAAGCATGAATTATCATGAGAGAAATGCACAAGGGCTCCTACTAAATAATGGGTTATAGTCAATACATTAATTTCTTTCATGAGCTGGTGAAACTAATGAAAAATAAATGGTAGGTTGTCTTGTTGGTAGTAATGCAAATATATTCTCAAATTGTTTTGGAGTCAGAGAGCAAGCATCATTACCCTTAATCTAATGTCCAGCTATACATTTGCTATCTCAATCATGAATTAATCCCAAGTTTGAACTGGTTTATTTAAAAAATATTTTAGGATATGCTAGTGTTACTCTGCTTAATCACATTTCTCTAATCAGGTATTTTAGTGTCTGTTGTTGTTTTCTGAAGATGGAAGTTGAATGCCCCTACAAATTTCATCTGATGGGGCTTTCCTATCTTTTATCTTTATTCTTGCTTTCATGAAAACTGATAATAGCTTTCATCAGGGGGTATTAGCAGCAAATCAGCAAAGTAAGAGGTAAAAACCTCACAAAAAACTTTTACCTTTGTTTCGCTCACTTTCGTATCATTATAGATTTAAAGAACATTTTATTTTTCCTTGCTACTGTGGCAAGAAATGGCAAATACATGAATTTTCATATTGATATTTTCATATCCCACAGTGCGAGTGAAATGTCATGGAAATCAGCAAAACTTTTTCCATTATTTGTATTTTTCTACTAAACATGTTGAACAAAGAGGTCATTCAAAAAGCATTTATTCACCAAAGGAACAATGAGACAGACAAGTCAGCTTCTCAAATCTGCAGGAAAGGAGAGCTGGGGCTTAAGGAGATGGTCAGCAGGAGAAACAGCAGAAACTCCAGCAAGCAGTTGTGTCCATGCCTGGTACAGAAATAGGTGTCTAAAAATGGTTTAGTTGGGAAGTGAGAAACTGATTTTTCATCCCCACTGGTACTGAACTCAGGACCTGTGGGAGGCATTGCCTGGTGTGTATCCATGGATATCCAATACTTATGCTGGAGGACTTCATTTGTCCCAGAGATTTTAGAGCCTGATACATGAACTGAGGCACTGATTTAAGTGAGTTCAATCCACCTCTATCAAATGATTGTTGGGGCTGATATTCTATAGCACTTTAGGGCACTGTGTTTTATCAGCTGCCTTGAATAAGCAGCAGTGTTAGCAAATTAAATCTGATATTGTCCAAAGGGTCAATTGGACCAACTTTTTCATATGGGACTTAATAATTTGGTGGGACTGCTTAAGGATAAAAAGCAAGAGTAGTTTCACACCTTGAGCAGAAGTTACCCACCTGCCGATGTTTACCCTGATGGAAACAGTAGAGATCTTCTAACAAGGAAACTTTAAGGTTTGCTTTGTATCATCCAGGGATGGACTTGGGATTCTCAAATGCCCCTTCTGGTCAGGAGGGATGGGAAAGACAGTAAATTTTCAAGACTGTAAGAAAACAGAAGAGCAACACTGTAGGTGTTCTTATAGGTTTATAGACTGCTCCTAGAATTAATTTGGCCTTAAGTGGAACACCAGTTTTACCAGCACTGGTGGCTGTTTGGTACCAGTTGTTAATAGTTATGGCACCTACTCTGTTTGCAAGCATGTGATAAAGCTGGAGATACCTAATGGTTCTGCTGTTACTGCTTAGATAGAACTAGGAAGCATCCTCCCAAATGTGATTTTGATGCTGTGAGAGAGGAGGTAGGCACTTCTGCTGTAGATCATGCAGGATTATTGATTTTGAATGCAATGTACACAGATTTTGATAAACTCCAGGGCTTTAAGAGGATTTCCTGTACTTGAAGTCTCTTGTCAGGTTTAATCAGTCTTGAAACAACTTTCAAGAATATATCTTAAGCTATTATTGAACCCAGGAAGTGGAAAACTAAGAATAAAAAAAAAAAATCCTCAAAGAAGCCTAGGCAAGGGTGGGAAGGAACAAGATTTGAGATAAAGGGACTTGCTCAAGACCATCTGGGAGAGCAGTAGTGATGGCAAAGCTTCTGTCACCTGAATCCCAGACCATGGCTGTGTTTGCTGTTTAAAGTAGCCTCAGAAAGAGGAAATATTGGTAGCAAGGCTTTTCTTGCACCTTATTTTTCCTTCCCTTTTTCTGGCCCTTTTCTAGGTCTTTAGAAAGCAGTTAGGACAAAAATTTGAAAATCCTTTGTATTTCTTTCTCAATTTTTCCTTCTTCACTGTTCTCTTCTTATTTTGATGCGGTAAGACTCCTCCCAGAACATTTAGAGACTTCCCAGGCCTTTGTAGGGAAAGTCTTCATACTTTTCATGACTTGAATTATGCCACATTAGCTGTTCCACACAGACATTGCAATGATTGACAGCATAAAAATGATACACAGCCACAATACTCACTGAAGAAAGATGAACAGCTTCTATGGACCTCAAAGAACAGAAGGAGATAAATGGAGGCAGGAAAATAGGTCAGTTTTGCCCCAGATGCATAGAATATACAAAGGGCATCTCTTCTGCCAAATTCCCTGTTGTATGTCGAGGAGAAAGGCTAAAAGTAAGTGTGTTGTGAGTGTACAAGTCTCTTTTCTGTGAAGACTGCTTTGGCCTCCTGCTGTGAGTGGGTGTTTATGCTGATCCCAGGAGACAATTCATGACAAAAGGATGGATGTTCATGGTGCTCTTGCTCAATTCTGAGTGTCCTTGACAAGTTGGGAGATTAATGAGTTGAATGCAATGTGAATGTGCCAGGAGGGCATTTGTTCTTTGGCAATATTAAGAATTTAAAAGGAGGAGGCATTGGGTGTAGGTGTGTCTAGACACTTGTAGGATGCAAAGGTGTTGGGGGATCAACAAGACTGAAAAATTAGAAGTGTATAAAGGGGAGTTCCCAGGGTTCCTCTTGGGCACTCCCACAGCACTGTGCCACCTACCTAGAGATCAGAGCTACATAACCATTACTACTGACTCCTGCCATTTTCTGAAGCTGATAAATTGAAAAGGGGACTTCTTTCAAGGCTCGTGGGTGTTGAGGACTACTAAATGATGTACTGGATGCTGAGGAGCTCTGTAAGGTAAACTGTGGGGCTGAGGAGTTACTGAGTCAAGCTGCCATGGAATTGAAGGTAGGAACTAAGACTACCTAAAAAAAAAAATGATTGAGAAATTCCTTTTGCAATAGTGAGAGCTGCCAGGGCCCTAAATACGTCAACAAACTTTGCATATCTTCTGGCTTGGGTGTTTGCTGTCAGCTCTGACTTCCTGGAAGAGCTATGGGGAAATCTCATCTGGAACCTTTTGGTTCAGATGTTTGTAAGCTTGAAGCACCTTGCCTTTGGGTCTTGCTTCACATATGGTAGAGGTGTGCCTGTGCCCTATCAGGTACCTCACTTGTCCTAACCTGGTCTTGCTGACTTGGCTTCTTGGCTTGACCTGCTAACCTTCCTCTGATCACTGTGGCTGGCAGCATGGACCTTCTCTGCTCTTCTTCTTGGCACTGTGAGCTTGTTGAGGAGGTTGCTGCCCTGTCTGGCTCAGGGTCACCCTTGGCTCCTGCCTCATTTGCTGCTGTGAGGGACAGAAACTTGGCTGCATCCAAGCCCTGAGGATTCAGGATTTGTGCCCTCTGAGGGCTCCTGTGCTCTACCATTTGGTCCCAGATGGCTCGACTGAGAGAAGGAAGCAAAACTTGAGGTATGTGTCCAGTCAGCTTGGCTCTGGGACACCTGGGGATGCAAAGTGTGATCTGCTGTCTTGTGTCAGCTGGGATGTCCCAGGAACTGCCCTCAGCAAAAGTTGGGGGCCCATTCCTGTCTTGTGTGGTAACGTGTGTATGGAGAGTGGAAAATGGGGTAGAGGAGCAACGATATTTCTCTGGTCTGTTTAGCAGTTACCTGGGAAATGCTCTGGCTTTGTGTCAGGGGGTCTTCTTGTAAGAACTGACCTCTGCAATGATAATGCTGCCATTTGCTAAAATCTGTTATTCTTCAATGCAAACCCCAAGTGTGTAAATGCTGAAGGTTTTGTATTTGATCTTGTTAATGACCCTACATGAGATTTCTCTCTGCCCTTCTCGTTCTTTGGATTATTGAAAGTCCTATGTTCAATTGCACTCAAAGAACTGCTGTTCTTTTTTTTAGAAACAGGCATGTTGGAGGCATCAGCAGTTACATTATTAAATGTAGTGTGACATACCATTAGTGTGCATGTGAATGTTTATTCTCTTCCTGATACCTGTAACTGAGCAAACATGTCACGTGTGTCCTGCTCCCTCCAAGGATGAGTGGGAAATTCCCTTTTCCCTGTGTTTTGGCAATGAAGTCCTGTCTTTGCTGGTGTACTCTGATGTCAGCAGCACCAGAGCTGGGCTTGCTGTTATCTTATGTATTTTCACCATAAGGTCTTTACATCTGCTGAATTTGCTCCTCCAGCAGTGGCTGTGCCCACCGACAGTGGTTTGGTCGATATCACTGAGTCCATGCCCCTGTGTGCTAGGAACAGGAAAGAACATAGCAGTATTTCTTATGCCTGAGCACTGTGTGTTGAGCTGATGTAAATGTATGGTATCTAGAACCTAATGTGGCTCTTGAGACCTCACTTGAGTGTCTGCACAGTTCAGCTGACTAACACTTGAGCAACCTGGTTTAGTGGGAGGTCTCCCTGCCCATGGCAGGAGGTCTCTTCCAACCCAAACCAGTCTGTGATTCTCTAAGAAAGTATGAATTACATATCTACTAGACACCACTGTCTAACCTCACAGGCATTTCCACACCTAGTTGAAAGGATGGGGGATGTTTCCATTTAATTGCCATTCAGGCCAAAAGAAGGTAGAACCTCATTGTAGGATATTGTCTGTGGCTGCACGTGTGCTGTACCTCAAATATTTGGTAGTATTGATAAAGGAACTGGTTTTGGAAGACAATCTGGGATAGGCAACGGGGTAAGGAAGAGTCAGGTGAATGTGTGGACCTTGTAGTTCTACACATTTCAGCTTGAAGGGTTTTGAAGTTTATCTTTTGAATAAAACTGTAGTGTGGTTTATGGCTAAATCTAGATCACACTAATCAGGGTAGAGTTCAAGGCAAGACAGTATTTCCCATTATTTATAAGCAAACCTGCACAGTTCTATGAAGATTCCAGCTGTGAAAAGACAGAATACTATTGAAGGGCTACTTGATATTTCCTACAGTATTTAAACCTGTGCTCTCAGATATAGCTGCATAAAGTCATAACCTGGAAAGCAGTAATGCTGGGGAGGTCTAAAATCAAACAAGGCTGTACTCACAACTGAACAGCTGGCCATAAATTCCACAGCATTAATTCTCTCACAAATCAAATACAATGGAACAAAGGTCTTTTCACCAATTGTTTCTTGACGTGTAAAGCATGAGAGTAATTCCATATGATCATGCAGTGTCTTTATAGGAGCTGTTTTAATCCAGAATCATTAGATGTGATACTGTGTGTTAATGGCAATTAGTTTTCTTCTACTGCTAAGGGTTCATCATCTACCATTGACATTAATTATTCTGTTTTGGCTCATTGACTTGCAAAATCACTAAATGATTCCTTTGTTACAACATACCATATTCAAAGAATGTGTTTGATGGAAACACAGGTCTACCCATCATCTTCATATTACTATCAAGAATTTGTCTTCTACACTGGAATCAATCACTGTGGAGAAGAATTGGAGAGAACAGGATTTTTTTTTGCAGATGGCTTTCAAAAGAAATTAAAGTTGTTATATTTAGAGCACGTCTGCTTGTCACTCATACTTAACTATCTCACAGTAGAGGGCAGAAGTGAATTCTTTTCAATTTACAATTCTCGGGCTTGTGAATTGAAAAATCGACATCTGCCCTACCTAACTTGGGAAGGATCCACAGCAAAAGGTCATCTTTTCAAAATGAATGTGTTATGTATTACACCTCATTGTATTATTATTTTCAGGTTTTATGTTGGCTGCTGCAATAGTTTTTTGAGCTCCTGATAATCACTGATGTGGTTATACTCACAACAGCCTTGTGAAAAAAGTGAAGTCCTATTATCTTTTGTTCTTATCTAGAAAACTCATTTACAACAAATCTCATGGACTTCTCTGATTGCATAAAAAGTCTGTGACAAAGTTGTTGAATTACTGTGCAAGTGCCTGGACTCCTGGTTATGTCATTATAGTGTCTGCAAGGTGGGACTCCACTGCTGCTTGGAAGGATGAAGGTGCAGGTTTTGCTTTCTTTCTCCCTGTGTGTTTTCTGATTTATTGCTGTAATTTTTTGACATACTAAGGTTCATTTTAATGCTTTGCCAGCTTTCTGAATTAAGAGGCACTTATAAACCAGGGAGACACTTAACAAAAAACAGCAGTCATCTGGTACTTGACAAAAAATAGAGCAGGAATTCCAGAGAGGCAGCTGGAGACAGTGCCTCTTATTGTTGTGGAAATCATGAATTTGGGTTGCACAATGTAAATTAGATACCTGCTTTGCTTTGTCTGAAGACAATGAAAAGCAAGCTCTTTCCTTATGTTTCCAAGATGTTTCCTTGTGTTCCTTTTTAATTTCTTGGAGCAATGTCAGATGGGTTTTGGTGAACAGCACTATCCTAGCTTGCAATCAAAATCTGTGGGATTCATTCCTAAACAGTGAGAATCTAAGAAACAAACCCCTTTGGGACTACAGTTTGTACAAGGAAGGAAGAAGAATATGTGAGGTATGACTTAGGTGGCAGTGAAGGGGTCTTAGACTGATAGAATCACACGTCAATTTTATGGTTATGAGCATCGTGTTGGAAATAATTATTCAGGATGGGAACAAGGGGTAAAATCATGAAATGTAGGACTCTAAATGTTCTCTCAAAGTAGATGAGGGGCACGTTACCAGCAAAAACAAAACCAGCAAAATTTTGCTGAAAGTACTTTAAAAATGGACACATCAAGCCCAGTGCATAATAACTTTGTCTCTAGAAGTTGCAGTCTGTGAATGCCAGGGAGCTTGGAGCAGGAGTACCTGGGCAGTATTCCAGTAGAATAGCTGAGTGACTTCAGGAATGCATTGGGCACTAGAAGTTGTATAACGTGGTTTTACAAGATGAAGATAACCGAGAAGAAAAGATGCTCTGGAGCAGAGGGCCTGGGTAAGGGAAGGTTAGCAGGAAACGTGGCTCTGCAGGCTTTGAGAGACAGCCTAGGATTAGAAGCCAAGTTGTCCTAAAAGGGGTGGGATGGGTGTTCCAGTGGGGAAAAGGCAGCAGCTGGGGGCATACTGGGAAGTTGCAGTAGGGGCAGTCTGGGAGCAATTTCAGTGCAGGAGCCTCCCCTTTCATTAAGAGCAAATGGGGCTCCTTGGAGAGTCTATTGGCTGGGGAGCAATGGGGTGAAGGAGGTAAGGGGGAAACTAGAGGTGACTTCCTAAGCCAGAGGAGGGCTTGGTACCTGTTTAAAAATGTACTGGGGCTGTGCCTATATTGAGAGTTCAGAAACTCAATGCTTCTGTTCTTTTTTCATATCAGCAAATTATTTAATTCATGTGTTTTGGGGGATTGAAAATTTCCATTTAACTTTAGTCTGCGTTTTTCATTGGCTCTTCAACATTTTTTTTTCTTTAAATAAAAAAAACCTGTTACATTTTCCATTGGCACGAGGTGATATTGTGAGTTATGTGCATTTGCACGAGGTGCTCTGTATTTTTTAAGTTTTTGAAGACTGCCTCTTTGTTTTTATGCCTCCTAAACTACCTGTCTGCTGGTGAGCTACCATAAATATAGTGTTCCCACTTGAAGGAAGCATGTGACTGATGTAATGTGAGAACCTGAGCCTCTTCATATTCACCTCAGTTTTATACCAGGACAACTCGAGGGACTTGTCCAAGTCAGCTCCAGCTCAGGCTGAGTATCTCTTCAGTTTGTGATGGGAACTGTGTAACAGGATTTAAAAAATCACCTTCCTAGCTTTAAAATAAAAACAAAACAACACCCAACAAAGACAATAAAACTTTTCGTAATGAAATAAGCATAGATCAGTTGGAATGCCTGAGAGTAAAAATGTGTCTGTCTCTCTTCTTATTATGTTTTGCTCTTTTGCTTAACCATCCATTCATTGCATTTCCCCACTGCAGAAACCCAGCCCAACACTTCTGCTGACTGAACAGAGGGTCAGATCAATGCAGGGCAAATTCTTGCTGATGAGATTTTGATTCTTTGACATTTCCAATCAATGTTTACTTAAAAGGCATGGGGGGAGTCTGATGTTAGCAATCCAGTTCTCAATTGTTTCTCAAGGAGGTGAGGCAAATATTTCTCTCTTTTTTTTTTTTAATGGAGGTCATAAATTTGTGTTGCTCAGTGTTAATTAGCTCCTAAATATGCCATCGGTTTGCACCTCAGTGAAATCTTGTTCTTGTTTGTGTTGTTATTACTTTTCTTGAAAGAATCAGTTTATTCTACTAGACAGCCTCCATCTCTCTTAATTAGTTACTTTTCCTAATTTAGTTCCATGGCAGAGACTCTTTGAAAAAGGAACTATCCTTGCATGTGTATGTCATGCAACCTGAATTCTTATTAAGCATCAGAGGTGTGTGACCAGGGCGTGTGTTATGCCACTCTTCATTATGCTTTGCAAACATCTAATTTCTGGGGTTTGCACTTCCCTATTATTCACCAGACTTTACCAAAGCAGCAGCTCAGAGGTGAAACCTCTTGTTTCCTGGAGGTAGCTGCTCCAATGTTGAAAAATTCTTTCTTGTCCTGTCAGGAAGAGGAATTTCTGACAATAGTTTGTCTGTGCCCATTTAAATCATATCCTACCTCTGAGAGGGCTGGAATGCCAGGAGGCATTGAGCTAGGACATGTACAATATGGATCACATAGAGGTATTTGCTATTGTATCAGAGACACCAATACCTTCTGTACTGATGGCTACATTTTGAGATATTTCATTTTTTTCCAAAAACTATTTATTAGTTGCCTGTTCTTAGGACTGCATCCTCTTTGGATCCAGAGTGTGTGAAGTCATTTAGACTTACTACATTGTGTAACAGTGTTAGCACCTACCTGGAGGCTTAACTCTAACCTTGAATTTCAGCAAAGAGCTAAGAGTCTAGATGGCAAAGACTGGAGTGCTTGACTCCCAGAGCCTGTGTTCTGCATTAGGTCTCCTCCTGGCATTCTGCAGCAGTGGGAACTGGGATGGTTCCTGCCTTCTCCCTGTCAAACAGGAAATTTTGAGCCACTCATTACAGCTGCTGCAATAGCCCTTTTGAAAAGGGCTTGTCACTCCTGCCTGGCAGTGGAAGGCCTGTACTTAAAAGTTTTATTTTAAAATAAAGTTTAAGTCAAGGTCTGGCACAATAACTTTCAGTTAGTTACAAAGGAATTTGCTGGAGGCCAGCATTTTCAGAACAGGCAAACCAGCATTTAGGAAATCTGTCTAGCATAAGGTTGCTCAGAAATGCAAGGGGAGAGCTGTTTCACATGCTCCTTCTCTGGCCTGCCACCAAATTTTCTTGACACTGGAAACCCTCTGCATAAAAGGGAAAAAGCCAAGTTTAGGCAGCCGCAAAGTAACAGTCAGAATAGTCAAAAAAATTGTAATGAATCACCAGTTCTGTTTCTGGAGGAGATAAAAGAAAATCCAAATCTAATGAAATTGAAGCAGAGTAAAATAAAATGCCTTTAATACAGGGTAATAATATGCATTTGCCTTTTCTATCATGATTTATAGGGTCTTAAATGTACTTCCAATTTCTGTTGTTTTTATTTTTTTCAGTTTTGAAAAACTTATCGATTGAACTTGGCTTTGAGAATAATGTCATGCAGCTCTGCTCCCAACAAGAACCATGCTTTTTATTTAGATGCAAATATTCAATAAACTCTTTTTGTGCTGGCTTTTCTGCCCTTCAGGGTAAGTCAGTCTCCAGTACAATTAATAGCTAACCAAAAATGAAGGATACTTGTTGGAGAACTTGGTGGAGGAAATGAGTCTCAGAGAATGCTGCAAATTGCTCTGGTAGTATCTTTTCAGAAACATAATACTGAGCTGCAATTGAAGTCAATTATAAGCTTTTTTCTACTTTGATCCTTATAGCAATTTTTTTTTTCTTTTGCTAGTATGCATACCCCCCAAAAAAAGAAATGTAATAAGATGCCTAAATTGCTGACTGTCTTGTGGGCAATATTGATTGGGCTCATTGATGCTGTGTTATCTAAGACTAAATTGGCATCAATTTTTTTTTTTTTTCCCTCTGAAGCTTGAAGATTTTGTGTTCTTTTTAATTGTTGGAGGAAGGTCAGCACAGACTGTACCCTCTGGCTTTTAATCTGGGATGGAAATGTCCTAAATGAATAGAAAGCTGCACGTCAGCAAAATGAACTCTTACTGAAAGCAATATGTAGGCTTCTCATGTTTTGCCTTTGTGATGACATAAGCTCTGACCTTGGCCTCTATCTTTTTGCAAGAGTAACATTTGTTCCCTTCAGCCTCATAGCAGCACCAGTGGCAGGAGCTGTGCACTTGCATGAGCAGCTCCTGACCTGCTTCAATTTGCAGCACTGGTTGGAGAAAGAGAATATTTTTAATGTTAAAGTGCTGGTTTTTGTAATTTCTCAGTGAAAGCATCCAAGCTTCTGTCTTTATACAGTCAAAATGTAAGTGGAAAAGACATCTATGGTTAGTTTTTAACAGGGTGAATTAATTTCTTTGCCCATTTGGCTGTTGCTGTAGCCAATGTGGCAGATGGAGAGCTGAACTTGTGGGTAGGACTATTCCTACAGCCTAAAGGACTTTCTGAGGTTATCCTTTCTTTTTTTCTCAGCTGTGACAGGCAGGAAACAGAACTCCTCTGTGACATCTGTGTCTTAAAAAAGGGGGAGCAGGGGAGAATGGATGCTGTGGGGAGAGGACTCCTGTTTATTTCTCCCTGAATGTTCCTTAAGGCCTTGGCTGTGTCCTGCAACCCAGATCTGTGACATGAGAGAAAATAGGGATAAAAAATCATCACTTGTAAGCAACTGGCAGGATGGAACTGTCAGCACAAGCTGTGTTGGGCCTACCTGTGAGAAGTGAATACATCCCAGAGAGATCCATATCTCAGTGCCAGGCAGTGAGGGATCCTGTGCTGGTGCACTCTGAGAAAACATTGATTTTAGTCTGTACTTCTGAAATTATTTCAGAGCACTTAGATCTGTGGTTGAATGCAATCAGGTTGAATGCATAGGGATAGAAGTTTATTTTCCTTCTACCTGAGCTCACCAAATAATCTGAAAAAACCTTAAGCCCATTTCCCTCAGGGCTTTGGCTCATGTTTTCTTGTTGAGATCATGAGCAGAAGAATAGCTGCCCATCTGTTAGGGATGCAAAAGAGGTGAAATACATCTGGTCCTTTGATTTCCCTAACTCCCCCCTCAAGTTCTGCATGTCCTGAGGAGAAACAAATTTAGTTTTCCTCTTTAAACCTCATGAAAGAAAGTGAAAACAAGGAAAGTGGAACAACTGGAAAACTTCTCAGCATATGAAAGAGTAATTGGAAGAGAAAGCAGACCTGGGGACACTGCTGTGACCCTGAAAAAAACTGGGAAGTGTTACTGATCTCTTTTTGCAGAGGTCTGTGTGAACAGTCTCCAGCTGGGTGAATTTAGATCTTTCTCTCTTCCAATCACGAGATTTCACTTCAGTTGTCCCCAGTGGCTCAGGGACACTCTCAGGAAACTTTTCATAGGGAAATTTTTCATTTCTCCAATTTGACCATTTGCCTTTGACAATAAAACTTAGGCAGCAGTTGATGAGATGTCACAAGGAAACACAGAACACATTGGGCAGAATGCTGTCAGTGGTTTGCATCTCATTTTTTCCTGCAGCCAGGGAAAGCAGTGGAGCAGATATAAGCCCAAAAGCGTTTGTGTGCATTTTGTACACAGAATAATTGAAAGTTAAACTCCGTTTATCAGACATGAATCAGCCATGAGGAATATAAGGCACCTATATGATGTTTGTGGGAGTCTGTACCAAATCTGTGTGTGAAATCTCTAAACAAAAAGATTAATAAAGACTTAATACGGTGCTGTTTTATCAGAAAGATTGTGTGGCAGAGTTTGTGCTTTTTGCACGTGGTTTGGGCTTGGAATATGCAGGTGGAGTTTGAGATATTTATTGGTTATGGAGATGGCTGTCATTGAGGAAGTACCCTGTATGAAGCAAACCTAAAAAGCATGTGATTGCCATGTCTGGCTTTAGCAGGTGGAAGAAAACCCACTACCTCTAGCTCTCCATCCCACAACCTCCAGCTCTCCATCCCACCAAAGTGGGTCAGGTCCCTTTTCATCTTCCCTCACATCCCTTTCTTGTTCCCTGAGCTGGAGGCCAGAGGGTTGGCAGTCTACAGAGGCTGGTGGGGAGATTCACAGCCCAGCAATTGGGGGTCACTTGAGGGGCACATCATGGGGACAGGCACACTGGGGTTCTGGCTAGAAACCAAATTTGGGGTAGCCTTGCTCCATCCTCTCTGTCTTTGTTTGGAGGAAGTTCTTGTGATGTTTGGGCTTTGTATGCTGCAGGGGCCAGAGCTTTTGGAGAAAAACAGGTATTGAAGAGGGAGCTTGGTGGAGAGAAGCAGTGTGTTTGTGTAATAAATCTTGGTCCCTTTTCCCTCATTCCCTGGCATGGTTGTTTCCAGAGGGACCCATAACTGTGCGAGGTGCCTGCATGCACTGCAGCACTGCTGCGGCACTCCCAGGCTAGGAAAAACTGAATGGTGGCAATAAGGGTTTACTGCAGAGATGTTCTTAAATGGTTATCTCAGGCATTTGTTTGCAGGGGTTTTCAAGAAGAATTGAAAGAAAGAAACCATTCCAGTTCCTTAGGAAAGAGAGAGTGGTCTAATTTGTTTAGGGAACAGGTTTACCTTTTTTCAGAGCTGAGCCTCGTTCATGCATAGCAAGAATTTCCTTTCATTTGTGCAGACCTCATTTTGGAGGAAGTTTTTCTTTGGTGATGAGTAATATTTTGTTCATGTTTTGTTGTGCTATGCTAAAGCAAATGTAGTTATTTTCTGCTGGACAAAGAACTAGAGAGCAACTTATGTTTTCAAATATCCCAGTTCAGTGGAACAAGGGAAAATCTGCAGAACTCTCTCACCATTAGCAGGAACCTTGGACTGGAGCTGCTCACTGGGAAGTTTGATGCTGCTTTACTCTTTCTTCTTGCAACATTTATGCCTGGCTGGCTGCTTCCAGCAATAATAATGCTTTCCCCTTCTTCCTCTACCACTGAGCTGGAGGTGGCTATGCTGGTATCCTTGGAAGATCAGGCAAAGCTCACACCCTCCAGAGCAGCTTCTGCACCCCTGCCCTGTGCCACATCTCACCTATTAGCCAGGCCTTGGTCAGAGTTCACCCTGCTGGATCTTAACCCACTTACTCAGCACACCTGACACCAGATGCATGCATTTATTGCTCCACAGTGTTAAGGTTTGACATCACATATGGCCCTTCTTTTTCTCTTTGAGGCTGTGCTTAGGAGACATGGATTTGGTTTTCCTTTCCTGCAACAATTTGAAAGCAAAAGGCTTCACATAGTTAATAGTGTTCTTCTGTCCCGTAGCCTTTGGGAAATGAGATTTTTTTGGCACGTGGGAAAATCAGACCTTCAAAGAGACTGCTGTGGTGTGTTCTGTGAAGCACTTTCATTTCTTTTCTTGCAGAGAACATTATGGGTCATATTGCCCTGAACTGTTCTCTTTATACCCACCTGTTGTCTTGAGCTCATTTCCTTACACTGAGAAAGTATCTGGGAAAGAATCAATTCAGAAAGTAGTCCACAGTGATGCAGTCCTTTAAGATTTTTGAAAAGTAGGCAGAAGAAATGTTTTAAGTAATACAGCTGTTCATTTTGGACTCCTGAACCTGCACCTGTAGATGTTTTCTTGCTGTTTGTTTGCTCTGTGCTTTTCTGAGCTCTCCAAGGATGCCTGGTAGTGATTTATTGCAAGGAGTAAAGTAATAGCCAGAAAAAGTTGCTTACAAATTAGCTCTCAGAGTCCTGTTGGACTGTTCTTGTATTTTTTCTGCAGTATCTCACCTGCACGTTCAGAGGGTCGATCCTCATTAGGTATTTTGAAGAGGATGTAATGTTGGTGCTGTTCCCAGCTGCTGCATGAAAACAGATACTGATACCTAATTATTGCCATACAAACACTCCATTCTATGTGGCAGTAATATAAAATGGAATAGTATTTATTAAACCAGAGGCTTGGTCCTGTTCTGAGAGGTATCTCCCTTTCTGATCCCAGTTCTGTTTGGGTGATTTTTGAGCACGTGTCATTATTGTCATTATAATTTTGTGATACAGGTAAAAGAAGCAGGATCCTTGTTAAAAATACAATCTTACCTATGACCTGGTTAAAATTTTACTTGAGTTTCTAGAAGATGAAAGGTAGTGAGTGAAATAATGAAGTCAGCTGGTGACTTTATGTTGTCATGTATCCGTGTAGTAGTTTGAGGACTGGTGATGGGTTAATTTCCTAATTACAGTCCATCTCTTTGAAATAATTTCTATTAATCAAACTAGAAGCCATTCATGAGAATGATACAGGGCACAAGCAAAAGAGTTTCGATGCAGAAAACACTGTGTATCAACATAAATAAGATAAAAAGTAAAACCAAACCAGCTGTGACATATTGACAGTAATACAGAAATATATCCATCAATAAGCTGACCAGGTGGTCTCCAGGAGTCAGAGACCTGGTACGAAGTGTCTGTAGATTGCTGCTAGTGATCCTTCCTCCTTTTTGCTGTTGCCACAATGTTGTATTATTTGACAGAAGAATAATTTCCAGTGATGTGCTCTTGTTGAGAAATATATACCCTGTAGTGCATTTCCCCACAAAATTCAGAACCTGCATTTAATGGAGTAAAGGACTCCATAAAATCAAGGAATTTTCAGTAAAGAAATGTTGCTTTTTGCATAAAATACTCAAACGTGCTTTTGATGCACATGAATTCATATATAGGCTTTGTTGCTACCAGCTCAGCTTAATAAATGCAAATTATGAACAATTTCTTGCTAATATCAGGTAATGTACCATCTAGACGTGTTTGAACATCAGAAATGTTAATATTTTGCATTCTATTGCAAATCTGTTTCTTGACAACCTGGTAAAATACAAAATAATAGAGAGACATAAAATGTAGTTAATGTTCATTGGCAACAAATTTCTACATATGCTCTTGTCACAACTGAATTAACTTATTTGAAAAATAAAAAGGCAAACCTTCAAGTGGTTTTAAATTATTACTTGTGAGAGAGTATATCTGTTAAATATTCTAGTGGCACTTCAAGTAAAATCTGTACTGTCCTTTTCTCCACTAGATTGGCTGCAATGATAATTAACCAAAGAGAAGGAAAAAACCCATAGTATTGTCTGCTTGAAAGCTGTCCAAAAAAAAAAGGTAAGAGACTTTGAATTTCACTAGTTGTGCTTTTTGGTTGCTTCTTTGGAAGGTCATGTTTTTATCAATGAAGGGATTCTCTGAAAATGTTGAATAATCAATTCCTGTTTATTATCCTTTTACAAACCCACGAGCAATGGAAATGATTTCTTTTAATAAAAAAGAAAAAATGAGATTGTATAAGACACCATTAAAAGAGGCTTGGAAGTGCTATAGCCCAAATCTAATCTACTCTTTATGATCAATGATAATGGTTCTTTTTATTCTTGAGACATGGCTGCCATTACTTTGACTGAAACGTGTGTGAGGATTATATCCCAGAAAGCTGTTTTGCTATTGAACCCCACACAATCATGCAGTCATAGGATTTTCAGGGTTGGAAGGGACCTTTAAGATCATCCAGTTCCAACCCCCCTGCCATGGGCAGGGACACCTCCCACCAGACCAGGTTGCTCAGAGCCCTGTCCAGCCTGGCCTTAAAAACTTCCAGGGATGGGGCTTCCACCACCTCTCTGGAAAACCTGTTCCAGTATTTCATCCTTTCACCCTATTTTGTCACCCTTGTGATGAAAAACTTCTTCCCAACTTCCAATCTAAATCTTCCTTCCTCCTCTTTGAATCCATTCCCCCATGTCCTCTCACCACCTGACATCCTAAAAAGTCCCTCCCCAGCTTTCTTGTGGCCCCTGCAGATACTGGAAGGCTGCAATAAGGTTTCCTCAGACCCTTCTCCTCTCCAGACTGAATAACCCCAACTCTCTCAGTCTGTCTTCATAGCAGAGATGCTCCAGCCCTCTGATCATCCTCGTGGCTCTTCTCTGGACACACTCCAGCACATCTAACTGAAAAAAAGTGTTTGGTGAATTGAGGTAGCAAAGATTGTCCCTGGTTATTTTTGGTTCTTTAGCTTGCCTGGCTGGTTTCTGTCCCATGCACATGGGGTGGTGGAGGACCAGATGCAGGGTCAGGAATGGGATTGTGGGGTCCCTCTGGGCTCTCCTCAGGGTCCCTCTGGATCTTGGGACTGGTCCTTTGTGCGCTCTGGTTTCAATTATTTGGTTTTGCCGTGGATATTGACTTTTGTTTCTAAGATCTTTGTTTTTCTTGGTGTGTGTTAGCAACTTGGGATCCTCCAAGCAGCTGCTGCAAGCCATCCCCAGCTCTGCTAACAACCGAGCTACATTATCCTACAGTCTCTAGTGTACACTGCTCATACAGTTTGCTCACACATCTGCAAACTGAGTAAATAACCCAGACATTTCCATGGCAGGTGTAAAAGCTCCATAGAGTTTCTCAGATTAATTTAAGGCTTCTCAGCAGAGCTGGTAACCCCCTCCTGTGTTTTCCTCCCCTAGCCCGAGGGCTGGAAGTAGAAGTGGGACAGGGAATGATGCCAGGAGAGGTCTGAAAAACTAGGTCTCTGATTCATGCTCCCTGAGGTGTCCAGAAGGACCTTGGAGACAGTGACTGCTCTCCAGCCCTTGGAGCAATGTGTGCTTGTCCACTACATTTAGGCCAGGAGCTGCCCTTAATAAGTGGGAACAATCTGTCTTCCCTTAAAGCTTCATCTCAGTTGCCACCAGCCATGGAGTGACTTCACCCAGGCAGCTTCTGGAAATGATGCTCATCCTTTCTCCCCAAGTGGTTTCAGCACCAGTCATAGGACTATTGTTATCTGGTTGGTTTTTGTGTGTACATTACATACCCAGTCTCTTCAGATTGTTTCTCTGTTTTCAGCCTTTTGTGTTGAAGCATCTTCTTTTTTTTTTTTAATGGTACATATTATTTTGCTGAGATGAAGAGCATCCCATAGGAGGTTTAGGACACCAGATGTATGTGATGGCAAATCTTCATGCTGCTGCAGGATGGCAGCACTGCAGAGGTGGATACTGGCTGTATTGCTGCCAGGATAAAGAGCATCCAAAAAGTGATAAATATATTCTGCTTTTCTCAAGTGGGTTGCCTGTAGACCTGAAAGCCATCCCTCTCTGTAATCTCCCTTTATATTAGAGATGTTTTCTTCCCCTGGCTTGTATTAAAATCCTAAGTCATGTAACATAATTATACATGGAAATTTCTTTCATACCTCCCATCTCTGAGCATGTTAATACGTCAGCCTAGTTAAGGATGTTTCAGATGTTTTTCTCTTCCCTAACAGTGTTAGTAAGGTACTTAAATGAGCAAAGCTCCACAGTGCTGCTGCATAGGGATTTATGCAGATTTTTTTTTAATCTTCTTGTTGCTCTTATGACTTCATATGAAATGGCTCATGAAGGAGACCAGGTGCAAAGTGTCCATAGACAGCACATAGAGTTTAGGCTCACAAATCCACAGGGAAATGTTATGTTACCCCCTGTTAGCATAAGCAGTTTTACAGCTGATGTAAAATAAGACAAGGATTCAGATAACAGTTCACAGATGCTGTTCCTAGAAAAACAAGTTGCAAAAGACTTTTAAGGATATTAATTTACCCTGTATTTGCCTGTAATGCCATTTTGAAATTGAAGCAAAAAGAATAGCAGGGTGAGCTACTAAAAAATTCAGCTTTCCAGCTGGCAGGAAAGGTAGTGGGAGCTGACTTCCACAGGCACTACTGTCTTCTGTTATGGTTCTTCTTACAGTTTGGCTTAATCAAAGAGCACAAATCTAACCTGGAAATGTCTGTACCAGTGCAGCATGCTTCTCTTTCCTAGGTTTATCTCCAGTAATGTTAAGATGTAAGATTTATCTTCCCGTGTAATCTTTTTGCAGGTGGCTGATTTAACTAATCCATGCAACAAAGGCTGGTAGGCAGCCTGGTGTTTCAGTTTTGAAATGGTGCTGGCACAGATTGCAAGGGAAACAGGCAGGAAGGTTTAAACATCCTCAGGTCACTTTCAGGCTCTTCCTCAGGGCCTTGTTTCTTAATTCAAACAACCAAGTCTTCCCCAGTAAGGCATCACAAAATGAATTGTCTTTCCTCAACCAACACAGATACTTGTTGTCTCACTCCCTTGTCTGCCTGGGGCTGATTCCAGGGGTCACCTTCCCCTTCTGACCCTGCCAGTGAGTCCCTTACAAAGTAGGAACAACCTGGCCCCACATCTGGGATAGGCTGGAAGGAGAGTCACTGGGTTTTAAGAGGCCACACTGTGAGTGTGTACAATGAATGTGATTATATTGGTATGGAAATTGTAGAATCATAGAATGGTTTGGGTTGGAAGGGACCTTAAAGATCATCAAGATCCAACCCCCCTGCATGGAAAGGGACACATCCCACTAGGCCAGGTTACACAAGTTTCATCCAAGCTTGCCTTGAACACTTCCAGGGAAGAGGCATCAACAACCTCCTTAGGCAGGGATACTATTCCAGTATCTTACGACTCCCAGGGTGAAGAATTTTTTCCTATTTATTTAAATCTCCAGCTATCCAGCTCTGGGGCTGAGAATTATTCAGGAGGAGTTATGTCTTCTTCCTTGATCAGGAAGGGCTTTTCCATTTCATGGAAGGACAGCTCAGCTCCTAGCTTAGGCAGTAAATCATGTCCTTGATTTTAGGCCATGTTGGTGTCCCCTTGGGTTTTCCTTTTCATGCTGAAGTTGGTTCTGTTGTAAATCTACCACTTTCTGTAGATGAAAATCATGAATTTGGTTGGGGAATGTCATTATGACCGTGTGCCTTTAACAAACATGACAATGTATAACTAGGCCTGCAGTAATTAATTACTTGGACTCTCTTGTACTTAACTAATTACCTGAGGATATTTATAGCCTGTTCAGCAGCAGCAGAACTGGCATTATTATGTTAAAAAATGAGTGTTTGTAGGAATGTTCCCAGTGTAAAGAGTGTTATCATAATGCTGCATTTCAAGAACAAATGCTAATACAATTTTTCTGTTGAAATAATTTAATTCCAGCCCTTCTTGTTCAGAAAAGTAATGCATTTAGTCCAACCAAATATTCCGAAGTCTTTCATAACAAAATTGTAGAAGTTAGAGGTGAAAACTCTGCCTATTCCTACAGTCTGCTTCCTCTCCCCTGCAAGATTGATTTGTCTAGAATATATGCTGTTTTTTGTTACTGCAGAAGTGTTTTTCTCTGGGTATTGCAGGCAGCACATTAAAATATGGCACTACTGAAACAGAGCTTTTGATTTTATTTAGTGATTATTTTGTACAGCAGATAATCAACTCTAATGTTAAGCATGGCAAGCAAAGAACTGGGAATTCTCCTTTCTCTGGCTTGGAGATGCAATGTGATCAGATGTTGCCAGTGGGAATTCAGGTGGACATGTAAGTGCAGAAGTGCAATGTCCTGCCTGTGTGTCCTGCTGCCCTGACATCCATGGCACCAAGTCCATCATCTGCCCAGCAAGATCTGTTGTTGATGTCAGTGATGAGGAAAAAAATCTAATAGCTGCTTAAAATTCAGCAGTCTTATGTTGTAGATGAAGAAGGGAATGTGTTATTTCTCCAGTTATTATTACTGGTGTCCAATGTAGCTGTATTTTCAGACCTTGTCTTGACAACTTGACTTGGCTCTCCCAAGGCTGGGGTGCTGAGGAAGGTCTGAGCATAACCCAAGTGGTGGCTCAATGAGCTACATTGGCACAAACTGGCAGAAAAATGGAAGGAAAGGGGTACAGAGGGCTACAGGAGACTAAGGCAGGGAATAGAGAAATGGTGGGGATGAAATAACAATAAATTGTCCTTTAATAAGGGCCAAGCTACCAGAGAAGCTGGGGCAGGTGCTGGTTGAGTCAGTCTGTGTGCAGAGTCTTTGTTTTGGTGTTTAAGCCCATAGTGCCCCAAACCCTGATTTTCATGGGTGAAATGTCTCCTGCTGTCACTCCCTCAGCTCCCACAGGCAGAGAGTGGCTCTGATTGGGGCTGTACAGTTATTGCTCCTTTACATGGGGTCATCCACACATTCTGAAGGTTAAGGGTGAATTTTTCTGTGTCGTTTAAGCATTTACTTGTTGGTTCAGGTATATCTGCCTGGACTTGATAAAATAGCAGCAATTAGTATCATCTTTCTGAGAAACAGGAGTGATCTTATCAAATTTGGGGAGGAGGTTAATGCTAATGCAAGTTATTTGTATGGCTTCGCATTGAAGAATTTCAATTTGCAGCATGGATAGTTCAATTTCTGTTTAGGGTGCAATTCCAAAGCTGTATGATTACAGTTAAGGGGTATCACAGAACTGGTGAAGCATTAGGCTAGGAAAACACAGGAGATATTTTGTGCAAACATTTTAGGGTTACGCCTTGCTAAATACAGAGGAGGCTTAACTAAGTGAGAGACAATTTACTGCTCATCTGGGACATTTCACCTTTCAGAAGCATGAATTAATAAATGTTGCTTCTCTGGACTTTTTTTACCTAATTTTTGAAACATCCACCCCTATAGGCGATTCCCTAAATTTTCAAAATACAGCTAGCAGCACCTAAATCAGAATTTCTTTAAAATCTGTCATGTTAGAGCTATTTTTGTCAACGAGAAGATTATTCAGTACCATCTCAAAGCATACATAAATCTGCTCAGCTTCAAAGCTTATTCATTTTAAGTTGATACAATCGATATTCATTTCATATGAGCAAAATGTAAGGATGCTCATTTTTATTCATCTTCCTCATTTGCTTTCCCTTGCACAGTGTGAATATTTCATAGTGACCATGGTCACTCCCTGTGCACACCTAGTCAATCATAATTTCTCTTTTTTCATCCACCCAGTTAGAGCAATCTCTGCTTTTAAAGAGCACAATATTGAGATGCAATCAAAGTTGTCAGATTGCTCGGTGTCTGAAGCAAGCTGCTGATTGCTGTTGCCACTGTTAGCTGAATCACACTGTTAAAGGCTTTTATGAAGTATCTGCTTTGCTTGCTCATACAAATATCAAATCATGGCAAAAAAAAAAAGAGACGAAATAATGTTCCTCTTGTGACACATTTCTTCCAAGAGAAGACAGCAACAATAATCTGTGGAAAACATCTATATGCAGAACACATTTGAGAATGTCTTTTGGTTTTTTAATTGTTAAATTGTTTAAACAACATCCCTTTCTTTGGCACCCAGCTTGTCATATTGCTCTCAGCAACCAAGGCAGAGTTGATGGGCCTAAAACCATCAGCCATGATCACGAGCCGTGTGCCATGAGCACATTTATGACTTCAGGCTCTGCTCTGCCATACTTTAGCATCTTGTTGGATTGGGGCCAAGAAGAAAAAAAATGAATCAAGTGGGCTGCATAGCTGTGAAGAAAGCAGATCAGCCAAGTATCTAAGAAGTGAAAGGCATCATGGCATCAGAACTGTGCACCTGTTCAGTATCACTGGGTGTGAGATGGTGCTGTTTCTCTGAGCTCAGGTGTTATTTGTGGAGTCCCAGCACCTCCTGTCTGAGGTGGTCAAGGGTATCTCTCCGTCAGTCTTGTATGACCATCTCTCCCATCATGAATTTCTACAGCTTCCTCAGGACTGGCCTGGGCCTGATCTGTGTCTGGGGGAAGAGATAGAGGCAGAGAAATGGATTTGCCATTTGGTCCTGGTGTTGGTGTGGAGGGAGCAGCCTGCTGTAGCTGTAGTGTGTGTCAGGTTTAGGGGGGACATCTCAGTGTCTGTGGTACTGGAGGGAAGGGGTAGGACAGAGGAAACCAGGGTGTGAAATGGGAAATAGTGAGAATAAGAGATTGTGCTAAGGTAGAAAGTTAATCTGTGGGGGGATGAGCCTACCTGCCAAGGTTTAACACTGGTGGGCTAATAAGGAAATGACAGATGCTCTGTCATTGAGAGGCAGACTTATGGGACTGAAACTGAGCTAAGCAGCTGGAATCGCAGGATCACAGAATGGTAGTTGTTGGAATGAAACAATAATAATAAAATAGAAAATAATGAAATATATACAAACCAAATAATGCTCACGTCACCACTGAGGCTGCAGGGCAGGCCCTGGGAAAGTCCCAGGCTGAGATTCTGGAGTCGGCAGCAAAGAGGAACTGGATGCAGGAACACAGTGATTGATGGATGCACAGATCAGAATCAAAGGCAGAAGAATGGATGGAGTTCTCCCAGAACAGAGGAGATCTTGGATCCTTGTGATCCCTTACCTTTCAAAGTATATGATGCATATGGGGTGTATTACTTCACTGGGTCAATTTTGGGTCACCTGTCTGGTCTGTTCCTCTGTGCAGGAGGTTCTCAGGTGTGACCACTTTTCCACCCTTTTGTTTCTGAAGCATAAGAAGTTCAGAAGAACCAACCAGTGATCTTATTTTCTATAGGAATAAGTATAAGCAAGAGCCTTTCTGCATACCATTCTCCAGTGATAACTCTAAACATCAAGCTTTATCAGTCCTAGAAGCAGACACTGAGAAACTTGCTGCTAATATCATCAGCCACATAAACTTAACTGAAAGGTAAAATTATTTAAAAGAAAATTGTTTCTGTCCTGGCTCAAACCAGGACACGACCATTCTGAAATGTTTTTAGCACTGTGTAAAGTTGTGTGGAAGATAATGCACAGAGAGGTGCCAGATTTGGTAGATGACCCTTGTGGTATCAAGGTTGGTGCAAACAGTGTCTGTGACAAGATGGACCAAGAAGTGGCTCAGCACTTTGTGCATGCTCCAATAAACACCTCATGCTATTTGCTTAGAAAATAGTCTTTATAGGGTGTCAAGTGAGGGAGCAATTCCAGAGAAATCACAGAAATCTGGGAGGCTTTCTACCTGATGCAAAGGGAAAAGAACCTTGTTTTAGCTTACAAAGCAATTACACTCTCGAGCTCCTGTTGCTCTCAGCTGTAGCTGGAAACATCATGTAAATGAAAATAATTGAAAATGGACAGAAATCCTGCGTGG
Organism: Florisuga fusca; assembly: GCA_038090715.1. NCBI lineage: Eukaryota > Metazoa > Chordata > Aves > Apodiformes > Trochilidae > Florisuga > Florisuga fusca. Next base: position 14,871,952 of record JAAWXA010000017.1, read on the forward strand.
TGCTGGGGCTTTGCTTGCTTCCTCTCTTGTTTGGCATTATACTGTTTCTTGCATTCTGCTGGGTCAGTTCTGCTACTAAGACAGAAGAAAATACCCCATTGTTTAACAAGAGCCATTTGTTACCAGGTTGATGACAAAGCCCTTCAGCAGGCTGGCACTCTGCCCAGCACAGAAATACATTGCTGCAGGGAACACCACGGGAGTTTAGAAGCTTTAGAAGAGTTTCTGCATTTATGTTTCATTGCTCAGAGAATTTACCCTGTGTTCAGCAAGTTTGATTCACCTGGGATGAATGGATGGGGACACACACACAATGCTTTGAGACTCATAATGTTGAGTGGCTTCCTGAAGTCTGCTTGGCCACTGTGGCTTCTTTTCCATGGAGTGCAGATGCTGGGAAGGAAAGTGCTGAAGCTGCTGCTTGTCTTGTCTTGATTGTCTCTGCTCCTGGGCTTGTGTTGGTGCAGAAGGCTTTCTGCCCTCTTCTGCAATCCTCTGCCACCTTGTTTTTCTTTTATAGCTGTCCTGACTTGTACACAGGGCTGGTGCACCTCACCTCTCCCGTGGGAGGTGGTGGAGTGGGCAGCTGGCTCAGAGGAGGTGGCCTTGGCACAGGCTGTGCAAGGTGACCCCAAAATAGCTGCATGTGCAAATCAGATGCCAGAGAAGTGCTGGGATGGTCTGCCCAGTGCAGGTCACCTGGGAGATCTCTCCTCACAGGTTGCTTAAGTATCCCCTGGACTTGGTGCTCTTTGGGATTTCAGGGGGCTCTGTGGGAGGGCAGGACAGGGTGCTTGCTCTGCCACTGGACACTGTGCTGGAGATGGGGACCATCATCTTAACAGTGACAGAAACAACCTGGTTTTGCCTTCCTGGCTGTAAATTTGTGATTTTCTATGCTAGGGCACAGATTGCTCTTGTCTGGAGTGCTCACGTGTATGAAGAGTAACCAGATAAAGCAGAGCTGTTAGGAAGGGTGCAAACCATCATCCTGGGGTGACCTGGTGTTGCCCCTTGGGACCTTTCTGAAAACTATCCCTGTGTTATAAGAATACACTTGGGAGAAAATTGTCTGCCTTGTCTTCTGTGCTTTATTGCTTGTAAATGTCATTCTGAAATACTTACTGGTGCATTTCTATTCTTTAATAGCCATTTAATAAGATGGGATAAAGATTTTACATTTTGGCTTTTGCTTTCAATTTAACAGGCACTGTTTGGTGTAGTAATGGCTCAGGTAATCAGTTTTCAGTGCTGTGTGACTGAAAGTCTTGAGTGTGTCTGCTCTGGGCCAGCCATAATCTGAAGTTATAAACATTTCTTCCTCCAGACTTGAAGAAATTGCCTTTGTGTTTCTTGCTTTTATTTGTGCCTGATGTAAATGTGGGACTGTCAAAGAGGACAAGCAGACGTCTAGAATAATTTAATACTCTATTGTTCTTGCAAGCTTTTTGAAATAAATATTTATCCTATACTTTAATACTGCCTCTTTTCATTCTTACTACTTTATATCTTTTGACTGATAAATATTTATAGTAGAGTAGAAATAAATGCAAGTTAGAGCCAGGTTATAACTTTGATACTCTAATGAGAGCTGAAAATATGCCAAAATTTTTTAACTGACCTGGAAGCAAATATAATGAGACTGTGCAATGAAATAGTTGCATTCTTGATGCAGCATAGTCTGGATGGATGTGTGTTTCCCTGTGAAATGTCTTAGACCTGTGGAGCTCATCTGATCTGTGTGTCCCATCCAGGAGCAAGAGATGTAGAACTGATGTCCTGGATCCTGCTTTAGGATCTTCACCAAAACATGATACCTGTCTTGTGTGTGTAGCTTTACCTCTCTGCCTCTCTTCCTCCACCCATCTCACCTATCTGGTGCTAATTAAAGCTGACTGAAATGTGCTTCCAAAAAATTCTGTAAAAAATTGCAGATACTTGAATTGGTCAAATGCTGAGTAATTCCATTCCAGTTCATCTCTATCAGCCCATTTCTTTCTGCCAGTTTCAATTAATGCATTGCTGAAATTGTTGACAGCATGTGAATGTCTCTGCTGGCTCCTGTCTCTCCATTTAGCACATGAGAGGGTGATGGGCTAAAGGCTCCTGTCATCCCTCTCTGATGTGGTTTGGCAACAGATGGCAACAGGTCTTTGAGGAGAACTCTGCTGTTACTTCCAGCATCAACATAATGTTTCAGTGCTGTCTGGGAAGGAGATGTGACATGAACCTGAACTGGTTTCTGGCCTCGAACATTCTGTTATCAATTAGCAAAACCACTGATGAATCTGACACAGCCTTGGGAGTGTCTCAGTCCTGCAGGATGCAATCTGCTCTGCATACTTTTGATGATCTCCTCTATGCAGAAATATGCTGGGGGGTATGTGAGTCAAATTTACCATAGATTTTTTTCCCCCTTTTGATTATTCCAGAAAGCATATGCTTCCTGGTGGCTTCAGGAAGCACAATTATGCATAGTATATTAGGTAAACACTAGAAGTAGAAGCCAACAATGTCAAAAAAAAAATCCAGGCAAGATTTCCCCAGGAATATCTTAAATTCAGTATCATGTGACTGCTGGCTGGTAACCAACTGGTATGCCAGCAAGTGCTGGTTTAATTAATGTGATCAATATTTCACAGTGTGACACACAGCATCCATGGGGCTAAATGGAGCAAGAGCTGATGTTGGGTTAGCCAGGACATGGCTTCCCAGGAATTCTGGTGACTCAGTCCCTGCCATTTGACCCAGCAGTGTTTTCCATTCTTACTTCACCTGCCTTGAGCCTCTATATAGATGATTTGGGTGTGATTTCTTCAAAAGAGAGACTGATGTGGTGCCCAATGCCAAGCTGAGGGTTAGCAGCTGGGATCACATTCTCAGAAGTAGGCAGGGAGGGTGAAAGGGCAAGGAAGGGTTGTCACATAAAACAGAAGGCTCAGGGAGTGCTGAGATGAGAGGCTTAACTAAATACAAGTTTAAAGATCCAGGGCTCCAAAGTATCCGTATTTGCTTTGCATGACTCTGGCTTACAGTATGAGTCAGGTTCAAATGGTGAGAAAGCCTCAGCCATCCTGCTTGTGAAGGTGCTGGAAAGCATCCCATCAGTGCTCATGTTTTAACATGGATTTAGAGCCTCAGTTTGGTTTTCATGCTTGGTTTTCCTTGCTTTGGTTTTTCCTTTCCCCCCACCCCCGCTTTCCATAAGCAGTACCTGGCTGACACTAACAGTTTTGGCCTTCATCCTTCTCATCCTGAGGACACAATTGTGTTTCCCATTCTCAGAGTCATGTCTGGTTGTACTTCTTGTAGCTCAGAGATACCTTGGGCAGCCCCTGATAAGAAGGATGGCATGGCATGTTGGTCATCTTCACTCTCCTGTTCACCATATGCTGGGACAGATTTATGAAGGATTACATCTGCCTAATCACCAACCTATTTTCTGGCATCAGCTGTTCCAGTTGGCAGCACCAGGTGCTTTCCCCACTTTTCCTGCTTTTTCCAGTTTAGTTTTGATCACAGCCTACAAATGATCTTTCTATGGACACCTAAATGACTGCCATTTTCTTGTTACCATACGGTTCATCCCTCAGTGACTGATCTGGAGCTGCCTGGCCAACAAGCTCTGCTGCTTTTCCTTTCTCACTGTCACAAGGCTGTTTGTTCTGTTCAGGAATATGGTTTGAGCAGCTTCTGAAAAAGCAAAGTGATCTCAACATTGTGTCCTTTCCTGAGACCTCTACACATGCTTCACCTTCACGTAAATGATCTTTCAGTTTTATCAATCCATACATCTATCTTCTGCTGAGAGAAAGGGAATGTGACTTGCCCAGGACTAGCTGGAAAAAGGTGGTTTTACTATTTAAATTAACATTTCTGTCTTCAGAAGAAAATATTGCATTGACAACTCTTAGGGTGTCCCTTTCTAGAAAGAACCTTTTATTCATGTCAGGGTGGTGTCCCTATTAGGGCTTGCAATATTAGTGCCACTTTAATTTGGATCACAGGCCTTGTTGTGTTTCGAGATTGTTTTTTCTTTTTTAGTTCTTTTTAGCCATCTGGGACCTACTGTGTTATTTACCATAGAGATAATAAAAAGTGATAAATTTTCAACTGCTTTTTAATGTGTTTTCTGGCAAATTGTGTCTGTTGCTGTGTTAGGTGTGAAATCATCTTAAAAGGGACGAGTGATATTGGCATTTGTGCAGGCTTGTTGGTTCTAACATTTGCATTAGATTAGAACAGTAAATGCTGTCTTCAGTGAAGAAATGCTTTGCATTTTCTCAATGGCATTTGAAAATGGAACATTACTAGTTTGAGTGAGTCAGCTGAAATTACAGAAAATGTTTCCTTTAAAATATCATCTGAATAGAAACAGCTGTCATATCACACAGAACCTGAAACAAAGCCCAGCGCAAAGCTTGGTTGGCATGTAATAACCCTAGTATTAGAATCTATAATGTTTTAATGTCTTTCTTGGGATATCTTTTGTGCACTTGGAATAGTGCATTTGCATGTGAATGGAAAAAGCTAAATTATGTTCCGAGGTTCATGCAAAGAAGCTAATTTCTAACACTATTGATAGAGGAACTTTTAATTTTTTATTTCTAACATCATTGTATCAGACTAAAACTCCTCTTATTGCCATCAGTGTTTGTCAGCTGAAGTTCTGAGATCATCTAAATATTTTATGAGGTTCAATGAACAGTGAAAATAATCTTGCTAAGACCTGTCTTACTAGTAGAATAATCAGTACAATAGTTTCTTTTTAGTATAGGAAGTTATTGGTAGTCAACTAATTTATGCTCATCTTTCTCTTTACTTTCAGGACTGCTCTTGGTAGCTTCACTAGTTGCAGTTCACTTTAAGTCCACGAAAATGCCCTGAAAAAAAATATTTCAAAGATACATATAGTTAGTACTGCACAGCAACCAAACAGAACTAATATCCGTCTCGGTCCATTTTGATGCTATGGCATAATATGAAACACAGTTTTTTTGGAAGGGCAGTCAAAAAGAAATTTGGAATGTGTTTGGAATCAAAATGATCTGGAGGCACAGCAGACACAAGGCATCTTACTAATTGCAAAGAATTTTCCTGTAGAAGGAAGATAAGTGGCTGGGTAAACAAGTAGTTTTTAGATAGCAGATAAACCTGTTATGTGCATGCAGTAGACTGATGCACAGAAAATATTATATGTCTATTCTATGAGCTATATTATCCATTTCACACAGAATGAAGCAGCAGACTGACTTTTTCACCTCTCCTGCTGGCTTTGCAAAATGGCAGCTACTATATTTGTTTAAATTGTCAGTTTAGATTAAATATTTCTAGAAAGCTCAGCACAGAAATATAATCAACACGCTGAAAGCCTTTCCTGAAAGGAGAGGAAAGGATAACAGTAAAAAATGAGTGGAGCATTCAGAGCAACCCTTACTTTGTAATATTTAGAGCTGGCATGTAGATGAAGAGGGTCATAATCTCCTGCTGCTCTTGCTGGAGGTCTCACTTTGCTTTAAAGGAGGATGTGTCTGGGTCTTAAAACTTGGTAATGTGCTGCATGAAAGGCAATTGGCTTCTTAATATTTTTAGTGGAACTCTCTCCTTTCCTACTCCTTCCATCGGTGTGGTGAGGATTTTCAAATTGGAAAGAAAGGGTAAAACACAACCTGAAGCAAGATGGTGGAGTGCAGATTAACTGTCATTGCCAGCTCAGTACTGTGGGCTCATTTTCATTAAACAACTCAGAAAAACATGTTTTGAAGTCTGTGTAGATCTTTAGCACTGAAGCAATAGAGCTTTGAGGTTTATTAAGTAGTCAGGGTGAGCCTCGTGCTTCTGAACTTAGTGTGCATATTAGAGCCTTCAGTTTGGGGTTAAAAGGATGAAGAAGGTGAAGGAAACTCTGAGAAATGATGTGGAAATTGGAGACTATGATCATCAGGTAAGCTGTTATAGTGCATTGATTCACGTTGCAGTCGATGCTAAAGAAAAGCCAAAGCATGAATCAAAGATGGAAGGGAAGCTCTTCACTATTGACTGTCTTGTGTCTGATTGCCTGACCATTAGAGTCAATTCTGGAAACAGTTTAATTTCCATTGCCCTGTAGGTGTCCTTTTATTTAAATAGATGATCTTTAAGGTCCCTTTCAAGCCCAATCATTATGTGATTCTAAATTAATAAAGTAAGTAGCATAGCAGGAATTTAATCAAGGCTCCCCAAGTACTTTTTCCTTAAGTCTTAGGAAGATTTTGCACAATATTTTATATATAAATTAAAACCCCCATAGACATCTGGGCCTTTGCAGTAGCTTTAAGATGCCTTTGTCACCAACTATCAGAAATGGAGGGAGAAATATACTGAGATGGAGATGCATAACACAAGGACTGGGAGGGCCTTCTATACCAAAAGAGATTGAAATGAGTGATGTTCACCTTAGTGATAACACTTTATGGGGGGAGAATTTTTCAGATATAGGGATCTTCAGTCATCCAATAAGTACAGACAGAAAGGAGTGCCAGCCCACCCCAAGTGTAGCATAATTTAACTCCACTGAAGGAAGGAAAATGACAATATAAGCAGCAGCTCATTTGTCCTCTGTGTCTGATAGCACAGCTCTTTCTGAAGGAGATGACAATCCCAGTAGTGCTGTACTCAGTAATAGTAGGACACAAACTGGTGGAGACTGGTTGTGAAATCAAGTTCCCATCCCATTGGTGGTTTACCTTGATGTTTTTTTCATGACTGTGCTTTAGCATTAGCTGGGGGCTTGCTTGCCTTTCACTGTGTGAGAAATTGTCTTAAATTTAAATGGTGCCTGGTTTGCTTTTTTGTCCCAGGTCAAGGATCTCAATACTGTTCATACTGAATATTTTGGCTCTACTCAGCCAATTAAAACTTCCCCTCTGTATCCAACAATCTAACCTCCTGCTCTTTCACTCCACTATGCAAACATTATGGATCTTAGGGACTTTTAAACTTTCTTATTACTTCCCTTACACTCTTCTTGAACTTGCCTAGAGGACTGATTTTGTTAAATATTCTTCCCAGTCCATGACCTCTCCTGACAATACCAGCCCAAGGCACATTGCTTGCTGTTGAGTTATAACACTCTGGACTTGAGCATGTTTTTGCTGCTGAGGCTGTAGTTATAGAAAGGGTAGTTGGTGCCTGGTGTGCCAAAATGATACATTTGAATCTGATATCAGGGGGGTTGCAGTAAGGGAAGAAACTTGCATCTCCTTTAGTCAAACTTTAGAAATTTTGAAATTTCTTTCAAAACCAGAATAGTCAGTGGGTCAGTGCTGCAGAGCAGTAACCATGCTTGTTAAATAAAGGGTTGCTCTTGATCAAAAGCATTCATAACAATTAAAATCAAGAGTACAGATTTTGTTTCTCAAACACCTTCTAGGCAGATGGATCTTTAAGCCCATGGCAAAACTAGACAATGTACAAAAGAATTGTTTTATCTTCTCTGACTTGCTGTTGCCTCAGGGATGCAATGCAGCAGTTGTTTCAACTGAGGATGCTGTAGAGAGAGGTTTTATCTAGAATTTTCTCAGGGTGTGTGCTGATGGTATTTTTTTATAGATGTAAAAGGCCTCAATATTACAAGAAGCAGATTGATCTTGCCTCAGTCCTCAATGGAGAAGAGAGTATCCTGCTCCTTCTTCTTCTTGTGACATTGTCTCCTAGCTAGCAACATACCTGTATCCATCATTCCCCTTTCCTCATTCTTCTTTCAGGTTGGCTTGTTGATATGTGTAGAGGAACTATCTGATGGGCAGAAGAATTGTCTGTATCAACTAACAAAAATTTTTCCAGTTCACATTGGCAGTTCCTCTTGTACAATTTCTACAACTAAGAAAAAATGAACTAAAGAACTTGTCTCAACAGGGGGAAATTTAGGCTCAGACTGTTTATATTGCATTTAAACAATATGTAAAGTACTTAAAAGCAGTATTAGATCACATATATAAAGGGTTTTTTTTAGCAGAATAAATGAAAAGTGTGCAGAAAGAAAGAGGAGTTTGTATTCAAGTGGAATTCTCTAAAAAGATGCTACTGTCATCTGCCATATCCCATTGCTACAAAAAAAATAGAATTCTATGATTATGAATCCACTGTTTATAAGAAGATAGATGTAGATGTATGATCAGGGAGAGATTGTCATATACATTCCAGACAGATGTGGAATTTATAATTCTCTAGTGTAATAATGGCTGGTCGTTCAGGTTGTGCTCAACAGCCATGAAAAAAAAGACACATGGGGCTCATTTATTACTTGTACCATAGCAAGAAACAGGAATTAATGTTAGTGAATCAGCACTTCACAAATCAGAAAAGAGTAGTTTCATGCATTGCTGCAGAGTTTGCTAAATGGAGAAGGAAACTAAGTATAACCCCCTTGTAGGTGACAAGAGAACTTTGAAGCTTAGAACCATGAGCTTGAGCACATGATCTCTAGACAAGACACTCCTGGATATTTGTACATTCAGAAATTAATAAGTTGTCTTTTCTGAATAATATTATCCACCCTAAAGTAATTCTATTTTGTGTCTCTGTGATACTTATAAGCTCAGACCACCTAAACTGAAATAAAATGATCAGGGTATATTTTTTATTTCTGAACGTTTCAGTTACTTATGCTCAAGAGCTTAAAGGAAGTGAGCAGGAAAATCTTCTGTGAGTTCATTCAGTGAATAGTGATCATGTGTAGGCACATTTAACAGTCAAATAACAAGTGTTGTAATTCACATACTTTGTTAATTAATTCAGATTTGATAAGCAGAAATTGCTAAATGATGCCAAATTATGGGTAGAAGTTTTATGAGTGAGAGAGCTTTTTTTCCCAAGAGATGAGACCAGCTAACAAGTTATTTGGTCTTTTTGAAGAAAAAAAAATATGTAAAAGCTGGCAGGCCGTAGAAGATTTTGTGTACACAAAATCATTGTCTGATTTTTACATCAAAGCCACAATCTGGTAAGCATGTTTCAAAGACTATATCATGTCACATACACAGTAAAGGACACAGTATTTTGCAAAACATAGTGTTAGTTTTATGCTTGCTGTTATATTGATTTGTTCTTTGCCCACCAGATAAATCAGCCTTTTTATAATAAACTTAAAAAAGCAGTCCTGAATTTAATATGTGGATACCATACAAATGGCTGGTTTACATCTATAATTTTTGGTGCTTAGATGGTTTCAGATAACATACAACTTCTTGTATGGACTCCAGTTGCAATGCAATAAATTTTGTAGATGTGTAGCAGCTTGCAGTTGTGTTAAGTGCTGATTTTAGTTAATAAAATTCCCTTTACTAACTTTTTCTATAAGAGATTTTTGGACACAACCAGAATTTTATGATAAGGTGCATGGGATTTTATAATGGATTCCATTACAGAGAACAACCTGCTGTGCTGCCATGCAGATCTTGAGGGTTTGATCAGTGCTCTCCAGCAGTGTCACCACCAGTTTATTAGAGATAGGGATGGAGACGGGCTGATTTTGGTGCTTGCTAGAAATGACATGGAGCACTGCCTTTATTGAACTACCAAAATTCTCATTTTTTATTGTCTTTCTCAGCTTTTCAGCTCATTTCCGTTTAATTTACTTGCTCCAGGATTCTGAATTTTTTTCCCAGTGCTTTGTATATTGACCCCTTTCCTCCTGCCTCTTCTGACCCTTTTCTACAGCAAGAGTTTTATAAAGAGATATGAGATTAGAGTATCTCAAAGATAAGTTTTTATGAACAGTGTGTGATTTTTATTATGCATCAAAAATGAAGCAGCTTGCAAAACAAAAGATGTGCTGGTCTAGGTTTCTTACACAGAAGAAAGGAGAAGCAAAATGAAGGCACTGATGGCTCAAACCAGTAAATAATTTCTTCTGTTTCTGTTGTTTTACTTTGGGGATAGCAGCTCTCTAAGTCTTCAGTAAAATATTGGGAATGAATATGCCTTTCTATAAGTTCTATAAAATCCTCACCATTACAAAAGGAGAGTCACAGCACTCTTTGTTTAAATGGGGAGTTGTCTAAGAAGAAATGAGCCCTAGGTAAAACAGTCCATTAACTTCATCAGCTTATCACAAATTCATGCTGGTCCTAATATGACAGATATACAGCTCAGGAAAAGGACTGTGGTTTTGCACACTGACTGCTTACAAGGTCCCAAGGGCTGCCAGCACCACCTTAGCCAGGCTGCAGGGTCTTCTTGTATTTTGGATCTGATGGTATTTTGAATCTGTTACTGTTAGCATTACATTTTTGAGACTTATAAAGTTCAGCTGACGACATAGTTTATGCAGTATTTATTGTTCCTTTTGTTTTCCTCCCTTTCTATCTAAGCATTTTTTATTGATAAAGGATGGCTCTAATTAGCTATTCAGCAAAGGCAAGACCTTGAGTGCTACTGGCTACTAAAATTCCTTCTTTAATACAGGTAGTTTTAGGCTGAATGTGATTTATGTACCGTATAATAGTTACTAAAAATCCTCCTATTTCATGAGAAAGGGAATGTTCTTCTCACTTCAGAGGAAACATTTTTCCTGCGTGTTTTGCAAAATGTAACTAATTTCTTTTATACTTCCATAGATTGGGTTTTTCAGTTCAAAACATCTCTTGCTAGTACACTTCTATGTGTTAAAGCAAAACAATTTGTCTGAAATGGGACGCTTCACACTCAATTATATCTAAATTTCTCATCTACAACTTTTGATTTCAATCTCGAGTGCCTGTGCAGCTATTGAGGCTGAAACAAAGTAGAAAGGATACACCCTTTTTTTCAATGTGTAACAATTATACTCCAAGCCAGGAAGATGTGTATTTGGTACATGGAAAAGGGCAGAAAATGGTTGCTGATTTCCATTATACCTGCAAGTGTCTTCCTGGGTATGGACTGCTGGGCATAATGCCCCAAACAAACTGCCTCTCAACACAGCAGTCCTCCATTCTTAGAACAGCCTTTATTACCAGAAATAGAGCTTGAATCTGAGTTTATTTAGTGAAATTCATGCAGGAAAGTTTTCTTGAACCAGGGATGGATGTAGTTGCCTGAACTTTGCTGTTTTAATATGAGCATGTTGAAGGCAGTGGTGTTATTAAAATTGTCCTTTCAGTCAGATTAGCAAGAGACTGAAAGCATTGATGCAGCCTGGATGCACCCACTCCCAGTATCCTTGATCTACCTGGGAGGAATAAAACACCATCCCACGATTTAATTAATACAAAGTCTGGAATTAAGAGTCTATCACAATCCTCCCCAGCACTGAATAGTTTCACACTGGTGTTGAAATCCCCAGAACAATGTTGGGAAGTTGTAAGTCTTTGGCTGAACTGGAATTGTGCAACCACTGTTGGCATTGTAATTTGGTATTCTAGTAGGACCTGGAGTACTCAGTAACATTCTGGAGACAACTATGTATATTTTTCTCCCAAGATATGATAAAACTATTCTTTTGCCCAAGTTTTATTTAATGCATGATACTTGTAAGTGGCCTTGGAGCGGGTGTAAAACCACAGCCCTCTGTGCTTAGTGCTGTAGGCCTGCAGAGCCCTGCTCCATGCTGTGCTCTCTCACTGGTTCTGTGAAAATTTCTAGTCTGCAAAGTAGGACAGCTTTGAGAGAACTAATAGAAAGCAAATGTCATCATCATGTGCTGTGACCTCCCAGCGGGAAGGTGTGCTGGCAGAACAAAGGTGATGGGGAGACTATTCAAAGCTTAAGCCAAAGGTCAAAATGACAAGACTGCCTGCACAGTTCAGGGCTCCTTTAGGCCCCACTGTATGATTAAAGGTCCTTTCTGGGAGGAACACAGAGCTGGCATCAGGAGACAATGGAACTGAACTCAATTCCCCATGGTCAGGGGGAGTGCTTTGGGTGCTGTGCTCCTGGGGAGAGTGGACAGGGAGGCTCTGACCCTCCCTGCCTCCTTTTGTGAGTATATACCTGGGGCCCTGGGTGAGCTGATAAAATATCAGACCATGCCTTTAGCAGACTCTGTTTGGCAGTCTGGTCAAATCTGTGCTCTGGGAAGAGCTCTTGACTGCTTTAAAGCAAGGGTGTAAAGAGAGAGAGTGCTAGGGACAACACAGGGCGCTGAGCTGCCTTCACCCCCACACTGCTCAGGAGCACCTGGGCTAAGGGCAAAGTCCCTGAAAGAGAGAGGACAGCAGTGTTTCTTCAGACACCTGGAGTCTTGCCTGGCTGATTTTGCTCCAAGTCAGCTTAACTTTGCACTCGGGGTACTCCTTGATATATATATAATGCTTTATTTCTTTATCCATGTGGTATCCTCTTTGACTGTCCCTTTTCCTGAGTTGTTTGGCCAGGTGGCTTTTGGTTTGGTTGACACCTACACAGAACTCAAATTTGAAACAAGAAGCCAGAAAATAGATTTGTCTATGATGAGAGCTCTAGAGGTGTGTGTCTGGGAAAATGGACTCACCTAAGGACTCCCCTCCATGTTGCTGATCTTGTCCCATTGCCTTTTGAACACATTTTTCTGAGTGAGGGATGGAAAGAATTGAGCCCTGTCATCAAAACAGAGCTTGCATACTGACTCAGAAGGATCTGAGTGTGTATGTTGAGTGTATTTTGTACCCTGGTTCCCAAGGCACAATCATTTTTTTTTTACCTCTTGAGTGTCTCTGTGTTCATCTATGAATCATTTTGAGACTGCCTTTCATTCTGAGTGTAAGCATAATGTAATAGAAGATGTTAAATTAAGCATTTAAGATTTTAAAGGTAGCTATAGATTTAATGAATGCATTTAGTGGCCAAAAAAAAAAAAAAAAAAAAAGGTTAAAATAAGTAAAGTCCTGTTGATAGGTAATGGTGAGTATAATTAAGCTACATTATGTTAAGGGATACTGTCAGCAAACTAAAATGCCTGCTGTGGTGAAGAATATGAAAACTGCAGATACTACTACAATAAAAACCTTCCAGCTTACCTATACCTTGTTTGTTCCTCAATCCTTCTGAAGGTAGATGGGTAAAGGCATTAGGCTGGGCAAGAAATAAAAAAAACATTATTAACTTTCATTTTGGGTTGCTTGGGCTTGTATCTATTTGTCAAGGCAGAGCTTCAACTCCATGCAGTGTGAAAAATGATTGTACTATCTACTCCTTGCAAAAGCACAGAGGAGTCATGTTTTAAATTGCATTACAGAAATACTAATAGAGAGTTTTCAGTTTCTTTAGTCATACCTTTTAGAGGAATCTAAGTGCTAAGAATGTGTGAATCAAGTCTTTATGAATGGACTGGAGTTCTTCAGAGTTTCTACTTTGGATGTTGCAGATTCTCCAGTTTTCAACAGGTTTCTTGGTTTAAAAAAAAACAACAAACCACCAAACCAAAAAACTGTTTTATTCTCAGACGTTCCAGATATTGTAAGATGCTCCAGATTAGGGGAAAAAAAACCCCAAAATGGAATTTTCTCTCTGCTATGTAGAGTTTGAAATTGTCAGGGACTTTCCTACACAATGAATTTGTTACAGTCTCATTCCTGGAAAGGCTTTTTTCATGTTGTGAGTAGGAATCTTGGGTTGCACGAGTGTTTTGGAGAAATGTGAGGAGAAAGGAGGGAGAGGCAGAAGAGGGTCTGCAGGAGCCACCCTGGGCTGAGGACAGGTTGCAGGGATTTAGGTGAGGAAATACCTCACTGACACTTGATGATCTCCATATAGCTGTGTTGAAGAGTTGGATTCGTGGATTTGATCAATACCTTTTATACATGAATTCCTAATGTTCAATTTTTTTCTCATTTTCTCTTGTGAAATTCCAGTATTTGCAATAAAATAAAAAAATGCTAGTCTTTAATATTTTTATTTATGTGTTTCTGCTGGTTGAGACAGAAGATTATCTTATTCCTCTTAAAACTTTATTCTCTCACTCTGCCTTCTGTCCTTTTACTATTCTGTTGCTAGCTTGCAAAAGTGCAGGCTATCTGAGGTACAGACTGCCCTCATATAACCCACTTGACTGCTCAGCATAAATGAGATTTTAAATGGCCCAGTTACTTGTCATTAATTGGCTCAGACAGGCTTGAATTTTGTCACACATCTTGACCTTTATTGAACCAACAACTTTCACAAATATAAAGGTCAAGAAATTCTGGCCTTAGCACCTCTTTATAGAATTGCTTTGATCACATGTGCCAAAATCCAAATCTCTGGTCCCTAAAAGTGCTTCTATAAATACACATAATTATTCTAGTACCTGAGTGGAGCTGAACATTAAAATATACTGGACACTATCGGTGGCTGAAGTAATTCCTGCTCCTCTTACACCAGTCTGCTTCAGTCTCTGAAGGGAAAAAAACAATCCCCAAAACTTAAACCCACCCTATTTTAAGGTTTAGTACTGTTGAGAGATCACATTACATATCCTAGTGTCCTTAGACAAGGTTTTCAGGAGGCTGTTTATGGTCCTTGCATCAGGAGCAGTTCAGGATTGCAGAAGATGGAAGGAAGGAACTCTGTTGGGTGCCACCACCTCATTGCCAAGTCAAGGCTTTCCATTCTCATCTTTTTGTCTGTGACCTAAGGATGATGTGATCTGAGCAGCCCTTGGTTAACCTTGTGTTTGTTCTTTAAAACACTAAATAAGGAGCTAGCAGCAGTAGTGGGCCTTTTATATAGTAAAAACCTTGTATGGACAGGCATAGACTGAGATGGGTACCCCTTCACACAGAATAAACAATACTGCCAGGATTTTCATCTTATCCCATCTAGAAAGGGAGCAGCTTTGATGGAGTTGCTGTGTGTGTAGAACTAAAGAGGAGGATGAAAGTTTGTGTGGGGTCTTTAAATCAATGTCTTGGTTAAATATGGGATTTTACAAATTCTGTATGAGAGCATTTAAGTTTGGTTTCTGCTTCTGTGTTACTAAGGCAACGTTTAGTGCTTTTGGGTTCAGTAGGGGAAGAGCACAGCCAAGGTTTTTATCACAAGGGAGTTAACCAAAACCCAACACCTACCTGTGGAGTAGCCCTTCTATTTGTGTGTGTGATTCATGGCCTGCTGGTGCCCTCTCAAGCCTTTTTATGACTGTAGGGCACTGTTGTCTTCCCATGTGTGCCTCTCTCATAGTCCCATGGCCCTGTAGCTATTAATAGTCTTTATTTCCAGGCTTTCTTGAATTGTGCTTTTCTTTTCCTGTGGTTCATTTGTCCTAGGTGTTTATGAGTCTTGTAGCTTTGACTTTTGTGAGCTGTAACTGGGGCTGGATGCTCTCCTGTGTCAATATCCTCTAAAATCTGTGAGAATAGGAAGAGTGCAATTTACAGTTGTGCTTGTAAATGGCAGAAGCAAATACACTAATGAACCTGACCATGGCTTTATCTGGAAAATTCTCAGTGGCATGGCTCTTCCTTTTAGCTGCAGTCCTTTAAAGCTACTCAAGCTGCACGAATCATTGAGTATAGTTCATGTCTGTAAATAATTGAGGCATTTTATATATGCCACTTCATATGTCTGTCTTTAATTTTATGACTAAAAGTAAGTGATAATCAGTCCAGAGTGAGATATTGAAAGGCTGCAAAATGTTCAGGATATGAAACGAGAGAACAGCAGTAATTCACAACTCTTACCATTATGATAGGGCTTCTCTCATCATGGTTGGGGTGCAGTGCTCCTAGCAAAGGCTGAAGAACAATATGTGTCAGTTAACAGCAAGAAGTATAAAGGACAGAGGTTTTTGTATTATAGGAACATGTGCAAGCAATCTAAATCTTCTTTACTATGCATAGATGTTCCACATATCTCAAAGGAAGACAATAAAAAGCTGGAACTTCTTGTGGTAGTGGTCTGAGATTTTGAATCAGCCTGATTTGCTTCAGAGTTTTAAACCCTGTGATACCAAATACAGATGTCCCAGCTGTCATGTTTTGAGACAAAATGAGTGAGATGTTTTTAAATGCAGATGGACTATCTGCTCAGCTTAACAAGACCATTTATATTCCTACATCAGTGTGAGATGTCTTATGCTCTATGATGAACAACAAATTTTAATAAGTGAAGAGTCAGAGTTGTGATCTAATCAGGTTGGGCTTCTCAATTTCATGTCCTTCTGCACATTGAAGAGCAGCACTAACATGACCAGAGAAGCTGTGAAACAAGCCTGAACTAGTCAATGTTAATTGTGGAGTGGCTATTTGCCCTATTTTGTTATTTAGTGCCCTAAACGAGTAGTCTTTCATTTTATAATCAAATCAGGATGTCTGGGGACAGCTGTCTATGAGCGATGCTGTAATCCTTCATGTTATTTCTATCATTGAGAATTTTACCTCTAGTATTGTTTTCAAGTCAACATACATCCCTTTAACAAGACCATCAAGAAGTTGGGACATGCATGTTTCTAAACTGGTGTTTTGGCATGCAGAAATATTATTAAAACATAAACTTAAGTGCTGCTTTCCCCCTTCAGGTAATCTTTACTAGTCCAGTGAAACAGCTACTCAGTATCTTTACACACTTATTATTGCTGAATGAAAACTGCTGTTACCAGGACCCTTATTCAATTTGAAGGTCAGCTGCCAAGCAGAAGAAAAGCCAGGAATAGTCAATAGCCTAGAGAAATGATAAATGTAGGTATTTGTTTCTTCATTTAAAATCATCCATTCCAATGATAAGGAGCTATCAAAAGGAACATTACACGAATATGCTAGCTGCCTTCATCCTCTTTCACCCATTCCTTCCAGCAGGTTGCTGCCACATGTAGCCTAAAGAACAACTTCTTCACAGCTACTTTTGCACCAGCACAAAACTCTGAAGTCTTTCACTTCAACTTCTCCAGGCCAGAGGCACTCATAAATATAAACAGGCGTTTTGTGGTTTTATTTCTGACACTTAACATAATGAAACTTTGATCTTAAGTGAAGAGCTAACCAAACACAGGCTGTTATCATTAATCCTAAAAGGAAGGAAAATAGCATTTCACACCTCAAACATACATCTTGGTATGATTTAAAAGAGGATCTCAGTATGAAGCAGTCGTTAGAAAGTAAAAGATAATTATTATGTTCAATCTCAGCTTTTTATTAGTGCCCACACCAGTATTAGTAATGTTTCACTTATCTAAAAGGAATTCTTACTGTGCAGAGTAAAAAGGTACTAAAATTTTTAGCGTATAGTCACTATATCATGTGTTTTATTATTTTAATATTTTGGTGTGTCTGAAAGGATTTTAATGCAGTAAATGCTTTCCTTTGACTTCTTCTAATCAATATTGACTTCTCTATGACATCTTATTTCAAGATTAATGTTCTTGTATTGCTTAAGGATGTAACTCTAATGAAACATCCAAAATTACCTGTAATTTCTTGTTTTCAGAAATCAGATAATTGTTTTGCCCCACAGCAGATAATTTGGCTCCCATAATATTGAAAAGCACATTACTTTCTTTTCCAATTGCTATGAAGATGGATATTTTTCAATGTATTAGAAGATCATTGCTAACTCAAAATAAACTTATGAAACTTGCAATTTGCCTGTCAAAAAGAGGCCACAGATGTAGCTGAAAGAGGTATGCTAATGGAATGGCACTAATGCAATTTCACAAATAGCCTAATGAAGCACGTAAAGCATATTTCTTCCATTAAGTACACATTGCATGGAGTCACATCTTGCTTACTGGGTGTGAAAAATATTTTTAATCAGCTTAAAGATGAAGAGACTCTTCAAGGTTATGCTGCTTAAAGCCATAGGAAGGAAAAATAAAACCAGAGAAGGGTGGTAGGAAAAAGCAAAGCAAGAGAGTATCCCTTTGGATATATGCCTTTCCCAGGGCCCTTGAGCCCCAGCAAGACTGATGAAGTGCATGTTTCTTCAACAAGCAGGCAGGTGCTCTCAGAAGTGCTGCTGTGTTATCCCAAGGTGGAAAACAAGGGAAGAAACAAAGAGGTGATGTTTCAGATGATGGCAAATGCAAAACCACCAAGACCCTGTGCTTAGCACACTCATGAGGCTTTGCAGAGATCTAGAACCCTTTATAATTTTATTGGGTGCAATTCCAGCCACAAAGTGTGGCTTTGTGAGGATTTTTGTGAGGTTTTCCCCAGCTCTTTATTAGTGGCAGGGATTTGTAGGCATTCCCTGAGAGTGTTTATGTCCATAAAGTTTAACATAAATTCATCGCTTATTGGGTGGAGCGGGGGGATGCACTCAGGCAGTGATTTTTTTTTTTTTTTTTTTTTTACTCACTCTTCCTTCATCCTGTGCTTAGGAGCCATGTGCCCAGGCAAGCAGCACTGATGTTCCCTCTCCACTGCCACGTGAAGTACCCGCAGGAACATGCAGGCAGGTGACAAACATTGGGCTTTCCCTGCTGCTGTCACTGCCTGCTGACATCTCGGCAGAAATCTGTCATTATTCAGATGAGCAGAGCTCTGAGTGAGAGCAGGGATGGAAACAAGGCAAAGGAAATGAAGCAGCAGCACTATTACCCAGGGACCCCCCGCTGGAATTTATTTAGGTTCGTTATGCTTTCAAGAGAATGTGTTTTGAGGAGCTAAATACCAGGCCCTGGACTATTCCCGTAAGCCTTCCAAATCTTTCCTTTCCTAAAGGTCAGTGTGAGGGAGCATGCAGTCCTCACACTGAGAGTGTGGAGTGCTGAAAATCTATACTCCCAATTACAGTATTTTCAGTCTCCAGGGTGAGCTCAGCCCACTCTGCCTCATTATGTTAGTGTCATTGTCTAATGCCATTAACAAAAATTGCCCTGAAGGCCAATACAATGTTCATCTGCACCAGAGTAGTGCTCTTCTTAAACACCTATTTATTTTAAAGAGTTTAAAATCACTTCAATCTTTCATTTCAACATGGAATGTTTTTGTTGATGTATAAAAGTAGTTGCCACTATTTGCTGTGGGTAGGTAACAAGTCATTTAATCTGTGTAAGTTCTTGTTTACTATGCCAAATACCAACAACTACTGTCTGTGGTGTAACTGCCCAATGTAGTACAGACTAGAGTAGAAAATATATTTTTGTTATATTAGTTAAGGCTTTACTTTTAATTTCTATTTATTTATAAATTGAATTTTACTGCCAAAGGTTTTAAACTAGAGAAGAGTAGATTTAGATTAGATGTTAGGAAAATGTTCTTTACCAGGAGGGTAGGGGAAAAGTGGAACAGGTTGCCCAGGGAGGTAGTTAGGGGCTTATCCCTGGAGATATTCAAGGTGAGGCTTGAGGAGGGTCTGAACAACCTGATCTAGTTGAGGGTGTCCCTGCTGACTGCAGGGGGGTTGGACTGCATGACCTTTAGGAGGTCCCTTCCAACCCAAATTCTTTTTTAAAGCCTCGAATTAGCAAAGCACTTAAAGCAAATTTTATTTTAGCATATACTCATGTTCTTAGCTAATGACAATTTCAGATACAGTTCCTTAGAAAATGTTGAAGTGAAATGTTAAAATTTATTCTTGTTTGTAAATGATTTTTGGTAAGCTGTTTAAAACAGTTGAATGTATTATATCACGTTTAACACATAACATTTTAGTGCTAAATTTGCACTAAACACTTTGTAGAAACAATTTCACTTGGAAAGAAAACTGATTGAAGCATCTTTCAAATTAAAATATTGTGTCTTTATTCACAATGTAACAGGTAGTAGTACTTTAAAGAGTTTATGTTTTTATCTCTGTATGGAATGGAATTTACACAGTTACCCTAGGGCTTTCTTCTTAATTCCTCCCTTTCTCATGGTGCTCAGAAGTGAACTTGAAGGTTTACTGGCATATTACAGTCTTCACCTCAGTTCTATCAGATTGAATGAAATAGTTTCTGGATGCAACAACTGTCCTTCTAAGTGCTAGCTGTTTCAAAAATTTTTTCCAAAATTCCAAATCCTCCAAATCCCCCCCTCTTTCATTTTCCAGCCATGGAGAAAAAGGTCCTTTTAGTCATTCTTTTGTAAAAAAACCATTCCTTTTATGTGAAGAACTGCCATGCTCATCTATAAATGTGAGAACCAGTAAAAGAGAAGAATTGCAGCAGTTCCTTTCAATAAATGACCATAAACCAGGGTGAAGGTTTCACTAATCTTATTGATTTCTTACCTTCTAGTTCTCTTTAGTCATCCATAGCAACAGACCTAATCTGGAATATATTGGCTGGTAAAAAGCCAATTTTTTGCTTTTGGAGTTAGCAAAAGATTTTACTGAAAAAAAATTGTACTTGCCATGTTTTGGAACAAGTAGTGTTCATGTTGTAGGATTATCTGGCATTTCATTGAAAATCCTTTGAAATATATACTCCTAATTACAGCTTTATTGAAGAGTACAGGGAAAATCATTCACTGGTTTGTCTAACAATATCTCAGAGGGAGTTTAATTTACAACATCTGTATTCATGATTAATTTTTATGCATGTGTTTTGTGTGCAGCACTGCTGAAGTCAATGGGAATTTGCAATGGAAACACTGGAGATTTACCCACCTCATTTCTGCCCCTATCAAGTGCAAAGTTTTGGAAATCAGATTTACATTCCAGTTCTCAGCTACAAGCTTGATTATGCTCTGGCTGCTGCCTGATAGAAATCAGAAATTACTAGTGCTGGTTTCAGCTCTTACATCCATATTAAGCCAGCTTAATGCAGGTTCACTTATTTAACAGTGATGCAGAACAGAGCAGTTGGCTGCAGTAGAAGTTTTGCTGTTTCTGGGTTTTTTTGCTATATGGCAACCTGAGAAAGAAGAAATCTTTGTTCCTTCCCCAGTTTAAGTGTTGCCAGAGGTTAGGAAGGAGAAAAGTCCAGTATGGGATCTCTCAGTATCAGCTTTTTAGTGGGGATCCTTTTCTTAGAGATGAAAGAATGAGAGTCTAGAGAATATGTAGCATGTGTTGATCCTTTTCTTAACTATCAGAAAATGACTTACCAGTAAGAAAATGGCACTTTTAAAAAAGTCGGGTGTGCTCTGAAGGGAGAAGATGGTTAAAAGTGGTTTACTATTTACTGAGGCTGAGGAGGAAAAAAGAAGGATGAATCCACAAGCTACCAATACAAGTAGTCTGCTTCCTCCATGGATTCCCCATAAACAGTTTTCTAAATATGGATCAAGTCTGCAACTTCTTAATCTTGCCAAAAGCTACTGAAACCAGAAGCAGGACAGATCATAGTGTGTTGTTTATTATACTTTCATGAATGCTTTCCTTAATCTTTAACTTTCCAGCTTTTTGCTCCTGCTTTTTGCTTTCCCTAACACTTCATTAGGTACAAGGCAAATAGGTGAGACCCGAATTCTCAGCAAGCATGAGGGAGGGAGAAAATTAGCTGATACTTTTTGACCCATCCATAGTGGTAATTAACCCATGTCTATCTTCAGGGGGTTTTCCCACCAGCCTGTGGTCCTTGTGATGAATTCATAAACCCTGTTCAAAAGGGGAATAAAAGATGTAATTAGAGTATAACTGATATGAAATAAACCCCACCAATCAGTAAACAGAAACTGCTTTACATAAACTGGAGTCAAAGTGGCTTTACAGAAATTGAGTGTTTCTCATTCTGAATTAAAGAGATCAAGAATGAAATTACTTGTCATTCATAAACTCTAATATAGATACGTGACAATAAAAAAATTACCAAGTGTTCATAAAAATGAAGAAATACCCTTTTAAAAATATATTAATCTGGTTTAATGAAAAGATAAATTACTATGCAAAACCAAGTGTGTGTGCACATACAATCCAGCCCAAACCATTTTATGAAGTATGATTTACCAAATTTCTACAGTACTTAAAAAAAAATGTTTAGAATTTCACTATAGGCTATAGATGCTATACTAAATACTTTTCAATCTTACCCTTTATTTGTATTTTAAGTGATTGACCTTCCTGGACAGTACATTTTTTCATACTGCTATTTTTCAATTAATAAAATGAAAGGGCCTGGTCCACTTACTGTGGTACATGAAGGCAAATGTGTAACTTGAGAACTCTGGTGGCAAAAGCAATGTAATTGCCAGTGTCCAGCAACTGGGAATTGCACCATTTGTGTTATCAGCTGGGTGATACAAACCCAGGCATTTGTTTTATCATCTGCAGGTAGTGGTGGTCTCTGATTTTTGAAAGTATATCCTACACTGTGTTTTCAGAATAAGATTGCTTCAAGTGAAGCATTTTAAGGGCATGAGATTGGAATCTAAGGATTTATTTACGAAAATGTAATGATGTTTGCCAGTGACAGAACAGATGCTGTTGGAACGTCTGGTGCAAGAAGTTCTGTGATGGAAATTAAATGTAAGAAGACTTTGCTGAAATAACTGCAGAAACTTGAATCTGAAAGAGCTGCACTCTATTTGTATAGTCTTTAAGAAGGATTACCATTTCTTACCAAGCATATTTGATTTCGGAGTGAGTTTTCCAGCTTCATGTTCTTTGGCATCAGGGTTAGTAGCCCAAGAGTTTTATATTGTAGTTTTGATGGGAGAAAGATAGAATAAAATGTCAGAAGTGAGAACAAACCTGGTAGGAAATTATTGATCTGCTTAAAATATATAACATACAGAATCTCAGAGTTCAGGGAACAAATTTGTTATGCTATTTAGTATTGATTTTATTGATTCAGATAATGCAGAAACTTCTTTGAGATCAAAACACATCTCTGCGTTGTATGTATTATTCTCTATTGTCTGTACATTTAGCATCCTGAAATTTTTAACTTGGAGACCAGCAAGAGGACTCAGCTAAATCTTAATGAAGGCAGAGGAAAAGCTCAGGGGACACAGAGCAGCATGACAGGGGTGGCCTTGCCTGCCCAAGGAGCCTCACCCCCCTCTGTGACTAAACACTAATTCGGTTTGGGGAAAAAGAATAGTCATGGTGCAGCTGGGTTAGGATTGTCTCCAAAGATGGCACATGCTCCCCTGACTAATGATGAGGTTTGTAAACTAGTTGTTGTCATGGCAACTGGGAAGCCTCCCTGGTCCCACTGCCCTTCTCAAAAAGTTCCCCAAGACAAAGCATGGCAGCAGCCTGCAGAAAACCTGCAAAGGAGGCAGATGGTGAGGAACTGATGTTTGGGGAAGGTGAATTAAAGAGGTGACACTTTGGAGAATTCTTTATTTTCTACTTCTCTGTTCTGTCAGTTAGCCTTGAAAGACATCTGGGTAACTCAGACTACTGGGGCCAGGATTTAGGATGTACACAGCATTGGTGAGGGGATTCACAGGGGGTGTTAACCTTGATTTACTCAACATGCAAGGAAACAGAGATCAATACTGTGCCAACTCTACTAGGAAAAAGATGTTAGTGACATGCAGGAGAGCCAAATCCAAGAAAGGGTTTGTAGCAGTGTAAGGACTGATTTATTTTATGCATTGTTCACCCACCTCTTGTTCTGAGTCCTCTTGGCTTTGGGGTCAGACAAGGCAGGATGAACCAGCAGCCTGCTCTCCACTCTCTGCTGCTCTGATCAGACTTGCCCCTCTGGCACAACTGCTTCATTTACAGGTTACTTGGGGTGTCTGTGCTGCAGTGAAGGTTTTTTCCCCACTCTGTTCTAATCCCTTACTTGCCCTAGTTTCCCTGTGCCCTATTGTAAGTTCCTTACCTGGATATGAAAGCTGAGTTTGCCTTGGGAATGCAGCTTTCAGCTCTTGCTGCTGCTGAGTATTAATTTTTTTTTTTTTTTTTTTTTAAGAAATTAAACCTGGCAGTTTGGGCGTCACAGATGTCAACTTTCTTTAACTTATTTTTAATCTATGGTATGGGTATTTGGCAGTGAATTTCCTTAACAGCTTCATGGAGCTGGTGGTGTTTTCCCTGTGCTCTTCTCTATTTCTTCAAAAGAGTCAAGTGCTTTGTGGATTAAAGAAAAAATGGTAAAAGCTTTAATGCATCTGCTCCCCAATTACATCCTGAGTGCTCAGATGTAACTGATTTAACTTGCATGACCTTGGTATTACTCTGGTTGATATTCAATCTAATTTCACAGTTAATCTTTCAAAACATTCAGAAGGGGGAACTGATTTTGTTCAATTTCAACATCTCTTGTAGTCAGTGTCAGTCAGAATAGAGTAACTGAGCTGAGTCCTAGGATTAAATTCTCAGGGAAAATTGGACATAATCAATTACAATTAAAGAGCTTAACAATACAGTTGCAAAATTTGGTGATAGGTGCAAAATCTCATTATTTGTTTATGGAGTTTAGGAGCCATTTTTCTCTAAAATGCTTATGATAGTTCTTGAAAGGAAAAAGTAGGAAATTTAAGAGCAATAACAGGTTGTAGTCTTCCAGTCAAAGTGTGGCTTACCTGTGGTGCTCATGATTGCAGGGCTTTTGTTGGATTTTAAAAATAGATTATTGAATTAAGAGGAAAAAATGAATCACAGATGGCAAAGGGATAATAGCTTTTGGAACTGCACAAAAAAGCATCGAGATTGTGAGTTTATTATTAACTGATCAAATACTTAAAGTGATAGATTTGTGGATTTGGAGGTCAGATGAGACCCTGCCTGCTCCAGTATCCACAGCCTTGTAGGTTCATGCCTCTTGCCAGCTGGAATGGTCCTGTGGCTGAGTCCTGCAGAGCTTTCTGTTGGGCTTTCTGAGTGGAGGAGGTTTGACAAATCTTGGAACCGGGTGATGAAACCAAACTGGTTTTGCTGTCTGCATGTCTGTGTACGTGGAGGAGGAATACCTGAGGTGGTTTTTGTTGAGGTTCCCAAGAGCAGGGAGGACCACGCTTTGGTATGAACCACAAAAAACCTGGCACTGAAATTTATTAATTGTTTGGTGACCTCCTCACTGACATTGCTACCTCAGCTCACCATCCAAGCTGACTGATGTGGCTACATACATTTTGGTGGTGCCTCAAATCACAACTGGAAAATGGTCATGTAAAAGTACCTTCAGAATATCTATGCTGTACCAGGACAAATGCATCTCCTGAGGTTTGCATTCACTGCAGTGTTTCTCTGGTAGCCTTCTGTAGCAACTGATGTTGGTTGTGCTCACTCCTCTTTCTAATTTAGACCAGAAAGAAACGTGCTCTGAGGTTCACCTCACTGCTCTGAGCATCCTGCTATTCAGTGTATCCAAACTCCATCAGTTTGCTGATGGGGTAGGGTTCAGTCTTGGGATTTTGAGATGGAAAAACCTGTCAGATCACTTAGCTTCTTCTTTTCTTTGTGTGGGTGGATTTTTCAGATATCCATAACCTGGGTTGGATTAAAGGGCAGTGTTAATGTTAATTAGTGCAGTGAGAATCACCTATTGCACTGCAAAGATTAGAAGTGTTTCCTGGAGTTAAAAAATATGTAGACAAATAGGGGGAGGAATGTATTTCAGAACAAAGTGTTAGGTACTTTGTGTAGACAAAAGTGGTGTTTGATTAAATATAGCCCAAGATTTTAGTACAATTTTTTTGTACAATTACTTGGTACAATTTTAGTACAATTATTTAGTGTTCAGTTTTGGTAGCAGTGTATATATCGTGTGGTATGATATTCAACCAGCAGTTGGATTCAGATATTATTTAATTCAGATGTTATTTAAAGAGATTTAGTGTATCAGATACTCCTGACATGGAAAAGTGGACCTCCAGAGGTCCCATCCAACCCACATTTCTATGATTCTGAGAGGACATTTTCAAACAGAGAGTTGGATCCATTGCTAAGGGGAATGGGGAGTGGCACTAATTCCTGTCTGAACAGATTAATTTGGATTGTATTAGATCTAGTGATCCTACAGATGGGCATGCATGTGTAATTATAGCTCTGTAAGGAGACATTATCTCTTATGGAAAATATGACATTTTGGGGCGTTGTGTAGGATTAGATGTTCCCTGAGCTGTATGAACAACTGGTATTTTGGCTTGCAAAATGATTGAAATACAGAAAAAGTTGTTAAAAGAAAGACACCCACTAGAATTAAATGTCAGCTTAATTTTGACACGCAAGAGAAGAGAGACTATCTTTTGAAATAATTAGAAATCGTATTTTTTCCTTAAGAAATAGAAAACTTCTGGTTTTAGACTGAAGCAATTCAGTTAACTCAGCATGACTTGCAAATAGTTTTAGTTGATCAAAGCTATAAAGAGAATATTTGCTGACCACCAGGGCTTTTGAATTGGCCTTTGTGTAATGTATTATTTTATTTAGAACTGAAAAGACAAAAATTAATAATAATTTAAAAAATCAGTGTACCTGTTTTTAATTCCACACAGTGTATCCCATACTTTTTGGAGACAATGGTAAATATATTATATAGATCTACAGTGAGAAATGCAGATGTCACAAATGAAAATCTGGTACCTTAAACCCAAGGTGACATGTATTTGATCTTGAAATACAGAATATTTTAAGTACTGAGTCTGGAAATTAGTATTGAGTATGAAAACTTGAAATCCTTTCTTCCTCTTTGTCTCTCAGTAGGTTTATAAAGATGAGATGAAAAAGAACAGATATCTATCATTCCTCTCAAAAATTTGTCTGACTTCCTTGGTCCTGAACTAAATTCATGTTATCAAAAACAATAAGTAAAAAACTTTCTGCTATTGAAGAGGAATGCAGCAAGTACATCTGCTTGTATTTTTCTTTTTTTCAAGTGCTCCTTACAAACACAAGGCTCCAAACAGCTGTTAAATACTTTAAATCCTTCAAAGCAAAAATATTCTGAGTATAGGCCAAAATGCTCCCCTTATTTCACTCTTTATGGCATTGTGTCTCAGGAAATATGGCCATCTACCAGGAGCTGACTCAAACATGGTGAGGTGGAAAAACATGACCTTCAGAGGGATGATTTAGCATGTAGATTGTGGAATACATTTATATTAGGTTGTTTCCAGCTTGGAACCATTGAGGATATTTGTAAAAGAGCTTCATAAACGTGGCATGTTGCCATGTACACAAGCTGCTAGCATTAGGACTAAGTCCTTGCATTAATATTAAGGAAAGTCTCTTGACATTGAGAAAGTGGAGTTCTCACATCACAGACCTTATTTATTTAACTCTCATGTTGGCTGAGCTTTGCAAACCCTCTGTAAAAATCGTGTTTGAACAATTGTTTTTTAAACACAAAGTGGCAGCTGATAACCAAAATTTTACTTCTAAAGCAAGCAGAGCCCATATGAGCCCTTGCTATATAATGCAAAAGGCCTTGATCCAAAAAGCCTCTCTCCTTTATTCCCTGCATGCTCCAAACTTGAAGGAATACCTTTGTGAAATACTAGTCCTGTTCCTTGCCACTTTGTGTGCTACCTGGTTAATTTTTGCTCAGTCCATACAGTGTGTAAAGCTGTAAACCTCTCTCTCCACCCTCTAGATGTGAACGTAGGGTAGGCCTAGCATCATGTGGTCCTAGAAACAACTTTTATGCCAGAAAGACACTGCTCAGATCTGGATGGAGCATCGCCCTGTTACTAATAGCAAGACTGAGTGTGATGCATTCTGACTGCAAAACTAGGAATGAGTGGGCTGGCTGGATAAAGGATAAGTATTAGAAGTATAAAAACCATTATACCTTCCCTAATGCTGTGTCTGCAGCTCTCTGGGCAGCCAGGAATGGACACACTCTGGTGGCTCCATGCTCAGCTGAGGAGATGCACACTGATGGTCAGAGGCTGGATGAACGCAGCCCCATGCCATGCCTCTTACCCTCTGGAAACTGTCCTGCATGTGCCATGGCTTTCTGTGTTCAAGTATGCCTGTTAACACTGAGACCAGCTCTTGGACCTTTTGGCATCCACTGAGTTCAGTGATATGATGTGTAGGAAGGTGAGACTGGGCAGATCTTCCTCTTTTGAGAGGCATCTTTGGGTAAGAGGCAGCTATGTAGGGTGTGCTGACCTTAGTGGTTTTAGTTTGGATCAGGAGCATGTCTTGAAGTGAGTCTCTTGGTGATTCCTCTCTCTGTACTTTGGTTGGCATTAGAGAGCAGTCTCTAAGCACACGAAGTGGATTCCTTCTGGATGAAACAAAACTAGAAAATATACTCTGGGAATGCAGCCAAAGTATTGCAACTGGGCTTGTAGTTCATGGGACCAGACTACAACTAGTCCAAAGTGGAAGAAACACATTGGAATATGCATATTGTGGATATCAGACCCTCAGCATCTTGTTGCTCTGTAGATCCCCTATTGTTCCCTGCTGCTTGTTAATAAATATATGCATAGCCTAATAGCCATCACTTTATAAAAAACAGTGATATTTGAGGAGGACAGCATGAGATTTACAACCCCTTTTTCTCCTCTGAGCACTGTCTGCCTATAGGTGTAGCTCCATGATTGTGCAGTCATCCCATCCACACTATGACTTGATGAAGCCCATTTGACACTGAACCATATGGGCAAATGTGGTCTTTTTGGTTGACTTTGCAGCAGTAACCACAGATTTGAATAAAACTTTGAATTAGAGTAAGAGAATGGAATGGACACTAATGTTTCTTTTCCAAGAGATGCCACAACCTGTTCACGACCATTCAGAGGTCTGGGAGACAGTGAAAAGAGTTGCTACCACTTTCATCAGAGTCAGTGACAGATGCTCGAGCAGCTTTACTTTGAGGGTGGTTATATTGAGGACTGAGGAAGAAAGCTGCTGGGGTGGAACAAATTGGGTTAGGCAGAGGAGCTAAGAAGGGAGGAGAGTCAATATTTAGAGTGGACGTGCAGGCTGTTGTTGTCCAAGATAATCAGGGTAAGAATGCTGTTGACCTGAGGTATTTATAGAGCACCCATCACTGTAGTGTATTATGTAATCAATACTTCCATTTTCAGGGGCACTCGGGAGAAACATTATGTTTTAGAAAAGCTGCTGATGGAAGTTGAATAGGTGCTGGTGCTTTTCTGTTCACATGGGAGCCTAAGGAAGAAACCAGGAGAATCAGTGCTCAGTTCTGGTGCTTTCTGAAGACAAATGGTGAGCCGCATCTTTCAGGTTTGAGATGGATTTCAATCTTGCAGCTTGTCCACAAATCACTTTGTTACAAATGGCCCATTTCAAATGTGAAATTCAGGATGCAAATTAAAGATTTATGGCTTTCCTGTCTGTCAGTTTTGATTCCATCATGTGCTTGTTAGTCATGCCCTACTGTGCTGCCCTGTAACTGTTCTGACTGATGTTGACCACAGATATTATAAATGATCCCTTTTGATACATTAGTTAATTACAAAGGAAATCATCCTTCTCCTGGCAAATTCAAATCCATCTTCAAATTTCATAGAGGCAATTCATTATGAGGAAAGTTATTTATGAATTTACTAAAAAAAAAAAAAAGGATCTGCTCTCATTAATACAAGCTTAGAGGTACAAAATGATAAAATGGTAGTTGCCTACTTAACTCTTTTGGTGAATGTTTCACTAATGAACTGAGAGGCTTGGAGGCTTCTTAGCACTGACAATTAAATTCAGCTAATGCAAGGCAAAAAGGGACTTGGAAAGGATTTTATGTTTTATGTTTTATGTAAAATATTAAAGAAGAATGAAGGAACAGAGGTATAATATATATGCACAGAATTTCTGACTTGAAAGAACATTCAGGTGCTGCTCAACTTTTGTCTTTTCCTTCCTTTGAAAACAGAGGAAGTTTTGCATATTTTCATTGTTTCCTCCAGGAAGAGGGCAGGATTTAAGTACAGGGTTTGCACACATACTGTTGTTTAATCCAGAGTGATGTGATAGAATTGGAGGTGAACTTTGCAAAACTGCTTCCCTTCTTTGGTTATTTTCTGCTTTTCTAAGATAGGACTTTGCAAGTGTGATGCAGTCCTTTTAACTCTTGAGTTGAGGTAAGCCATATGAAGGTGAAGGTTTCAAGTTCTTGCTTATGTGTGTGGGCTCAGGACCAGCTGGACCCTCTACTCATGTGTCCATTCACTTGTAAAGGCTGAAGGAAGTTACAAAGTCTTCTTATCACCATCACCAAGAAATTGTCCTAAAAGGTGATTTGGAAAGGAGGGAGAGTACAAAAACCTGTAAATCTGCTCAGAGGAAGGTGTGCAGGTGGATTCAGGGTATCTTGTCAAGGAATGAAAAGGCAAGAAGCTTGCCAGATTAACTGGATGTGGTCACCTCTTGGCTGAGAGGTGTAGCATTTCTCTGCCATTTGACACAGATCTGCCAAACAAACAGGAGTGGCTGCCACCCCCTGACCTTCTGCTTTAAAATCATTGTTGATTTTGCAGAACAGCAAAATGTGACTTTCTCTGACTGAATGTGCAATCACTCTGGCATTTGCTTTCACAGGTGTTCCTTTTTGCTATGCACTGTAAGATCAATAAAATGAAAGGAAAAAGATGACAAGGGTTCTTGGGAATGTGTTTACCAAACGACTGGAGAGTTGTTATCATTACATTTGTGTAATAGGTTTTCTGCTCCCTTCTGCCTGCCTGGCAAAAACATATATGTTTTTCATTTCAAAATTACAGCTTGCAGAAGAACTTTAAGTGGAAAAGATGATTGCTTGTTTCCTCTCAGTTTTTTTTTTCCTTTTTTCCCCCCCCCCTTTTTTTTTTGGTTTGTTTTTTGTGTGTGGTTTTTTTTGTTGTTTGTTTGTTGTTTGGTTTGGTTTGGTTTGGTTTGGTGTTTTGTGGTGCTGAAAGGTTAC
The DNA here is from genome assembly GCA_038090715.1 of Florisuga fusca. Taxonomy (NCBI): domain Eukaryota; kingdom Metazoa; phylum Chordata; class Aves; order Apodiformes; family Trochilidae; genus Florisuga; species Florisuga fusca. Next base: position 14,902,499 of record JAAWXA010000017.1, read on the forward strand.
TGACTGGCAGCATTTAATGTGTATGTACTTCTTGGACCCAAAGGAACCTCACTGCCAAAGGACTTGCCCCTCCAACCCCCAAGTCAGTGGTTATTAGTGGATATACTCAAAATGCTCTCTAACATTGAAGTCTCATTGAGCCTTGAAAACTTTTCCCTTAAGCCTCAGGAGCAGATTCTTAAAGGAAGGATGGATGTGACCCTCTTCCCTCACTTTGTTAGCTGGGTGGCTGCTCTGTGTCAGGAAGAGGGCACCAGCCATCCCCACTGCATCATCAAGTCAGCCTGGGGTGCTGCTGGCCCTGCTTTATCTCCCCTAGGGTGAAATTCCAGCTCAGTTGGAACAGTGTTTTCATCTTGTGTAACTAATGGCTTTTTGGAGACCTTCACAGAATCACAGAATATTGGGGGTTGAAATGGATCTTGAAAGATCATTGAATCCATCCCCCCCTAGCAGAGGAGGATTGCTTAGTGTGGGTCACAGCTCCTTCTAGTCAAGGATGGGTTAACAGCTGAAAAGAAAAACTGAGGAAAGCAAGTAAAAATGTACACTATCCCTCAGGACTCTTCTTTCATCATTATTTTTAGAAGTGGTGATAAATGGAATTTCTTTTGCCATTTACTTTTCCTATCACTGATTTTTACTGCAGTCCTCATATATCTCCTTGCAATGTAAACTCAGGCCAGATATAACAATAAACTCCAATATGAGTCAGGAATTCTGTGTCATCCCTTTGAAGGCATCTGGGATAGCAGTGGAGCACCCTGCAATTCCTGTGAAACCTGGAAAAATGTACTCCTCTCTTGTAATGTACTTCATAAATAAGAAGGGCAAAATGCTTCATTTTAAAATAGTGTCTAAATCAAATTTAGGTGACACAATTGAACACATGATGGCACAATATTTCATTTTTAATTGTATTGTGTTAAGCTCTCCCATTTTTTTTGGCAAAAAGTTCCCCAAATATCCCTAATATATCTTCAATGCTGTCTTCTATGTTTTTTAAAAATATCTCCCTTCTTTTATTTTATTTACAAGATAATGTGTTCTTTCCCTGTCAGTCATTTGTGTGGCATTGACAATAAACAAGCACCTTTAAATCTAGATATGGTAAATCTATCTGGTTTTAGTTCAAATCAAGGTCTGAACTTCATCACAGACTGGATAGGCATCCTACTGAAGTTTAACAAAAATGAGGTCTGCTACATTGTACAGTTCTTTTGTTTTGCATTAAAAGGGGAAGTTTACAGAGAAAAAAAATGTATGGTTTAAAATTAAAGCTACTGCACTTGCAGCCACTGCTTTACCTGTAGAAAATCTCTGTCATCTCTCATACTTTCCAGTGTAAGGTGCAGGCTAGCATGAAGTATTAGCAATTAAAAACTGGACAAAGTCTTAAAATGTATGGCAGGAGTCTCTTTTGAGAAGGATATGACAAAGAGAGTGAAAATATAGGTCATCCCATTTTCTGTCATGATTCTTTAAAAAAATACTTGCTGGTGTCTTATGATCTGTGAATTTGCATGCACTAGTATTGCTCCTTCGAAGTCAGAAAATTCATTATCTGGGAGATCATTTCTAATCCTGCCTACTTCTGCTTCACAAGTTAAAGGGGAAATGGCCTCTGCAAACTGGAACAACTTTGAAAGTGTTTCAGAGTCCTTTTAAGACCTCAAATAGTTCTTAATTTCCCATGGGTAGCCAGAGGAGAGAAGAAAGGATTTATCCTGGCATCAAGTGGCAGCTTCTTTAGTTTTTCTTGCTTAACTCCCTGTAGAACACTTCAACATAATCAATTCTGGAAACTACACATTATTGAATTTCTTTGACCAATTGGTTATCTAATAACATGACACATAGTCCCTCAGCCAAAGAGCAGGATGGAATGGCTTGGTAGTGATGAAATGTTGCGATATATTTCAGGAATTTAATTTTCTACTCCACTAAAGGATCTGAGATAGCTACACAAGCAAAGGCTGTTCCTCACGTATTATTTAGGCTTCATTGGTAACCCAACTAATTTTCGTATCTGAAAGTGTTAGGGCAAAACGGAATGCAGTTTCCTAAAACAGTTGCTGCTGTTTAAGTGGGGTTTGGTGAAGGGAGGTTGTTGTAAACCCTTTCCCCCCTAGAGCTGTGACTCTGCTTAAAGAGGATTGCCACACTAGTGAGCTAGCTGCTAAAAATGTCTAACAGGGTGTTCATCTGTTATTTCAATAGCTTGACCTTCATAACCCAACCAAGTGCATAATCTGAATCTCATCGAGGAATATTCCTTCTCTTAATTTAGCAGAGCATCAATCAGAATATAAACTATAAACTTCACTTACCATGAAAGCCTATTTTCCAAAAGTTCTTGTGATGCTTTTGAAGCCCTTTTTCTGCGTACAAATGATCTGTGAAAGGGCTTCAGGCACTTGTGAACACATTCATTAATCTGAAATTATTCTGGGAATGCTATATGTAGTTACAACTCTGTGAGTTGCTGAGAAATTATCAGCTATGAAAGCTGTAGTGGGGAATCACTCTGTAGTTTGCTGTTTGTATGATGCAATCAGTGATGTGATAGCATTCTGAGCTTCTCTTGACCAATACAAGTAGCCACAGGGCACTTCTAAAGCTGGGGGATCCATAAGTGAACTGAAGGAATCATTTGTGGGGTGGGAGGCAGACAGTGGCTCTTCTCCCTCTGCCTTTCAACAAAAGAGAAACGTGTCCAGCCAGCATCACTTTTAACTGGCTTTGTGCTCTATTTTCCACAAATATTGTGTGATATAAGTTCTCTAAATTATTTTAGTGAGTTAAGATGGAAAGAAGCTGCAAGAGAGTTTCCCTAAATGACAAAAAAACCTGGCCTGGTTGAGGGACTGACTGCTGCAGCTTTGACCTGTGGTCGAGGAGCTTTGTGGCAAGATAATGTCCCTTATCAAGTGCATCTGCCCTCCTGTATTTCCTTCCTTCTCCCAGAATGGTGCCTTACAGAAGAGACAGTTGAACTCCCAGTCCCACTGGGGCCTGTCCTGGCCTGGTTTGGGAATGTTCATGGGTCCTGAATTGGAATCCTTCAGGCAGAGTATTCCCCAACATGCTGTTCCCAGGCTCTTTCATCCTCTTCAGTATTTCCTGATGGATCTCTGCATGTAACACATTCATAATTACAGTCTGTAGAACTCTTCCCTCAAGATGTAAGCTGCCACTTAGATGCAATTCGTTTTCCCTCTCTCTCGACACCTTCCTATTCTGCCTTTGATGAATCAAGCTCTGACCCTATTATTTACACAGGGCACATACTGTCACTGAACTGATGGCATCCATGTGTATCTCCCTTGGTGCAGTAATGCTTTCCTAATACTTAATGGTGGCTGTTAAGGTTAAACCAATCATTTTAGATATGATGAGGCAGGAATGCTGAGCCTCAGTTTAATATAGAAACCAGGAAGGCATCCATTATCTCAGTTAATTCAAGAGAGCATTAATTAATAGAAATCCTGAGAATTTTAGTGAGTTTGTCTGTCTGATATTTAGCAACAAAGTAAAAACAAATTTACTGTGCCCTTTGCTAAAATTTGATTTGACATCTAATTAGTTAATATGATGCCTTTTTATATTTTCAATTATCATGTTAATTTCCTGGGTAGGGAATTTATAGGAAGTAATAAGAGGCAAAATCCTCACCTTGGAAAGTGACATTGTGGAATATAGTTTGAGTATAATGGACAAGATCATCAAACAGGGATAGGATAGGTTAAGGAAGATGAAGGAGATAGTGTTTATGGTGGTAGGGTTATGTGGTGATTTAGTCAGAGCATATCCTGGTAGTTAGCATCACTATTTTAAAGCTCTCTTGTTTGACAAAACAAGAATATATTTCGAGTCATAATGTGTGGTACATTTACATTTATGCTCTGTGTTTAGAAGGAGGAACATGCATTTAGATGACATAAAATGCAATTTTTCTTATTCCTCCCTTCTCTGCATACTGAGAGAAATATAAACAAGATCATTTTGCAGTTTGGGATTATATAGTGCTGAGAGGAGAGTATTTGCATCATAAAAATTAATTGAACCTTAGCTCTATTTTTGCCTCTAAAAAAAGTCACAATTTTTTATTTGTTTAATTTGTACATTGTGTGCTTCTAGAAAACAACCTTGTCAAAACCCTGAGGTTTCCAATTCCGGAAACAGCTGTTAATCTGAGTTTTTAAAAAGAATAATTATAATGTTGTTCACTCAGACCAATATCTAAGATTCCTTTTTGGGAATATTTTTATACTTTACAGGGCTTGCAAAGATAATTTGCTATTCAAGGTTTCAAAAAGAAATTGGAAAAAATTGGACCTTTTGGTTGCAGCTTGCTAAAAGAAGTGATAAATGAGCTTTGCCGTCCTAGGCCAGGTCCCTCTGTAACTTTGCTGATATCTCTGGGGTGCTACACCTGTGAGATCTGTCTTGGAGGTGCAGCTCCTGTTTTCATCCAGCAGATACTGAGATGTTGCAGTGGCAGCATTTGAACCCAAGATCAGTTGTAGGTGAAGTTCTTTAGGGACGAGGAAAACCACAGCACAAGCAGAGGTGTTTTTGTAAAACTATCAGTCCTGCTGCATGACTGCACTTGGTTCATAAATCATTGCTACAGACCCATTCCTGCTTCCTCTGCAGTCTTGAGATTTTGTTGTTTGTTAACACCACGCAAAGCATCTGAAACACTCTTCTTCCTGACACAGGGAATGGGCAGCCATGCAGAGATCATCCATCACCTGGTAAGAGTTAAGTGTTCTCTCTCAAAGAATAAAAAACCAGATAGTCTATAGTAGGGATTAGTAAATTCTACAAGAGAATCAATTGTCTTTGGAAAAGCAAAGCTCTTACTGTTTCTGTGAATATTTGTAATCATGAGCATTGATATGGCCACAAATACACTACCAGTTCAGACTGACTCTTCCTGGAAGCTGGAAAACCAACACTGGGATCCTAAAATGGACACTGTATTGGAAACTTCCTAGTGTGCATTGTTCATTTGTGCTGACATTGATTTTGGGTGACAAGCAATGCTAGCATAAAAAAAAAGTAAAAGGCTATTAATATTTGCACAATTAAAATGAGCACGAGGCACTGATGATTCAGAAGTGCTGCTGTAAATAGGCTTTATTGATGTTCCTGTTCTCCCCTTCATAGGAGATATTTCAGTTTCCTGGGAGCTCTTCAGTTTTGCAGAGTAACTAAAAATTGTTTTTCCCATGAACATCCTGCAAGTGTGATCTGCTTTCTTTTAGCAGTCACTCATGTTAAACCTGTTCTCCAAACAGAGAGGATCTCTTCACAGAAACCAGAGGGGAATGCTTGCTCTTAGCAGGCCATGTCAAGGGCTATGGGCTGTGCTCTGTCTCCCTGAGAGATGCTCTGCTACCATCAGTCCACCCCCAAGCATTTTAGACTCAGTTTTATCCTGCTGGCTTCATCCTACCCACTGGCTTTCTTAATGAGGCTGGAGCAGAGCCCTTTGCCTGAAGGAGCTGCCAGGTGCTCCTCTGGCATGGAAATGTCCTGGAGGTGGAGGGGAAAGAGCCAGGACGTGTTGTACCTTCTTCCTGGCACGTGTGGGATGATCAGCTGCAGCTCAACACAGATTTGACAGGATCAGGCTGTGGATCTGGGATACTCTAGCTATGGAAGTCCCTTAAAAACTGGTCACAGGTTCCTGCCCTAAAGAAGTGGAGGGAAAAAATAGACCTGGACAGGCCAAATAGTAATAGATCATAAGGATTCAGTCTCTGCCCTCATACATGAGAACTGGCAATGAAACTGAAGCTGCTCTATAAGTTCTCCTGCTTTTATTCCAGATCTCTTAATTTTTATTTTGGAGCAAAAATAAAAGGGATAAGATTTTTAATGGCAAACAAAAAGTAGAAAGTCCTAAGAGGGGAAGTCTAAGTGATGTTGAAAGCACTTCTGTCAGAACACTGATTCATATGAAAGCTACGTATGTAGAGACCTTTGGAAAGCTGGATTGAAGATGTTGTTACTTTTGGAGGTGGGATATAGGATCCCAAGTTTTTTGAGTATTTTTTCAAATTTTGCAATTCGTTCCGACATGTTACAAAGTTTTTCTGCCTCAGACTTGATTTTGAGGTACTAATTAATTATCAAATATTCAAATAAATAACTATCATGATAAAATCATATTAATATTCAGGTTGACTACTGTGACCTCCAAAGTATGCCCATACTTTTAAATAAAGGTGTTTTTGTCCCCACAATAACAATAAAACTCAAGTTAATGCTGACTTATTCCCTTAGACTGTTTCACTTAAACATCTCAGCAGATTGATTGTCAGTTCAAGCCTACACATTACACAGACCCTTTTTTTTTCCCAGTGAAACTGAAACTGGAAGTCCTGTCTCAACTTACTCTTCTCCAAGCAGGTGCTTTAAAAGATGGTCTCTGAGCAGGGGCTACCCATAAATCCCACAATTTATTACATTCATTACTACCTAGATAAAGGCTATTAGGCAATCAATCAGGGCCATGTCTCATTACCCTTTAATAGTTGGGATGTTTTCGAGGTTTTCATTAGGGAAACAAGTTATTTTCTTGCCTGCTGCTGAGCAAAGAACTCCTCCAAGTGGATGTTGTCTAAACTGGAGTATTGAAACTCTAAGACCAGATTATTCAGGCAACTTCTTAGCCCTCCTCAAAAGTCTAGAAAGAAGATGTTCTTTCCAGATGGAAAGTGGATGGGTCATTTAAAGGGCAGCTAATGTGGGAAAGGCCCTGACATGGCAAGAGAGTTCAGCTTTGGCTGTGGAATCAACCACAGATTTCTGGTGTGGTCTTGTATCTCACTTGTAGCTGGGATCTGGCAACAGCAAGGCACTGTCATCCCATTTCTGCAGTAGACCATAGGAGAATAGATTCAGTTTGGATCAGCAGTGACAGGACTGGGGGGGCAAATGCTCTCCCCAATGGAGCTGTGTTTGTGTACGCAGGAATTAGCTACTGGATGCTAATCTGAGGCTCCAATGCTTTTCATTCTTCAACCTGGGGCTGGAAATCTTATGTCAATTGCTTTTCTCAAATCTCATTATATCTTGTATATCTGTATACATGTAGCCCTGTATATCTGGACTCTTCAAGTACTGAGGCAAGAAAAATCATCAAGGTTAAAAAAAAGAAAAAAGAAATGGAACGTATATAAATGTCAGTAGAGGTTCTACCCCAGGTATAGGAAAAAAGTTTGAGAGGTTCATATATCTATTGAGACCAATGTACTCTGCTATCCCATATTATTAATGACACTTTTATTAATATTAATGTTCCAGATTTCTGTTCAGGAGAGCTGTTTGCTTTAAGTCAGCAGCCACATTGATTCTGCCTCTGTATGTGTTGTGCATATGGATGACTAATGACTGCATGAAGTTTATGACATTTAAAGCTTAAATCTAAGTGTGTGTGAAACTAGACCACTAGTGGATTTATGTCTTAGCTTGAATTTACTGATTTTTTGTCAGAGATCTCACTGAAACCTAGACTTTGTGTTTGGGCTTTGTTTCCCAAACAGTGATTTTCAAGTAAATGTAACACATCCCTGTCCTACTAAAGCTTCTTTCCATTTTATGTTAGGATTTTGTAAGTACAACTCTTGGTGTAAAACTGAGCTATTTCCATTGTGCATCTCAGTCTCTAAAGCTCTTCTCATGAGAGTGATGGTACTTGAGGAGGGGAAAGTTTCTTATTCTAACTGCTCCTCTCTCCCATTTCCCAAGCCACAGAGCACTTTGTCCTGGAGCACTTTGGGAGCTCCATGTCTGGTTTGTAGTGATCCAGTCTTGCACAGATGATAGGATTACACTAGAAAAGAACTCCAAGATATGCTGTGATATAAAAATTAATAAGCAAGGACTTGCATTTGTAACAAATCCTAGAGTTCACTCTTGGAATGAATATACAGTATTGAATTTCTTCCCCAAAATTGTTTCTGTTGGACTTTATTGATACATTTATCAATACATGATGTATTGATACATCAATCTATCTAGGGCAGAGTCAGGAAATCTGTTCTTTAGTATTCCTTTAGGTCACCAAAGTAATTGGGAAATGAACTTCCACACAGTATTTTTAACTGGGATGTGCTGTTTGCTGTTGTGTCAAAGGACCTGCTGTAAATTAAATTAGGAGCTGCCTGAATGTTTACCAAGTTTTTTGCTTCCTCACTAGAAGAGCATGCCAAAATGACTGAAATTTAATGTCATGTTCTCTGACATCAGTCTGGTGATGTACAGCTCACAGGATGAATTTCCATTGTCTGTAAAACTTTAAAAACATTTACATATATCAAACTCACAATTCTGAAACCCTGTAATGTCCTTTCAACATATACCATGGATCCTAGGAGCAAAGTGACAACTATATATCTATCTAGTGGATTGTTCATTATCAGCTGAAGACAGGGGTATAATATCATTGTGCTTTTGCTGCTGTGAATGCCAGTACAAAGAGAAATAAGGATGGGAAAATGGATAATACTGTTCAGAGTCTAATTTTGCTTAGGTAAAAACATCCAATATGAGATTTTAAAGTTTTCAGGGAGGCAGGAGTATTACTTTGCAATTCCCTAGTTGCTCAAAATCAGAGTGACCCCAGTAGACTATTATACAATTTTTAATTAGATTAAACCAAATAAACTGATGGTAATTTGACTATACAAAGAAAAGCTGTAAAAATACAGTGAGACCAAGCGTGGCTCAGCAGTAAAATTCCCTTGATATTAGTACTTTAAAAAGCTCCAAGCTAATCAGAAGCATCTTCCTTGTGTCCAGCAATGGATCATTTCACCAGGATGCCTTCCCTCCCATCCCATTTCAAGGCCACACGTTTGCATGGAGCACACAACCTGACCACATCCTGGCAGAAACCTTCTTTGGGACACTGAGACTGTAGCTGCTTTGGGTGGGGAGCTTTCTCTTGGTCTTTTGGTTGGTCTCCCTCCTCTCCAAGAGCAGTACTCGTGTCAGTGCTCTCTAAAGCTGCTTGGAAAAGCACCAATTAACAGAACCAGGGAAAGAGACATTTGCTTGCACGAGCATCTGAGGGCTCTTTGGACAGAAAGGTGACCTGTTGGGTCTTATGTATGATCTGTCCTTGTGTCTGCTGGCCAACAGATAGCGTCTATTGGTCACAACTCATTGAACCCCAATTAGCAAGGTGCACTGCCAGCAGTTCTGAGCTGGCTCAGTGCTCCTTCTTGTCTCCAATCCTGTCTGACAGCCCTTGGGGGAAAGGAGAGCACTGGACACATCCCTGGTGCTTTGTAACAATAATGCTGCTGTATCCCCTGGGAGATGCCCATTGGTTTGTGAAGGGTTTCTGAGACATTCCTCTGAACTGACTTCAACAGGAGCAGCTATGATAATGAGGGTGGTCTCAGAAGTGCTTGATCCACACATACACAAAGGAATCATAGAATCATAGAATCATAGAACTGGCTGGTTGGAAGGGACCTCAGACATCATCAAGTCCAACCCTTGATCCACTACCACTGTGGTTCCCAGCCCATGGCACTGAGTGCCACATCCAGTCTCTTTTTAAATATCTCCAGGGACGGAGAAGCCACCACCTCCCTGGGCAGCCCATTCCAATGCCTGATCACCCTCTCCGTAAAGAAATTCTTTCTAATATCCAACCTAAACCTCCCCTGGCACAACTTGAGACCATGCCCTCTTGTCTTGCTGATAGTTGCCTGGGAAAAGAGACCAACCCCCCCCTGGCTCCAACCTCCTTTCAGGGAGATGTAGAGAGTGATGAGGTCTCCCCTGAGCCTCCTCTTCTCCAGGCTGAACAGCCCCAGCTCCCTCAGCCTCTCCTCTGTGCTCAAGTCCCTTCACCAGCCTGGTTGCCCTCCTTTGGACCTGCTCCAGGACCTCAATCTCCTTCCTGAGCTGAGGGGCCCAGAACTGGACACAAAACCTGGAGAGGAGAACAGACTAGGCAGGCAATAATCTCATTTCAAGTTTAGATTGTCACAGTCCCAAAAGCCTGCTTTGTAGCCTTTGCTAATACTCTTATCATTACTTTCTGTGTGGAGAGGTGGAAAGCCAAGAGTTAGTTACTCCAGATATGGTGGTTGCTATATCTGCTGTGACTCCTGACTCCAACAGAGAATTTCAAATGGAGCAGTAGATGGGAGCCCATCTAAAGGGAAAAGATTTGTTAACTCTACTTAATAGCATGATTCTGCTGGAATGGTGCAATGTATCCACCTCACTGCTTTGGGGAGAACTTTCTGTGGGTGACTGACTGTGAATCTGTTTAAACTTGAAGACTTGCCCAGAACTCTAGCTGCTATATTGGTAGCTGCAGTTCTTTGTGGCACACCACTACTTTTGCATGCTGGTTCTGTCACCCCATGCTTTGTATTCCTCACACTGGCCAAGTGGAGAGGTTTTGTGTGTGTTTTTTTGTTTGTTTTGGTTTGTTTTTTTTGTTTTGTTTTTTTTTTTAGTGCTGTGCAGAATGTTCCATGGTGTCACCGTGTCTTATGTCACCAAACATATCCACACGGCTGTTGCAGCTTAAAGAGGCAGAACTAAATTTAAGAGTAACGTGGAACTTTGCTTGGGCTTGCAAAGGACAGGACACCTAGAGGAGGTGATTTTTTTCGTGAAAATAAGCAGTTTTCTGTGTGGAGTCTTCAATTTTACCACTACAAGAAACGCAGGTGTATTTGCTTGTTGGGCATGAGCCTTATGGCACTGGTGAATTGTGCAGGAAAATGTTGAAGTCACTTGAATGTCTTTTCTATTTGCCTGTCTGCTATCAAGAACTGATAGAAAGGAGCTGGGAAAGGGAGAGTGGTTTTTCAATAATGAGCTCCTCACTACAGTTTTCTCATTGGTGTTCCTTGGTGCTAGTGATCAGGCTGGGTGTGTGTTGGGTTTAGCCCTGGGTATTATACACTTCATGTTTCTGCTAATTTCTGCTATTCATCAGTATTTTAAGGTGCCTTTTCCATGGCTGGTGAACAGTACACCTGTACTGTATCCTTGTTGTGTAAGAACTGACCTTTCCTATGTAACTTACCTCATTACCTTTTACATCTTCTCCTGTAAATATATTGTGCTTGTAAATAGAGGAATGTAATGTAAATCCTCACCAGTGGTAAGTTCTTTTTTGGAAGACAGCTGCATTTTTCATCGTAGATTTTTATGTTTCAGCCTTTGATTACACTTCAGTGTACAGCAATAATCCAATAAATCCTTGTGTTTGTCATTTGCAGCACTGGCTGGCATCTGTGAACTTAAGTGAAGTAGGTTTTTCATGTATTGCTTAATTGGGTCAAACCAAATAAATGCATGGTATTTTGGCATTACAAGGAAAAGCCATAAAAATAGAAATATAACACAAGTGCGTTTTGGCATGGGTTTTTTTCCCTTGCTGACTTAAAAGTGTTAGCTCATAAGAATTGAGAACAAAAATGTTTATGGTCACAAAAATGAAAATTGCTTGAAAAGAGCCAGTGCACAGCTAGCAGAATGCATCCTGCAGCACTGCAGGTGGAGGCAGCCTCTGCAGGATCTCATGAGATGCTGAAGATTTGTCTTAGGCTGATGTCAGTTAATTGATAAATTCCAGATATTAATGTTTTATTGCTGATGCTCTATCAAACCAATAAAATAACTCTACAAGAATGTCTTCAGCTGGGAGTCTGTTTCCATCCGTGGTGCACTGTTGGAATCAGAATGTATTTCCCTTGTTACTTTAGATAGCTCTCTTATTATAAAATACTGTCAGAGGAGTAGAATTGCCACCCATTGGAACCAACATAAGTCAAGTGCAAGTAAGAAAATAAATGGATTTAGAGCTGTAGATAAAAGCTTTACTCTATTTGCTATGCTCAGGCATCATTGCTGGTCTTCAGGCTGGGGTGAGGCTGTATCTTGGCAGGGCAGGTTACCTGGTGAATATCTCCTTTACTTGTAGACAGTAGAAAAAAATGTTCATGCTTGTTGGTATAGTGAACCCTGGAATGTTACTAAGTCCCCAGAAGTAATCTAATTTGAAGAACTAATCCCTCCCTACAGAGAAACTGCAAAGACCCACAAGCAGCAGCTGCCCTGGGAGCATTCATGAGTGTTCTATTATCTCCTACCATCTTATCCATGAATCTTGACTCTGGAGAAAAAGCCTTTTGCTGCAGTGAATGTATGGTACCTTCATCTTGCATTTCCTCCTCAGCTGCAGTTCTGGCAGGTGGGCTGTATTGCCTTCTGAAAGATGCTGCCTGCCACTGTGATGGGCCAAGGGGAGAAAATAAGCAACTGGCACAGCTCCAACCAGTAACACGTGCTATAGCCTCATTAATCAGGGTTCTCTGCTGATCTGGACTCTCAGGTGAAGTCTTCAAATGTAGCTAAAAATGCTCCTAGAAGCTATTAGTCTCCCAGCCCCGGCTACAGTGTTCCCAGGCATTCTGCTACCTCCACTGTCAAGCAGTGGAACTCTTGCTATGAGGGATGACTGCTCTCAGTTGTTGTCTTGAATTTATTCAGCATTTAGTCATGGCAGTGGCCATGTTCCACATCACCTTTCTCACAATACCATAGCGTAGGAAGAAAAAAAATGTCTTTCTCAGTGCATAATGAAGGAAGGAGTAGTATGTGGTTTGTTTTCTTTCTGAAATTTTGGTGGTCCATCCGTTACTATGGTGATGGCAGCATCACATCTGATGCACACAGAAGAGAAGGGTCCCTGCTTTGAGCAAAGACTTGGTACTGGTACATGTGAGAGACTGTGTGGGGGAAAGATTCTCAATAGGCTATTGTGTCTGAGGACTTAAAATTCACTTTCATCAAGACATTTGTCATTGCTTTAACTCATTAAGTGGAAAGTTTGTAGGATTTCTTTTAATTATTTTGGCAAGCTTCTTAAATTAAGCTGACTAAACACACTGCAGATTTCTCTCCATCACTAATAGTTTTTGCATCTTTGTGTGGGAAGGATTGTTTGCATTTACTGTTCCATGTGTTTCTTTTTTAAGCAGAGTTCTAGAAATTTGCTTTCCAAGCTCTGTAGTATTACTGCTGTTGAAAATATGAATCACTGTTCTTTGAGACCATTGGAAATTCATGCATTTGGGTGATACATTTGTTTTTCACACATGCAGCAAATATCATATGGAAGAAATTTTTCTAAGTAATGGAAGACAGAGAGCTGCAGGATTCAAAGTAATTTTCCACTGAACAGTGAGGATTGGTAGCTAGTAGAAATGGATCAATCTGGAATTTTAAATCTTAGCAGGGTGAAATTTGGTCTTATGAGTGTCTGAGTCAGACATCACTTCCCCAGATGTCAGTTTTGAATCTGGAGGGGGGAAAAAATATAAGAACGTATCCAATTTACTGGTCTGGGTATCTTGTGATATCTGGTATCTTTGCATGTTTGCAAAATTTCCATGAACATTCATCCAGACACTGAATTATCCTCCTTAGGAACAGCTGAAAAACACTTTCTCACAAACATATTCATGATTTCAAAATGCTTCTGCAAGGGGCCTCTCACAAGGGTTAATGAGGTTGTTTAGGGAACTTATGTACTCTGTATTGCCTTTTATCTTCCATTCACAATTGTTATTCCCCTACCTTAAAGTTTTCCTTTAGTGTAGAACACAAGGAAGGATAATGCAGCTCTGGTATTCCTAGCTTGTGAAAGAGGGAGCACTGGGAAGCATCTCTGCACACTCTTGCAGATGCTTTGCTGTTCTGCACACTGCATGGTGTGACTGGGACCCCAGGCAACAGCCCAAAATTGCTCAGCCATAACCTCAGGTTTTGTCCAGAGAAAATGGAAGGCTTTCTTATATTTTTTAGGATCCATTCATAATTTTCTAACTTTTCTACCTCTGGGAACTGTAGCACTTTCCCTACAGAAGCCTTTTTATGTAGAATGTCTGCAAACTTTTCTTCTGCTGCCTCTAATAAATAATATATGTCTGACATTAGAGTTCTGCATCTGACAGTCACCAGAATCATTTTAATAGCAGAGCCTGAGGTCTTATTAGATAAAAACCCAACTGTTCTGACATGTAAACATGTGAAATTGCCTGTTCACCATGAAGTGACTTAAAAATGACCACAACACCCTGGCTGGCAGAAATTTCAGTAGCTCAGCTGATCCTGGAAAAGCTCCAGTTGGTTGACATCTTGTCTACTGAATAACGCAGCCTAGTTTCATATTAATCCTTCAGGATCTAGATTAATTTTTTTGTGATGCAGAGAGATCAAATTCAAGGTATCACTAAAAATATAGATAGTATTTCTGGTAGCTTAGCTGAGCCAACACCACCCAAAGTATTAGTATATATATTTTCTTTCTATGATCATGGATCTTTTTTTTATCCTTAATACTATATCCTAAAGATATAGATCCTTACAATGTACTTAATATTTAAAGCAATACTTGTATGGCTTTTCCCTTGTATTTTAATTCCATATCTGTAGAAAAAAAAAGAGGAAGAATAAAAACTGCATGTGGAATTGGAACTGTCTGGTTGGCCCTGAGGTCAGTCTCAGAAACTCAATAGCCTTAAAATATCACAAAAATTTTTCTCATACATTTAAGGCTGAATAACTATTATCTTCCCAAAATTACTTTATTTTGATCTCATAAGAAAAAAACATCCCTGTTTTCCATATCCATTCAAATTTCCTGTTCATAAACATGCTGGAGACTGCATTTTTACATTTGGACACTCTACATACATACAGCCAGTGACCCACTGAACTGCTTGGATCCCCACAAGTCTATGGGACCGGATGGGATCCACCCAAGGGTGATGAGGGAGCTGGCAGAAGAGCTCCCCAAACCTCTCTCTATCATCTACCAACAGTCCTGGCTCACTGGGGACATCCCAGATGATTGGAAGTTGGTGAATGTCACGCCAATCCACAAAAAGGGCCAGAAGGAGGACCCGGGAAACTCCAGGCCTGTCAGCCTGACCTCAGTGCCTGGCAGGGTTATGGAGCAGATCATCCTCAGTGCAATCACACAGCACCTGCAGGATGGACAAGGGATTAGACCCAGCCAGCACGGGTTTAGGAAGGGGAGGTCCTGTCTGACCAACCTGATCTCCTTTTATGATCGGGTGACCCGTCTGGTGGATGAGGGGAAGGCTGTGGATGTGCTCTACCTGGACTTCAGCAAGGCCTTTGACACCGTCCCCCACAGCATTCTCCTGGAAAAGCTGTCAGCCCACAGCTTGGACAGGAGCACCCTGTGCTGGGTTAGGAACTGGCTGGAGGGCCGGGCCCAGAGAGTGGTGGTGAATGGTGCTGATCCAGTTGGCGGCCGGTCACCAGTGGTGTCCCCCAGGGATCAGTGTTGGGCCCAGTTCTGTTTAATATCTTTATTGATGATTTAGACGAGGGGATTGAGTCCATCATCAGCAAATTTACAGATGACACTAAGCTGGGGGGGAGTGTGGATCAGCTGGAAGGCAGGAGGGCTCTGCAGAGGGACCTGGATAGGACCCCACTTCTAGGAATTTTAGAGGCCTTGAAAAATGGGCAGTCTAAAGAGCGAACAGAATTTCTTAAGCATTGCAGGGCCTGCCCTTATTCAGCAGAGTTTTTATTTATAAATATGCATAACTTTTCATATATGTCATGTCAGAGGCATCAAGGAAGAAGTCTTCATCTGTGCAGAATTTAAACAAACAAGTGAGGCAATGGGAAAAAGGGTGAAAGGTGTTATACAGGAATTCTTTGGTGCAGGATTTAATTGAGTTGTAGAGTAGCACAGAGGAGGCAAAGGCCCAAGGAGAAGAGCAAAGAGCTGAGAAATGGAGTGGTTGACTATGAGCTGAAAAAAGGAGAGAGAAGATGCCAGACTTAGAGAAACTGTGATGCTATTCCAGGTTTAGTGGGTGAAGTGAAAGAAACCCAATGACAAGGAACTGAAAAGCATTCATATAACATTTCTGCAGTGTGTGTACCTCTCTTGCTCCCGGGTTCTTCGGTAGACACACATATATTATAAACCTTGCGTGGGAACACCACATGGTGGTTTCCTATATCTTTAAAAAAAATCCATACTAACCATTTCATGATCTACCACCTCTCAGCGTTGCTAGTTTTTTTTTTTTTTTTTTTTTTTTTTTTCTTTCTACTTTTTCAGTTGTGGAAGACAAATGCTTTCTGACATTTGTTGCTAGCTCTCTCTGCCTGCCTCCTGCTTTCCCCCAGCAGCACCAGTAAATCCCTGTGGCCCCGAGTAACACTTCCCAGCTGCCAGGGACAGAATTCCCCCTGCCTGCCTCTGGACCATGTTTACTGTTCATGTTGCTGAGCAGTGGGATAGGGACAGGAGTGGAGCCTTGGCTTTTTGGTGCTCAGGAAAACATCCTGTGAAGAAGAATGTGGGGTTGAGCAAGGGGAGGTAGGGAGTGTCTGCTGCTTCTTAGGCTTGAGAGACCTGAGGGATGGGTCAGTCTGCACTTTCCATGACACCTGGATGGAAGAGATCTCTTCTGAGCAGAATTCAGAACCTGTACTGAATTCAGAACCTGAAGTGGTTTCTATGCCTCAATCATACATTAAACAAGATTCCTGGAAACCAGTGAACACATATGGTAAGATACAACAGCAACAGCAAGAGGTGTTGGTCTGTAGAGGTGGCAAGAGAGAGGCTGGGTGTAGGAAACAGGAATTTCAAGGGAATGAGCAGAGCTTGAGGACCTGGGTAGACTCATTTGGGCTTTTGCACATAGCTGAGGACTGCTGCTTGCAAATTTCTTTATTTTGTACAGCATTCCTCCCCTTTACAAGAAAAAAGATAAGGTATAAATCTGGAAGACTAGAAGATACCATAATAAATCCTACATATGTGTGGCATATTTACAGCTTTATAAGTGCCATTGTTGATGGATCTGGACAAGCAGCATGCTAATTGCTGTTCTCCAGAGGGCTTAGAAGGAGAAGAATCATTAAAGAAAAGCTCCTTGGCATAATAAAAGATCAAGATTGTATTTTCCAGCCTTCTTCTATGTGTCTATAGAGAATGGAGTGGGTTACCTCATTTAAAAAAAAATAATGTATTTTGTAGTACTTATTTCCTTCATATCATTATGTGAGAGCTGTTTTCAAGAAGAAAAAGGATAAATAAGGCAGGTATCAGCCCTGACAAGGACAAGCAACATTGGAATTAAAAGGCAAAATGGATTATGTTTATTTGGAATTTTCTCTGTCATTTAATAGAGGTTCTTTAATTTGTTTATCTCTCCCTAAAATTGCCTATTGAATTTAATTAAGTGCACCATAGATTTATGAGTCAGGGCAATATGAAGAATTTTTTTTTTAAAGCAAGCTTATTTGTTCCTCGGATGAGTTTTCTCAAAGATGTTGTAATTACATGCCTGGATTACTGCTGGCACAGCAGAAAATTCCTTCAAATACAGCAACTGCAGCGAGGCAAGGCACATGCCATGGGCTTGATGAAATCTGTCAGCCTTCATGGCCACACATCTACACCCATCTGCATCAATTGCCTGAAAAATCATCATTGATGATGCATCTCTGAATTACCTCTCTCTAATAATTTTAGAGACAGACATAACATATCTCAAGTCATGACATGCCTCTTCTACTCCTGGCATGTTTACTTTGCAAGGTTGTACTCTTCTACAGTTCTCTTGATCCTTTCTTTTAAAAAAGATAAAAGAATATCTACTTCTTCAACTTTCTCCTCATATAAAAGGTGAGCATACCTGAAGAATCAATGAAATTTTGCCCATCAAGAGCAACAAAAACAATTGAGTCCATTACATTTGCCATAGTACTGAAAAGAGAAAAAAATCCATTCAGAAAAAAATAGTTCCTGAGTGTTTCTCACTCCAGCATTCAGGATAGGTGGTGCATTAATGTTAATGAGGTAGCTAATCAGAGTTTGTCATTGATGGATCTATAATCATTAGTCCATGTAACTTTAGATCATTTCTGTAAATTGAGAGATAATAAGGGAACTGAGTAGGTCTATTTCATGTCTCTGGCACACTTGAGAGAAGAACTCTCATTCCCATGGAGAAGGGGGAGGTTTTTCATGTTCTGTGTGCCTGTATATATTGTTCTCAAACACATTATTCATTCTTGCAATTGCATGAGCAGAGGCTGATCCAGCTGTACTAAATTCAATGGAATGTTCCTGATTGAATCTCATGAAGTGAGAGGAAGCACAATGTTGCTTTGGGGCTTCTCTATTCCTCCAGTGACTGCAACATGCTGAAATAATTACTAATTGATGGGTTCTGAACCTTAGAGTAATGTGGCTACAAATGAAAGGGTAGTTTACTATATGTATATATAATTATAGAGTTTATATATATATATAAATTATATATATATAATTATATAATGAAAGGGTAGTTTACTATAACATGATAAAGTTGGGTATTCCCTTACTATACCCTTGATAAAGTCTCAATTTATAAAATGTTTAATAGGATGTTGTTAATACATATACACAGGGATTAAAAAAGACGTAAGTAATAAAAAATACTTTTAAAATGTAACATTTAAAACTTTCAGCAAGGCAATGGAACTGGTCCAAATTAAGCATCATACCCCTGGCATCATACCCATCGCTTTCAAATGGGCTGGAGTTTCAGCTGTATTAAGCTATTTACCAACTAGAAATATGAGGCTTTGAAAGAGGTTCCATGCCATCTCATGTTAGGGATCAGTCTGAAAAGGTGTTATGTTAGTTTGAGCTTCAGTTTTGGCCATTATTTGCATTAAAGCTATATGAAAACTTCATGTAATCTCTGTGATTTGAGGCTGCTTTAGTTCAGTTCAGTAGATTAGAAGAAAGGATTTTAAGAGTGTTTGAGGAAACCAAGCTTGTTTGGGAGTTTAGTTGGAAACTATGAGATAATGTCTTTGATCAGGATGTGACAAACTTGGTGGTATCAGCTGGATTTCCTGTTCCAATCCCAGATTCATTAAAACTCGAAGGATAAATGAGAAAGGGCAGCTGTCAGCTGATAGTGAATGAAATTTTGCCTAAAATCTTTCAAGTCAAATTTTTTTGATCCAGGAAATCACCTGTTATTGCTGCTATGGCTGCTTGCTAACAACAATGCTCAATGGGGTTTGTTTTGTTTTTTTCTTATTATCAGGAATGATATTTTGGAAAGGCATGAGAATTCATGGAGATGATGCAGGCATATGTGAGAGAAAGAAATGGAGCATGGTAAGTAAGTCCAGTACCAATATCTTCTATTCCTCCTAAGAGTAAATACATAGTAACCTTTTATTTCAGGCAAAGTACTAGTAAATATTTACAAAGAGAATGAGAAAATTCATAATTGTCACGTATCATGAACTTTAAAAAATGATGATTATACTTTCTTCTGTCTTTGTGGCCTTGCTAACAAGCTTAACAAAGTTGCTGGTCAGAGTCATGAATTTCATGTATTTTAAAGAATACAAACACAATCATGCAGAGGCTGTAAGCTTTCAGAGCTATGTTCTGGTCTATTAGCCATGCGAATTCCTGTCTCCCACGAAATAATTTTTTTCATTAAACTACCTTAAAAAGTATTAGATGCTCTCTGTGACTTCTGTTTGCAGCTTCTCAAATTTCCAAAGCAGAAGAGAGGACTGTGATTGTCCAGCCTGACCTTCTGTGTACCAGAGGTTAAAGTGTTAATTTCTTTTTTGTAATGGAACACATCTTCTAGGAAACAAGGATATAAAGACATTAATTATCTTTTGGTGAACTCTTTCCAAGCTTATCTAATCTCACAGTGAAAAGTGTTTCTGGTCTGATTTTTGTCTGGTCTCAATTGGGTCTAATCTCAGTCTCTAGCCATTAAACCCACGCTGTCTTTACCCACCAGACTGAGGTACCTCATTAATCACATTAATACTGTAAACTTTACTGTAAGGCAGAATGGGTTTATTTTTCTCTGAGTCTATGTCACTAGAAGTTTCTTCTGAATTGCCTTGAATGGTGCTTTCTCTTTAGTTTTCCTTGCTAAGACTTCTTACTGCTTTATTTGTCTTTTTAAGTGCTTCTGAGTACCAAGCCAATGTTTTCATGGTACTACCTGTTACAACTCTGAGATAGCTTTCCTGAAAGAGTTAATCAGTGACTGAGTATGTATAATTAGGTTACTTTTCCACATGGATTACTTTACATTTATTTACTCTGAATTTTGTCCGTAAATTTATTGCCCAATCATTCTGTATCATGAAATCCTTATGCAAGTGTTGGCAGTTTTCTTGCCTGATTATTACCCTGCATATTTTGTCACCAATAGCAAACACTGATATCCTCTCTACGCCTTTTCCAGATCTTTTATGAAAATACTAAATAGCACAAGCCTCAGGGGAGAGGCTTAATTTGAAGTTTTCCTATTCATTCCTATGCTAGTTTCCTGTCCTTTTAATCTGGTATTAATCTATAAGAAGACATTCCCATATAATTTTATGAATCTTTATGAATCCTGCTGAAAACCTTTAGATAATTTATGTGCAGCATATGAACTGTATTGTCATTTCCCTACAGAGAACTCATAACTTACATGTATGAGAACAGTGTTGACCATTTTTTATTATAACAGGTATGTTCCCCTGTCAGCTCTTTCCTTGACCTGTGATTCTGTGATTTGGTTGGGTGCAGACAGACTTCCTGTAATTCTCTTGATCCCCCAGAAACAATTTCACAAAACTGGGCACCTCTTGGCTCATTTTTACCATCTTCCACTCACCTGATAAAAATGACATTTTAAGTAATCAGTATAGCAGTGCAGGAGTTTTATATTTAAGATTTTTGATGGTCCTCTGTCCCTTAATATGTTACAATTCCTTTTTCCATTTTTTTTTTATTTGGGTTTTTTTTTGTTTGTTTTTGTTTAATGCCTCTTTCCACTAACACATCATTTTAAGATAAATCCTCTCATTTATCCCCAGAGGTTGCTGGGTCTAAGTGGCTGCACATATCCCAGCTACAATAATTTACTTCTATAGCATCATGCTCCTTGAACGTTCCCTTTGTATCTCTGATGACACTTGGTCCTGCAGACAGACTGATAGCCTACATGCTTTGGCTATGCTATAAGAATTTACTGTTAGTTTTAGTGTCTTCCTCAGGTTGTTTCTCAACAAAAGATAAAAGGATTTTTTTTTTTCCATACATATTTTTAGCTCATGTCATTATACCAGACCTTCAAAAATAGAACTTTTCACCTGCTGCTTGTTACATTGTTTCCTTTTTGAAACCAAGCACAGGTACAAAAGATGTTTTGTCTGATGCTGTTCTGGGGCTACTCTGTAACACCAAGCCTTAGAAGCCAATATCCTCAATAAGGTCACAGGCACCATTCAGTATGAATTCAAGGCAAAGATTTTTTTCCTTTGGTCTCCAAAAGAGCCAATGTTTGTATTACCTAAGAATTTTGTATCACCTACCCTGACACCTACTCTGTTTATGTGAGTATGGGTGAAATATTCTGTGCTTGTTTTGGTTTTTTGTCATTAGAGATACTCTTCACAGCCTTTGTTATCTTTCTGGCAAATCAGCATTATAAACTGAATGCTGTCCTTTTGTTACTGAGGGCTAGATCTGCATCCACAGGGATTCTGGTCCTTGGTGGTTTATTTATCAAATTTCATTCTCAAATTTCTTTAGTAAACAGCCTATATATGTTGGTCCTATTTGCTTATTTATGGGCTCAAATTTAGGACTTTGTTACAACTTTTATTTGGTGCTTCCTACTTGCATTTTGTTAATATTTGTTCCTATGCTTTCTTGGAGATTACAGAGCTGTTGAAACATTCCTCCAGGGAAAATTGTTAACCTCAACTCTATGTTCTACTCTTATTAGCTCTCTCTGATTTTTTTGGCTCAGAAATATTCCTGTAAAACCATTTTAAGTGCCAGCATTGAAATAAATTTCCTGGAGAGTTAATATTATATTCTCCTCTGTACATGCTAGACAAACATCTGTCAGGAGTGTTACAGAGGCCTTTGGACTTGTTGTGAGGCAAGGAGATGAACTCTATGACCTCCAAGCATCCTTCTAGCCCTATCATTTCATTTAAATCGATAACTGAGTAAATGGATGCAACTTCTGTAATCCTTACATAGTACTAGATCTATATTTTTTTTTTCTTCCTTCCCCATAGTTGGAGATTGGAGATTCTCAGAGAAAAAGGTATTCTACTGAAGTGCTGGAGAGATAGGGATTCTGATGTTTGCTAACTTTTTATTATTGTTAGAGAAATAAAGGTCTTTTCTTCTCCTTACTGTATTGCTAGCTGTAACTCCAGCTAAGCAGGCAATCAGTATTTGTTTTCAAGAAATATAGTGGGTTTTTTGTTGGTTGGTTTGGGCTTTTTTTTTGTTTTTTTTCTCATTGGTGATGACGAAATGTTCCCAGTCCTTTAAAATATCCTGTCTTAGCTAAATTATGTCCTATGACGTGATAGAGCTTGGCAGAATTCTTTCAACCATATTTGTCTAGTCAACTCTCCTGAAAAGCACAGAACCAAAAGCTCACACACTAGAAATAGCAGCAATGAAGAGCTGAAAAATAGATTTTTCTGACTGTTGTAAAAATATGTGCCCCTGAACAGCACATCCCTAGTTATTGCAGTAGTTAGGTAACTGTGCAGCCCAGGTTAAGTAGAGTACTTATGAGTCCTAATATAATACTCTTCAGCCTAAATGTACTGTCTGTGAGAATACTTTGGCTTTCACTCTGCATTTGTCTAAAATAGCACAAGGGACAGTCATGCCATGCTTCATTCCACTGGCATTCAACACGATGCTGGCTAAGAATAGGTGGATATCATATTGTATAAAAAGTAGCATAATGGCATGTGACTGTGTTTTCAATGAGGGAGGCAGGATGTGACTGCACTCTCGATGAGGCTGCTGCCTCCTGCTTGGCTATGCAGTCCTGCTTGCAGGAAATCAAAGGCTGGGGTGACTCATTATGGCCCTTCAAATATTGTCCTGGTTGATCTTCACTGCACAGAACAGTATTTAAGACTCCCTAATCAAACTACACACAGTCTTGATAATTCCACGTGGTGCTTGCAGTGAGCAATAGACTCAGGAAATGTTAAAAAAATATAATAAATCTATTGCATAAAGACACAGACACTACTTTATATCTTTGAGGTACACAAAATCCCTGACCAGAAGCTGAAGAATATGTAGATGAAAGCACTTACAGTGCTATTGAATTCTTAAATGGGAAAATTAACACAATGAATTTGACTTTAAATATGTTTTATTACAGCTGATTTAACATTTTCCTTGGTAGTGTCAAAGCAGTTTCACAATTATAATCTGCTTTGGTGTCTCTGGTAAAACTTGCAGGTGCAAGTCACAGGGATTTAAAGATAAGGTTTTATGCTTTTGAATTTGAAATACAGAAAAGATTTAGAAGGTGTATGGGAGATATTAAAAAAATGAGAAGATGGAAGAAAGATGGACATAATAACAGAAGCACAATACTGAATGACTGAAAGAAAAAAATTATGTAGAAGTTAGTGCTTCAAAAATTAATGCAGGTTGAAAAAATAGACTGAATTCCAGATATGCAACAGTGCATATCTCTAAATCCTCTTATTGTGCAGGGAAGAAATCTTGGAGTCATTGTGGACATGTCTCTAAAGAATTACTCTATTCCTTAGCAATAAAATAGGGTTTGAAGTATTATTAGTAAAGGAAATGAGAACAAAAAGCTAAGAACACTGTTACATCACCATGTATTCCCCATTTGCCTGTATGTGCAGTTCTGGCTCTGCCCTTTCAGTGAGATTATACCCAGTGTCAGAAATACATGGAGAAGGATATTTGTTAAGCTGTTAAACAGCAGACTTAAACAAATGAAAAGGTACCCTTTTTATACATATTAAGTTGCAAAATTCATTATTACTAGATGTTTTTCTATACCAAAGTGAATGAATGCAAAAAAGAATTAAGTGGCTTACCTTACTGAGAATAGACACAGCATGACAATTAAACATGACTGCCTGGTTACAGCCACTGCTTGGCTCAGGAAAATCTAAACTGGTGGTACCTGGGAGCTATGAATATAAGTATTGGCAGAAGGATCATTCCTTTTTGTTACACAGTCCTTCCTTACAGGTCACACACAGCTGGAGACAGTTATACCAAGACTAAGCTGACATTTGCTCAGACATAGTACATCAGTTCCAATGTTTTCACCTGGAAAACTAGCAAGCAACAAAGATGGCTCTAAGATTTTTATGTGCCACTGAGTAACTCAGAATCCCAGTATTTAGGGGTCTAAACCAGAGATGATGGGCTAGATGGAAAAGCTGGTGTCTGGGAATTCTGGACCTCCAGGCATCATGGTCATCCGTGTTTATGTCCAGTAAACAGTTTTGAAATGGTTTTCTTTCCATTCTTACCACTCACATGCCCCATTTCTCTGTTTCTGTCTTGAATTATAGACCTTATAGAGAAAAAAACCCACAAACCAACAAACCCAAAAGAACAACATATCCTTCTGTGAATATTGCCTGATTTTTGGCTGAAGCCTGAAGGTGCCACTGCAGTGAAATGACTCTTGTTGATGCAAAGCACTGCTGGTGCATCCAGTGGCTTTGAGCGTAAGTTGAGCTCCCCTCCATCTCCTCTTAGCTCTGCAGCCTCCTTGTTGTACCCCCTGCCTCTCTGAGTAGGTTGGTGGCAATGTGTAGTGTGATGTGGCTAGCCACACATATACAGCAATCTGCTGGGTCTTCTTCTTTTTTTGTGTAGCTTTTTGTGAAATATACAGAAATTTGTGTGTCTGAGACCTTTAGCCTTTTGTCAAATTGGATGAAAATGTTCAACAGGTTGAAAATGTGCTTGAGGGAAACCAACAAACTGAGAGTTGGTCAGGCAACCCAACCACATATGCCTCATTTCTTGAAGAACCAGGCTAAAAATACATCATTATAATAGATTTTAAGAAGGAGGGCAAAGAGTGACAGGAAAACAATAGGTTAGAAAGTCAAGAATTGACTATTTGATATACACCTCTGCCTCTGCATGGTCCTTCAACTTCAGTGGGAAGTGTTTCCTGTTCTTACATGGAACAGGAGGCTCTGAAGGAGGAGGTTTTCACTGAATTAGTTGAGTCCATCCCTCAGCTCTGACATGTTAAATCTTTCTGTCTTGCTCTGATGGACTGTAGCATGTTGGGATTCATCACTAGTAACTGCCACTAAGGAATGGGTGAAATTAGAAGTAATTGGTAGTTACTTTTAGTATACAACTATGAGTAACATATTAGATAGTGGTGTAGTATACACCTGTTGGCTTTAGATATAAATAGTGGGTTAAGGGTCTCATTTTTAAAAGCTACAAGTGAGTTGTACATCATCTCAATTCCCTTTTACAATTATGTTTTCTGTTAAATTAGTGTTCTTGAAAATGCAAGAAGAATTGAAGTGTTTACAGCTGTGTAATGCTGGCCTGTGGTTTGCAAGCTTCCAGGTACAAGCATGACAGCTCCTCTTGGACTTGACTTAAAAGCCAGCTAAATGGAACTTCCTAGGCTGTTTTTAAAAAGAGAATTTCCTAGCCATTCTCAAGGACTGACTTTTGCTGTACTAAACGTTATTTGAAACTGGGGAGAGTTTTCTATGACAGAGAATTGTGCAGAATCAATTCTGAATGTTCTAGAGGTGGTATGTGGGTAAACAGACTACAGTAACTCCATAGAGCTATTTTTCCCATTGAAAAGGACTCCATGCCCACTCTGTGATATTGGCACATGAACACAGTGTGTCACATAATTTTCACTCTTTCAGTTCCCCCAGTTCCCTGTTCATATCAAGATGGTCAGAGTATTTTCTCTTCCTCTGCTTTTCTGTTGGCACAGTGGCTACAGCTGTTGTCATGTTTTCATTGAAGGAGAACAACAGTCTAAATGTTTGTTTTGCTGCATTGGTTTTCATTTGAGAGACTCAGTTTTTGTGAAAAGCTGTCTGCTTGTATTGGAGGATTGTAACTGCCCTTGTGTGGGCAAAGCATACATAAATAAAAATGGAAATCAGGAAGAATTTTTCTTCGAACAAAAAGAAAATTATCATCTTACAGCCATATAGAGATGTGGAATGAGCATCCCTTATCCATCATTTTTAGTAGCAGCAGATTAATTAAAACAATCAGCCTTTTTTAATCTTAGGAAACTGCTTTGTTCCATGAGATAAAGTATTATGAATTATGTTAACTACAGCACCTCAGGATGACAACATCCTGCACACAGTAGAAATAACAAGAGCTTTCTCAGTTCTCTCAGCCACAGAATTAGCAAAAGCAGTCAGACAGGTTGTCCTGAGGACAGCTGCTTCTGGGGCATGTAGAGAGAAATAGGAAGCTGAGTAGCTCCTCTGTAATCCTGGTGGGAAGAGTTTGTGACCTGCTGAGCCACTTGGATCCTCACAAGTCTATGGGACTGGATGGAATCCACCCCAGGGTGATGAGGGAGCTGGGGAAGAGCTCCCCAAGCTGCTCTCCATCATTTACCAACACTCCTGGCTCACTGGGGAGGTCCCAGATGATTGGAAGTTGGTGAATGTGACACAAATGCACAAAAAGGGACAAAAGAAGGACCCAGGAAACTCCAGGCCCGTCAGCCTGACCTCAGTGCCTGGCAGGGTTATGGAGCAGATCATCCTCAGTGCAATCACACAGCACCCACAGGATGGGCAAGGGATCAGACCCAGCCAGCACGGGTTTAGGAAGGGCAGGTCCTGTCTGACCAACCTGATCTCCTTTTATCATCAGGAGTTCTGCCTGGGGGATGAGGGAAAGGCAGTGGATGTGGTCTGCCTGGAGTGCAGCAAGGCCTTTGACACCGTCCCCCACAGCATTCTCCTGGAAAAGCTGTCAGCCCACAGCTTGGACAGGGGCACCCTGTGCTGGGTTAGGAACTGGCTGGAGGCTACCAGAGAGTGGTGCTGAATGGTGCTGATCCAATTGGAGGCTCTGGTGTCCCCCGGGGATCAGTGGTGGGCCCACTTCTGTTTAATATTTTCATTGATGATTTAGATGACGGGATTGAGTCCATCATTAGCAGATTCTCAGATGACACCAAAGTTGTGGGGGAGTGTCAATGAGCTGGAAGGCAGGAGGGCTCTGCAGAGGGACCTGGACAGACTGGAGAGTTGGGCTGATTCCAATGGGATGAGGTTCAACACGGCCAAGTGCTGGGTCCTGCACTTTGGGCACAACAACCCCATGGGGAGCTTCAGGCTGGGCACGGAGTGGCTGAAAGCAGCCAGACAGAGAGGGACCTNAGCAGTGTGGCCAACAGGTCCAGGGAAGGGGTTCTTCCCCTGTACTCAGCCCTGGTGAGGCCACACCTCAAGTCCTGTGTCCAGTTCTGGGCCCCTCAGGTCAGGAAGGAGATTGAGGTGCTGGAGCAGGTCCAGAGAAGGGCAAGGAGGCTGTGAAGGGATCCAGCACAAGTCCTGTGAGGAAGGGCTGAGGGAGCTGGGGGTGTTCAGTCTGGAGAAGAGGAGGCTCAGGGGAGACCTCATCACTCTCTACAACTCCCTGAAAGGAGGTTGGAGCCAGGGGGGGATTGGGCTCTGCTCCCAGGCAGCTCTCAGTAAGACAAGAGGGCATGGGCTTAAGCTCTGCCAGGGGAGGTTTAGGTTGGATATTAGGGAGAATTTCTTTAGAGAGAGGGTGATCAGGCATTGGAATGGGCTGCCCAGGGAGGGGGTGGATTCTGTGTCCCTGGAGGTTTTGAAGAAGAGACTGGATGTGGCACTCAGTGCCATGGTCTGGGAACCACAGTGGTAGTGGATCAAGGGTTGGACTTGATGATCTCAGAGGTCCTTTCCAACCCGGATGATTCTGTGATTTTGTGAAAAGCAAAACTTTATGCCTGGTGTTTAAATTATCATATGCTGTAAAAGTATATAATATTAAGGTTTAGTCCCAGTTTCCTTTAGTATGGGAGTGCTCCACTATAAAGGAAGCTAATTATTGATTACTAATAAAGGACTAATTATATAAGAATGGAATCCATGGTAAGGTATATACATACCTGGTGTTTATACACATAAATGCAGGGTAATGATGTGTCACAAGATCTTACTGTAAAGAAAAGGAAATGGGTTTTGGTGATATCCCTGAAGCAGACAAAATCTTACTCTGTAGCAAGGTCTGCCAATGTAGACTGTGCTATCTTAAATGGTGGAGGTAAGGTAAGTCTAATTAACCATTTGTTCATTTAAACTCAGTCATTGTATTCAACATTTAGTACACTTAATTTAAAAGGTGTAATATTTTTATTTACTGTGTTAAATTTTCTAACGTTGCTTTAGTACAAAATATTTGGAAGAAGTTTATTAAACAAGCCTCTCAGAGCACTGGAAGATGCAGTTACAATCAATCTTTTTACCCAAGCTTGCCTCATAACTCAGTGTGTGAGTGCTATGCCACTGCCACAGCAGAGTCTGCCAGCACAAAAACTTTAATGTACTGATTTCACCAAACTGGTGTGTTAGGGGCAGATCCTTCCTCCTCCTTTCTGCTTCCAAGTGAGTCTGTCTGCCTGTTACCTTCCAGTCCTCCTGGCCACATCCAGAATCTTTCACCCACAATGTTGTTAGTGTATGACTACTTACATATTATACTTTAAATATTATATTTTCATTGTGCATAGTTTTACATATGGGTATTGTGGAATATCTAGCTGATAGATTTTTAGATTTGTTCCCTCTGTTTTCTGAGTTTTCAAGGATTCTGTTAAACTCTCAAACCCATGACAATGTTGATGGAATAAAGATGTCTTTGAGTCTGCCTGACAAGGCTTCAGCAACAGCCTTCACCCTCTGGGGAGCTGTACCTTTAATGTCCCAGGCAAATCAGATATGTTTTGCAAATGCTCCCATTGCACTGTACTGACCAGGTGGCTAGAAGGAAGCAGACAAAAATCTCTCTCTTTTATTTTCATATATTTTTGAGTATTGTGTCCTGTAATTACATCCCATTGGTTTCTCCCCAGTTTTTCATTAAGAGAGGTCTCAATGAATTCAGGTTCTGATGTGAATGT
The DNA here is from genome assembly GCA_038090715.1 of Florisuga fusca. Classification (NCBI taxonomy): domain Eukaryota; kingdom Metazoa; phylum Chordata; class Aves; order Apodiformes; family Trochilidae; genus Florisuga; species Florisuga fusca. The sequence continues at coordinate 14,931,586 of JAAWXA010000017.1, forward strand.
AGATAGGATGCTTTTGCTGCCAAAACTGAGAGAATAATGAGTGATGTTCAGAAAAGGGTCATTCTTCTTTCAGGCTATTTTTCATGAGAAATTCTCTTTCACCCATAAATCTATTTCCCTTCTCAGTACTGCATATGCAAACATTGGTGCCCAAGTAGATCCTTAGTGAGGCTGTCAATGAATTGCTCATACTCTCTAAGGTACTAATTTCAAGATGTCAGACAAGACATTTTTCTGTGAATTAGGCAAGTGAACTTCTGATACTACAAAACTGTTGTAATAAAACAGAAGTTGCTGTTGTCAGAGTGGTTTTGGCATGGCTTTTCCTGTATATTGCAAGATAATTCACACAGTTTGAGATAATTTCCACCAGATCTTCTTCACATCTATCAGGTAGTATTGCTTTTTGTAAAGCCACTATGAAGTAAATCAGATGGTTATGATACTAATTGAAATGCAGTAAAGTGTATAATAGAAGGATTGCAAATCCAGTGTGTACCCAATCCTATATGTTATTAATAGGCTGATGCAAAACACTAAGAGAATATTAGTTAAAGGGAATCAAAGGGACTCTATATGTTTTTCTTCTTCTTGATGTTTAATGAAAGCAACATTTCTATCCAGCTTTATGCTGGTGCTATTTAACTTTTAACTCAGCAAGTTCTTATTTCATATTAATTACATAGTTCAATTCAAGGGGCAACTATTATGTACACTAATAACTTAGGCATCCACTTCACTTGGAGCTGAACATCAGAAAAACTTGTGTTGTAGGATTATATCCACTATCTACAGCCCTCTGATATTGTCAGCTTCTGAAAACAAAGGCTAGTCAGCTAAATTGACTCTTTTATTTCTCCCTGGGGGAACTCAACAAAAAAGAGAATTAGAGCTGTTAGCATTTAGCCCGGGAAGCCTTTAATAAAATATTTTGAGCCTCTGAGAAATTTCGATCTGGCAAATGTGATTCAGATGGGGGGTAATTGTCTAGAGGTGGAATAAATGAATGAATGAATGAATGTACTGCTGTGCTGTGCTGTGCTAGCAGCAGATAAGAATGCTGCTGGCAGGTGTGGAATACCTGTGGGTAATTGGGACAGTGCAGCAGGTCAGCAGATGCTGTAACAGATACTGTTTTATCAAGACTCAGAAGAGGAAATTAAAAAGTCTGTTAGATTTGGGAGTTTGGGAAGCTTACAAGGGTGCCATAGTGTCAGAGCTCATACATCAGATTGCAGTCAGACACTTGTAGTTTGTTTCAGTTGTGATCCCAGCCTGTACCCTACGATGGGTGAGCATCAGCTCTTGGTAAAAATCTTCAAAGTGGATTTGGCTGCAAGGATCCTACAGGCTGGTGGTTCAGCAAGGCAGATGTAACCCTGAAAATACTCAAAAGAATAAAATGATAAGGACCAGAGAGGGGCACAGTAATAAAATATATTATTTTGAAAGTTTCTTTTACTTTTTTATGCAGGATGAAAATAGGCACACTTTAGCTATCAGTGCACACTGACTTAATTCCCATTGCATTTCTTAGGCTCTGTCTAGAACTTTTAGTACCTGACCAATAAAGTAGGTCCAAGCAAACAAAGTTGAAATGTGTTTGTCTTAACCATGGAGGGATTTTTTAGGCATTTGTTTCCCAATAAAAAGATGTATGACACAAAATGAAGGAGAGTGTTTGCAAAGAGTTTATTTATGATTACAAGTCTGTCACAGCTCTTGAAGAATGTTTAAGTTTATGGCTATGCTACAGCCTAGGGCTGGGGCTTACAGATATTATATCAGCTATATCTGTGAGGCAGAAGACTGATGGGTTAAGGAGGGAGAAAAGAACAGGTAGAAAAAACTTCTGTCATAAATAGCTTTGGTTTGACAGGAAGCTGATTGTGGCTGAATATGTTAAAGATTTGGTAGGCATTGCACGAAAAACAAGGAAACCTTCTTTTTGGTGCAAGTGAAATCAGAAATAAACATAAAGAGTTATATAATTCTGCTTTGGATTAATGTCAACATACCACAAAAACATCTATCTGTGGGCCAGATAAAGTTACTTATGTCTTGTATTCATGGGCGCCTACCTTGTTCCATTTATTAGGCAGTGCTGTATTCTTCCATTGCTTGTTTTTTTCTGACCCTGAGGGAGAATGTTTGAAACACCTTCATCACCTTTTCTTCCTTTTGCTTCAGGCCAATAGCATGGGTATTGCAGATACTAAATAAAAATAACATATTCATAGAAGACACTTTGTATCTTGAGGCAAAACAAGCTGCTGGAGGCAGAATGCAAGCTCTGGTTGAGAATATTTTTAAACCAGAAAAAACAAAGCTTGCCTTTAATAGCTATTATGGAATAGCTGAACACTTTTGCCAGGAAAATCTCCAGAACCATGTGCTAATGATCTTTCACATCACTCCTAGGTACCAGGTTTTCTGTAGGTTTTTTGCCTAAATGAGTACAATGTGGAAGCATAACTTTGTTCTTAGACCAAGACTTAGAGTTTTACTTCATCTCAAAGTCCAGTGCCTGTGGGATTCTGAAAAAAACTCTGTGCTTTCTTAATAAAATATCAAAGAAAACTTGAAATTCGTATTTCTGAGAAAATGAGGGCACGCTGAAAATACTATGAAACCAATAGAATGGGATAAATATAACAGGGGAGAGCATTTACTCCAGAGCTTCTCATCTCCCTAGCATCTTCATTATAGCATCGCTTTATTCAGCCCTGCTTTGCTGGATAAATATAAAACACTAATTTATGTATAATGGAAGACCTTTCTGGTATGTGTGATCACTCATCTGCTTGTATGTATCTGCACATTGCACAACATTGTGTTCCTTGGTTTAGTTTTGTTTTTTGTTTTTTTTTTTTTTACAGTAGCAATGAATAAAAGGGAAACTGATTTTTCTGAATGCTTTTTGCATAGCTGAAATCTCTTCAATCTCTTCAAAAGCCTCAGGCTTTTCTACCTGAGCATCACAGTTCTAACCTACAAACTTGATGTGTGAAATCTGAGTTCCTCGAAGAGTATCCTCACATCACTCCAGAGACTCAACAGCTGCAGAGCAAAGCCCACTTTGTAAAATCTCCTCCTGTTTTGCAACCACGAGTCCTTTGGGAACAGCAGAATTTGATGAGGAAAGAGTTTCAAATTTGACTTTGTATTCCCTTGGTTTTTGTGCTCCTGTCATGCTCCTATTGTTAATTGACTGTGAGGAGTAATTTAATTTCCTCCCTCAACCCAGGGCTGTCTGTTTAGCTTCTCTGTATTTAGCAGAGGTCCATCAATCCATACTATTGACTCAGGAATCCATCAGTACAGCAGCACAAAAGGCAAATTCCTTGAGTTTTGGTCTGTACAGATTTCTGCTTACCTGTGTATGACTATTCAGGTGGTAATCATAAACCTTGGCTCTCAGGGAGTGAGTGAAATTTCCCAGTATTTGAGCAATACTTCTGGTTATAAGTTTCCCAACTTTTCCACACATGCACTGTGGCTCCTTAAATGTATAAAGATGATTTCTTTTCTTTTTTCTTTTAGTTATACATACCTGTACTTTCCATTGTAGTTCTCTCTTTGTTAAGGACTGACCAGTGTTCTGGTCTTTTGGACAAATAATAAAAAAAAAAAAGCCCCAAAATCTTAAACCCCAGGTCTAATACAGGAATTCCTAATCAATAAACCTCCATAGCTCCCAGTTCTGTGAAGCAGTTACCCTACAGTCTACTGCAGCAAAACATTTATTGCACAGGAAAATTTTAGTTGCTATTTAAGTTGTGTAGAATTAACTTCTAAAGAAATTAAATTCATGCAAAAAAGAAATTTTTTCTGCATTTTTAAAATTTATTTATTGCAACAGACATTTAATTGATGGCTGAATATGTTATTAGTTTTGGGAAAGCTTGGGATTTTGGTAACATTGCAGAACTTTGAAGCCATCTGTAGTAATCCACTTGTGCCACAGAATATCTGGTGTCACAGTTTTCAACCTTGGATTAGACTGAGCTTGGTTTATAAAGCCTGAAGTAGATGAAAATTGCTCAGAAAACTTGGTTTTGGCAAAGCAGCAATTCTGCCTCTAATAAAAAATAGAGCTTTGCAGTTGTAAATTCTCTCTCCAACGAGGTCTTGAAAGTTTTTCACCCAGGGAAGTTTGTTTTAAAATGATGAAACAGTAAATGAGTCATCATAAAGTGATTCATATTAGGAGGTTTTTGCAAAGTGGTTGTCACGGGCAACTTGTCCTAATCAAATGTAACACTTTTTTGTTAGGGAGGGAAGGTTGTCAGCTTTCCCTAAACAAAGAGATGTAGAATAGCATCTGTGTGATTAGAGATCTCCAAAAGTCATCAGAATAATATGCCCTGTGGTTTTGCTGATTTCAGAATACTGAATGGTCTGACGTTCTTTGCAACCAAAAGAAAACATCAAATGAAAAAAAAAAATTCTCAAATAGAATGTTCTGGTTTTCAGTTCCTCCTCGATCCAGATGTAATCTTCATTTACAGTTTCTGATCACTCTGTCACATTATATTTTTCCTCCTTATGCGTTGCACAATGAATGGAGAGCAACTCATGTCTTCTGGCCTCCTTGCTGAGAAAGTAGCAATAGGATTCATTTCATGTAAATCAATCAGGCTGGAATCAGTGATGTGATTTTTTTTTTTTTTTCCTGAAGATTTCTGTGACTTTTCTGGGCAAATTCCCATTTTGAAAAGTGATTTAGATGCTTTCAAACCTTCTCCCTGAGAACTACTTAAGCCTTGCAGAGTGGAGCTATGCATAAATGCATCAAAGGTAAGAGCCTGATGAGCTTTTAGAAGACCACTGTGATATTCAGGGTAGTCCCATCCTGGGGGAGGGGGATGGGTGTACTATCAGGCCAGTGGAGAAAACTTAGGGAATGCAGTGGACCATGTTGGGTGTCATTTCCTCTCTAATTAGCTCCAGGCCATGGCTGGGAAATTTTGGCTCAAATAATGAAACCAAATTGTTGTCAGCTGTAAGAAGGATTGCCTGAGGGAAGCTCTGGCCCTACCAGTGGGACTGTGACCCCAAAAGCTCCATTTTGGTGAAAATTACATGGAGAGCACTGTGGGGCTGCTGGCCATGGGTGGTTGCTTGCCATGGTTGTGTGCTCTGTGTCTGCCCCCAACCACCCCTCTGGGTGTGCATCTCCCTCACTGCTGGAGATGTGACTTGGCCTGGGTGCTGGGGTTTGTTGTGCTCAGTTACCCAAGAAAGTTGTGTGTTTTGTTTGGGATTCTTCCTTTCCGTATTCTCATATTATTGGTAATTTTAACAGGAAAAAAACCCAACCAAGCAACAAAAAAACCCAAACAAACCAAAAAAACCCCCAACCCCAAACAGAAAAAACCCCACCAAAGCCAGCAAAACCCCAACCCAACAAACCAACCAAAAGCAAACAAACAAAAAATAAACAAACCAACTGTGACCACGTTTTTCTCTTGCAAAACACCTGACATGAATCTATTGAATGTCCCTTTTGGCATATGCCTTTACCCTCCTCTCTCTTTGGAAGTGCAAATGTACTTTTGTTTCATCATATTGACTTTGCACAGGATTACAAGCAAAGTGTGACTTTCAGCAATGTATCAAAAACATAGCAAGATTTAATTTCTTCTTTGTTTTATCCTGACAGCTGGTCAGTTTTCATCTTCTCTCTTTAAATGATTCTTTTTTCCCCACCATATAATTCTGCTAGTTTTTCATTTACTGTATGAATAAACCTGGCTTGTGGATACACAGAATTCTTTCATTTGCTAATAGAACCTTCTTTAGGTTTCTGTTCTTTTTTTAGTTGCTGACATCTAAAGCTAATTTTCCTCTTCTCATCCTCCCTCTGGTTTTTCTTCCCCCTAAAACTGCCTTTACTTTTTACTTTCTCCTTTTACCCCTGTAGCTCAGTGCTGAGTTGTCCTCCCCTCCACTCTCACTACTGCTCTGGAGCAGTAGCTGCACAAAAAAATTTCAGTTTCAGAGGTGCTATTTCTGGATGCTGCCATCTGCTAGGCTTTACTTCAATTTCAAAGAAACTTTCTGTTCAGCCTCATCTTTCATTTGGAGGCCCAGCTGCTCATGGATACTTGGTAATCACTGGTGTGCAGCACACACCTGTAGCCAAATATATAAAGGAAAGCAAGAGAAAAAGCTATACATTACCAACTTGTTAGCTATTAAACAGGTTAGGCAGGAAACGGGGACTTTGTTATCTTTGCTTGTGCAGATCTTTATTTTATAAACAGTATTTTCTCCAAGGAATAATAAAGAAGAGCAAACACAGAAGAAGGATTACCAAGCTCCTCTTAGAATGAACCTTTGCCAATAACAAGTTTATCAGGGCAGTGCATGTGCACGAGGCTTGGCACGGTGTTAATTTGTCGCTACTACCAAATTAACTATGCTCTATTTTGTTTTCTTTCCAATTTTACATCCTTGATTACATATTCATAAAAATGTCCTTCCTTCCAAGCATAAATACAACTGCTTCGAAAATATAATTGTGTGTGTTTATCAAGCACCTAATTTGTTTTACTTGCCAGCTACTAATTACATAGGAAATGGAAATGAATTGCGGGTCATATATTCTATTTGAAATGTTAACAGAAAAACTTTCCAAATCACAAAAGTGAAGTTGCAGAATGGGACACACGATGTGCAATATTGTCTCAAGCAGTACTAGTTCAAGAAAACCCAACATCTAATCTGATAGCACTTTTAGATTTGTCAAAACATACTGAGTGATGTGTGCTCTCTGTTTAAAGTGAATTGCTTTGGTAGCTTTCCCTCCTAGAGAGCTTTCCCTCTCCTTGGTTTCTATGTAATCTGAGTCTACCACTGCTAAAACTTGTTTATAGTACAGCAGAGAAAATCAAATGCAAATCAGACTGAGAACATACTAGGATTTGGTTTTATCCACCATGTCGTTCTTTTTATGTCTGATCCATTTTCTGAAAGAGATCCGTAAATTGTCTTGCTTCTGAGTTGGATTATTGTACTGGCTCAATATATTCAAAGTCATAAAATTAGATTTAATAGACTATGTTAGTTAATTGTTTAGGAAACATAGAATTTTAATCACTGTGACAACCACACATTTGGGAGTAGAATGTCTTTTGCATATATAACAGCTCTTGCAGAAATTTGGTATTAGCTGGCAAATGCCAACTTCCACACCAGTCTTAAAACTACTGCTTAGAATTTATATAGCACCAAACTAATCATTAACTACTTAAGCTTAGTAAAACATCTCTGGGATGGGTAACTAGACAGATACAATCCTGGGTATGTTTAATTTCACCAGTGGGAAAGATGAGCCCTGACTTTTAAAAAGGAAGCTGATGCTAATAGAGCACGTTACAAAGAAATATCATCCAGGAGGAATTGAGTTGTAGTTTTTAACTGTATCACAACTCTACACAGACACAGGGCTGAACTCATTATATTATGTGCTTGTAAATGAGTTTTTCTGTAGGTTTTTTCAAACATACATTACTGGATTATCAAAACAACTATTGGGGAGTCATCAAAGCATTAGTCAGGGGATTTTCCTTTTAGTTGGATGTAGCCTGATTTTGATCCTACCAGAAGAGTATATTTGCTTCCTCCTTCTGATGAAAATGTAGGGAGTTAAGATTCTGCCCCATGGCATATGGTTGGGTTTCCAACCCTTAGTTATTTTCCTCTTGGAAATACCAAGCATTCAGAAGCCCAGCCGTTAAAGATGAGAGGTGCAGACAGGTACCATGTTCCATCATTATACATAAAGTAGGTGTGTTTGAATCGGGAATTTTGTTGAGCTGTGGACTCAGAACTGGTGTGATAGCATCTGACCTCAGAGTAGGTTGAAAGACTTCAGAGTACTTCAGCTTAAATCCTGTAACAGCTCTTGCACACGGTTTTCCTTCATTAATATTAAATAAAGATGTTGATGCTTCTGAGTTGGTTATGCTTGTTCTACTTTTCCTCCTTATTTTTAATGAGTTTCATTTGTAGTTATCTGCACTGGCTGCCATTGAATTCTAGGTTGCTGGAGAACACCATAATTTCTAATGGTGTCTGGAGGTATTTTAGGCTATTTATTATTAATAATCAGGAAAGGTGACTGAGCACAGAAAATCTAGAATTCAAGGGTAGCATGGTTGTGTGTGGCAAAAAAGGAGAAATCAAATGCTCTCTTCTGTGATGGTGGATCCCAGTTAATTGATAAAATATTTAGTGCTTATTTGGGCTTTTAGCACATTTGCCTGGAAATTCGATAGAGGTGTTGAACTAATTAAGGTGTAATAAGCTGTTATAAATAAGAACAAGATAAGCAGAAAGGTATTGACTTTCTCCAGTCATAGAATATTTAAACAGAGAGAGTAGCAGTTGAAGTGTTTTTTGCAAGTAGCCTTCTCAGAATATATGTAAAGCATACACAGTTTCCAGCTCTGACATTCCTTGTTTTCCTCCTTTTCTTCTGCTTGGGTTAAGAAAATACAACTCCAGTTGTTGACCTTGAATATTGCAGTGGCTTTAGGGGACTCACCTGATTTGGGGTAGTGACTACTCTACTTAGCCACGCAAACGAAAGATTTTTGCCCCGGTTGTCAAATGCTGCCCTCTGTCATTGCTTTCTCTTTTCATCTGGAGAAAAAAAAGGGTAAAGGATCATTCTAAGCTTGCTTGAGAAGCCAGTTTTTGGAGTGTATGTCCCAGTGGTTTGTGTTACACAAGATTATTTCAGTAACTATTTTGAATGGTAGAAATGTCCTTGCTCCTATCAACTTACATTTTGTCAAAACACAGGAACGTGCTGAAAGTGCATAACCAGAGCATTTCAGTGCCAGTGCTGATGTAATGCTCATTCTCATGGAATTCCCAGTAAGGCTCACAGAGGTGCTGGGTCAAAAGATTTGGTTTTTTCCTAATATTTGTCAGGATGCATTTCATATGTGTGCATAAACCTTTAGTGCTCTGTTTGGGTGTACAAAGGGCTTATGTATCTTCCCCCTCTCCGTTTTTTTGTTTTTTTTTTTTAATTTTTAAAATGTATTTTCCTTATGGTTCACCAAATTATGCTTGAATTGACCTTGTTGACTTGGTTAATTTGAGTATTTTTTTTTCAGCTTCTGTACTGAAAAAAGAAATTAGAAGAGATTGAGTTGTGCCCAGAACACCAACCCTTTAACCAAGTAAGGACTTGATTAGGGGAAATTTGCCTAAATAATTCTAGGAGCCAAACCTGCTGAGTAGGCAAAAAAAGACTTCAAAGCATCTGCTGAGTAAAATAATGAGGTAGACTTTTCTCTGCTGAGATTAATTATCTGAATTCTGATTTGCTGGGCATTTTGTAACAGAAACACTGGTGCTTCTCAGCACCATAATAAAATGATGAGTAACCCCATCTGCAGCTTTCCCACTAGGTCCAGAAAATTTTTGGAATTTCAGAACTTGGAAAGAAAAAATATCCAGAATCTGACCAACGTCTTGTAGGACCGTAAGGGGGAAGAAGAGAAATAATTCCTAAACCTTATCTAGAGTCTGTATTGGCCTTGTGATAAAATACTGAATAGGTAAGATATCCTCATGTACAGCTGCAAGTAATATAGAACCATAAAATGCCTGTGGCTGGAAGGAACACTAAAGATCATCTATTTCCAGCTCCACTTCATGGGCAGGGACACGTTCCACTAGTTCAGGTTGCTCAATAACATGCTGAGACAGAAGTCAGTGCAGAGGCATTGTAATTCCTCCAGGCTACTGAGGGTGAATCTTGTGCAGCACTTCAGATCATGTATGGTTTAAAGAGCATTAAAAAAAATATATATTTAATCCCATTTTAAAGGCTTACATGGAGAGAAGTACCTCACCTTCAGTGTTTAATTAGCCTTTGTGGTGATAAATTATTGCATATTCCAGACTGAATTTTTATGATTTCAACTCCCATCTGTTGGGTCTTGTTTTTCCTTTGTCAACAACTTTGAAAAGCTGCCTCCACAGATATCTCTTTCACCTGTGGGTATCTGCTAAAGCTGCAGATAAAGTTTTTCTCAAGAGCTAAATGTACTTAATGCCTCAAGGCCTGCATGGCAAGGTATGTTTTCCAGCCAGTGAATCACATTTATGCCTCTCCTTCAAAACGTTCATCAGTTTTTCACTTCTTCCTTGAATTAGATGGGGAGCAGCAGCCTAATAACAGTTTCACCAGAAGTAGTAGAGGTGGTACTGACATTGTTCTTCTTCTGTCGTCTTCTTTTCAAACACTCAGGGCTGTTATTACCCCTTTCTGCCACTGCAGATTATTGGGAAATCATCTTGAGGCAATTACCTGTGATGGTCCCTAATTTTTCTCTGTACCTCAGTCTTTGATTGAACAATGTCTTCAAATGTATTATGTGACCAAAAGCTGTATTAAAATATATTTTATTTACAGAAGTAAACTGACAGTTAATATCAAGTTTATAGTATCTGTTAATCTGCAGGATGTCTAGTCACTGCTGCCCTTTTTGCATTGCTTTTGGCCTTTTAAATGCATAAAATAATCTAGCAGTCTTACCCTTAAAGTTTTTCTCCTTTCTGAGACATGCTAAAAGTGGAGCTCAGTGGTTCAGAGACATTTTCAGCTCCCTGCTCCCTGTCTGGGCCTCTTAATTTGGGAGCAGCAGTAGCTTGGGTTGGCTTCTTTGTTTCTTCAGGAAAGGTCAATTTTTATTTTTATTTTTTTCTCTTCATTCACAATGTTATCCACAGAATACAAACCAGAAACTTTTGGACGACTTTTCTACATTGGTTGTAAAAAAGACACAAAATCTGCTCCAAGTGAGGGATTTTTCCCTCACCTGAAGTTCTCTTTTATTTTTTCAAGTTCTCTTATACTGTATTCAACCTATTGGCCACCCATGGATCAATGCTTTAATTTCCAGTATTTATCACTAATATTTTAGCATTAGTAATATGTTAATAGTTGTCACAGTTTAACACTGGGCTGGCAATGAACCAAATGAGAGATGCTCTCTATTAATCCCCCTCCCTGATAAAGAAAGGAGAGAGAATAAGTGAAACAGTAATGATAAAAAGGAAAAATTACTAATTATATACAAATATACAGAAAAATGATACCACGTTCCTCTCCCCCAGTAACTCTCACGTCACCACTGAGGCTGCAGGGCAGCCTTGGGAAAGTCCAGGCTGGAATCCTGGGGTCAGCAGCAGTTGGGAGCTGGAGGCAGGAACACACAGATTCAGGCTGGAATGGATCAGGACCACAGGCAGAGGGATGGATGGAATCCTCCCAGGATGCTGAAGCAAACAGGGACAAGTGAGGAAGGGTGAAAATGAAGGGTTGATTGAAGAAGGCAGAGGAAAGGGAAGGGATTTGACCCTCGTGATCCCTCAAATTTATACTGAGTATGATGTATATGGGATGGAATACTCTGTTTGGTTAATTTTGGTCATTTATCTTGTCTGTTCCTCCCTAAAGGAGGGTTGCAGGTGTGACCTGCTTACTCCTTTCCTCTTTCCATAACACAAGATATTCCTCAGAACCAAGCAGTGGCCTTGGTTCTGTATCCCATTCTCCAGCTGTAACTATAAACATCGAGTGTTAATCAGTCCCAGAAGCAGCCACTGACTGAGAAACTTGTTCATTTCAGCAAGTACAGCTAGTTACAAGAGACTTAGCTGAAAGCAAAATGAAAAGACAGAAAATTAACTTTATCCTGTCCCAAACCAGACAATTTCCCCCTCACTATACACCTGGTAAGTCCATACTGTGTTATTTTCATATTTCCCTTTCACCAGGATGGTACTTGTGATATTAGAATTCTTTGGCACATACCATTAGAATTCTAGCTGTTTGATTAAACAACTTTTTTAGATATTTTCACTAATATGTTTATTACCAAAAGTCTGAAATTAAAAAACTAAACAATTGGATATAAATTCCCTTGAAAGGAGAATTTTCGTTGCTGTTCAATGGGACTTGGGAACCCATCTCTCTGTAGCCTCCCTGAAGATCATAGTCTAAATCTGGACAAATACTCTGTTACATACAGAGAATTAGCTTCCAAACTTTATTTTATCCTTTTATTCCTTTGAAATACCATAGGGACACTTAACATTTTATTCTGGATCTTGTGATATCAGCAGTGGTTAAGCAGTAGTTCCCTTTTTACACATAGCAGAGGCGTCTGAATCTTCAGTGTTTCCTACATCTGGATGAAGTTCTGCACCAGCTTTTCATTTCATCTCCAAATGGTCTCTGTTGTCTGTAAAAAAAACCCCAACCAAACAACAAACAAGCAAACAACAACAAAATTTTGGGTAAAACAAAAGAAACTGATACAAGTCAAATTCCAGGTAGCAGAAGCTGGAGTTCTCTGGGACCTGGCATTTATCCCTATGTTTGTCTTATAGTGATGCTCCAGTTTAGATGCAAAAAAGAACCCTTTAAAAATGAGGCAAAATACACCATTAGACCTCGGAGCAACTGGTACCTGCTCCTGGGATTTCCTGAGCTTGCAGCTGCAGTTACACAGGCAGCAGGGCTGCCCCTCAGCCACATCTGACTGAATAAGGAAGGTAGTATTGGCCTCACAGAAAGGGATCATACAGCAAGCTTTTTGTTAATTAAATACTTCTCTGTTATATCATATCCTTCCCCATCTTCTATGTTGAAGCTTGTCTTGTCTGGTTACACAGAAGCATAAATGACATTGATGCCAGAGCATGTATTATGTATCTTGAAGCCATCTCCCCTGCTGACTACTCATTTCTCTTTGGAAACGTTGACCATATATTTTTAAGGTCGATTTGGAGATAGAGAAGCTATTTCATGGATGAGAGAAAAATGCAAATTAAGAGTTGACAGGTAAAATCTGCCACGGGGATGATTAGAGAGTTGCAGAGGAAAGAAAACTTCTTAAGGAATGAGAAAAAAGGGGAGGTTTTTAAAGGAGTCAAAGAAAAAGATGTGGGTCTGACTCTTACCTCTGAAGTGTGGCCCTCAGGAGTCAGGCAATGTAGCTGGGGGGATTCCAGATGGACTGGGCAGGAGATCCTGGCCTGTTAGTTCTGTTTCTTTAGGTGGGTGGCTCAAGTGCTCTGAGCTCTGGTTCTTCAGGGTGTTGTAGTTTATTGTGATGCAGGATCTCAAATAGGCTTCTGAAATAAAGAAGTAAATATATATTTTTTTTTTCATCTGGATTTTGATTTTAATCTAGTCAGCTCTACTCATTGAGGAATTTATGAGGCTTTAATATTAAAATAACTCCTGCTGGATAGTGTGATATTTGGCTCTCATTGTCATTTCCCAAAAACTCCTTGGGCAAAAATCTTTGTCTGATGGATGCATTTATGAAAGCGTATCTCAAGGTGCAAAATGTTCAGTATTACAAAAAGGTAAAAAATATAAATATAAAATATTTTGCAATCCATGCAATATAAAAAATAAATCTTATACATTTATTTTCTCTGTTAGAGTTAGGGTGGATACAGGCTAAGGACCTTATTCTGCAAGAGAGATGGGTGTTTTGGAAGTAGCCCAGGACTGGGAGATTTTGCCAAAATTTTAATGAGTGGGACCTCAAGCCTCCAGGTTCTTTACAAATTTTAAAGCAATTGTAATTAAAACTGCTGCAGAAGGCTGCACAGAAGGATCTTGCTATAGTATGCTGTATTTTTGATATTGTCTGTGTGGCTGTAGTTGCAGTGTTTTTCTTTACCAGTTGCTCTGCTATTCCCTGTGCTGTTGAAGCAGGCTCAGCTGCCACCCCAGGCTGCTCCACCTCCTCTTTAGCTGTCACTAAAGGGTGACTGGGTGCTCCCGTGGCACCCAGTCTGTGCAAAGGAGGCTCTGTGCCTATGTCCACACCCCAACAGCAAAAGCCAGACCTTGCTTTGGAGGCTGCATGGCCCGAGACCCGCTATGGACTTTGCCTCCCAGCAGAACCGTGCTGTTCAGAACCAGGTGCTGTGTTTTCCAGAATGTTGAAGCTCATTGCTGGACAAGGCAGGACAAAGAGCCAGGAAAGGGGAAGGTATGACATGAGGACATGCAGGGGTGAAGCCTGTTCTGACAGGGAGGATAGGAAAGCCTGTGATGACACTTCTGGCTCCCACCTTTCCTGGGGAGGATCTGATGGGTTGATTGCCCATCAGCTCTGTGGCTGCTCTGCAGCACATCTTTGGCTGGCCATAGGCTGTGACACACAGAAATGGGACCTTGGTTTACAAATATCTGATTCAATGCCTAAAGCAGAGTCAGTGCAAGAACAAGACAGCAGTGGAAAGACAGCAGAGCAAGGGGAATGTCCAGCAGCATCATGGATTGTAATTAGATATGGATAAATCTCTCCTGAGCAGTGATCTTTCTTGAGGAAACTGTCCCTTAACCATTTGCACTAACATGATTACTGACACCACAAATCTAATAAGCATGACAACAGAAATGTAAGAAGGCTTTTGCAGCCTGAATGCACAAACAAAAGCCTTCAGTCTCTTTTATAATGATGGAGGGAGGGGGAGTACACTAAAGCATTATGTGATTTACCTGCAGGGAAGGTCTAGCTTTGTTTCTGTACCCACACTTGGTACCAAACCTCAGAACAGCAGCTGTACAAATTCTCATTACAGCTCTCAGAAAGGACCACAAAAGATCACGACATACAGTGTGATTTTTCTCAAGAAATAGCTCTGAAAGATTCACACCCAGTTGTCGGAGAGACATCTCATGGTATATGGGAAGGATTAGTCTAAGGGGCTCTAACATGTACAGTTAATTTTGTTGTGAGCTTTATTTTTGAATATCAGGCACTGAAATGGAGAGTATGCTACAGCTTTTGTTTTTGTACTCCTTTGAAATAAACAGCTAGGGATTTTGCTCAGAAGAAAACCTTTTTTTTTTTTTTTGGTTTCTGAATTGCAAAAGTGTGATTCAGGCACCTTTTATTTTTTTCTTTCTGTTTGGCAGTTTTTCACTGAACGTCGACTAAAGGAGATAAAGGAAGTGTTTTATTTAGAGGTTATTTCTCCTGCAGGTATTGTCCTGCAACGTCCTGGATGTGTTTGCTTAAATCTACAATGAATTTAGCTCATTTGAGAATGAGGTGGAAAATTCCCATCAAAAAGCCTACAGCTGAGAAATGTATTAGTTATATGAGAGGGGTGAAAGTAGATGCTGTGTCTAAGAAAAGGTTAATATGAGAATATTGGGGTGGGAGGGAAACTAAAGCAAATGCCATGGGAACAGGGGAGAAACTGCTATGGAAACAATAAGAAGATAATGGAAAAGTCAATTTTTCTCTAGTAATGGCTGCTACAGGACACCTAGCAGAGCAGGAAGACTTTTAAGCATAGCTTATTCCATTCTTGCATTGCTAAGCAACATGCTCAGAATTCAACTGTTTTGGCTTAGAATGGAAACAATGAAGAAAATGTGTGTTGCAGGGGAGAAGGTGGTAGGTGAAACAAATCTAATTAATGTAAAGAGAGTGTGTTACCAACAGGCCCCATTTGCCAGATTTTCTGCTCTACATTTCTATGTGTTAAAATGGAATTTGTGAAAAAATACAGACATGAGGATCCTAAATTTTTTGTGCCTGGCTCTGCATCCCACTCTAGGTTAACACTGCTTCTGTGCCAGCAACTTCTATTACCTGTGGGACAGCCAGACATCTCTCTCACAGCCAAACTCTTGTTTTTCCCCAGGATACATCTGAATTTTTTAAGATGACTGGGATTTGCCAGAGTAGTATTTGAATGTGAATTTTATTGGGAGACCTGGAGATTGTTTAGAGTGACACTTGGCTTGCTGCTTGGGCAGGGAGGTGGCATCTCTTCTGGTCTTTTCTCCCTTGCAGGATGTCATCTGAAAAGTGATTGTTGGTGTTCTTTTTTCAGGGCAGTGTTGCAGGCTGAGCAGAAGCACTGTGGGGCAGAATCACAATAGTTTTTTTTTACTTCCTCAGCTGCTGGTTAAACTTGAGAATTTTATTTATTTTTTTTTTTTAATAAGTTTGGTGGAGTTTCTTTCAAAGTTTGAAAGTACTGGAGTTTTAGATTTGGATTTGGATATGGTTATGCATTATTTTCTACTTTTTTGATTATGTTTGTGAACAGGTATAGAGCACAGATACAGCAGTTACCAAGGCTGACCCCTTCTGCCCAGTATAAATTCCTGCACATGGGGCAAGAAAGTGAAGCTGCTGCTCAGGGCCTGACCAGGTTTTGGCTCATCATGTTCCTCTTATACTTCACCTTCTGTGGAAGATTCTTTTCTGAATTGTCCCTAATTTTCTGGGCTTCTTAATGTAGTCTCATCTTCCCCATTACATAGAGTTGATTCCTCATTAGATCCCTTTGGAGTACTCTGTCCTTCAGAAGTCAGTAATGACTTTTTATCAGTCAGTGTGAGCAAGAATGGGCTTAGTGTAATGCCTAATTATAGCTGTAATATTTTTTTGTTCCAAAATCAACCTCTCCCCCCTCAACCTTTAAAATCAACCTCTTCTGACAAGCTTGGCCTTTAAAATGCTTTGAAGTTAAATTATGTAAAGAGAGGAAATCTAGCAGAAGATGCTTTTCTGACATAAGCCATGACATTTTTATTTAAACTTCTGCATCCACTGCCAAGGATCCTGAATGCCTTGGTGACCAAACTATAGAAAATCAGAATCTTGTGCCTTACAGCTTATATAATTGGACACTCCCTCACTTCATGAATAGCAACAATTTCAGTGTCCAGTTAGAAATCAGAAGAACCTGAAGCTATGAAAGCTTTTCCCACCAGCCAGCTCAAGCAGAAGTGTGTAACCCACTTCTGAAACCATGGACACATGAGTTTTTGCTGCAAAATCCTTAAACTAAGCTGATCTTTTTCTTTAGTATTCCTTTTTCAATTGAAGTTTCATCCCTCAAATTAGCTCAAATGGAATAATTGTATTTATTTATTGAATCTCTTCTGCATACCCAGAGCCTGAATTTGTCACTGACTCAGCTGAAACCTCAGCAGCCACTTGTTGCCCAGCTGTAGGCATTATGTTGAGAGCTATTAGCATCACCACTAGCAGTTCACAGGGTAATACATAATGGAAAGGAGTTTTTCTGCCAGGACATCATGTACAGAGTAGCTTTATGGTAAAAAAAAATATAAAAAAAATAGTCTTGGCTTTGACTTTACGGGAGCTTCGTTTAAGTTCTAGATTTGTCACAGACACATCCAATTGTAGTTATGTCTAATCTCTGTTCCCAGAACAAATGCTTTCCATAAATAATATAATTAGCTAGTCATGTAATAGTTGTAGTACTTTCTGTGACCTTTAAAGTTGGTTATGAATTTAAACCACCTTTTCTTATTCTATATTTTGATTTTGTAATGAAAGCAAAAAAGGTGCAGTACCTTTGCTAGTCCCTGGGAGTCACAGTTTTAATACTTATTGAAGCTGGAGAAGCTTCATTGTCTTGGTGTCAGGAAGGCACTGTTGGCTGGGACCCTTCCTCTGAGAAATTCTCCTCAAACAAAATGCCTCTTCTGCAAAAAAGACTATTTCTGCAAGAGTAAGCAGTTTTTCCTCCATCAAAAAGCTTAAATCCTGCTAATAGCTGCAGATTTTCTGACAAGATTTTCAATTTTTAATTTTGAGTCGGTTTTGATCTGCAACTGGTCTCTTTTCAACTCTCCTCCTGCATGGCTTCAAACCAACCCTTTCAAACCAAACACTTCCTTCCGAGCAGCCTCAGCTGAAGGAGCACCTGAGTAACTCAGTGCCCCTCACTCTTGTGCACAGATGGGGTAGAAAATTTTTCCATTTGACAATTGCTCCACTTAATCAAGCATTTCATGGAGCTAGGCCAATTTCTGTAGGCAGTGCTGATGTGAAATTTCTAAGCACTTTACATTCTATTACTATGCTTGTTTAAAAGAAAACCAAACAACCCAGCTGTTAGGTACTTTTCATAGTACCACAGGTATTTTTGTATTATCAAAACATTTTCATCCCACTGTGAATGCTCAGCTTCTCAGTTGGAAGAGGAATTTGAGTGTCTTCCATGTTGAATTTTAGTATGGTGAGACTTGAAAATCTGGACAGTTCTAATGAAAGCAAGTTAGAAAGCTAATGAGCTTATTGCAGAAAGACTGTAACATAGAAATATATGGCTCCTTTTTTAAGGCTGGTGAAATGAAATGTAGTGTCCAAGGGATAAAAGGCTGAATGTCTGGAGGTTAAATGTCACAAATACCACTTTTCTGTGAAAACATGGGTACAGCAGGAGCCCTTCAGTACAATCCATTGAAGTCCTGGGGCCACCTGAAATGCCAGATGGCTCTACTTATTTATGCCTTGAAAAATTACATTGTAGAGTGTTTAAACATTTAAATTATCCTATAGGAAGTTTTTAAATATTTAAATTAAAACTGTGACACTTCAGATAATTTCCGTGATTTAATGTACAAAATTCTGCTTCTGCTATCTGATACTTGGAGCCAAAATCTTCAGCTATATCAGTGGAGTGAAAGGACCTGATCTGCAAAACTTATTAGGCATTTAGTTCCACAGAAATAAGTGCATCACTGAAATCAATAGGAATGTGAACTTTAAGTGTATTAAATACTTTGTGGTACACAGAAAATTGAGTCTGTTGTCAGGAGGTTTAAATTTGCTGGACTCCAGTGTTCATATTCAAGGTGATTATCTTTTGTTTTTTTAAATTTTGGAAACAATTCTGTTAAATACAAAACCCACAGCACTCGGTGCCTGTAAGAATAACTCCAGTACAGCCAAACCAGCCTTCTGCTCTAAACAGATATATCTGTCCCCTCACCTTCCCTCAGCAGAAGTCTGAGCAGATGGATGAGCTCAGTGCTGTGCCCTGGAGGTGAACCAGCTTTGGGATGTGTTTCAGACCATGGTGCAAAAAGTGACTTGATTTAAGGGCCCTCCACTGAGATTTCTTGTCACAAATCCATACTCCCAGCTCAGGATTTGCTGCAGTTGAACCTGGAGCTGGGGCTTGTCCAGGCAGCTCCAAGTGTGCACTGGGCTGCTCCTGATCTGCATTATATCCCCCCAGTAGTGAAAAACCAGTGTGGTCTTTGTGAGGTTGTACCTCTGAAGTAAGGTAGGAGTTGATTATTATTTTAGCAGTGAAACAAGCAGCAACCACTCTACAAAGCAGAGTTTTTGGTGTCGTATATAGTGACCTCTAAAAAAGCTGTCAGTACAGTTTTTGTGCAATGCCTCCCGGGGTACTGCTGTACATCTTTGGTTATAGGGGCTTTAATTCCTCAGGGACAGATTTTGTATTAAAGGAAGCAAACCACAGAAAACTTTTATCACAGGAGCTGGATTTTTGTGCAAACCACGCATGGTATCTCCAGTCCAGTTTTAGTATGTCTATATGTCTTTTAGTATGTCTATATTATTCATAACCACCTCTGAATGTGGATTTTAAGGGATTCACAGAGCCCAAGAGGGCTCTAAAGTGTGGCCAGCATAGGGATCTCAGTCCTGTGACCTGACAGGTCTTGGCTGTGCCCCAGGATGTGTCAGGGCTTGGACAGCTGCTGTCTTTGTCCCACTGCATGTGCTGCTGGATGGTGCCCATTTCGAGGACCTCACCTGTGCAGAGACTTCTGATCTGGCCTGAGGGTCACCAGGACTGGGAGAAGAATGCACAGCTGAGTTTTCTCTGAGATTTCTGCACATTTGTCACCTTCATTTGATCTGTTTACTCTGGATTTAAAAAAAAACAACAACAAAGCAACAAAAAAAACTTGTTAATGAAAGATTTATATAATTTATTTCTGTTAAATAAAGAATTTTTTAGAAAAAGTTGAAGCATGGGGAAATTTTCCCAGGAGAGAAGCCAGAAAGCCACAGGAAGGTCTCCTTCAGCGTTGGATCTTTCCTAAGAATTTCTAGTGGTGCTGTTGATTCCTGTTTTAAATGTGTAATGGCCTCTGTTCAGGTTTCTGGTGCTGGAAGCTATGGCAAAAAGCCTTGATCCTATTTGGGATCACAGTAACTCAGACAGAGGGCCAAAGAAGGCCCTAGCTGCCAGGGCTCTCTCTGTTATCTAAACAGTTGTATAGTTTCATCTCATTCATCTCATTCGAGACACAGTTTCTAGGAAAGATTTTGCTGAATACTGCCAAGACAGGCAGTTCTATTGTTTTATAGAGAGGGGATTGATGGAAGGGTTTTGGGGGGAGCTGTAAGGATGACAGTTTCTGGAAGGCTAAGGAGGACCAGACCTCTCTGGTCTTTCTGTGCTGCAAGTTTTCCTGGGATGTTTGGTCACTTCCAGTTAGCTGCCTTCCCAGTTACTGCTGCTAGCCTGACCTTTTGGGATTTTCTGTAGAAGAGAAGATGATTTCCTCAGAAAGAACAAATGAGTTTGCAGATCCACTTATGCCAAAAGCAAAGTGATTTGTATGCAATACCTCCTGAAGAGAGAAATTCATGGGCAACCCCCTCCCTTCCTGCAGAAAAATTGGGTCGTGTGAGGTTATACACTGAAGTCTCTAAGACTTCATGCTCTTGGAAATAAAGTTTGTAATACCTGAGCTTGTGTGTCACAGATCTGTCAGCCTCCAGGATGGAAGTTTCCTGGGGACAGTATGCTGCTGACATGGATGTTAGCAGGAATGTAACTGGAACAGCAAGAATATTATAACAACAAGAATATTGTATATATATAATATATATAATATTTTAATTAATATTATAACCTCAAGCCTAGGTAGCAGCAATTTAGGGAAGAAAGTAATGTAGATTCAATAAGATCTCATTTGTAAAATTTCATTTAAATATCGTCAAAAGAAATCAGGCATTAATACAATTTAAATAGAAATTTAAATATATTTTTAAGACTAATTTAAACTATAATTTAAAATGTGATAAATAATATAATTTAAAATGCAATTGCAAGTCACATCTGAGTTTTGTTAGGTGCCAGGACTTTGCCAGCAGAGAGGGGCATTTGCCATCACAACAAATGTGTTGAACAGGGGAGTGGACTGCAGCTGTAGCAAAGCTAAGTGGTGTATTTGTGTTTACAATTGAAAGCTGCTATGAGTTTTTATCAACAAACTAAGGAGTAGCAGCTGCAGCTGCTTTGGGAAGATATTTGCTCTGATATTAAGGGAATGGCAAGTTGAGAACAATGAGCTCATATTTGGCTACGATTTACCAGGCTCTATTACAGGCACAATGATTTATATCAAATAGACCCAACTTCTGAATATAATTTGGTCCCTCTAGGAATAGAAAGGAGCCTATTTAATGCCTGTATTTATGGTCATTGCTCCTTCCTCCTACACCATGTGGAAGAAAAGCAGCTCTGATAATACCTGTATGTGTTAAGGATCTAATTTAAATTCTTCCTCTGGTTGCAGTGGAAAAAGATTTTGGTGAAGGTGCCGTGGCTTCCCTTTGCTGCTTTTCATTATTGCCCCAATCTAAAGACATTTATGCATAGTGGGGGTTAATTGCAGCCAGACCAGAGCCATTTCCTGGGGGGCTTATAAAGCAATGCTGGGGAAATCCCTGAAGAAATAAATAAAACAAAACAAAACCAAAAAAAACCACCCCCAAACCCAAAAGCCTGTATCTCAACAGCAGAAACTGGAATTCTGGTTCATCAATTTCTGCCCAGTTTTTACAGTAAAGCAAGGCCTTGAGAATTTTAAAGCTTTCTGTTGTGAAATGTCTGAAGCTGGGCAGGCTTTTTCCCTGGGAGGTGGTAGTGTGAGGCCCCTTAAATGCCACTGCATTGCCATTTTATTTATTATTCATTCAGTGAATGTATCAAATAGCTACAGGCATCCATCTGTCTTTTTGAGGCCTACCCCATCAATTTGAACATGCAGCTGCACAAAGGGGTGGCCTCACCTCCATCCCCAGCCTCCTCAGCAGTCTGGAAAATAAAAATAAAAGGCTGATGTATGAGTTACACACACAAGCAGCTATTTTGGTTCTTTCCTCTGGATTTTGTGATGATGTTTTACCCTTTCCTTTCTGTAAGGGAGGCAAGAAACAAGAGAAGGGCATTAAGTGAAATGCAGCTTTTGGTGAATCCATGCACACCTTCATAACCTCTGAACTCCAACTGCTTGGCTGCCTGTGCCCCAGCTCCTTGGTGCATGGTACCCAAGGGCTCCTGGCATGGGCACACTACTTCCCCTCAAGGTTGGATGCTGGTACATTCAATTTTTGGGTCTGGAAAGGAGTGACATAGCCAGACTTTTGCAGTCATTACTTATAAGTTGCTTTTTTTTTTTTCCAAATTATTAAAAAAAAAAACAACAAACACAAACTTGTTTAATTAACCTGGGAGATATCCATCTATTTGCATCTCTTTCCTCACATTGTTTTATCACAGCAATGCTTTTAACTGAGGCTCTCAAGATATTTTTGTTTTTGCATTTGGAATGAGCAGAGTTCAGGGGAGAAGCCTTTAGCACCACAGCTGCACAATCTGTTTAGGATATATTTTTTTTTTTGCAGTGCTCAAGATACAAACTTAAAGGTAGAGTCCTTTCAGTCCATCTCTCTCTCTCCCTTCCTCCTGTTCATGTGTGATGCAAATGCAGATGAGATCTTCACCAAAATCTGCCAACAGTTAAAACCTGCTTTCAAGTTCTAAAAAAATTCATCCAGTTTTCAGTCTTCTTGGGCACGTTCTAGGGGACTGGAGAAAAGCATGAGCTGCAGAGAAGGATACAATTTAAAGTGCTTTCCAAGTGCATATTCACAGTTAAAAATGACTTTGTGATTCTCCTTGCTTTTCTAATCTTTGCCTGAAGAAATAGGTTTGCAAATACATCCAGTCTAACCAATATCTATGTTTAAATCTGAAAACCTATTCTGGGGAGAATCTTTTCCAGTTGCTTGGTCCTGTTACCCAGAATCATGCCTCCTCTGGAGTACCCTATTATTTATGACAAGCAGGATAATGATCAGCATAAAACCATAGAACCAAATACAAGTGCCTCTTGCCAAATGGATGCAAAATCTATCCTGAGGCATTAAAGAAGTCAAGTGGATCAAGGAGCTACTACTTTGGAGACATCTGGTAAAAGCACAGATTGATGCTGAATGTCCTGCAGCAGTGAAGTAGAGCTGTAAAGAAATAACTAGCATCCTGGAAACCTGCTAATTTTTATCTTCACAGGGGAATACATGCTACAAAAAAAAATGTTGCTCCCTCATATGCTTCTACCTGGGTTGCTTTTTAATGAGGGCTAGATGGTGCAAAATTGTTTCAAATTGACATAGTTGTAAGAAACACTCAGATAATTTTGTTTGTAATGAGAACCAGTATGAAATATCTGACTCCATACTTTCTGAGAGCAGCCAGCCCAGGGTCTGTAACTGATTCCCCTCTTCCTCCTGCAGCTCTGCTTTGCTGGAGGAACAGCCTCTTTCTGCAGCTGTCGGGATTTCTACTGGGACTGGGTCAGGCTGCATTAGCCACAGCAAAGTCCCTGACTCTGCTGCTGTTCTCATCTTCAAAGGAAGATGAAGGAGAAAATTTTAGCAATACACGGATGGTGTGGGATGCTGAAATTGTCAGATAAATGGCTCTGCAGTTGTTGGAGCTCTGGCATCAAACATCAAGGAATGAGGTGCCTATGGGGGACTACACCCCTGTGCTCTTAACTTTACCAAAATTCATGATTCCTCCTTAGGCAGCTCTTGTCTAAGTCTCTGCATCGTGGCTCCTCCTAAACTGAGCAGCAAAAAGGCAAGTTAGGCTGCTTCTCTTTGGTGTGAAATATAAATGCAGAACAAAGTCCTGAGTGCAAGTGCCTTCGATGGGGGCTTCAACTTGGGCTCCAGGGGTGGATTTGGGTGCACCTGGAGCTTGTTGTGTACTCCTGGAGCTTGTTGTGTGCACCTGGAGCTTGTTGTGTGCACCTGGTTGTATCCACTGAGTAACCAAGCTGGTTCAGCTGCTGAGGAGCTGGTTCTGCCATTTCTGCTTTGTTCTCAGGAGCAGAAGGAGTGTGGAGCCCATGGGTTCTTGTGGTACCTTCATTAGGTTTACTCCCCATGAAAAGCTGTTGTTGGAAGCTGTGCTCTGTCTTCGTGGAGGGTGCAGGACTGCAGAGAAGTTAAGGTTTGTACTGCTGGATGTCTGGGCCTTCTGTGAACACTGTGTTTGCAAAGGATGAGGTTTTCAGTGGGGAACTGCTTTTTTTTTTTGTTTCAAATGGAAGTCAGCTTTCAGCTAATATAGATTTATCCACTTTGGGATACAAAATCCTGCTTTCTGCTCTGTGCTATTTTTCCTGAATGCCACAGGAGGCTTTATTTTTCCCTGACAGCTAGCTAAAGGGCACGTTTATTTGACAACTACTTCATCAGTGAAAAAGTAGAAAAGACATTAATCTGAGGCTATATGCAGCAGAGTAGTACCAAGGTGTTCAACTGAGCATTTCAGAAAACAATTGCCAAATCTTCTTTCAGTGCTGTGGGTTTAAATGGGAAATCAAACTTTTATGTCAGTTCTAATGTAGGATCTGTGTATGGATAGAGCTGCCTGTCAGGAGTACAGCTGGGGTAGGTGGTAGGGAATGGGGGGAAAGAAGGGGAGGAGGGACTGTGAAGAAACCTCAGATGTGGAAAAAAACTGTGAAAAATCTGGGTTGGATCACACAAGGCTAATGTGTTAGAGTTGATTCTAACCCCTGGAGTAAGAGCACTCCACATCTTGCCCCTTCTTAGCAGTCTTATATTATTATTCTTCATGTTGTAGCACCAGGTTGAGGCCTGGCTTAGGGTATTATGTACCATAGTTCAAAGGCAGTCCTTGCACTGAAGCTCTTTGTAGGGAGGGGTAAACCTTGGTATTTCTTATATGTGTGGCTTGTTATTGATTCCTTGGGGTGCTTATAGTCTCCCTGGGATAGTGTATGACTATATAGTAAGATGTGTGCCTTGAAGGGACAGCAGTCCTCAAGTGAGCAAAATACATATGTACCTTCTGTAGTGAAGCAGGTGAATGGCCCCTGCAAGTCAGTAAGGATTATTTAAGTGTAAACTTGTGGCTTACACTACTATGAAATGGAAAAAAAAAAAAACACCATGGAGAATGGAGGGGAGGGGAGAGCAGAGATTTGTGAACTTCTGGGGTACAGCAGCTCAGTGCACAGCTCTGAGTACCAGGAATGAAATCCTGACTCCTTCAAGCTTTTGTAGTTCTGTTCCTGACTTCAGTTGAGTCAAGGTTTTCCAAGTCTCTGTTTCCTTTTTATAGCCTTTTATTATGATCCTGAGCAACTGAAAAGGTTTGGGCTTCTGGAGATAAATCCTTTTCAGGCATTGATTTTTCTTGACAGTTTAAAATGTCAATCTGTTCTTAGCTGGTGGATTAGTGAGGCTTATTATAGACTATGTTAATTTAGTCTTAGTGTGTAGATCTGTGTTTAAAAGTAGCATGGAAACATGTGTTACACAGTTTTATATAATGACAGGTAAAACACTTGTCAATGTTTCAGCTGTTGATGAGAGGAATCTGAAAAATTGCCCATAAATTCTTTTCTGGGCAGGCAGAACTCTCCTGCTTTGCCAGGTGATCAAGGAAGACCTTTCCTTCTGGGCAGAGGAAGGAAATTTAGGCAAATTGACAAAACAGGCAGCAGGCATTCTGTGTGTAATTTTGACAAGTCCCACCCAAGATGAGACCAATCTAATTTGATTTCTATTAAAATGTAGTGTTTGAGGTTTTAGTCATCCTTGTCTGCCCTCAAAGCTGACATCACTTACTAAAATAAACTGCTTTATTGTTTAAAGGAAAAAAAACCCACAGCCCAGTCCCCAGACTTCAACTACACGGGATGCTAGAAATGAATCTTGAGAAAAAGAAATCTGTGCTAACTGGGGAGGGGGGGAAAAAAAAGAGGCAAAATGACAAATCCTTTAGAGACACATTTTTTTAAAAAATGAATTTCATTGTCAGATTTATTTTTACACCAGAAAGAAACTGTGCCTTTTACAGATTATGAGCTTGTACTTTTCTTTGTAAGACAGTATTTCTGGTATTCACAATAAAGCAGACCAAACAGAAAATGAGAGTTAGTACTTTCTGCAAGTTAAAGTGGAACAATCCCTTTTAATACTTAATTAGATTAAGTGGAATCTTTACAATTTGGAATGCTTATTTGCAAGATGCACGAAGCAGAGACTGTATCTTAATTTGTATTTCTATTTTTGCATTGTGTGGTTGTTCTATAAGAAAGCTTGGGCACAAAAATGTATATACTCCTTTTGCAAAATGAAAAAGCTGTCAGGCAGGTGATCTGGGTGCTGGGGCCTCTCTTGTTTGTCAATTATTTGGAATAGTAAAGTTTCTCAGTGTTAGGCAAGTTCAATAAAGAGTTGTGCATCTGCTGCTGATGCAGGAGCTGGAAAAGAATGCAGATTTCACTCCTGTGACTTTGAGATAACAGGAGTGAAACACAGAAACATTTGCCTAACTTTGAATGTAGGAAGAGAACAAATCTGAGTAACACAGTGCATATGGGGTGGGTTGGGTTTTTTCTCCATAGTCACATTGTCAATGACATTTTTCCTTGCAGCCTGGAAATTAAAGGCAAAACATTCATACTGAGAAGTTCTGTTTTGTATGGGATAGGAATAGGAAGCTGAAATCTGCACCACTTTGTGTGTGGCTGTGCTAAAGGCTGAGTCATTTTGATGTAATACTGAGCAGCTTATTCCAATAAGGCACATTATTACCTTTTAAAGTCACTCCCCCTGCTCCACTTGAGATTCCAACACTCTGTTTGCTCCTGCTCTGGGGATTTGTGTTAGACTTTTAAAGACATGATCCACCCTGAGGTTTGCTTGCTTAGACTCCAACTTGCAGCCATTGTTAACAAAGTGAAGTTATTGAAGCCACTATTTTGTTTTCTCTATAGCCTGTCTGTGGGGCCAGGGGGTTGTTTGGATTCTTTCTGTAACTCTAGCTTCACATTATGGTGACATCTCTGTGTTAAACACCAGTGGCTTGGCATTATAGGTGTAAAAGGGGGAAAAAATGGGATGTTTAAATTACCATAGGGCCAGGTGATTCTGCGGCCTCTGTGTTGGTGGCAGAGGGAAAAAAAATGATGCCAGGTGTCTTCACAGAGGCAGTGGGTAACATGGGCTCCCCGAGGCTGCACAGGGCTCTGCAGGTGACTGCCTGTACTTTGTCAAGGACTGGGAGCAGAGCAGGATAGGCACCCAGTGCTGCTGTGTAAGGAAAAGTGGTAGTAAAGCAGCCAGACCCAGCCACCTCTGGAGAGGACACCCCGTGGCTCTGCTAAGGTGATTCTGTGCCAGAGATGATACTTTGCAGGTCAGGAAGCAATGTTGGATGCAGCAGTCCTTAGTTTGGCTCTTCAAATATGATCATCAGCTCAAACCAGGGGACAGATCAGGAGTTCAGTGGGTGTTGAGTTTTGCCCCCTCTTCACCGAGGTCTCCACTGTCATTACTTCTGGTTGTAAGCTCAGTTACTGTTCCCTTCCCTGATGTGAGCAATAACATCCCCCATTCCTACTGAGACTAAACTGATCTAACCTTATTTATCTGATAGCATGCAGCTTGGTTTGATGTTTCTCATTGTGACAGTCTCTGCCTCTTCCAAAGAAACAGCTCTACACTTGTGCTAAGGATCCATGGTACCAGAGGAGCATCATGTTAAATCCAAACATGCTTTAGGAAGCACATCTCTGTGGCTGTCTAATCTTTGTATTCACCACCTAGCAGTATATAAATGAATCTGGGGTTTTGTGATGAAATGTTATGAAATGAAGCACAGAACACACAGAGTATATGAAGTGAGTAGATGAGCTGGAAAATAGGAGCTGAATTTAAGCTGCCAAATCAGTATAGCAAGAGGAATCTGTAAAACATTTTTCATAGATGGAAATGAATTGCTGTAGGTTGTGATGCCCATGACCTTTAGATATTTTTGACAGTAAAGCATAACCTGTTGTCATGAGAAGAAAATCCCTCTCACAAAGGACACCTCTTACATTATTCAGTCCCTTGGGGGGGGGTGTGTGTGTGTGTGTAAGTAATTTTATTTGGAAAAGTTGGTAAGATTTCAGCAGAAGTTTGCCCTCTGCTTTAATTCAATCTCCCTGACCTAAGTTCAAACCCATCACATATTGTTGCAGCTGCAAATAATTCCTTTGCAAAGATTGTCAGAAGTGAAATGAGGTTGAGTCAAAACCCCAGAGCTCTGCAGAATCTGTGACTTGGGCATATGAATGGGGGAGTGACAGTCACTGACCGGAAGTGTCAGCTTTAAATTGTCCTTGGAAGAATTGTCATCCTCAATCCGAGGTTCAGCTCAATGAAAAGGAAATTAGAGAAGTGCCTTTAAAAGCTCATCTCAACTTGAAGATGCTTAAAGTGGGTAAAAGTTTGAGAAGATAATTTCAGAAATGCTAGAAATGTCACTTTCTCTCCACACCACCAGTAAGATCCAGTACTACAAGCTACTTCCACACTGATTTTTATCTTCTGACTTATCTTTGCCAGGTCAAAGTTTAAAAATATTCAGGGACTAGGCATGTAGGTGACAAGTTTTCAAAGCATAGGAAAGCCTCAACAACAAGGTCTGTCTAGCCATCTGTAGGACTTAAGAACTTGTCAGAAGAAAGAAGGTTCTTAGTTTGGATGAGATGGATTCAATGCTTTTCAAATGTAGGTTTTACTCTGAAGCAGAGTTTTGAAACTTGTTGGGTTGAAATAAGGTGTCTTTACATTCACAAATACAGTTAATAATGGGGAGTTGTGTGCTCCAAGAGGATGTCATAACAAAGAAAAAACACAAATCTTTCCTAGACCTCAGTGTTATTAATATAATAGCTGGGAAAACTTCACTCTTTCAAAGAAAGGAGGAGACTAAGGCGTAGGAAATACTAAGGTGGGCTCTCTCTCTCTCTCTCTGTGTTTTAAATAATAATGCATAACATCCAGAGAAAAATCAGAAAATTCTTTACCATGCTTTTTCTGCCTATCTGTAGAATAATTAGAAATGTCTCTTTGTGCAGTATATCCAGCTACCTTTATGAGCTTCTCTGCAATGTATCCTTCAACATTAAATTTAACTTGGCACCTTTCTCAGTGACCATTAATTCAGTTTGCAAGAGAGACTGGAAACCTTTGATATTGATACTGTGGTGCTGCAATTACTGCCCGTGGTCCTGAGGCCATACTAAAATAAAAACCCTGCACACTTTGATTTTAAGGCAATCCCTTAGGGGCTCAATCAGTTTGATTTCTGAAACCTGTGCTTGGCAGTGAAGCCTGATTAAATTCTGCTGGTATCAAGGCTGCACACACTGGGTTCAAAACCTTGGTGCAATGTCATGTTCTCCAAGTGGAGGTTCTCATCCAAATTTTGATGCTTTAGAACCTTGTTTTGAAAAAAAGTCATCTTCAAAGGGGATGAAAAGATACATGTGGAGCTGGGCAGCCAATGAACTCAAAAACAAGTGGATCAAGACCAATGGGAGGACACAGATGTCTTTGTCACTGAGTTATTTCTTCAACCCTGGTTCTTGCAGTAGTAACAGAGGTTGCAGCTAGAAAAATGTCCCAAGCAGCAAGTGGACATCAAGTTGAGGCAGAAATAGATGGCATTAGCAAAGTCAAGCCTGTGCTTTGATGCAAATTTCTGCTGGCTTTTGCAGCAAAAGGAAATGTGGTAAATTACCCCAGAACTAAATCCTTGTAATTAGAACCCAAGGAAAGTATTGCTGACTGTCCTGGAGGTTGCAATGCACAGTGCTTAGAGTCTAATCTTGCATCCAATTTCCAAGCTGAATGATGGGAAAGGCTGCAGATCTTGCTCATAAATTTGATGTAAGTTTATAGAGCACCCAAGGCTCTTTCTGGCTTTGAGATCATCTGCCTTAGCTTTTATGTGGCATTTCCAGGCTTGTCTAAGATGCAGCTGAAGGATTTATATCAGATTCCTCCATTTCCAGTCCCACAGAATTATGTACTCCACCCTTCCATTACATCAGACTGTCTAAAAGTGTCCTAGATTACTGTTATTAGTTTGGTTAGAAAAGCAACACTCCTTTTTTACCCCCAGTTGCTCTCATAAATTATACCAGGAAATGTCTGTCAAGTCCTAGGAAGCAATGTATCCCTGGAAATGAAAGAGACAGAACTGTTAAAAATAATCCACTCCTCGGTAATTGTAGCACAATTTTTCAAGACTTGCAGTCAGGGCATCAAGCCAGAGAAGAGTAAGTGCTGGGTAAACAGGAGAGAAGGATTTTACCACATTGTTAGTTTAGGTAATGTTTGTGGAAAATGGTAAGCCTGTAGGAATTTGCTCTAAAGGACTCCATCTAACAGAGCCCTTCCTTAAGGGAGATTTTAATGATTCTTGGTAATCTTTTGTCTTTTTGAGGGACTGTTTAGTGCTGCAGCATCCTTAGGTGCCTTAAAACTCTGGTTGCCTCTCCCTGGAAGTGTTCAGGGCCAGGTTGGATGGGGCTTTGAACAGCCTGGTCTAGTTTAGGGTGTCTTTAAGGTTCCCTGCAAGCCAAATCACTCTCTGGTTTTCCTGAGTGAATCAAGAGCATCTCTGAGAAAGAAGAGCATTGACCAATCTTTCCTGAGTATTGGCTGATGTAAATCCTTGCACTTGAGACTATATATACAGTTCCTGGTTTTCATTGACTTTCTAACATGAAACTTCTTAGCAGAAACATTTTTATCACGGAAGTGTCTTTTAAATATATATGAATGGCTATATCAATAAAAAAAAAATTCAAGATATTCCTAAAGGTGGTTGCATACCTGAGAATATGTGGTTTAATCCTTTTATTGCTGCCAGTAGGGAGGAAAAAATGCTTTCCCATAATAAAAAAATAATCACTTGATATTCACTATTTGTGTGAATAGAATTAATTCATATCCTCATTCGTGTCTGCATTCAGATAACTAAAGAAACCATTAATAGGTTAATCTATTAGAATAGTTGGGGGGACTGCAAGTTATGGCTATAGACAACTGTCCTGGGGGACCAGAACTGCCACTGCAGCTCTGCAGGGGTTAACAAATCCCTTGTGATGGCTTTTCCCTGCCTAGGGCTGTCCTCATGCAAGGCTTTGCTTCTGTTCTTCTGTGTGTGGGGAAAAAAAAGGGTGGTCAGATTTATCCAGGACTCTTGTAATTTTTCAGCTCCGAGCTCTGTTATGAAAGTTGTCAGTCTCCATCTAAGCCTATGGTTTCTTCCTGTGAAATTAGTGAATAGAAAATTGAAATAGAAAATAGAAATCAACTGATGCTCAGTTGAGAGTTTCTGAACTCTCAACCAGTAGGATCCTGAAACTCACAGGGAGGGAATTTTCCTCCACTAGAGGTACTTTATTGAAGTTATTTGAATTCTTCTCTGGTAGTTATTTGAATTCTTCTCTAGGGATTGTAAGCAAATGCAAGCTCATTCTCATTGAGTTAAGGTGATGCAGATCCTGACTAAACAGCAGACTAATGGGAAACAAACCTTAACCACATGACTGCACACAACTGAGGAGAGACACCCTTGATTTCCCCAAGTTAACCTGAAAGATGGAATAAAAAAGTATGAGGCATTATCCTAAGCATAAGAAGATGCATCAGCAAAATGATTTCATTATGGGGAAACAGACTTTTATTTTATGCTTTTGCTTTACAAAAATGACATGGAAAGGCATTTCTTGTATAGCTCTGGGTTGACTTTCTAAACAAACTGGATCCCATTCAATCTCAGCCCTCTTGTAATTCTCTCTTACTGATGCAGCTTGACCTTTTCCTCAAAAATTTAAAATCAAAATGCAACTCATCTCTGTGGACACAGATATAGCTCAGAAGGAGTGATAAGGTACTTGGAAATAATAGCATAGTTTACATGCAATTGTACCTGAGAGATAGAAGGTCAAAGCAGCATCTAAATTCAGTTCTTGGTTTGGGGGAAGGCTGCACTTTTTCATATGTCCAACAAATACAGCACTGGCAGTTGATTTTTCAGTTTGCTTCATTTATTTGTTTTTCTTTCTCCAAAGTAAAGTTTTTCAAACATAAATAGCTAAAGAGACAGCAAGCAATATTAAAGTGGAATATAATATGCTTGGGTTTCTAAGGGGAGGCAATGAGAAGCCATGTTCACAAAGTGCTGCTTGAACCTCTTTCAGGAGGTGCCTCCACTACATCTAAACCCCTCAAGATCTCCTTTGATTCCAAATAATGATTCCCACTGATGTCAGCCCTAAACAGACACAAACCTGCTTTCAAGCCCATGGGGGTACAGAAGGGTTTTACTGTCTCTTACTTATGGTTTTGACAGCTTGATCATTGCTGATACCTCTTTCATGATCTCATTTGTTGGTTTGGCCACAGCACTGCATGGGCACCCCTGTTGATTGAGGCCCACAGACACAGCCACTCAGCTTCAGGGATTTCACAGGTTTTGACTCTTGAAAGGTGAAGTATCATATCCCACTCTTAAGCCTGGAACTCGCGGTCTCTGAATTCCAGGCATCTCTGGATGTGTAAATGAAAAGCTTGCTGCCCCTGAGCTGATTAGTGTGTTTCCATCTGTTTTCTTTTTCCTGTAAGGGATTTTTTTTTCTACATTGGTTTCATTTTTGTTAAAGCAGGAGAAGAGAAATACTCTTTGCTAACATAAATCTGAATCTTGGGCTTCTGCATTGCCTTACACAAGCTGTACTTCCCCTGCCTTATATCCTTTCTGTCACCAGGGCTAACTGAGCACTGTGGATGGCCGTAATTATTTCTCTTTGGCTTTGCTGCCATGATGCTTTGGATGGATGCATAGGTTTGTGTCAGCAATGCCAGAGCAGGGAGTGAGCCAAGGAATATAACAGACCTGCAGCAAACTACAACTGCATGGATGTGGGAGGAACCTTTCATCCTGTGAAAACTGTCTGAACTTTCATATTTTGTAGGGTTTTGGGTTTTTTTTTCTCTCTCCCCCCACTCTCCCTTTCATTCCAGTAACAAATGTTATAGCATTGTGGTCTGTGTATGAAATGTTGGGGAGGTTACTTTACAGACCCTGTTCCTAGGGTTTGACTAGTTCTATTTTATGACTTCAAGCTATGTGAGTTGAACACTGGATTTAATGCAATTTCTTTTGATACTTTTTTTTCTTTGGTGTTTGCTTGTTGCTCAGCTGACATCTTGACCAGTCCAGCGAGAGAGCTGTGGTTCCCCACTGTCCTCAGCTGTTGCTGGACTTTCTGTTTTGCTTGTGGGTCATGCTGTTCCTGGGGGTCACTCAGACTCTCTCTGCAAACTGAATGTTGCACATCAAGTATTCTGGATTAGGATAAAACCAATCAGGATGAGCTGGTGAGTCTGGGAAGTGAAGATCCAAGCCTTTGGTGATGTGTTTCGCCCTGCTGGAAGTGGGCACTAGGAAATACCTCCTGGTTCAAACATGGAAAATGGGTTTTGGAGATCAACACAGACAGAAATGAAAGTGCTGGTGTGAATGGTTGACCTGTAGGTTCTAAACTACATGAGAAAAATGTTCAGGAATTTCTTATAGTGGGCAGAATGAGGCCATGCAAAGGGTTGCCAACTGTGGTCTTCTTCAGAGCTTGTGACACTTAATATAAGTAATTTTTGGCATGATGTTGAAGGAATCCTCAGCTGTGCTGAGTTTAAGATATGCTTACATCTTGTAGTAGAACAGAAAGGTGCTCCACCATAAAAAAATGCTTTTTTTGTATAAAAGCATTTTAGGTAAAGGCTTGATTAAAATTACAACCAGTTATGACTTTTTCTGGTTTTCATTAAACTATTTAGCTTTTGACTTAAAAATAATTAAATCTGGATTACACTTCTGAACTCGGGGGGGAAAAGGTACTGCAGAAGGAAATCCTTACTGTAAGCATTGTGTATTTCAGGTCCCCATCAGGACTGGAGTCATGTTTTTAAGGCATTTTTATAAGCTCTTAACAGAACAAAGTCATTCCTTTGCAGGTATACTTATTTATATATCTTTGCTTTAGGTTTTACAGTGTGCTTGGTTGGTTTTTGCTATTTACTGTTGTTCAGAATTTTGCTTATAAACAACACATTTGTAGAAATACCACATGAAAAATTTCATACTGAATTTGTCTTTGTTTTTTTTTTTTCAAGTTGATTACCAGTTCTTCTATGGAAGATCTGAGTGAAGGTGTTAGAATCCCCCTTTGTCACAAGTACTACTCTTGCTTGTAGACCAATGCATATTTTCATTTGGTGTAAGAGGAGCAGCTCATTTATGAATATGGTGAAGCAATTCTTAGCACTTGAATAGCATTTACAATATTCCAAGCAAAGTTAAACCATAAACTAATCCTTCTAAGCAACCCTGGGAGAATCAAGCATGTTTGCATTTTTGCAGCAATGCAGAATGAGAATACCACATGGCTTGCCAGAGGCTAGGCAGCCAGCAAGTGGTAAAGTGGGGATTAAAATTTGAAAGCTCCTGGCTCTCAAGCCTGCACTCAACTTGCTAGATATCACCAGCTCTTCTAATCAAACCTCTGAAACTACAATATCTTGCCATCTGTTCTGCAAATTTCCTTGGGGAACTTTTAGACACTTTGCTGTTTTGAATTTCAGGCTCTTTGAAAACTTTAAAACAAACAAGCAAACAAAAAACCCCAAAACCCCATCAACAACAGCAAAAAACCTAACAACAAAAAAACCCTAGAAGTCAACCAAAAATGTATTCAAGTCATGCATTTAATCTTGTGGTGTGTTGGGATCGGCTCATTATTGAGAAAAAGAAAAGGTGTCTCCTACAGAACATTTCAGATTTTCATCTGTTAGATAAAATGTTTTTTTCATGATGAAAACTAAGGGGGAAAAAAACCCAGCTTAATTATTTCCATCTTCTAATCACCTCTGTCACACTCCTTTTGATTCAGTGACTTACCCGAATTTACCCATTGGCACAACAGTTATTTTTAGACATGTTGCTAGACTTCAAGTAAAGCTTACTGGTGCATGCAAATTATTCATTTAAGCATTGATTTGAAAATAATAATATATATATATATAACAGTGTGTAAGGAAAGCATTAAATGTAGTAATTCTGGAAGCAGTAATTGTAATCAACATTTTATTGGAAGATCACTGAAGTTTGAATGGCAGTAGAAAATGCAAGCCACAAATAAAGATGAGCAGGAACTGGAGCACCTGTTCTGCACCATCATACAGAGGTTCCCCCAAAATATCAGCTTTCCCACAGCAGCAAGAGCCTTGGAGCTGTGTCAGACATCACTTCCTTCATCTCTACTGCTGCTCTAGGGCACTGCTGTCTCAAAGCCAAACCCAGGCAGAGAAAGCAGCTTCTTGTGTGCCAGGGTGAGGAGGTGGAGGGCATTTTTACTCCTGTTAGCTCATTTCCAAGGTGATCTTGCTTCTCCCTTGATCTGAAGTCTGCCCTGCCAGCTGCTAATATTTAAAAGGAGTTGCCCAGAGGCTTTAGCATCCATTTGTGCAGCATCACAGGATAAACGTTTGATTAACTCTTCACATCTTGAGCACTGACCAATGCTCCCGTGAGTTGTGATGCTCAGCTGGGCAGTGGTCATGTCTTCACATTTTTGAGAAATTTCTGCATCCATCCCTTCTCATCAGTAACTCAAGCCTCCTGCACCTCACTGTCTTTATTGGTCTCATTCCTCCCAGCAGCTGTAAGCTGCTTAGGTGTCTAACACCTGACAAGTGTGAAATTTATCCCATCTCACCTCTCAGCACTTGTGTTCTGAAGATACTGCCTTTCCACTGCTTCCTCTGAATAGTCCCTCATGCATGAAGTGTTTTCTTTAGGCTGCTTTGGAGCTGCTTGCCTGCTCCACCAGTAGAGGCTGATGGCTTGGAAGAGCTGTACTGAGACCACATCTGCAATCATCTTGCAGGGGAAGGGCTGACCTGGTGAGAAGCCCTGTGTCACATACAATGCAAGGGACCTGTGACACTGTAGGCATCCATGGCAGCAAGCAGGTGGTGCCCAACCTCTTCTCTTTTGTTGGTGTGCTCAGATTTGTGGTCCCTTTGTCTGGGAGTATCAAATCTGTTGAGCACTTTTGGGCCCACTGGAAGTTGTTTGGCTTTGCAAAGTGGCATGAACCTCACCCACTGCATTTCCCACAAAGACAACACTGAGCAAAGAAAGAGGTTTCCCAGGGACTGTAATCTGTCTTGGCTAGAGACCATGTGCCTTGTCAATACAGTACCTAGGGCAAGAAGGACCTGGTCTCTTTTTGGAGTCCAAATGTCATCTGCTTTAGATTGCTAACTACATGAAGTACCTACAATTCTGTGTTGCAAGAATTTGTTAGTATTTTCTGAATATGTGGTGTAAAACCTACTCTAAATATGCTTGACATCTAAACATCATCCAGTTCTTGGGAACTATCAGGCAGTGACTGCTTGCATATTGTTTGGACAGTGTGCTACACAATAAACAAAATAACAAAGTTATTGATAGTCAATAGAATCCACAAGGCAGGGCAGATGGATTTTTAAAGGGTTGGACTATGCATATGTGTGTCTGTTTCTGCTGTCAGTAACTGTTTTATTTATGTCACTTGCTGAGTGGCCTCTGATAAAATATCTACTGACTAGCATTCATGCAGGGTTGTAGTTTGTTGGGGTTTTTTTTGATCAAGAGTGATGTTGTTTTGTCAAAAGATGTAAACAAAAACACTTTCCCAGCCAAGTGAAATAGTTTGGAAGGCTGCCCTAATATCCCCACTGGGGCCTAGTCCCCTAAAGCAAAGCTCTGCCTTGCTATCCTGTATATTGCTCCAAAATAATTAAAAAAAAAATAAAAGAATTAAAGGCAGGGGGAGAAGAGGGGAACTCCATCTCAAGGTGGAGTGATCTGTGAATTCTGTGATTTAAATGCTGTAATTTAAACTGGAGAAAAGATCAATTAAGAGATTTGCTAGAACAGATAAAAGTAAGAGGGGCTTTTTGTGAAGGGGTGGGATGCCAACAACTTGTGCCTGGTCCTCAAAGAGAAGTCAGAAAGCTGTCCTGCCATTTCTGTGGCTGCTCTAAAAAAGAGACACCAGCCAACAAAGTATGGATTTTATTTATTTATTTATTTTTTAATATGGTTACCAGCTCTGACTGAGAACTGCAGCTCCCCTGAGTGCCTCATTATTGGGTTTTTTGGGAAGACATTTTCATCATGAACTGACTTGCTGCAGTGTTGCAGCTGAGTTGAGGGGTGAGTGTGCACAAAAAGAGGTGGTGATCTCTGCTCCTTCCATTGCCTTATGTGAACACCCAGTGGGATGAAGTAAAGCCTGGGATTTGCTATAAAGAGCAAAATCTTGTATTCTCAAGGGGAGGGGAATGCTGGAGTGGTTACACTTCCTTTGGGGTCTTCTCTATGTGCTCTGCCTTCAGGAAATGATGCTGTCTCCTGACGACAGAAAGTTACCTTACAAGTGTGGTCCAGGTAAAAACAAAAGCAAACAAGCAAAAAAAGCAAATCCTGCACCTTGGATTCTTGCATAGTCCGTGGTAGGCTGAATAATTGATTTTGTTGCCTGGAGTTACCTGTATCTGAGGCTTTCATGTCGGATTCACAAACCTTTCTTCAGTGAAATAATGAGCTACAGGGGTTGACTGAGTGTAGTAATTCCTGGCATTTCTAGAACAAAATACAGTGAATTTGGCTAGCTGGAAGTGATTTAATTTCCCACTTTGAACTAATTAAATCCAATAGGCTTTTAGAATCACATAAAAAAAAAAAAGCAAAAAAAAGCTGAAACCTTAATATTAATATCTAAGAGTTTGGGGTCCTGTGGCTTTGTGTGCACAAGAGCAATACTGGAACAGCTCTGCTATACTGGTCCCATTGCTGTGAAGTTGTACAGGAAAAGTGCAGGAATGCTGATATAGGAAATATTTCAGTGACATTACCAATGAAAGTAGTTGCACGTATTCATACTTGGCTTCACACCATCTCTATTTCCTCAGAGTTTCCTGTCCTGTCAAAGGGCTGTCAGTAATTCTCCCTCCCATTTTAGCAAGTTAGTCCTACTTGGATAGAGAGGAAATTTTCTTGTTTTTGCTGAAAGGCAAAGCAAAGGCTTCTGAGTTGAAACTTGAGTAAAATTGTCTTGTATAATCATGATAGAAGTGCTGTTTCACTTCATAGCTTTGCATTGGAGTTTTTAAAAAACAATCCCTAAAAAGAATTTAAACAGGAAGATACTCAGCAGAAAAATTCCTGGAAAATGTTATTTAATATGTTATTTGGCATCCACTCTTAGAGTACTGAAAGACTCGGAGGCAACCAAATATACATTATGCATTGAGTTACTTGCACTTACTGATGCTACCTAATACAGTTTTTCTAGAAAAAATTCAAATGTAATGTTAAACTACACTAAAGAAGCATCGTTAAAGTTACAAAATTAAGCAATCTAACACCAGGTTGTCAGTGCAAGCCTGATTCAGGCCCCTTGTGTGTATGCATTATGCTGCAGTCTTTAATTACATGGTCATATACTGTTTGGGTTTTTTTTTCCTCCAGCCTCATTCAGTGAGCTGGATGAATAGCACTCCCTAAGTGAGCAGCTCTTCAGTATTGTGCTTTCCCCATTGTTCAGTGTGTGGTCCCAGGTTTTATTTATGGCAGACTATTCACACTCTGCTCTGAAAAGGAAATCTTAATCTCTTCATGGGCTTTTTAACAGCAGTTGCCACCCCAGTGCCTGAGAGCTTCACAAGCACTAATGATGACTTTATCTTCACAACTCTGTGAGATGAAGCAGTGACAACAACTTAGGGAAGCTAAAGCAAAAGAGAGAAAGGTCAAAAGTCTTCTGCCGGCTCGGGGTGCTCAATTTAAGACCTTTAGCATTTGGTTCTTTAATGCCAGCCACTCTCTCAGTCTGATGGCATCATTCAGTTGCCTTAATTATGAGAATGTCCTCTTCCTGTGCTCTCACATCTCATTTAGCATGGACCTCTCGACTGCTCTCTGAGATGAGCTCCAGGGCTGGCACATTTGTCATAGTTCTGTACGGCTGCATTAGGTCACAGTTACATGTAGGGAAGGATGGAGCTCATTCAGGAAGAATGAGATGGTGCAGCATTTTAAAGTCTCAAACTGAGTGCTTTTGTGTTCTGTTTACAGTTCTTCAGATTTTGTAGTGTGGCCAACTTGAAAAGACTTTCCAGGGGATTACATAGGGAATTGCTCTCTCTGTTGTGTGCCAATAGAATTCCAGCTCTTTAGCATCTCTATGGCTTGGAAAATAAACTTTAGCACATAAGAAGCTGATGGTGCAATAGACAGTATTTGACCTTTTTGGACGTATTTTGGTGTTTTCCTTTAACAAGATTGGGTTTAGAGGAGTTCATGATAGAGAGGGGGAAATTACTCCTTTCCTGGAGTGCTAGTGAGTTTGCTCATCAAGAGGAGGTTCAACAGCCCAAGGGGTTGGAGAGTCAGCATCTCTGGCAGAGAAATTGATAACTCCAAGAGTGGGGTCAGTGGAAAACCTTCCCAGGAACCAGGTGGGTCTGGGCAGAATTTGCTTCCACCCTGTCACCCATGCTGATATTTATCTTCTGTGTTGTTATTGTGGATGAAAAAGTGAAGTACACATCTCATTTCCATCCTGTTTTCTGTTGCCTTTTTGAGTTTTTTCTCCAGTTATGGGACATAGTCCAAGTTTTATTCTCATAAAAATCTGACTTCTGATCATTTTGGGAGGTCTCAGAGGGTCATGGAAGAAAATCCACTTGTGTTTACTACACTGTTAAGAACAGCTGAATTATTTTGGCTGCAGTTTTTGCGTACTTCAGAAGAGTTAGATGTTGAGACCCATTATAAAAATACTCAGTATTGTGCCCGTTGACTGACCTTTGGGCCAAAGAGGAAAAAAGACTTCTATAATGGGGAGACAAGGAATCTTACTGATGCCAATTAGTATTAGAATAAGCTAGCATATATGGGGATGACTATGTGGACTTCAAAGTTGGCATGTTAATAGAGCAGCTGACAGCCTTGCTAACAGATTTCCAAATAGTGCTGGTTTAAGAGACACCAGAAAAAAAAAAAAAAAAAAAAAAAATTGCCATACCTTCTGTGAGTTGCTATTCTGGACACTACTGAAGAGCCTCAGCTCTTCCATATTCCCAGAGTCTAAAAAATTGGGCAAGTCACCTTCAAAAGACATTAGCTGCAAAGTGTTATATGTATGTGTGTGGCCTTTTGTTACCATCTTTGCAGATAATTTTTTATTTTTAATCAGAAATTGGCCTCAAATGGTCTCTGTCAAAGACAAGGTTTTCTGTCAAGTGCTTGTTGGAGTTTAAGGTTTCTGAAAAGACCAGGAACCATACTGGGACAGCTCTACATAAGCCTTTTGAAATAACTACTTCTATTAGCTTTTGAGATTCTCCTGCTGGCTTTATAATGGGTTAAACCATTTTAAAACACTCTTTTTTTTTTTTTTTTTAGGTGATTAACAAAAGAGGTTGCTGCTATGTTTTGCTCCAAACACTTGGGCAACAAGATGAAGGAAAATTAGTTTCCTGAATCTTGCCTACTGGATGGCTGGCACTTGGTCTCTTAAGTGTTGAGTAGAGCTGACTTAATTTATGTGGAGGAACAAAATGCAGATGGAAGCTGATGTATTTGAGAGCTGACTGTTGGAGCAGAGTGCTGTTCTTGTGAGAGGATGAAGGTGCCTATTCATCAAGAGTACATGTGAACCATGTCTGGTGTCTGCTGCTTGTGGGTTGGGGCCAAGGTTGCTTTAGCATCAAGTTTGCAGACCTAAAAGGGGAGCATAACTGAGCTCCCTTTCAAGCACTTCAGGTTCCCCCTTCATGGAAACAAGGGGTCTTGCAAGTGCAGTGGAGGAACTGAGCATCCAGTTTTTGCCCTAAAATAAAGATTAGATAAGATGTGGTGTTCTTTCAGACTTTGGCTGATCAAAAACCACTTCTGGTCTCTTAGATACCTGAAATAGGTCTTCTTTTCCTAGGGAGAGGACCATAAAGCTCAGAAGTGGTGAGCATCACTTAGCCTCTCCTTTACTGGGAGGGTGTGCCATCTAAAAATTTTTTTTTTTTCAGTCTGCTCCTCACTCAAGAGATAACATACATTTTCTGTGATATTATTCTGGGTCACTGCCTTGTGATTGCAAGAAAAGGCAATGCTGGTGTTCTGCTTTTCTCTGTTAAATTATAACTTTTTAAAACTCATAATAGTTACTGTCTATCAGTGGTTTGTTTCAGTGTGGTATTCAGGAATGTTTTTGTCGTTGCTGTTGAACCTGACAAGAATAAATATTACAAACAGAAGAACAGGGAAGCCAGACACTAACTCCACTCTGATGAACACATAAATCCTTAGCACAAATCCACATCATACTTTGTCTTAACAGTAGCATTATTTCTCCATAGCAGTGGATGGAACAAGTTAATTCCCTGAGCCAAAGATCATATGTTTGAGCAATTCTTTCAAACTCTTATATCAAGTATTGCCTGCGAGCTACTTTTGAGAAAAAAGGTCTTGCTGTACATAAATGTGACATCACTTCACCTTTGAAGATAACTAATGCTCATGAACAGTGAGACTGATAAATAAGCTGTATTCAATATAGGATTTGCTTTCAGAACTGCAAGATTCATTGCTGACTGTTGTTTGGTCATTTATCTCTCCAGACCACATTGCCAGCCTTTTTTGGTTTCCTTTCCTATTAGTGCAAACACATTATTATCATTTTCTCTGAAATCACAGAAGAGAAAAAATATTTTAAGCAATTTCAGGTAATGGTGTTTCCCAAGGATAATCACACTTTGAAGACACTGGAAGAGCTTGGCTACAGTTTCTGCTCTGTTAAATCTCAGAGGGAGGATTAGCATGTGGTAAAGATTCCCTTGTGGGTTCTTTTTTGTTCTTTTTATACTATTCTCTTATCTCCTGCTTTATGATAAAGCTCGGAACATCCTTTACCTCTGCCCCTTCTCAGTATCAGCTTGCTCAGAGAACCAGGGGACAGACAGCAGTTTTATGTGCTTGTTGTTCCTGGTGAAACACGGTGATGGGCTGGACTGGGAAACTGAAACCCTGAACACACAGATTGCTGAGGGAAAAGCAACAGCAGAGTCCTTGAGGAAAATATGGTACTGCAGCAAGATGAAATGCCAGTGTACCTGTTTTCACCTGCTCTCTGCATCCTGTTCCACTGTGGAGCAAGGCAGGTGACAGCCCCTGAGAAGGCTTAGGGCTGCTGTAATTTGGGAGAGTGAGACCCTCCAGCCAGAGGCTGTTAATATAGTTTGAGCTCTAGCCAAGGTTTGTGACAAATGAAATCCCTCATGTCTGGTTAAATTTACAGGTTTAAATTAGCTCTCCAAGACCTCACTGAGTCTGTCTGCTGCAAGAGTTTATCCACTTAAATTTTTCCTTTGGAAAGTGAGTACTCGGGGAGGTGTTTTGCCTCCGTTTTTTTCCTGTCTGAGCATTGCAGAGTACCATAATCTTCTGGTGGAAAAGCAGGCAGGATAACAGAGAGAACAGGCACCCATCATCTGGTACTGCTTAAATATCTTAGATTGTCACTAGGGTTTCTTTCATGTCCTCTGTCAGATTGTGACTTGGCTCTAATTTGACACTTACAAGCCTGAACTTTTCTGTGGGTTTACTCTTGAATGCAGAGCACAGAGATGATCAATATCATGTTTTATTAAGCTTAAATGTTATTTCTACTGAATGGTACATATTAGCATGAAGTAGTTGATAGATTTTCTTGGGTAGGGTGGGGAAAGTATCAACCACAGTAGCATATTTTGGGGGCATGTTAGGGGAAATCAGTACATTATACACTTTTCTCATGTGTACCTTTGTATTGAACTGCAATAATTTAAAACTTGCTATTTAAAGAATCACTCAACAACCAATTTGTTTTTGTGTGTCTTTGTCTTTTTGCTTTTTAAATCAATGCATAGAGACTTCTGTAGATACAGCTGGCATCAACCACGATCAGTTCTTCCTTAAAGAAGGTTCTTTGTGGAAGAAAGGGAAAAGGAAAAGCTTTTCTTTATGCCCTTAAGGTAGGCTAAAATAAATTCTCTATCTTCAGACTGACAGCTGGAATTTGAAGGCAGAGCATAGGACCTTTTTCTAACATAAGACTTCATGAGAACATTTGTGTTTCTACACAATAATCCACACGCAAACAATTCTTGTGTAATTGTTGCAAGCTGCAGCTCCTCGGGAATGATTACCATTTCTGAGAAGTCAACACTTCTTATTTCATTAGGAGGAGGTCACTGAAAGATGTTATGAAAGAAAAAAGTAATCACTATAGTATAAATAGTCACATAAAACAGGGGTTCTGTCCATGTACTTTTCTTTGCAGTGTTTATTAAAATATTCCCATCACTGAGAAAACTTTGGCTTTTACTGTAGGGTATAGAATTAATAGGATAGTAGAACATAAGAATAATCCTTTGGGGGAATGCCTCAACTTCTTATCTATTCAAGACTGATAAAATGAAGTATGTTCTCTAACTATGAAATTATTTTTGCAGATGAGGAAAAATGACTGAAAATGGTTCTCAGCTTTCAAATTAATGATTTATCTGTACTACAATTCATTACACCACCAAGAATATGAACAGAGCAGTTTGAAGCAAATGTTTATACTGATTTTCTGTTTATTTGCAGTTAGAGGGATGTCTCTAAAAGATAATATTGGCATTAATACTTGTAACTGTGATATTTCCAAAAGTTTAAAGCGTTTGATTCAGCTACACTTTTTTTTCTTTCAAATATTTCTAAATCATCCTTACTGTTGTCTTTCAGATGTCTACTGACAAACGTTTATGAAAATAATATCAATGTTTCCAGGATCTGCAATATTAGTATCCACAGAGGAGGGGGAGAAAGTTTAGTTAGCCGCCAAGTCTATAATTGTTTTTTCATTTAAAAGAGGAACTAATGTATTGTTGGCAGTACACAAAGATTTTTGTCTTACTGTGATATATAATTTTTGTTCTCTTGAGAAGGAGGGGGTCTATTTAGTTTGCTGTCTCAGTTAAGTGATCTGTATGAATAACTGTGGATGATCCACTCTGGCTGTTTCTGTAGCAAGCACCTATGGGGTTTTGTCTATACTTTCATGCTTCTTTCCAACAAATGTGGTTTGGTTTTTTGCAACAGTTTTGGGTTTAAAATCACTGCTTGAAGAATTTATGTTCTTCATTTGCATGCTGTCTTTTATGTGACAGCCCACCACAAGCAACTGAGA
Organism: Florisuga fusca; assembly: GCA_038090715.1. Classification (NCBI taxonomy): domain Eukaryota; kingdom Metazoa; phylum Chordata; class Aves; order Apodiformes; family Trochilidae; genus Florisuga; species Florisuga fusca. The sequence goes on from JAAWXA010000017.1 coordinate 14,975,909, forward strand.
AATTGTAGTACAAATTGCCAAGAGCACTATTGCAGTTTTAGCAATTTTTAGTGATCCTTACACTTTCTGTAATGAGCTGAAAATAGATTTTTGTTATTCTCCTCCTTCCTTGTGAAGATGGTAGACTTATCTGATGAAATGTTACTTTTGCAATCATTGTGGCAATCAGGATTTGTCTTATAACTTGGCCAACTCCAAACATAAGTGAAATTTAAATTGAACTTGAACCTTGTGATTGGTTTTTGTTTTGCATTGTTTCTGTGCACTGGGATAATACTTCCTAGATATTTTTATGCTTAATAAACACATGGCATCATAACTTTCCTACATCCAATGGCAGAGGCTGAAGAATTCAGTACAAACTTCAGACTATTGTATATATCCAGTGTGGGTTGTTTTAAAAATCAACAGATCCTAGTTGCCTGTGTTTGTCATTGGTTTTACATTGTTTCTGTAGTTTCATTTTGTCAAAGCTTCTAATATAGTTTCAGAAGTCCCTCTCTGGATGATGGTGGATAATCAGAACGTGTTCTTCCCTTCATCCCACTTCTCTCTTGTTTTCAGATTCTCCTTCCTGAAGGAATAGGAATGAGGATTTTTACCAGACAATAATGGTGTGTTTGGCCACCTCTGCCTTGCCAGATTCCCACCCTGCTGCTGTCCCACTCACTCCCACCTCCCAGCAGGATGAGGGACAAAATAAAATGGAAAAACTCAATAGCCTGAGCTGAAGGCAGGGAGATTGCTTATCAGTTGCTGCCACGGGTGAAACAGGCCTGACCTTGGGCAAATTAATTTAACTTATTGCTAGTTAAAATGAATTAAAATTGGGCAAAAATTTGAATGCCTTCTGCCCCAGTTGATCCCAGCCCTGCTTTTACTGCTCACACCCTGGCCCAAGCAGCACAGAGGATGAGGATCCTCTGTCCATGATGCTTCCTCCCTGCTGCCTCCTCCTCCTCACACCTTCCTCTGCTCCAGCCTGGGCCCTCTGTGGCTGCAGTTCCTGTCAGGAAAACTGTGTCCCGGGGCTCTTTCCCACACTTTTTCCCTCAGCCCTTGCTGCCAGGCAGCATTCTGCTCTTCCCTTGGTGTCCTTCCCTTCATGTGCCACTAACTTCCCTCCCTCCCTCCGGAACCGGGCTGGTGCGGAGCAGTGGACCCTGCAGCCCCCCTGCCAGCACTGGGCCACAGGAACCAGGACAGTAACTGGGGGTCCATTTCCCCCCCTCCCTTTTCCTCCTTTCTTTCTCTTAGTAAGTCTTCCTCACTCTTTTCCCCTGTGGCTCTGCCCCAAGGATGTCCTTGGCTCCAAAGCTTCTCTTCCCAGTGTCATCCCCCAGAACCATCATACTTGGCACTGTGGGTCAAGATGTCATGCAGGGTGCTATAAAGCCTCTTTTGGCTTTTTTGTTTTTTTACTTACAGGCTGTTAAACTAGCAGGAGATTTTCAAACATACTCGGGTATCTCTCTCTATGCTGGGGATGACGTGGAGGCTTTTGACAGCAGAAGTCTCCAACATGAAGCATCACCAACCCTGCAATTCAGTGTAGACTTTGGGTTGTGGGAAAGAAAAGACACTCCTGATTTCCTGAAGCGCCTTCAGGTATTCTACCATAATTTTTGAGATGTTAATTACTCGTTATTTCCTGCCTTTCTATATTAGTTTCCTAAAAAGTCACCTATGTATTTATGAAAAATGGAGATGTTCAGAAAATACAGATGGCAGGCCTCAGATCTGTGAGACTTTTCAGGTTTCAGGTCTACCATACCCTACACTTTGGGGCATACAGAGGACTTGCAGATAAAATGACAAAGCAAGCATGTGGCCAAGGGAGCTGCTATCCTTAATTAGATTTGATCTGCTTAGCACTTCCATGTTAATACAGTTAGAAGCCTTTTGGTATTCTCCTATAATCTAACAAAGCATCAATATTTTCAGTGACAAATGGGTGTTGATTACCTGGTGAAGATTGATTACAGTCTTTAAATTTGCTGAGCTGAAGCTTGTGTTAATGCCTCCCCCCTGTCTACTAATCATTCCATTTACTCAAATCTATTCTAATTTTAGGCCTACAATACCATTTCTTCCACTTTCTGGTGACAGTTAAATCCTTATCAATATTGGTTAAGCCATTTGGACAATGTGGTGCAACAAGCGTGATGGATGGCTTTAATTTAATATTCTTAGACAGTCTTTGACGGTGCTCCTGCACCAATGAAAACTTGCTGCAGAAGTAAATTAACACTGCCTCTGCTTTTCTGTTTGCATTCTGTAAAGCTGCATTAAATAAATAAACAGATTTCTTTCTACTGTGGTATTGGGGGAGGGATGTGCATCTGAAACTCTTGATTAGAGCAACAATGCTAATAATCAGGTTTTCTTTTATAGCTGCATCAATTGTATTTTTTGCTAGGAGGTAAGAATTTTCCCTCCTCTTTTTTTCCTCCTCTTCTTTTTTTTTCCTCCTCCTCCTCTTTTTTTTTCTTCCTCCTTTTCCTCCTAGAGGAAAACAATTTCCTCAAGCTCAAACTGATTCAGTTTCCCACTACCGTAGACCCTCTCAAGATAGGTCAGTGAGTATGTTACTGTTTGAGGAACTAAGTCCAGTTTATTTTACTCTGCAAAGGCCATAAGACCTTGGTGGACCCAGTGGCACCTCCACACATTCTGCTTTCTCAGTTTATATGGTTGGACTTCAATACATTCAATAGTCTCAATAGATCCGTGTGAGTAGAGAAGAGAAAAATAGTTTTACACTATTGAGGTAAAGTAGTATTTACAGGATTCTATAACATTTTTCCAAAGCTTAACCTCTCTTTAAGGTGCTAAAACAGATTCAGGTGAAAGTGTGTGCATCTGAAACTGCTCTTTGGTTTTTCGTATGACTTTATTCCCTATAGCCAATGTGTATCTACAAATTTGGTTAAATATGTTCCTGTGTCCCATTAGTGTAATTAAAAAAAAATATACTCTAGGTAAGCAAGAGTTATTGAAATAGTCATTTGGCACCTCAGAGTGTGTGTGGTCTCACACCAGCAACTTTACAGAGTTGTACAAAATACTTTATTTCATTATGTCTGAGAGGGTTTATTGTAGTAGGAAATGACTGAATATTTGTTGAGGTATCTTCACTGGGGAAGGTTTAACTTGCCTCTTTCCCCCCAGACCAGAGCTAAGCTATCCTAGCACGAGTGGAGAAAGCCAGTAAGTAACTGCTCAGCATCCATGACAATTAAATCCTTCCAACTTGGACACCTGAAGATTTTCACACAAAATTGCATAGATTTGGCATTCAAATGCTTTCACTGTTCTTGCTTGTTTGAAATGTTATGAGTCAAACAACCTTAATTCTAAAGTTGAGATTCAAGTGACTTGTTTTCAGGAAAGAAGCCTTAAAAGAAATGTATGTTTAATGGAAATATTCACAGCTGTAAGTTGTATAAGGTTTGGGTTTTTTTTTAAGACAGGGTGAGTCCAGATAGTTTTAGGCACTCAGCATTCAATTGGTAAATGAATTCCAAAGAAATAATAATAAAAAAAGGTAATATTCTTAATAAATTTTGGATTTGCACAGATGTTTTCCCAAGAAAAGTGTTTATTCCAGAATTTCCTCTGAAACTGTAGAATAGAACAGTGTTCAATCCAAGACAACCCTCTGGCCATTAGGCACAGAGTCCTTTAATTTATTTCTCTGTATTTTTAGTTTCCTATTTTAATTACATACTTAAATTGCCAGTACCCACAGCCCCCAGTATTTTGGACAGTGAATTGAATATCCACCTCTGCTTTAAGTTTTGAGAAGAATTGTATCTGCCTTCTGCAGTGATCACCTCTATGCTTTTAGGGTTTTTTGGTTTTAGGGTCCTTTTTTTTTTTTTGGTCTTTATTAGTGTTAGCAATAGCACAGCTCAGCAACTACCAAAACATCAACACCAACTATATTAGTATTCCTTACCCACCCTTTTTTTTTTTGGTTAGTGAAAGTCTTTTGGCTTTATTCCCTATGATGTTTAAAACATATAATGCCTTATATTCCTCTACAGAATTATAGGAATCTATTACTATAGGCTGCTATTATCACAGTGTTCACAGAATATTAACAGTATTTTGAACCTTGACTTGCATTTCTTGGCCAATAGAGATTTGGTTGCACGAAATATTGAAATACCAGAAGAAGGAGGTACTGAGCAAGCTCATGAAACAACAAAACTTCTCTCATTTGTGTTGGCAATTCCTTGTAGGATTTGGAGGTATCCTGGTAATATCCTGACAAAGTTGTATTAGCACAGGCATTTAGTGTCCACAGTTCAAATCTGCAACACCTCTTGTGGAGAAAAGGTGAACAGATTTCTTATAAATGGTTTTTAACAGTTAGTTCTCTCAAACAAGGCATTTAGTCTCTTGGCTCAGCAAGGAACTGAATTTAAACTTGTTCAGGATATAATCACTCTCCCATCAGTCTTTGCATTAAATACTTGCACTGGACTTACCTGTGTGTGCTATAATAGAATCACAATTAATAGGGGAATAGAGCATTTGTATTATGTGTAAATGTCCCAAGTGCTTGGTGTTCTGGCACTGAACCAGCAGAGCATTTGAGCATCTGCTTAACTCCAGGGAAAATGGACCTGGTTTTCTTTTTAATGAACTCAACATTTCTAGTGCAAGTTCAGAGCTGGTGTGAATTATCCCAGTAAAGCAGCAGTGAGGGTTTTTTGTGAATTTTAAAGGGTAAAATCAGTGGGCAAGGCTGCTCATATCTCTAGAGCACGCTGGGAGCCTTTATTTGTTAATCCCAGGGTTCTCAGTACCTTGCATGACTAGATCTATTGTGAGGATGAGAAAAAAAGAGCTGGAGTGGAGCTGCTATTTATGGTTTAAAATAAGTGATTGGGGCTGGGTACTTTGACTGGGTTAATATGCTATTGCATGCTTTACTTATATATTTATTAAAAAGGTTTTATGAACGTGAAATAATGCACTCATTCCTGGCATCTAATGATTTGTCCTACTTAATCTATTTAGCTTCTCTTCCTTTCCTCCAATCTATTTTCAGATCAGCTCTGTCCAATTTCTTTAATAACTATTTTTCTATTTTTAGAGGTGAATGTCCTTTGGTGTATTTTTAATCATACTGAACTGCTACATTATGTTAAAGTCTTATTAACAACTGACGTGAACAGAGAATAGTTCATTGTACTGGGCAGTAGAGTGCAATAACTTACAACTTCTTAAAATAACTTCAGCTTTTTGGGTTCTCATATTTTACTTTTGAGAGACTGGAATTAAAAAAAAAAAATTAGGACCTTTAAATCTCTTCTGTTACAACATCATAAATCCTTTGCTTATCTGAATGGCATAATTAGCATGGGGTGACAAAGGAGAGGAAGGAGAAAATTTCTAGTACTTGTCCTAGTCCCCTTTCACTTTCATTTGTGTCAGCTGCACTTACAGCTTGAATATTTGGGGAATCTGGGTGGTTACCTAATGGACACAAGCTGTCTTGTAGCATCTGCATCACTGAAATTTAAAGAAAAGCCCAGGAGACCTGAGTGGGAAGTCACTACTGATTCCTGGGCAGGAGAGGTGATAACGATGAGGTTTTGGGGGAACCAAGGGCCTTCCCATTAGCTGCTGGCTGCCCTTGATCTACATAGGGCCAAACCTGAAACAGGAGTCTCACTACTACATTGTGTCACTCCTGAAAACTTCATGTCTTCTAGCACAAATGTCAGTGAGGAAAAAAAACCCTAGCCCCTATTTCAGGACTGTATCCTGGGATTTATGTCTATGAGAAAACATCTCATCTAACTCTTTCATTCCGTGCTGTCCTAATGCATTTTCCCATTTAATGGTTAAGATGGAAAAATGATGGCTAGTGCATTCTGGTCCCAATTATCACCATTTCCAAAAGTATTTGTATGGGCTGCCCGTGGAGGTGCCCAGTCTCTCCATGTGTCTGGCACTCCGTCTGTCCCTTGCTTCAAACATCTTTCCCAACCTCTCTGACAGTGGGAAAGGTTGGGAGGCAATAGCACGTGTCAGATTTTGTTCTTGCAGTCAAGGGTTGAGGGGGGTGATTTCTCTGGACAAGGGATGTTAAGGTGAAGCTGGCTTGGCAGGGTGAAACTCCTGTGGGGTGCTGGGGCCAAGGTAAAACGAAGGCCTTGGAGATCTTTCTGGCAGTGCTGCATGGGGACTTTCTTGCCTGGCTGCCACTTGTGTATGTGGTCTGGTTCCTACAGCTATTGGAGTTATCTCCAAGCCTTCTTGCCTTACCCAGAGATTTTTAAAATAATGTGTCTAAAGACAAGGATCTGATGAAAAACATTCTTTATCTTTTTGTGTCTTCCTGTGTCCATACTGGAGATGTTGGCTTTATCTGGCTCTCTAGTTGTGCTTTTAGCTTGGTCTAATCCATTTCTCTTATCAAGCTGCCCTTCTGTGCATAGATTGTCCCCTTGATTAGTTTTCTCCTGAAGAAGAATTTGAGGCATGTGTATGAAAGAAAATTGGAGGCTGTGAGAAGCTTTAAGGAGCTGAGAAGTCTCTCCTCCCTGTCAGCCCCAGAGTGATGGGGAATTCTCTGCTCATCTGACCTTTGCAGCAAACTTTGCTGTTACTTTCACTAAGAGTAAATGTAAAGATTTTCTAATCTTATAAAATTTATCTGCCTCTCCACATGCTTACTTGTGATGTGGCAAGAGTAGTGTCACGAGTGAGGAAGGTGTGTAGAATCTGGATTTGGAACCTGGAGGACTGTGCAGTGATATGAGGTTGGACAGGGTTTATTTGCATGAATGCTTCATTTTTATTTTTTTAATTGCCTTGCAGTTTGAGTGAAAAAGTAAGAAGTTGGTATTTTTTGGCCTAGGGGCTAAATATTGAAAATCAGCTAGAGAATTAATACTTGAAGTGTAGAGGAAGTTTTTCAGTTGAACTACTTAGATATGATTTGCTGTTCTTATAAAAAAAATGTCCAGTATGATTAATTTGCATTTCATGTGAAAAAAGCTTAAGCTGAGCTATCTACAAGTGATTTTCATCTTTGTTTTAACACTTCAATCTTCCATTATGTTTTAAACATAGAATAAGTTGTATTTAATTTTCTTGAAAGTTCAAAGCTAAGGCTATATACCTTGGGGTTAGATACATCAGAAGTTTCAGGGAATTTGGAGGGCAAGTACAGTATCTCAGTTGGAGCTGGAAGCTGCTCCACATGTTCCACGTGCAGTTATCACTTTGCCTGCAAGGACCTCAACAAGTTGCTCAGTTCAGGACCTGTTGTGGTTGAAGTCCATGCTCTGGGGCACCAGGTGATGCCACACTTAGGATGCAGCTGAGTTGGATCTGTACGTTTTGGGCTATGGCATTTTGGGCTATGAGATGCTCCAGCAGTTCTCAGCTGTTTCCAGCCGAGGAGTTGTGGGATAGAGGTCTGACCACTTCTGTGATCCTGAAGCTTCTCCTCAGTTTTTGTAATGCAGTGATGTTGTAAAAGCAGCCAGAATCATCTAATCAAAGGCTCCTCAGATTGTTACAGTATTGGATAGAGGATCTGGTGAGGTCATATTCCTGACCTTCCTCTCCAAGCACTAGTTAGAAAATGGCTTTTTAATGAGCCCGAAGAAAGGGATACCTGGCATGGGCTGTGTGGGTACATGTTTATTTGCAAAACTGTTGTCATTTTCATGGCTTCTGAGACTTCAGGGTGTGACTCTTCTCAGATGTAGTCTCTGGGGGATCTCTGACTTAAAGCACTACCTTGCCTCTTACAGCACTTTGCCTTCAGCAGTAGTAAAAAAATGCTGTTTTTTCCCAACATCTGAGAAAACAAAGCAAGCTCTGAAGTGACTTTTCCTGGGTCCTTGTCCAAATTTAAGGTCTTTGCCCTTGAGAGCAATAAAGCTGGTCTTTTCCAGAGCATGCTTCTTATGAAAATCCTTCTTAGACCCCATCTCCCCATCATGAACTGGGGGTTAAGGACTGAAGTGAGATTTCTGATTCCATTAAGATGTCACAGGAGAAATGGGGAAGAGTGTTTTCCCTTCCCTGAGCTTTGGAACTTCATGTTGTGTGGGAAGCTCAAGAGCTGAGCGTGGGCAAGCAGCTTGCTGTCCTCTTTGTGCAATTTCCATAGAAACAAAATCCAAGTGCAGGGACCATGTAAGAGCAATGATGTTATTCAACAACTGTAGATTTCAGTTATAACACCAAATCAATCATGCAAGCTAGATCAATCAATGCAGTGTGGTTTGTGTGTTATAATCCAGCCTTTGCCCTGAGAATTTTAGGCAGATTCAGGGGTTTTTTAACTGAAGGCACTTTAACCTGAGAGTCAATCCCTTTATGGAGCTCCCTGATAAAGGGATTGGACTTTCATGCCTTTTGTAAGGGGAGCTTGTTGTGCGTGGACTTGGTTAAGGTACTGATGTTCTCTTGCATTTTTTTCACTTTTTCTTCAGCTAAGTATGGGATTTTCTTCAGGTCACTTCAGAGTTAGGGTATGGCTCAAGCCATATCAGCCCCATATGATGAGGCAGAGGGGTTGGCTTTAGCAGCTTTGGCTTATTTGGTCAACTCTGAACATGGTGAATGCTAAGCAGTTGGAGCCTGCTGGTGAATATCTTCCTCATAAAATGTGTTTGTGCTATTTTGAGACATTTGGTTTAGACACATGAAGAGCTTTCTTTGCTACACTGGTTTATTCTTTTCCAGTAGCTCTTCCAAAGAGTACCATCATTTTGCAGGCTTGGAATAAAACAGCTGAGCTGTCTTCTTACAGTTCCACTGTAGAAATGTATGCAAAAGACAGAGTTGGAGCAACAACTGGCAAAACCAAGTCCAGGAATGACCCCTGTAGGGTTTTTTTTAACCCTATTCTGCTGCCTGTGAATTACTGACCAGCTTACACTTAGGAATAAAATACATGCCTTAGGAAATCTAGCTGGTATGTACCCTTTTTAGACTACCTCCTGTCCTCCTTCTCCCCCCTTCCACCAACATTAACTCTATATTTATGTTTTCTGTGTTTCCTGGCTGAGACAAACTTTGTGAGTTAGTCTTAAGATTCCAGGCAATTTCTGCTACACATGGGCCCATTGAGGAAGAAATAACAGCAGTGTTTGTTCAGCTTTTCAGTAATAACAATGTGTTTTCTAAGTAGCACTTTCCTCCAGTTATTGCTGTGTGTATCAGGGCAGGCTTCACATAAACTCTCTGTGCTCTTTCCCCATAGTGGTAAGTACACTAGGAGAAGAAGTGAAGCTTTTGGGTTTTAATGCATTGTAGACTTGCTCCCATCCTCAATCCACAGTGTATTTTAAAACATCTTTCTGTTACCTGTTAGCATGCTATTAATTCTCTTTAAATGCTGGTGTGCCCAAATCCACAACCTCCCAAAATGAAGTTCAAATAAAAATTACACCCCTATCTGCTCCCTCACCTCCATTCCAAAGACTTGCAATCCAGTAAGAAGCTGGGGAAGTTATCCCTGCTTTTTGCATGCCCTTGACTTGAAATGCCTCTGGTCTGCCACTGGACCTTTGTGGATTAGATATTCACAAATGTAACTGAAATATTTTGGTTGTTTATGATGTAAAGGATTAGAATCAGATCACAAAACTATTTTTCCCTACATTTAAAGCCTTTAATTGTTATAGAAGGAGAAAAAAATCAGTGCATTAACCTCCTTATAAAACCTGTAATACTGTTACTTTCCCTCCTCCCGAACAAGAAAAATGGTTGATTTATTTAATAAAACACTCAGCAAATTTTACAAATCTCATTATCTGGAGCCTCCAAACAGATGGTGGGTCAGTTATTGTGTTTGCTGCAGCATTCATTTGGCTTTACAGGAGTCAGATATGAAGGAGCTGCAACACCCTGGAAACAAACATAGCCCCTTGTTTGAGTCCTGATGAAAGATCTTGGGGCCTTGGATATGTATTAATAATCATAATTAGGATAAAGATACTAATGACATAATCAAAGGGTAGTTCTGACAGAAGTGCTTAAGCTCAAGATTATATTAGAGCCTTTGAGTAATGCAATGCCTGCCAGTCCATTACAACACAGATTTTCATCTCAAAGCTTGCAAAGTGCAGGGCAAAACCTAGAACACTGGGAGGAACCAATGACCTGGTGAGAGGCTTCTCAAGAATATCTTTCCCAAAGATATTACCAGGGAGTGAAATTCCTTTTGGCAGTGATGTCCATGTAATTGCCCTTCTGGACTAGCTGAAGGAGGGGTAGCATCCCTTATCTGTGAATCTGCCAGGGAATCTTTGCTTTCTGTTGCTCCTGGTGTTGGGCTTTGCTGGCCTTCTAAATCCCTGCTCAGGTTGGGCAATAGAGGATTACAGCCACCAGGTTCACTGAAGGGCTTGCACTGGTCATCTTTTGGGTCACTGCTCTGTTCTGAAACAAAAGTGGGGAAGAAAATCCAAAGCAAATTTCAGAGACACTTTTCCTTATCCTTTGTCTTAGTTTGAGTTTGGTTTTAGGCTTGTTAGATGCTTTTTATATTAAACATAGTGAGGAGTTTATAAATAATGGAATAATGGTAGAGGCCTTTCATTATTAAGGAATCTAGTATCATTGCAGGGTACCCTTCACATGTTGTGTAGAAAACAGCTCCATGGCAAGCTTTTCTAGTGGGAAAGAGAAACCTGAATAATCAGCAATATTGTTTTTTTTTTTTTTCTTAGCATGGTTTCCTCTTCTTTGTATCCACAGAGAGAACTTTTTCAATCAAATATTTCCAACAGCAAAACCATTATCTAGTATATAGACAGATGGCAGGATGATAATTGTTTAGAGAGACAGATGGTGGTTTCTTGTTCCCACTTTCTAGTTTCTGTGTTTTTTAAAGCTCAGCAGTTGCGTTGTGCAGCATTCGTGGTGCCATAAAATACCAGCAACTTTAAATAACTCTGAACCAGGCTTTCGAGTGATTTGTTTAAAAGGAGCCAGTCCTATTTAAAACATGATCAACTGAGGATGCCTAGATATTTGACAATGCAGAGTGTAATTTAGAGAAATCGTGTCTAACTTGAAGCTTACATTCTCAGCAAATGCAGACCCCTTCTGCCTCCTTTCTGTTGGAAATAAAAAGGGTGAAATTACAGAAGAGTATTCCTTTCTTAAAAAAAAAAAAAAAAAAAAAAAAGGTATAACTTAGTACTAAAGAGAAAGCACCATAGGAATAAAAATAATGGATGAGTTGGAGTGAGCTGCCACAGATATTGTTCATAGAGACATGCCTGGAATTCTAAGTTAGTTTCTCCCACGGATTACAGTAAATGTGATTAGATCAAAAACGTAAAGAATCTTCTACATAAATGGCTTACATTGAAAAAAAACAAAACCTAAATGTTTTGTTGCTCTGTGAATCTGAGGATTTCATAAAACACATTTATCTATTTGTACAAACTCTAAGTGATCTTTTCAGGAATAATTTGGTGAAACAAGTGGGGATGCTTCAGGCTGAATCCTGCATGGTTTCACAGATCTTTTACTTGATGAAATAACATGCTGCACCTATTTCTACTCCCAGCCCCTCTTTTTCTGTATCTCATTTTCTGTACCTAAGCAAAATGAAAGCAGAGATGTCTGTTCAACAGGACTATTTTCCAAAATTAGGTTGATGAGGGCAGCTTTCAGCATGGCTGATGAAGCCCTCATCTTGCAGGGGACCACGGGTCTGTATCATCAGATGATGCTTCCCAGTGGGCTTCTCTCAGCCTCCACACCATTCTACATCACAGAGTCACCAAATACTGGGTTGAAAGGAACCTCAAGGATCATCTGGTCTGACTTCTCTTCACAAAAGCACAGTCTAGACAAGATGGCCCAGCACCCTATCCCCCTGAATCTTAAAAGTGCCCAGTACTGAGGGATTCACCTGGGGGTGTTATTCTGATGGCTGATTGTTCCCATTGGGAAAAATTTTCCTCATGTGTCCAATTGGAATCTCCCCAGAAGTAATGTGAACCTGTTACCCTACATCCATGTAAAAAGGGAGTCTTCATTGTCTTTGTAGTCACCCTTTAAATATTGGAACATGGTGCTCAGATCTCCCCTGATCCTTCTTTTCTCAAGGCTGAACAAGCCCAGTTCTCTGTGTTGCCTCATACAGCTTCCCAGTCCTTGGATCATCTTTGTGGCCCTTCTCTGGACCCTCTCCATCCTGTTCACATCTTTTTTCTATAGTGGGAACCAGAACAGAACACAATATTCCAGGTGTGGTCTGACAAGAGCTCAGTAGAGTGGGTTGATGACTTTCTCTCTTCTGGTGATGTCCTTGCTGATGGAACCCAGCATCCTGGTGGCTTTCTCTGCTGCTGCTGCAGCACACTTTTAACTCATATTGAGCTTATTTTCAACCAGGATCCCCAGATCCTTTTCCACAGAGCTGCTCCCCAGCCTGTTCAGCTCTCCTGGATTATGGTTTTTCATGTCCAAGACTTTACACCTGTCCTCGTTGAACTTTGTAAGAGTCTTGTTAGCCCTCTCTTCCAACCTGTCCAGATCTTCCTGCAAGATGGCTCTCACTTCTGAAGTCTCCACTTCTCCACTCAGTTTGGTATCATCAGTAAACTTCACCAGGCTGCACTTGATCCTATTGTCCAGATCACTTGTGAAGATACTCAACAGTGTTGGGCCCAGTATCAATCTCCGGGGAACCCCACTTGTGACTGGTGGCCAGTTTGAAAAGGACCTGATACCCCCACCCTTTGGGTGTGACCTGTCAACCTGTTCCTTACCCACTGCACAGAGGACTTCTCTAGCCTGTAACACATCAGTTTCTCTAGGAGGAGGCTGTGGGAACCCATTTTGAAAATATTTATATTATGGTGAAATATTTGCAGGCTTTCTGTGGTGGAGGCTTTCATTTGGAGATGAACTGTGTGGCTTCTTCTCTTTGCTCTGATGCTTACTGTTTGTATAAATATTGTTTATCATATAAGTTCCACTGAAATATATATTTGTAACTGGAAGACTATGAAGTTATTAATACAGTACATTTCAGTATAGCAATAGCCATAGGCAAGGTGGCTGCTTTCTCAGTAATGATCATGTGGTTTTGGGAGTGCTGCTGTCCTTGAGTGGGGAAAAAAATGAAGGACCCTGTACTTTCAGTAGTTGCCCTTCAGGATGCTAAGCTGTGAGAAATTCTGCAGCCCAAGATAGAGTTGTCTAAAGTGTGACCAGATAAGAGCAGCTGAAATCATAGTTTCAGGGGTTTTATAATAACCTTTGTGTATCTGTTTGTTAGCCACCTGTTAAATAATTTTTATAGCGGGTGTATGGGGAAAAATACAATTTTTACATTAACACTTAGAGAAATGCATGGAGACTGAACTTTTAGTTTAGTTGTGCATATAGAGCTCTTCAGTTCTGAGATTAATTGCTGACCAATGTGGGAAATTAAAAATATGCCATGTACACTGGCCCGCCCAGACAGCCCATTTATTATTATTATTATTATTATTATTATTTATTTATTTTTAATAAATACTATTATGATAATATAACATTATTTTAATTTATTATTATTATTATTAGGAACACTGTGGCCAGCAGGAAGAGGGAGGTGATCATCCCTCTGTACTCGGCTCTGGTGAGGCCACATCTTCAGCACTGTGTTCAGTTCTGGGCACCTCACCACAGGAGGGACAGAGAAGTGCTGGAGTGTGTCCAGAGAAGGGCAACAAAACTTTCAAGGGCCTGGAGCACAAATCCTGTGAGGAGCAGCTGAGGGAGCTGGGGGTGTTTAGTCTGGGGAAGAGGAGGCTGAGAGGAGACCTTATGGCTCTCTTCAGCCACCTCAAGGGAGGTTGGAGTGAGGAGGGATCCAGCCTCTTCTCCTTAGTGAACTGTGAAAGGAGCAGATTGAATGGATGGAAGCTGCTCCAGGGGAGGTTTAGGCTGGATGTTAGGAAACATCACTGAGAGGGTTGTCAGGCATTGGAATGGCCCAGGACAGTGGTGGAGTCACCATCCCTGGAGGCATTTAAAAGGCATTTGGACCTTGTCCTTAAGGACATGGTTTAGTAGTTAGCCTAAGGTTCTGGTCAAAGGTTGGACTGGATGATCTTGGAAGTCTCTTCCATACTAAACATCCTGTGATTCCTTGGCTTAATTTTTTTTTTAATTATTACTTTTTTAAGGGAGTTGTTGACTTCAGTATCTGCTCTAATTTTAGTATCAATTCTTGTGGTGGTCAGGCCTCCCCTTCCTCTGCCTTCAGCAGGCTGTACCACTCAGCTGGACCAGAGCTTTGCAGTCCATGGGCTGTGTCCATACCTCTTGGATGCATCCATGCAACTGGGGAGCTCAATCTCAGCATGCTTGGCCTGTCCAATAGCACTCACATACCTGGGGCTCTCCAGTGGTCTTGTCCTTCATGTCCACTGCTCCAGTTAGCTTAATGTTTTTCCTTAACTGCTTCTGAGCTCTTCCATGATAGCAGATAAATAGCCAGTGTCGTCTGACAGATTTTTAGGCATCTCTGTTGTAAACATGTAGGTATTCATTTACTGCTTGAATTGCTTTACCATCCTCTGTGGCTGTATTTCTCATTCCTTTCTGAAATGATCTTTCTTCATCCTTGGCTGAGTCCCCTCCCTGTGCTTTGAGAAAAAGCTTCTTGATATCTAACCCTGCCAGCTATACTTCTTCCAAATTTATTTCAGATCTTTTCCTGATTAATTTTTTTTTTTTTTTTTTTTAGGCTTTCTTCTTGGTCTCTCTTGTCATGATTAATTTTTTTGTTTATTGTAAACTTGGTTGGAACTTGGAGGGCTTCATAAATACCTACAAAGTTTTCTTCAAAAATTACAAATGGGTTGGTTGTTGAAGGAGATCTGAGCTGAAAAGGACTCAGCCACCTTTGGTGCCTGGCAGGAATGCTTCTTCCCCACTGTACCACCAAGTGTAACCACCACCAAAAGTAGGATTTCCTTGGCAATTGACACTTATTTCCCTGCAGTGTCCTGTGCAGTAGCAGAGCCATGGAACTCTCAGGGGGAGGAGGCTGTATGTGCTACACTGAGGAGCCTTGGCTGGGATGGGACTGGACAGTTTTGTACCCTGGCCACATCTGTCTGACCCACCACAGCTTGGTCCTGGTTCTGAAGGTGGGATCTGGGCTATGAGAACCCTTCCAGAGTGTTTGATGTCCTCTTTTCAGTGGCCTTGCTGTAACCCACCCAGCAGTAGAATTATTCTTGTTTGCAGGCAAAGCAGGCACGATCTCACAGCAGCAGAAACGTGGAGGGGTTGTCATGATGACTCTGAATCTTTATGACAAGAAGCCATGAGACGGGACAAGCTAGTGATAAGGTTTGAAAACTTGGATGAATAGGAAGGGCTGGTCCTTTGAACTCGGTGACAAAACCCTGCCCTTCACAGAGCCTGAAACCAAACCCCATGCATGGTTATCTCCTTGCTCCCAGGCTACTGAGAAATCTATTGAGCTCACATAAAACTATTTCTAATTTTTAAAAGAACTCTCTTCTTGCCCTACAAACTTCCCAATTCACATCCCTTTGCTTAAGCCAGCTGCCTACAGGATAGGTGGTGACAGTGATTTTTTTTTTTAGCTTTTAGAAATTACTCAAAGTGCATTTCAAAAAACAGGACAGTTGAGTGTCTGATAGATTATCAGAAAGTATTTGCTCTTTCATTAACCTTTGCTTATTTCCCTCTTACCCTGCCCCCTTCCTGCCATTAATCTATACTACTTTGGAACAAATGTTTGCATTAATTGTGCCAACTTTTGAGTTAGCAATAAATGAATCTCTAGCGGCTTAAAAATTTGCTTAAGTAAACAACCAATGAATCACACGTTCCTCCAGGGTTTCTTGAAAGCAAACAACATTTTTTTTTTCCACTATGAAATAGGACGTTTCTGTTTTAAAGAGAATTTCTCTGCTTGAGGCTGGAGATAGAAAAAAACTTTTTAAAATGACAAACCATAATTTTTTTAGAATTCTAAAAGGATTTCTGGGCTTGAAGAAATCATAATTTAACAAATTGGAAAGAGGCTGCCCTTTATGCTAGTACTTTGCTTTATTTTGGGTTGACTTGAGTTTGAAGGTGAATCAGGCCAAGTACAGCAAAGGAACTGGCATCAGATAAACTGTTGTTATGTCCTCAGCGTGTTCAGTGGTTGTGCTGTCCTCTGTGCTGCTGCAATGTGATGACATGATTAATTTGTCTTTCTTGTAGGGCTTCTCAAAACCTAAACCCAAGGGGGGGTGTAGAATTAGATCACTTTAAAAGATTTGCTAGGCCTGTTTGGGACTGAATCTTCTCTGTGTGCCAGGTTGTTTGTGGGTTTTTTTGTTTTTTTTTCTTTTTTTTTCTAGCACTGCATTAGTCACCTCACTTGGCAATAGGATATTATTAATCAGACTATTTTCATCAATTATATATCTGGTTTTTATGGGTGTCATAAAACCTTCTCTGCTGCATTTTACAATGGAATCAGGCATTCATGTGAACAAGAGGCATTCATGTGAAGAGAAGCTATCCCACTGCTGTTCCTGATGAAAGACATGGATTGAGACTTGTACTGAAAGCCCCAACACTAAATGATTGTCAGTTGCTTCACTCCAGTCAATAAAATTTTGCTCTTTCCAGCTGAAGTTAAAGTGCAGATGAACTCTGTTAGCTGAAAGGATGGTCTTGCTTTGAGTTATTATTTATAAAGAAACAGAAATACTCTGGCACTGATGTCAAGGTCTTACATGGAATCAGTGATGCATTAAATGTAAATGTAGTTCAGCATCTACATTTTTCTCATTTGCATTTATTTAATAATGAAAACAAAATGAAATATTATGAACAAAGTAATATCTGCTTGCCTGGGAGAGTTCAGGTTCCTAAGTCAAGGCATGTGTGTTGGTGAAGAACTCTTGCAAGGCAACAGATTACTCAAATACCCTATTAAAAAAAAATAAATTGTGCTTGGCTAACCATCTGACATTTTTAAAGCTTTTAAATAACAGCTTTTTGGGGGGTCACGCCATTAAAGCCACTTGTACTTTCCTGCTTCTTAACCATCATGTCATGGTGCTCAACACAGGTCCTGGCCATATGACCAACTAAAAAGCAAGTCAGCTGAATAGATGAACAGAATTGATACAGGCTGGAGGGCTGAGGCTTGGTCATATGTCAGCTATTAATCCAGTGTGATAGGCCAGGGCTGAAATGTTTCATAGTCTTGGCACAGGAGAGTTCAACCAGCAAGCATTTAAAGATTTTCTGGTAAACAGAGGCCATATGTAACTGAAAAAATCTTCTCATAAACTGTGAACACTGCATTAACTTAAAGACTAAATTAAATGGTGGGTAAAAGTGAGAGCTTGTAGCAGAAATCCACAAGATGACAACAACAAAAAAATAAATCAATGGGAGAGAAAGCAAACAGTTACATAAATTTCAAAAAGCACTGGAGATGGTGTTAAATACATAGAGGAGGTTGATGGGACAACAATAGTCACTCAGAAGAGCATATTCTGTGCTAACAACCATGATGGACATTGTGAAAAGAGATCCTGAAGGATGGGCTGAGCCATGGTGGGAGAACACAACACTGCCAGGAGCCTCCAGCCTGGTGAGAGGGGACTCGAGGAGCTCTGTCCCCTCATACAGATCCTGCTTCTTCCTGAAGCAAGGAAGAATAGAATGAGACAAGGAGAAAAGGGGAGAGAGAGAGCAGATGCTGTTTGGAGAATCAGGGAAAGGATTTTCTGGATCAGCTCCGGGCTGGTGGGTGCCTCTCCTAACAGATAGGAGCAACAGGGTCTTGCACAGCTGGAGGTAGCTGATAAACCATTCTTTCAGCACAATTTCCTCTGGAAACAGTCATGATTAAATGGGGAAGGGTCCATTCATTCTCCTTCATCTCTAACATGTTCAATGAGCCATGATTTTTGACTAATTCTTTCTTTACAGCTGGATGAAATTATAGATGGCTGGGATAAAATGGTGTAGTACGAGCAGATGTAACTTTGGACTCATTAGTTCTCACCTTTCTAAGGGTTTTACTTTGCTCTACAGCAACAGCAGTGTGACAATATCTGAGCTCCTGGTCAAAGGCATAATTTCTGTAATTTTGTTTTGCTAAGAGAAAGTGTTGGCTATTCATGTTGTAGATCTTTGATGCTAATCCTCTGCTTCTGTTACGTGGTAAGATATGGTACTGCTTGTATGAAACTGCTACTATGAACCAGTGAGGAGTCTGGGCTCATCTGTTCATTCCTGTAAATTTTTTCTGCTCTTGATAAAGAGGCAAGGGCAGTCTTTGTTCTCTGCAAGAGAAGAAAGTCTCTAAAAGACTTAATGTTTTAGAAATCATTAAGAGGCAACCCCTGGAGGCTGAGATCTCAGACTTCATTGAATTAGGCTGAAATTATGAGTGTCTCTCTCCTGTTGTCTACTTTCCTTTGATAATCCTGATAAGAGTCTGAGGAGGGGGGGGTGGTCCAGCCTCATCAGCACAGAGAACTTCAAGCTTATGTGGAGCTGCTGTGGTGGGGCATGGAGTGCTTCTACCAAAGTGTGAACAGAGTCTGAAGCTTGGTCATTTCTCCTCCAAAGCTGATGCTTTTCTTACCAGACCAGAGTTTCACAAGGGCCAAGAGCATCTCTGCTGCCTTTCCCTAGCCTGAAAAGCCAGGCTGGTTTTTATATCTCTTCAGTGCTTGCTCAGGCTGATCTGGCTTTAGATCTTATTTAGCAGCTATTTTATTCCAGCCAACTTTTCCTGGCTAGGCATGGCAAGTGACAGTGAGTCACTGAACATTTTTTTTTTTTTTTTTTTTTCCCCCTGAATAATATTCTCTTTCCAGTGATTAATCAGTTCTCTGCCTCTCATTTAATGCTGGAATGTAACTTCAAGTGTCTCCTCTTTTGTTTAAGAGGAGGCAAACTCATCACATTAACAATATGCAGTTCTGTTTGCTTGAGTGTATAACCATTAAGAGAAATACAGCTAAGCTCTGGGAGACTATGGGCAGCAGAAAGTTAATTACTATTTCCTCATGCTTTGTGTATCTGTCTCTTCTGATACTCATTAAAAAAGGACATCACTCCCCTAATAAGTACCACACCAGATGCTGCTTATTCTGAATGAGAACTGAAGGAACTGTCATGAAGGGGAAATTCATATCATCTAAACCAAGGAAAGCCATTTGCAGTCATGTAGGGAAATACTGTTTTCAAATTGCTATTAGTGAAGTTTCACGGGGATGCAGAACATGATGCTGACCTCCAAACATTAATATGTTTGTTTTCCAGAAAGTAAGGAATTAATAGCTTAGGGGAGCATAATCTAATTCAAACTGGTGCTAAATGATGAGTCACTCCCTATCTTCTCTTTGCTTGAGAAGGTTAAGCTCCTTGCAGAGCTGTTAAATCATTTTGACCCAAGTGCTGTATGAGTTTTAGAGAGATACTCCTGTCAAAATCATCACCTTCTTAAAAATTGTTACCTTCTAATGTAATGTCTCTTTGTTTTCACCTCTAACCTTGACCAGTTTCTGAGTGTTTCTTTAGATATATTCTGAGTTTGGGGGTGAAACATACCCATGAGATGTTGAATATCTAAAGATCAGGTTCAGATATAATTTATATCTTGGATATGTCTAAGGTGAATTTCCCTCTGAAGAAGCCTGTTTCTTCCTCTTGGTTATAAAGATAGCCTAAGGTGAGTACCTTATACCTTAGCTGGTCATTTCCATGTACCTGTGTTAGATTAGGTGAATCTTACCCAAAGAGACTGACAGTTTGGCTGGAGTGGAGACTGAAGGTAGAATTTCTGGGAAATAATCCAGTGTTTTGATCACATGACACACAGAATTAGTTTGAAAAAAATTAAGATTTATACCTATTTAAAATAATTTACTGAGAGCACTATCAGTCTCTTGCAGTGAGCAGAAAGAAGTCCTTGTGCTTGGTGCCCTCCTGTTCCCTGGAGGACTCGTGCAGTGCTCAGGGTGATGGCATTTCACGGGTCTGTGCATGCATTGGGCACCTTTGCTGAGCCCTGCACATCCCACCATCCCTTCCTAAATCAAGGAAAGCTTTCTTAGCTGGTACATTATTTTTGGTTGCTTCAGGCATTCCAGTAATACTGTAAGTGTAACTCAAAAAAAAAAATAAACAAAAAAATCAGAGACCTATTTATACTCTTGTTCAGAAAATTTGCTGTGGAGTAAGGCTCTAGCACATAAATGATGAGTAACAGTTTTATTACAAAAAAATAATGGGGGATTTTTTTGGGTTGTTTTGTTGTTTTTTTTTTTTAAATATATTTCAGACTAACTTGAGTGCTAGAAAGACTTGCTTCTATCTAATGGAGCAAGGTGCTTTGGAAAAGCATTCTTCTTTTCTGAGCAACTGGGAAAGAAGTGTGGCAAAATGTAGATCTGAAGACACCTTCAGCAGACAGTGGAGGAACATTGACCATAATGCATTTCTACCAATCAGCATATATTTACCAAAATGTTATATAGCCTATTCCAAGCTAGAAGTTCTCTTTCTCCTTCCCCAGTGAGCCTAGGAAATAAATTCAGTTTAAGCAAAAGAACATTTCCCTGCTGAGAAGTCTGTGCAGTGGCTGTCAGAAAGGACATTTTAATTCAGTGGTTTCTGAGAGTTAGGCTGGGGCTACCACACCAACAAAGCCTTCTCTGCTGCAGTTGCTCACCACACAGAGCACACTCAAATCATCTTCAGTGCTGCTGGTAGAGTTTTTATAGTTCTGGCTTCTGAGGACAGTCAGTGCTGAGTAGTCCCTGATCTGCCTTTTTTTTCTTTGATGAAAGTGGAAAATTTCCCAGTCTATATGTCTGTCACTCTGATTTATAAGTCTGAAGGTAAGATTGACCAATCAAGCTACTGCAAAACTATATTTAGTTGGGGTATGTGGTGTATTCCTTCTCATTATTTCTGCAAAATAGGCGTTGCTGATCTAAAATTTTGCCTCTGGATCCCAGGAGATGAGCCAGCTGTGTGCTGAGGTGTCTGCAGAGCACACCCATGGCTGGCTCAGGGGATGCTGGAGAGGGGGCAGTGAAGCCCTGGATGGAGTCAGCAGCATCCTGTAAGATTTACTCTGCCTTTTCTTCCCTCTCATCCTTGTCTGCTGCAGTTATGCTCTCAGTAAATCCCTTCATTTTTTAGTTGATTCCTATGCCAAATAGGGGAACTCTTGCTGCAGTGTTGGTAGTGATGCACCAGGTGAAATGAATTTTTTAATAGATATTTTACCTGATCTCCCTTAAGAGCTGTAGGTTATGGTCCCTTTATGTTGTTGAAAGGTTAAGAAGAAAGTTAACACTACCTCAGTGTTGGAAAATCTCTGGAGAGACATGATCCCATTAGTGCAGACTCTCCAGTAGCTGTTACTTTATAAAACAGCCTTGTTCTGAAAATACTGTCCTTTGTAAGTGAAGGAGACTGAAAGGTAAGAGAAGATGAGGTCCATGGAGATGCTTCTGTCTTTCCCTCTGCTTCCTGACCCTCCATGTAGGATTAATTAGTTATTGCTTATTTTATTGCTGGGATTGGGTTGAAAACACTAGTGGCCTTCTGCTTAGCTTTCCAAAAGGCAAGGACATGCTGCTGGCAGGCAAAAAAAGACTCCTGAACCTTAGGGAAGCTCCCAAAATCTGATTTGTTTGTTGTTTTTTTTTTCTCAAATTCAGAAGAAACAGGCTTGGGGTCTTTAAGCGTTTTTTGCTGTTACATTGTCACTTAGTCTTACACCCCCTTTGGAGATACAGAAGCTTCCAGCCCCATTTTCTGGACTGTCAAGCCTTGCATTGGGGTATTGTGCTTTTGGTTCAAATGAGAAGAATATTCCCAGGAAAGGAGAGAGGCTCCTGGGGAAGGGGGGGGCAGGAGTCCAGCAGCACTGGTGCATGTTGTTTCCAGTGAAAGGAATGACTTGCTCTTCTGCTTCTTCTGTTCCTGCTTTATGTGATTTTTCTGTTAAATCTTGGTAGTGCTCTCCCTAGTGATGTTTTCCTGAGCCCATGTTTGAGTGTTGACTCTCCTGAGCCCACCAGTTCCAAGAGTTCATATTCATGCTAGCTGGAAGGCTCTTTGGTGCTCTGACTTTGGGTTTTTTCTTTTTTTTTCCACTAATAGCTCAAGGACATGGAGATAGCTGGGTGGTCCCCACCCCTTCTTTCTTGATGTAGCTCCATCATATGACTACCAAAGAGGATCTAAGCCTCCAACCCTGCCTCCCAACCCCCCACCCACCCCAACCAAACCAGAGCCCTCCTGACAGTGTTTTCTGTGAACACAGAGACTCTGTCATCACTGTCCTGAAGGGACAACATCTGCTGTTGTCCTGTTGCCACTTATCTCCTCTTTATAGCCTTGCTTTCCTCTTGGATATGCTATCCCATCGATGCCTTGTTTTCTTCTTTTTGATGTGATACATCCTCAGGGCTTTGAAAAGACCTTCACATTCACTGACCTACTTTTTTATGACTATGTTTCTGTCTCCATTTCCCTTCTCTTCTCATGTTCTATTTTGCTCCGTGATCATGCTTTTTCCCCTCTCCTACATGACCATCCTTTTTTGTGCTGTCTCATAGTTCAGATATGAGATCCGATGAGCCTTTCCCATCTCCCTGCTCCTTTTAATTTTCCCTGCAGACTTTTGCAGATTCACTTTGGTTAATTGTGCTTGCGTTTGGCAAGAGCTGCTGGCATAAGCTCTAACACAGCTTCTTGAAGAATCTTGCATCTTTCAGTTCTCTGGCTGCTTTGAGCTTTTAACTAATTTATCACCCTCATCTCAGAAGCACAGAGCTTGTCATGAAGAACAAAAACCCAGGACTGCTTGAGATATAGATGCCTGCACATCCTATTATGAAAGCTTTTCTTGGTCTTTGCTAATGTTAAGCTAGTTTTTGATTGCAGCCTGATATTTATTGACTGTCCAAAACCTGATGTTTATCTCTTGTGGGAGCTTGCTCAGCATCTCTCTGTCTGAACATAAATTTCCAAAAAACAGTAGCAGTTGCTTCTTTTTTTGCAGAACTGTATAAACAGGTATTTTTCATTAGCTTTCATCACACCACATTTTGCCAGCTTTCTTGTTTTGGTTTCCACGTTTTTGGTTATTTGCTTTAAATAAATGCAAAGAGTATCTTTCCAGGGTGAAAAGCTGGGAGATGAGATCAGTCCTCCCAGGGTTTGGCTCTTATATAAAAGCTCAGTTACAGGACAGGTACTGCCAGCAGTTCCTACAAAGAGATGTAGAGGATTTGCTTGTATTTTCTTGATATTTTCTTCCAATGTAAGCAGTGCCATTTTTCAGGACTGCAGTGAGTCCTGGTGCTGTAAAAAATGCTGTAAATTAAACCTCTTGGAGAACAACATGCTATAATGAAAAAAAATCTTGCATAATATTACACACTTGATAGAATCTTGGTCAAATTGCTATTTAAAAATATGTTAGTAATTACCACTTTTTCTTGCAGAACACCATCAGGCTTTAAGTTTTTATAAAATCCTGTAGTAACACTAGAAATGTTCTGCTCTCCTTTGCAACATCACTGAGAGCCTCAGAAGTTTCCTTTTTAGTAACAGCAAAACTGGGATACAGTCAGGTCCTCTGAATTACATTTATATGGGGTTACTTAAAGAATTGGCTTGAATTTCCAAAAGATTTGTGAGAAGTTTCAGGGCCAGTCAATAGTGGAGCCATTGAGAGTGCTTTTGTTGTGCTATAATGCCTTTATTTCTTTTTGTGCTCTGTGATATCCAGCAATAACAGCTTTGACTTCCTAGGGCCAGAAGTAAAACACAAATAATTTTGTGCCAGTGTCTTCGGTGTTCATCTGTGCTCACAGTGAGTCTGAGGTTGATTAGTCTAAACCTTTCCATTGAACTGGGAGTTTTGTAATAAATTTAAATGCAGGTGGGTTTGGGCCCTATTACAACTTGGCCTTTGCTCTCTTCCCTGGCAGGATAACAAGTTCTTAGCTTTCTATAATTTACTGGCCACATGTGTATGATGTAAGTAGTCAGAACACAAAAACATTAAGAAAAGTTCATTTAATCGAATATACTTAATACGAATATACTATAAACCAAAAGTTTTCTGAGGTTTGCTGAAAAGAATGTTGAATCACATCTACTTCAAATTTGGAAAATGTGCTGTTGGACAACAGGGAGCATTTGCCTAGCATGTATCCAAGCTGAGCATAATCTGAGTAACTGTCTAGCCAGTCTCCACATTTAAAAGTTTGTCAGACATTAAGGAATATTTTGGAAATTAATCTCTCATGCTTGTCATTTAATACTGCTATCTTCCTAGACCTTCCTTTGCAAACAAGAGGTTTATCTCAGTTATAATAACATGGTGTAATTAAGTGGATGAGTTTATTAATTAGCTTTATAAAACTTCTAAATTAAATGTAATGGTGAAGGGCCTCCCAAGGTCTATCCACACTGGAGGTTGTGGTGTTTTCATACGTCATTCTAAACAGATAAGAGGATGTAAAAAGATTACTGTAACTGATGACTCTCTATTTTACTGCTTTCCAATCCAATGGTTTGAGTCATCGGATTTATCTGTGTTAACAGGTGGATTTAATTTTGAATTTCACCCTTTGCTACGAGTTCTCTTAGATTTGGGAAGGCAGTGCTGTATGGCCCAAGTCTTTAGTCTTCATCAGACTGAATGTATGTTCCAGAAAGTGCATGACCTTTCAGAGCACTCTTTCTGTGGTGTTGCAAGGAGCCTTCTGCCCTTCCAGTGTTTCATTTTGCTTCTGGTAGCATTTTCCTTGGGCTCTATTTGCTTTTGGACAACTTCTGCCTGACCAGGAGTGGGTGGTGAAGCTCTGCTGGCTTGTTTCCTATTCCATTAAAACAAGTTCCTTGCCTGAAGGACCATCTGGACTGAACCCCTTCAGCTCCCTAACCTTTAAGCTCCTGTTTTGCCCTGATTTTACATGGCCATGCAAGAAAATGGGACACCAAAGCACCTCTTGTTTAGGCTTGGCCCTAGGGTTGCCCTCAATCTAACTTATCTACCTGTAGACGTTTCTTTTGGTTATTTTCTCCCTTGGGGAGGCCCTAGCTTCACTGAGAAAAATGCAATTTCCACATAGAGAAGTGGCACCAGGACAGCTGGGATCATCACTCCACATGTAGTTAACAACCACCCAGAATTTATGGGAGGCCTCAAGGGAAGAATTTGAAGTTTGATGAGCTCAGAGTGTGATGGGCCTGTGCTATGTCCTCCCTCTCTCTCTCTCTCCCACTTCCTGCTTTGATTTAAATTTGATCAACAACTGTCCTGCAGGCACTTTCAACCTTCCATTGAATTGGAAAATTAGAAAAATAGGAGGGTGTCTTGGGTTATCTACTCCATAGTCTACTTTTTGAGGAGAAAAGTTTAACTCTCTATTCCTGCTTCATTTCAGGAGTCATAACTTTTGGTAAATGTGACAATTGTTCCTTGAAGTAATAGTTATTCATATCTGGTTATTGGGTATGGGTTATGGGTTATGTTTACCTGTGCCAAAAAGGTCTTGTTCATATCTGGAAATGTCATTGAAAGGACAGTACGTGACATTGCTGAAAAAGGCTTCATAAGGAAAATTGTCTCCATTACTGCCTGGCAATCACAATCCTAGGAGCTGCAGAGAAGTGAGCATTGGCACAGCAAGGATTCAGACCAGCAGCAGAGGCAAGGACATATTTATACCAGACCCCAGAAGTTGGCATGCAGACATCCAGATGAATATAAACCCAAGTGCCATCAAAATGCCATCCAGCAGAGGTCTGCTCCCATATTCACAGCTGAGCTCTGTTACTTTTAAATTGGTGGGGTGCTACCACTCTATAAACTCTGCCTTTCATTTGCCAGCTCTGTCTTGGAGAGCTTTTTGTAGTTTTATCACTAGAAAGAAAAAGAAACTCTGGGTGTGAATAAGGCAGTTGATGTTGGGGTGGGGGAGGCTGCAGGTTGGGGAGCAGAGGCACCAGGTCCCCTGGCTTCAATCACTCTGCACCACCTCTCAGTGCAGTCACCCCCTGCACCTCCAGCTTTCCTGGAATTGCAGATTGTGGTTGGGTGAGGAGATGGTGGGGATGGTTGTTGGGTGGCTCTCAGCAGTGAATGTTCCTGTAAGCAGCTGCCCACTTCTCCCTAAATAATGTTGCCCACGCAGGAAGAGCAGCTTGCATCAAGAACAAGGCAAGTACAGAGGTTTTTACTTCATTAAGACAATGTAAAAAAAAAAAAACAACAAACCAAACATTTATAAGGCTTCCTGGGAGGTGGTTTTAATATGATCTCTTCTTCTTGATGGGCTTTCACTCTGCTACTGCTTTATGGCTGTGGAAAAAAATACATTTTTGCCTGACCCATCAGTGCAGTAGCAATGTAGAAAATGATTTAAAGTTCTAATATATATTGGAAATCTAACCATGCAGTCTGTGCTGCGGGAAAGAAATCCCGATAATTATTCTTGGAAGCTGATCTAAACTTAAAACCACCGATACTGATATTTTAAACTGGTGTTTCAGGAATAAAGCAGTTAGTAAAACACACGGGCCCTGTGTCTGCAGGCATCTTGATTGAAACAACCCCTGTGAACAGTCCTTTTTCTGTGGCTATCTCTGAGGTTTGCACTCCCAGGGGGGATGGATCTATGCAGCATGCCTTAAGAAATAATTTCATGCACCACTGCAGTCTCTTGAAACTAATTTAACATCCCATTTTGTTGCAGTTTTTTTTTTTTTTTTTGTGGTAACAGGCAGAGCTCACAGTCCACCTCACATGCTGGCCACCTTCCTCTTATTTTGTTTGCTTTTTGGTTTTAATACTTAGCATTTGACTGTTTATAATAGCAGTGCTGCTAATTAATGAGCTCTAGTCCAAACAGGTAATAATTCTTTTTTTCCAGGTGGTTAATGGGGGCTCCTGCTAGTACCACCAAACACTAGCTGGGAGTAAGTGTTTGTTTACATACATGAAGTTGTCCTCTAGGGTGCTCTAAAAGGATTGCAAACTAACATATTTTCCAGTATCTAACCATAGCCTATTTTACACAGGTTAGTCTTCAACTAATGCAAAGTAATTCACAGGGTCAATATCCCTGTGTTCTTAAATTTTGGGCACGCTTTGTATTCTGTGAATTAGCTAAAAATATCATCAGAAGCTATATATCTCTCTACATTTAATCTTAATTGTTACTCCTGTATTAATTGAGTTGTTGCTAGCACTGCTTGCTGGGCCAAAGGTTTTTTTCCTCCTTATCTCAAATTTTTATATATTGGTTCTTTTTGAGGTCTCACATGTAAATTTTCAGAAGTCTCTGCAGCTGAGGTCCCCTGACTTCTCTTCAAATGTTTCCTGCTCATCACTTTGAGCTGGATTAAAACGAATGCTTAACTCAGAAACTGGGTTGCTGAAAAACCTTCAGTTAATACTAACCTGGGAGGTTCTTAGGGGATCCTCAATGTGGACAAAACCACCCTCTTCTCCTGGCATGGAGCAGGGGTCTCTCACCAGTGTGCTATTGCTGAAAACTTGTGTTCAAGGAGCAGGTTTTCTAAAGGGAATAATCACGAGCTGGACTCTGCATTAAAATACAACATATTCTACTTTTGGAAAAAATCATCCTCTTAAGTTTTCCTTGAATGACTAAGTGAGGTTCTCCTATGGTTACCATAGGAAATGAGACCTCTTAGCAAGCACGGGGAAATCAGAATCACCTTGGAACACCCTTCAGTAGCCTGGCAAAGGGAACTGGGATGTGGGATGCTGCATAGGTGTTTTTGTGTGGCAGGCTTGGCTCGTTCTGGCCAGACTGGGGGTCTGGGCTCCCAAGGCTGCTTTGGTCCCAGGATGGTGGTTAAACAACAGTCTTTCCTGCAGACCAGAATTTACTGTATATTAATGTTATCTGAGATTATGTTTAATGCTGCAGAGTGGTAGAAGCTTGTGGGGAGGGATCGTTTTGCTTTTTTTTTTTTTTTAAGAAAAAGGCAACTAATTTACTTCATTTTGACTGAGGCCAATAATACGAGCTGGAAAACAGAGGGAGGAGAAAATACCTTGTAACTGATCTGTGGATTAACAGTGTCTTTCAAATCTGTGTGGCCAGCTTCCATCTGCAGTGAATTTGTTCCTTTCACAAAACTTGAGTTCAGCCATGTGAGAAGGCACAGAATATCACTGGAAATATCTAGAAATTCATAAACAAATGAGTGGATTTAAGTAATTAGTTGTAGTAATAGGATCATAACACTTCCCAGGAAAGAAATAGCACAAGGGAGGTGGGGGAAACAAAATCAGGGGAAATATTTAAGAAATCCTACACTGTTCATGTATGGCTCAGCTGTAGTGTCAGTTTAGGTTTTAGTGCCTGGGGAAATGCAAGGTTGTGACTTTCTTTAAGAGCCAGCACGGTGTTATCATGGCTTCATCTTTAAGGGCATTAAGAAATATTTTCTTACTCAGAGGAGCAGTGGCCAGTTCACTAATTTTCTCCATCACTAGAGGGCTCAAATCACTTTCAGAGCCAACTTTGATGTTTAAATGGTCTTCATGTAATGCATGTGTATTTATGTACAGAAAGGGACAGGCATGTTTCAGTTCTTCACCTGCTGAAGCATTACTATGCTTCTGACTTGTCTTTCTCTTACTATTAGAAAGTTCTTTAAGCAGCTACATGTACATGTGGCTGTGTTATGCCCCATGGCATTGCTGTGTTTATATTTTTTTGAATTTTCTATCATCTGTTTCCATTTCTTGTATTTTGAGGGTTTCTTTGAGTTGTATGATATAAAATATATTATTATTTTTTTTACATACCAAGATATTTTGGTGTGTTGTGGGACTAAATTAGTAATCTCTTTAAGTTGTGTCACATAAGTTCCTTGCTTGCTTCGTATGTGGAGTATTGTTGAGCCAGAGCCAAATTTCTTTTAATATTTTATAATACATTGGCAAGAAAACATGCAGTATTTTTGGTAGCTCTTGCAGGAAAACGTGGATGTGCTGTTAAGCAGAAAGACATGTTTGCTTTGTTAGGTGGGGTATGGGCCAAAAGTTTGGTTCTGCTTTGAAATTCATCAAGGTAGGAATAGTACTGCCAAATCCAAGCTGTACTTCAGTCTCTGGTCAAATTTTGTGCTCTTTTCAGCACATGGTGCTGAGCTGTACTTGGTTGAAAACGAATATGAGTCTTCTGTGTCAGCAAAGATCAATCCTTTCCTTTTCTTTCCCTAGGCAGCAATCTAGAAAGGTGTTGTCAACTTTTATATGTGGGACCTGGATCTCATTCTTGGCTACACTGTTGGGAAAGTGTGCACCAAAGTGTGCATTTGATGACCAAAATGCAAGTAGTGTTCTCTTATGCCAATGATGAACTTGGTCTGAATTTATAGTTAAATCCCTGTGAGGAATAGAATCACAGAATCATTTTGATTGAAAAGACCTTTAAGATCATTGACCCAACTATCAACCTAGTACACTGCCAAGTCCACCACTAATCCTTGTCCCTCAATGCTCCCTAAACTTGGAATGTTTCCAAGTTTGGAGTGACTGCTCTTTGTAGCACTAACAAATGAAAGGAAAAATCAACAAATTATTTATCATTGCCCTTACTTTGTGGTGAGCATTTAAGTAGCTAAAGTGCAGCAACCCTTCTGAGCTCGTGTCTAGCTCCATGAGCTGTGCCAGGGATGCTCTGCTGAAGAGCCTCGTCCTGACAGTGTCATCCCCAAATTTCATAGTGCATTCCAGGTAAAACTGCAAAGGAGCATCTGTCCTCAGACCAGATCTGAAGGCTCATGCTTTGCAGTGCTGCACTCATCTTGCAGTCACTCTTGGACAAATTGGGGTGGCCATTTACTTTCCTTGCACAAAAGAAGCAGATGGGTTTTATTTATTTTTGTCCCGTGTGCAGAATTCTGGAACCCCCATGAAGAGTGACTTTCCCAGTGACAGCTGGCCAGTGTCCTGCTGTGAATGAGTTCAGAGTTAGAATGTTCTTTTTGGGGGGAATATTACCCTACGCTTCCAGACTTCATAGTTGTTTTCCGTGCTTCCTCGAACATTTACTGGCGTAGTTTCACTAATCCATTTGCTCTGACAAGCTTGGTAAGTGGATTACGAGGTTTTTCTCTCACTGTAGATCTTGACAGCTTTACAAAATGTTTTTCATCTCATTTCTTGATACAGGACAGCTAAACAAAAAGTACAGATGTCTGTATTTTCATCTAGATGAAGAGAACTGTCTCTACTTTGCAGAATCAAAGAAGCTATGTCTTAAAATATTTTTCCTTCACTCCATAGTTGTTTGACAGGGGTGAGATGTCAATGGTTTTATGGCTTCATCCCCCAGAACTGATCACTTTTGTTTTGGATGAGAATGAGACACCCATTGTAGGAAATTTTGTAGCCTGAACAGTTTTTAACTCTTTTATGGCACTTCTATGTTTTATCAGTTGGAGCCACTGAAAGACATTTCTTCTTTTTGGCAGTGTTAAAACTTGCCTTGTTTTCTGCAAAAATGAAAACGATTGGTTTTTTCTGAAGTTGTGGGGTTTTTTTTATCAAAGTGACAGTGTAATAGGCAAGATTTTGTTGAATGGTTTTATACTATGAAGCACAGCAAATGGTATATTGAGACACTGGTTTGTTTTGTCTACTGTTAAGACTAGATTTGACATGTTAACAAGTCCTTCCTTGCACACTCCTACTAGATGTTATAAACAGGAAGCTGCACACAAATATTTTTTTAAATTTTGTTGTCACTCAGGTGTTCACACCACTGCCTGTTCCATGGAGTGTTTCTTAGTATTTTTGTAATTCTTGTAAATTTACTCGTATACCACCACTTCTAGTTGAGAACCTTATTTTGTGTTCCTGAATATAATCACCCTCTGCTGATTTGAAGACATTCTGCCAGGGTGTTCAGACAGGAGAGGCAAAGACTTCTGAATGCATCTGAATTTCATTTGTTGATTTAAGGAGTGGGGGAGTGGATCTCAGACTCTGCTCCCCCCCTCTCTCTGCTGAGAGACTCTGAGCTTGTATCTGGGAAAGAAATATGGGAGGGAAAAATGAACACCCAAGTCATTGGGCCTGTGGAACCATGGCAGAATTGGTGAGGAAAATTCAACCAAGATAATGTCAAAGAATTACCCAAAAAAGTGAGAGGAGAAGGATCGAGAAGAGATGAGTTTTCAAGTGTTATCAGCTTGGTCGTATAGGATGAAAGTATTGAGCAGGGTGGTGGGAACAGAGTGGTGTCTCTGAGTAAGATGAAGTCATTCATCTTGGTTGGAACAAAATCAGAGAAATGCCAAGGGAGGAACAGAAATAGTGAGCAAGAAGTATATTAGGAGTGGAAATGGAAGAGCAAAGTATAGCTGAAGGTCAGGCACTTCAAAGTGGGAATGTCTGAATCATGCTCGTGTTCTAAAAGGAGAGACTAGAAAAGGCCAAAAACATTTGAAAGGAACTTCAAGGGAAGAGTAATGAAGTAATAGGAGTTGCAGGGGGATTAGGAAGCAGCTCAAGTAGCCTCAGAAGTCAGAAGCCCACACTTCTCTCAACAGGGCTGGGGAGGAGAAGCAGCAAACGGTGGGGTGAGACAACACATGGTGTTCAGCTTACAGGGGAGAGACACAAGGTTCTGTGGGAGGGAACAGCACCACAGGTACCTTCCCTGCCCTGCTGGCACTCATGCATCTCTCATGCTCCTCTCCCACACTCCTGTGCTCTCCACAAAACAGCACTGCTTTGTTACACTTCATTTTAAAGTGATTTTTACTGATGTAGTGGATTGCCTCCACAATTTTCCTTCTCTTGGCCCTTTCTGCTGAACAAACAAAACTCCAGTTCTGCTGTCTTTTGATCAAGAAGAGAGGAGATATCTGGTAGTGGTGACATTTTTGTACTCAGTAGACTTTGTCCTTAATAATGATGAACCAAAGTGTCATGCCCCAGTATGCTCTGATGAGGTATTCTGCTA
Organism: Florisuga fusca; assembly: GCA_038090715.1. NCBI lineage: Eukaryota > Metazoa > Chordata > Aves > Apodiformes > Trochilidae > Florisuga > Florisuga fusca. The sequence continues at coordinate 15,007,954 of JAAWXA010000017.1, forward strand.
GAAACTGGTCAGGATGTCATAGAACATAAGGAAAATGTTGTGGGGTTTTTTTGTTGTTTGTTTTTTTGTTGTTGTTGTTGTTTTTTAATATTTGATGGTGCTCTTGCATTGAAAAGTAAGGGAAATATTTTCAGTTGGAGTGAAACAGCCTTGCTCATACAACAGTTTTCTGCCAGTGAAGTTGCTGCCTCTTTTCCCTGCAGCCATTTCTTCTGCCTTCAGCATTCACTATATATATATTCACTATATTCACTATATTCACTATATTCACTATATTCACTATATTCACTATATTCACTATATTCACTATATTCACTATATTCACTATTCAGCTATACTCCCACTTCAGCCTCTTTCTGCTCCTGAGAGCAGGTACTGGCAGTGGCTTCCTGCTCCTATTTTCACCTTCTATTATTACATATTTTTAATATTTTGTACTAGTATGAATAAGAAAGGGTTTTGTCCAATTTGCCTTTGAATTCCTAACTCTGTTGTACCTTAAGCTCCCTGCAGCTTCTTGGTGTTTGCTCCCAAATTCAGTCCCTGATCCTGTCAGCAAATTTTGAGTAGCTTTGTTCACTTTCCTGCTTAGCTGCAGCACAGTCCCATTAAACACCTTGTCTTGACTGAGGGAACAACACCTGTGGGCTGGAGGGCACAGCATGGCAAGTGGGGGTGTGAACAGGCTCTTAGTCTCCTCTTCCACTCTAGAGGTGGCAGAAAAAATTCTAAGTAGCATTTTAGTAGAAAGCCTTTGACTTTTTCCATAAAAAAACAGGAATTACATGTTTAAAAAGTAAGATGACAATATATGTGTTCCTTCTCTGCTAGGAAGAGCTGTAGTTTGTACCTTCCTACTCTTATCCTCTCACAGTCTGGGTTCTCTGTGATATTTGATTTTTTTGCCATGCACCACAAGTTACCCAGAGGCATGTGAGATGATGTTGTATCAAGAAGAATCTATCAGTAAGAAGTGGGAGCATCAGACACTGAGAGGTGTTTATGAACTATCCAGTTTTGTTTCTGATGATATATTTTCAAATCTCATCCCAAGTACAGACCATTGCTTCTAGACCCTACTCAAAGCAGGCGGTAATAATGTCATTTCAACACAGATTTCTGCTCAGGTAGAATTGGAGTATTTTTTTTTCATTGCCAATGTCACATAATCATGGCAGTGTTGGCTGATCTCCCACAGACAAGTGCAAAGATGTCCCCAAGAGGAGAAGAGCGAGTTTGAGTCATGAACTACTTGTACCATTTTTTCTGGAGCACTTTTACATTCCTTAAAAAACTAACATCCAAATTCATTTATTTATTCATTTATTTAGGTAGTGAAGCTCAGTGAAACTTGGAGCTGTGTGTGAGGGTGTTTCCCTGAAGGAGCTGTTGGTGGAATTCCTCCTGCTGAGCTGACTGCAGCACTTCTTGTCAGAGCACACCTGTCAAGAGGATGAAGGAATTACATGGTAAGGATGCAGTCTATCTTTAGTTTAAGGAAGAAAGCAGCCCTCTCTTTGTGGCCAATCTAGAATTAAAAGTGTCATCCACAGAGTAGTTCATGTTAATCCATGGTTTCACAATCACAGTAGGTTCTGATTTGTATTGTGGAACATGCTTGCAAACAGATCTCATGGTGCTTCTGTTATCTTAAACTGAAAGCCTTAGGAACCTGAGGCTTAGCTGCTTACTCTGAGCAGTACTGTGTAAACCTGAGTGTATTCTATATGCTTGAAAAGGAATTAATTTGCATGACAAAAGAGTATTTGTGTCGAAGTCTAACAAGTACCTTTGTCAAAGCTGCAAAATCCTCAGGTCACACCATGCTTGATCCCACTTGGGCCCTAAAATGCAGGTCAGGCTAGTAAAGGTAGCAAAACAGCCTTCCAAATGGGAATACATTGGTAACAAGTTTCAGCATAGTTCAATTCAGCTAAACAGAATGTCCATTGTGATGCAGAATTGTGTGTGCTGCTATTTAATTTCAACTGAATAATGAATATATGATATTACTGATTATGTTAATATGTAATTATTACCGTGAGAGTCTAATCCTCTGAAATCATTGGTCACTTGATGTATGTTCATTTAGCTGCAAATGCTTTTCATTTTCCATTTGTATTTTATCATTTAATTGCTTTATTCTCTTCAACATCACCCTGGTTTGATCTCCTGTTAATCATCATTTGGAAAGAGAATTAGCCCTTTAGCAAACAGTGCCCCAAATCTATCTTGCTTCTTTGTGTATAGTGATGACCTTGTGTTGGACAGAAGAAAAACAATTAACAACTGCTTTAGATTTGTCATGATTTCTTTGAATTATATTTGAAAATTCCAGTTGAAAAATAATCTTAGTGTTTATTCATATTGTAAATCAACAGATTATCTTTTTGAAAGACCTTCAGATTCTATAAAGTCCTGGTCTTGTGAAAAGCGTAGTGGAAACCCTAAAAATAAAATAAAATAAGGAAGAAAAATCCACATCTCCCTTTTAAAAGGAGATCTTGGCACTTATAATTTCTACAGCCTCTGAAGGAAATCTAAGCATCGCTTTTTAAACTGGAAGCTGGTACCCAAGGCAGTGATATATCTGGGTAACTTGACATCCAAAAATCACAAAGAGTGCCTTCCCTGGAGCCGTTTGAGCTGGCCTGCAGATCAGCAGCAGCAGGAATAAAAAGACAGGGATGTGGGAGCTCTCTGTGGTACACTTGGGAAACCAGAGTAACTCTGCAATTCCCTCCTGGCCTGTGGATTTGTTTGGTTTTTTTTTTTCCAGAGGAGCCTTAGACATTAGGGTGAAGAGTTATAAGGGCTTGTCCAGAGTCCCTTAGAGAACTCCAGAATGGGCATCTGGGGCTGGGGTTTGCAGATTGCAAGCTGTAATAACCCTTCATGCTGTTAAAACAACAGCCCCTGATTGATGCCCACTTCAGAGAAGCAGTCCTGTTCCTCTGAGTCAGTGGGATGGCATTTTCTTCACTGCACTGAACTGGATTTGTAAGCCCTTAATGTTTACGTGTTTTGTAATAAAATTAATGAGCATCCACCCCCTTAAAAATCTCATTAAAGTTTCTCTTTGGCAGGTTGCCTCCTAAAGTCTTGACAGCACTTTGGGTGCTGATGATCTGATCAGAGTGTCTTCTCATTCCCTCCTCCTTCCCCATCTGTTTGTATCCACCTCTTGTGTTACAAAAATAAACTGTTTGGGGCAGGAACTGGGGTTTTTTTTTGGTTTTTTTTTTTTTTCTGGTTTTGCTTGGTGCAGTGTTCTCTGGTGCACAACTTCTCTGCAGTATGAGTTAGCTTCTGCTGGTTGCTGCTGCTCCAGCCCCTCTATTCCAAATAGTTACTGGAGCAGTAGGCAGCTTGCTGCAGCATTGATGTAGCATCCTCTAATGCAAGTAACTGTCATGCTTTCCTGTAAATAACCTGCATCTCAGACCATCCACTTGCACCAATGACTGGCAATTTGGTTAAAATCCGAGGTCAAAACAGAGGGAGTGTTGAGCAGGTGGAGAAAGGGGTGGAAGATCAGAGGCAGGGGGCTTGTAGGCAAAAATGAAGTCTGGTCCCTCCTCTTTAATACAATTGACACAGTTGCCAGACCATGAAGAGCAGAATGATAAGAAATCTGTGTACTATAAATACGAAAGCGTAGCTGTATTGTAAGAAATTTTAAGTTACTTTATAAAATGCTGCTCTTAGTCTACTGGTTTACCATGATTTGAGATGATACAAGGAACAAAGGAAGGAAACTGGGGGCTTAAACAGCCAAGAGTAGAAAGTTCCTTCCTTGCTTGCCTTTGAATGTGTTAAAGTTATCAGCCATTAAATAGTGCTTTAGGGGTTGCAGCCATCATTTAAAAATGCTTTCTTTAAACAAACAAGAAATAGTATAGTCCAATGCAAGTATGATTAAATACAAATCAGGGGTTTCTTGCTAGCACTTCATTTTAATGATTTGTCTGTAAGCAATTTTACAGCAGATTGCATAGTCGTGTCTAATCAGTGAGCTTTTAGAAATTGGGGAGATTGTTGTTGTTTAGAAATACAGAAGAACTTTTGTACTTGTTCTATAGCTCTGGTGAACAATCATTAATCGTCTTAAAAAATAACTAGAGGCAGATAACATAATAAACTGACTCTGGGATGTATTTCTGTTTTATCAGCCAGCAGTTATAAGTAAAAGGCAGAAATGGTGCTTCTAGCTAGTTTTGTTTCAAACAGCAGGAATGAAGAAAGAATTATCACGTTGTGAAATGCATTAAATCACGGCAAGAAAATTCCTTTCATCTTGAGTATGACTGCTGACTGCCAGTATCTGAGATTAATGCTACAGGAAACAAAGCAGAAATGTTAAATATAATGACATTTAAAGAAGAGCAATAACCAGTTTATTAAAGGAAAATGGTTTGAACCCATGTGAGGTTGGCAAATGGAGTTTCAGAAGCTTTTTAGAATACTTTTGCCTCATCTAAAACATCATAGGAGTAAATTAAAATATCTCCTGTAAATGAAATCTGGTCTCTGTATTATCTTCTCTAAGGGATGTGCATACACCTAATTTTTAAAATGAACTCAAATACCCTAATTGTGAGCCTGTTCATTCCAGCAACTTTCCTTTCCAATGTGAATGCACTGAAACTGAGGCTGCTTTAAGACTTTGTGTTCCATTAAGAATGAAACAGAGATGAAGATTTTTTTTTTTAGCTTTCTTTTCTCACTTCTTTTTTTCCCATAGCTTTCTCCCTTTCCCAAATTTAGTTGCAGCTCTTGACCATGCTCTGACTGCTGCTCACAGGCAAGTTTGGAGCCAGGCTGGCAAGAGTTGGCTGTGTGCTGCTGACCTGCAAGAGTGAACTTTTTTTTTTTTTTTTTTTTGCCAGTTTCAGTTATCAGTGTGGTATTAACCTCAGTCTCTCCCCTCCAGTGTACTAAATTCCTACAAGTCCTGCAAAAATTACAGTTAGGACTTCTAAGCCTCCTTGCTTTGGGAAACCTGGCCAAAAATGTCTTATGGTCCAGTGACCTTGGGAGAGACAAAAAAGCTCAACTCTCACTGGGGAAGTAAAGGGAACTGAAGAGCAGAGATATTGATTAGAGGCTATGGATGAGGATATCTGTAGGTCACAGTGCTCCAATATTAAAATGTGTCCTACTTTATACATTTCTGTGGAGCTCTGAGGATGGAAAGGCCTCTCTAGAGAAGACTGTAGCATCCTTGTGGACTGGACACCTCCAATGATCATGTGGGTCACAGGGCTGTTTCTCACCTGCCTGTTCCTACCACCTTCCCCTTCTTGTGTGAATGCTCCATTCATGTGACAAGTTTCTGTTGCTCAGCTTTAGCCCTATGTGTTCTTTGCCAATCCAGCTCTGCATGCCAGTCTCTCTTTGATGTGCTCTTGTTTCTTTTAATGAATTAATTCCCAGGTTAGATGATCCTTGTGATCAGCTCACCCATCCTTCTGGAGAACACAGACCATACGGCTTCCATGAAATAATTCAGTGGTAAGAGGGAGGCATTACTCTCTAAAGTTCATTTAACTGGGTGCAGTAAATAGTTTTTTAGTCCATCCATATTCTGGAGGAAAGACCACCCTAACCTATGATTAACTGAGAGGAATAAACACATTTTGGATTGGGAAGCTGGAACTGATAGATACAAACAGGCTTTTGAAGTTGCTTAGTGGAAGTAACTAATTTCTCTGGCAATTTCTACTCTTTTATACACAAGTGTTAGAGGGACACTGTTTAACCTCCCCAACGTGTGGCTCATATTAACATAGTCAGGAGCCTTGTAACACTCCTGCATGGCTGTGGGTACATCTGTCAGCAGCTCAGAGATGTGCAGGGTGCCTGAGCAGGCTCCACTTCAGCCCCGTGCTCTCCTTCTGGGAGATTTGAGCATCCTGTTGATCATGGGAGCTGCCTCTGTGCTCTTTAGAGTGAGAAATGAGTATTGCCACTACAGTCTTGTTGGGGCTGACTTGCATCAAGCAGTTTGAAAGCTGTTTCCTCTTAAGGGTGCTGTGAGATTTTGCTCACGTAAGAGACGAGAAGCAGAATGTGTCCAAATGTGAGGTGGGTCAAGGACTATTAATGCATAATGGAACATGACCCTTGAAGACCCTCATTTGGGAGCAGCTTTTATGATGATATAGTAATTGCTTCTCTAATAGAAAAAAAGACATCCACAGGCATTTAACAGCAGCTGAAGAAACAGCAGCCACAGAGGGTATCAAAGAGAAATGACGTGCAGGCTGATAGCAACCGGGGGTGGTGGGTGGGGAAGTAGTGTTGACCTTAAATCTGAAGAGTTTAGATTTGGGTTTCTCTGGAGCAGGCAATCTGCACACTATTTTGTTTAGTAGCTATCCTTTTTCTTTAGTGATAATGAATCTCTGCAACTCTAATAGAAACTTTAATTAGCCACAACAAAAGCTTGTGTGAAGAAATAGTTGCAGCCTAATAAATATGGGAGAAGAGTTTCTGTGTCTGCTCTCTGGAGTCTCTGTGACCTGTTCCCTGGGACCAGAGGGCTAGTGGGGTTCAGGAACTTGGTAGGGCTATATGACCTTGCTTCAAGGCAAGAAATTAAGAAATTAGAATGGTTTTGTGTCATGCAATAGCCTAAGTCTAATGATACTGCTTACAGCATGTATTTCTGTTACTCTTACCTACATGACTCTGAGTTGAGAGGGGGAATGAATGGTACTGGAGATTGCTGATGGCTTTTTGTGGAGGCAGACTCTCTGTGGCCCTGCTGTTTGAATGACTTGTGAACGTGGCTCAAACTAGAATCAGGCCCAGTTACAGGACTGCAGCAACAATATGTTATAAAACTGGCGCTCAGTAAACTTATGTAACCTTCAGTTTTCATAGAAAAAAAAACCCCAAGAGTGATTTAGGAAGTAATCTCTGGAGCACATGATAGATGAACTGAATTTTCCTGGGTCTGGTGCACAAGAAATCGTGGATGATTCTGTACAGTCAGAGTGGTGCTTTGCTTTTTCCTGCCTGCAGAGCCACTGGTCAGACACAAAAGTCAATGCAGGGTTGGAGGCTTATTTTGTTCTTTGTGTCTGGGGCCTTATTTTTTGGTATGCCAGAACCTGATGTGTCACATGACACAGATGGGTCTTTGTTACTAGTTGGAAGATTACTTTATTGATCCAGCATTTACAAATGTCAAGATGAAGTTCACTGGCTTCTACTAATCAGCATTCTGTGTCCATCTGTATTTCTGACTTTTTCTCAGAGAGTAGAACATGTTTCTAATACTGTTTGTACCACAAGAATTCATATTTACCTAAATGCCAGCTCTTAGCAATTGGACAGAATATGGATTCAGAGCAAGAAATGTTTCCCTGAGCAGATGATACAAAACTGAAAGGAGAAAGTATTTTTTCAGATGACCTGACCCTGCTAGATATGTCACTGAAAATAACAGAAAGCTCCTAAGCAACTGGATGCAAAGTTCTGGATGATGTAGCCTAAATAAACTCTGTAGAGGTAGCTTCGTTCTGGTGGGAATGAAACAAAATGCAGCAAATGGGAGGATTCTCTTACCAGGGACGTGAGATTATTTTGTTTGGGTGATGGCATTCCCTTAGCTGGGTGAAAAGCAGTGGCAGAATTTTGGCTTGAACCCTCAGGAGGGACATTCCTTACAACTGCAGCTAGGGGAGAGATTTTAGAATAACTGGAGATGGCCTCCAGTCTGTGGGAATGGGATTTCCCACTGCTGTGGACACTGGGGGAGGGGAGGCTGAAACCCCAGGGACTTGCCCAGCCTGGTGCAATGCATGCACACTCACATTATACCTGGCTTGTTCCATTTTGGACAAAAAATTCCTGCTGGAAAGGGATGAGTGTGGAGGCAGAGAGAAGCTGAATAAAACTGAAATAGAATATTCTAGTTATGTATCCTGCTACTACACCAGTGTTGGGCTTGTATAATATGATACTAGATAAAGATTTTAAGCTTATTGATGAAGAAGTAAATTGGCAGATCTTCCCAAATTGTGGATGCCTACAACTTTATTTTGAGAAGTCCAGTGTAGACTCTCTCTGTGTTACAAATTACAGCCATGAGTTAGGATGTGGATTAATATTTCACCTGTTCTTTCAGGGGGAGGAATATATTCTTAGCAGTGACAGTGAGAAGACACAGAACTGCTTCTCCTAGCTGGCTGAAATGCCCCAAGAATGTTTTTGCCTACTGCATTTCACTCCAAAGGAAAATGGCTACATTGAAGAGAGTCTCTCTCTCTCCTGAATCCCAATGGTTTTATTTTTCCTATCTATTGACCCCACAACTTCTGGTGTTTTGACTTGGTTATTTTGGGTTTTGTTTGTGGGGTTTGATTTTGGATTTTGTTTGAATTTTTTTGTTGTTGTTGTGGTTTCTTTTTTTTTTAATTTTTATTTTTGTCATTCTTTGGGGTTTTATTTTCTATCTTAAATGAAAGAAGAACAACAATGTTTTTAAAAATGGGCTGGTCTAGGTTGTGAAATATGAGAAAATAGCATATAATATAAAAACTATTCAAACCACAGTTTAAAGTGGGTGCTATCTTCACATGGGTTAGCTTTCCTTTTCCCTGATTTTTGGAGGCTCTATCTGGTGTTTTTGGTGTTTGAGAGATGAATTTTCAGTAATATGTGTTGGAGGATTATTAGGTGAATGCATAATTTTCCATGATCATAAGAGGAAAGAGTTTTGAATAGTGGCATCAGACTCCTCTGGTTCACTCACATCTTAAATTAACTTCTTTTGGTTGGGTTTTTACCTTTTCTTCAAAATGGTTAGGAATACCCATAGGCTAGCAGGCAGGAATTTCTCTTATCTATTGAATCTCACAAGGATTAATGAAGAAGAAATGGAAGCTTTTGTTGTAGAAACTGAGTGAATCTTATGGCCTTTATAGCAAACTGTTTGTTGATTTAGTAGAAATTGTGTTTCACCAGCAGAGTCATTCATCAGCATCAGACACCAGTAGTACTGTATGTGCTGAAATCAATTTGGTGTGAGGTTCAGAGCACACTAGAAATCCTATGCTTTAAACCAGTTTTCTGGGTTTGACAGAGGAGAATCAAGTGATTACCCTAAAATGAAGGGAGTGAACATGCTAAGATAGGTCAAGGTTTATCAATCACAGCTATTCAACAGAAAAAGCTGTGCACTGCATTTGGCCATTTTTTTTTTCCAATATTGCCAATAAATACTTCCGTTTTCCAAAAAACTACCTGGGGAAATTTTTATTTTGTTGAACTTCTCAGACACTAAGGTGGTAGATGAAAAATGTCAGAAGTGGAAAGAGTTTATGTGCTGGTAAATGATGTATGAGTTCAGTGGACCAGGATGGTCAGGACACTGAGCCCAGCATAGGTTTTGCCTATTGTAGCTGTGCTACAAAGGGGTATAAAATATGGACTGAGACAAAATTGGCAGTGTGGAGGCAGAAGAAAACTACCTACAAATATTACTTCCTGGTAATATCTGTGTACATGAAAACTCTTGTAAATTTAGCAGCTGTGGATGAGAAGGGGCTGATGGGTGAAGGTATGGCTAGCTTTGTCCCACAGGTTTGTAATCCTTTATTAAAAAAAAAAAAAAAAAAACCAAAACAAACACAAAAAACAAACAAAAACAAACAAACAAACAAAAAAAACACAAAAAAACCCCAAAAAAACAAACAAAAAAAACCCCCCAAAACCTAACAACTAGTTTTAGGAAAAACTAACTGGGTTTTTCCTCCAGACCTTCCTTTATTTCTGTGTTAGGAGAAAAAAAGAAAACTATTAGTGAAAAAGAAATTATCTGCTAAATAAGGCCTTCATATATACCTTTCCCCTATTTCCTAATTGGTCAAGGTGAGCCATTCACAGAAAAACTGCTTAAAGCTGAATGCCCAGGGCATAAAAATTACCCACAGTTGGAAGCTAATAATATTATGTGGCAAGACAAAGTAATATTTGTACTAAAAAAGAATATTGATTACTCTTCTCATCACATTGTTGGGTTTCTCATATTCACATTCTTGCTAAAGGTTCACTGAGTCACATCAGTTTTCCACTAAGCACACAATCATTCCTGGCTTGAGTTTTTGCAGACAGCTATTTAACAACTTGTGTGCTTTGGAGCTTATCAGAAACCTTCTGTAATATCAGAGGATGTTGTTAATCCTGTCATTTCCAGAACAAAACATCCTTACCTTGGAAAATTTGCTTGGAAAGTGTTATACCTCTTTTTCCTCAAGTTTACCAGGAATATAAGCTTCAAGGACCATTTATTTGCATGTAGATTCCACGAAGTTTTACCCATGAAGTTCATGTGCATCTTCATTCTAACAGCTTTCCCCTGAGCTCTCATGAGAATCTGGCATTGCTGTAGAATGCTTTCTTCTCTTATATTCATATTGTAAAAGTATTTCTGAGAGGTTGACTGGTATCAGCTAAAACTGATTTTACAAATAGAAATAATGAACTCACTTTGTTATAAATTATTATTTGCACCTTCCATGTAGGTGTCAGGTGCTTAGGGTGCACTTATAGTTAAATTGGAAGATAAGCTTGCAGAACTTGCTTTACTTCATTTATTTTCCCTAATAATATTGAAGATGTTGCAGTGACTCTGTAGTAAATATCAAGTGTGTTTCCAAACAGCTGGCTGGGGTACAGAGAGTGCTGAAGCCATAGGATGCTGTTAATTCACTGGCTTTGTGTTCTGCATGAAGTCCTGTCTCTGGATTATAAGGAAAACATGAGTAGGGATATTAAAAAAACCCCAAACCAAACCAAAAAAACCCTAAGTGGGAGCATGGTATCCTGGTGGTGGTTTGTGACTTTTACTGAGACAGCCAGAAAGCTGGAGCCTGTGCTGGGCTGGCTCTTCAGGGGTAACCAGTGACACCCTGCATGTAACTAGGTCTATTTAATTTTCAAAAAAGAAATTTTGTGTGTGTGTGTTGAAGATGATTTCACCTAGTAAGATTTTTAATCTATATGTCTTTAAATGAAAGTGAATGCCCAGCTTAGGTGGGTACCCATACTACTCTGACAACTCTAACTTGAACCAGACATGACTGTGGTCTTGTGGTATTCCTGGTGATTAAAATATGCTGATGAACACAAATTATTATTCTGGGTTATGTCTAGGGCTTGTCTTCCATCCTTTATTTCTTGCTTTTGTTTTTTTTTTCCTACAGGAGGAAAATTAACCCCATTCTATCCATCAGAGAGAGAGTCCACAAATTTGCATTCAGGAAGCTTGTCCTGATTTACAGCTGCTTTCAAAAGTCAGCCTTTTTCTGATACCCTCCACTAAACTCAGACCTGGTGTTTTCCCTGTGTGGCCATACCTGTGGCATGCAAATATCCTGAAGGAGAACTGGGAAACCTCAGGCTCCACTTTAGCTGCAGCCAGATGTTGTTGCTGCCTTTCAGTGCTGCTTTCCCAGCAGAGAGGGCCTGAGGCCAAACAGCAGCTGCATTGTCAGAAGCTGAAAAAGACAAAATGTACCGAGGAGATGGAGAGGCTTGTTTATGGTGTGCTACAGTTTATTGCTTATTTATCGTGCAGATTCTTAAAGACGGGCTAATGTAGAAGGGGAACTAATCCCGTGGGTGTTGAATCTCTTCTGGGAGTGAGAAACATAAGCATAAAATCCCAGTAAAGCAGTAAAGGAGGATGGCCTCTGAAGAATTTTCCTAGGAGTAAGCTTTTTTCCCTCTACTGTGCAAAGCAACTAGAAAATTTCCATTATAACCATGCTCTTCACCCAGGTTTAACAGCTTTTTCTCAGGGACTGACTTGGCTATGTAGCCTTCCTCAGAAGACAGAGATATAAAATTTTGTATGCTTTAAACTTTACCTTTGATTTATGTTTCGTAATTCTCATTTTGTTGAACCAAAAAGGAGATAAAGATGAAAATGTCATAGGGGAAAAAATGGAATAAGTAAATGCGTTATGAAATGTGGCCTAAGAAAGTTAAATTAATTTTTTTTTCTTATCAGGAGGTGAATCCCCTTATAAATACTCCAGCTTTAGAGCATAACAAAATGTCCGAATGATGATGTTCTTAATTTTTAAAGTATTTCTAATGTGAGTCTTGTTCCAGATCCCCATGTTTTTTCTTTTGTTGTTCTTTGTAAGGATTCCTTAAATCCATTAAACTGGAGCTAGTAATCTCTCTCAAACATGTTGGTTCTGTCTGTTCTGTCTGCTATTAAAGGACTGAACAGAATTAATACCAAGTAAGATGTTCTTAGAAGTTTGGTTTCCTGTGGTTTGTCATTCCAAAATGACCTCACCCATCAATTGGGCATCAATGCTTAAAGCTAAAGACTATAACCAGAGTGGAAAGGAAAATAGGATGAGAAACTGTTGATGCCTCTTGTTTTGTTTGTGTGTAGTCTGGCCATATGCTTGTTAGTCTCTTCTGGTTTTTTTCCCTTTAAATGTGTTCAGTTTTTAGGAGAAGTGGGTTATGTTGTGGTTGCCAGAGGAGTAAGTGCAGGCTGTAAAGAAAAGAAGGAGAGATAAAGGTTTGAGTAGAAGCTGTGGGACAGCTGGGTCACTACAGAAGCAGACAGTCTTGGTTTAGGTTTACTAGGGAAGGGTCTAATCCCACACAGAGAATCCCTACCATTCTGAGGATGGATCAGGATTTAACCTGAGTCCATCATAAATTCAATGATCAGTCTCCTATTTATTTATAGTGGCACCAGCCACAAATTTTTACTACATTTTTAGACTGCATTAGGGTTCTGAAATGGCACAGAAAGAGGGTTTGTTGTTTTCTTTTTTTTTTCCCCTTGTGAGCCAGCACCAGTAAAATTATGAAACAGATTGCTTGAAAGATACTTGTGTGTACTGAGACTTTCCATCATTGATCTTCAGGATGTGTCATATATACCTTTGTTTCAGAATTTCTTCTAAACTTTGTTTTTTTTTAATTAGTTTATTTTCATTGAGCTATGCTCCTCCTAAACCAGATATAGCTGCAGTCTGAAGTCAGAGCCTTGCTCTCTTTTTCCCTTGAGCATTAAACATCAATAAGTGCTAGACTATCATATTGGCAACCAGAATACAGAGGAACTTGCATTATCACCAGCTGCCATTCTGCTCTGACAGCACTGTATTGTATTTTCAACAAACAATGAGTGGCATAAATGACTGGGCTGCTCTGACATGGGGAAGCTGACTTGTCATTTAGAGAAGAATAAGGCAATAATTGTACCCGTGGCCCAAATATTTCACATTAAACTACTTGTGCTCCTCCTCCCTGAAGAAGGAAGAAGAAAGTTAAGAGGGAAGAAAGAGGTTTATATTGAAGAGATGGAAGAGGCTGCCTGATTGTGCTACCTCTGTCTGCACTGTTGTCTTCTGATGGATGAAGTGCCCTGCATGTGCTGCACAGCTGTGGCTGCTGAAGGAGAAACTGGAAATGCATGGTGTTGAATAGAAAAGCAAAGGATGAGCTCTTCACTTACTGGGTGACTCCTGTAGGTGTGGTGGCAGGGCTGCTGGCTGAAGGATTGGGGTTACCTTCTTCTGGAGCAGACCCTCTTGCAGGAGCTGAGCTCCCTCAGCTCATTGCCTAGAAATAATTTCAGCAGGACAGAAACTCAAGGAAGCTACAATGTCAGACACAAAGTCATTTGGTCTTATTTAATATAGTCTTAGCACAAATATAACCAGTTTAATTTGCATGGCTCAAGGTCTCTTAGAGCAGCTTAGGAATGGTCTGGATTACAGTTTAGAGTACTTAAAAACAAACAAAAATATTTTTCAATCAACTCTAAATATGAAAAAAAAACCATTTTTAGTATGCAGTTATCACTAGTAGCATGACTAATTCTGTTCAGTAGAAAATCTTTAGAGATAATGACCTACTATATCACTTTATTATCTTTCTTACAACTGACTTTTGTGAGCTGGTGCTACTTGCATAGTACTTCAGCCTTGCTCACTGTGCCAGATTGTGTTTTCCTGGTCTATAAAGTGATCCTTCAATATCTGTATATCTACAGTAGTACAATGTTATACACAATAATACTGATCTTTTCCACTGGAAGCTTGTATCAGCCTTGCAACCTTAAGTGAACTAGGATGTAGAAATAGCTGTAAACATGCTGTAGCATCAGGGAGTTAAAAAGCCTGCCTGGCTCTTAGGTTTACAGGTGCTTCAGAGAGATGCTTTAATTACAGGAGAGTTGTTTCAGAATGATCTTATATGTGATAGAATAGTGCTTGGAGGTGCTGTACAGATCAGAGCTTTTCTGGTGCAGCTGCAGTGCAGAGTCAGTAAAAATTTAAAAAGCCAAGAGAAATGTGAGTGATAAGAAACTAGGGAAAATTGTTTTACAAGTGGGGAAGCTGGGGCATATTGGCCAAGTCATTGATTGCACCTGAACTGGATTCCTATTCTGGATTTGGTAATTCTACAGAAACATAAGAGTTTAACTTGAGAGGGAAGTACTGTCTGAAGAACAGACTTTAAGACATTACTTATTTTCTTTATCAGAAGAGATTTTTTTAAAAACACCATTCTGTAATAGAAATTGCTTGTTTCCTAGTCTGTAGTATACTCTGTCCAGAAATGTTCTTGGTAAAGCTTATTTATGGACCATTAACTTCGTATTCAAGGTATTCTGACCAAACCCACTTTCGTAGGATTAAATTAAATAGAATTCACAAAATAGGTAGCTTTATAGATATTCTCAAGACCATCCTTTTTTACTTGTATTGGTGGAATTAGACACTAGAGTAGACAAAATTATGTCTTCAGGTAAGACAAAATTTAGCATCATGTCAAAAAAATAACTGCTTTTGATAGTAGAGGAAACCAGGAGGACTGTAGTCATGGTGAATCTCTAAGCATAGGCTGTGTAGTGCAAATGGAAATAACAGATAACGTCCATGGGACATCTCCTCCCTGAACAGTCTAGGTCAGAAAACATAAATTCTAGTGGCAATAGAATTTTAAGGTCATTAGAAATAGGCTCACTGATTGAAGACTTGCCCAAAGTTGCATGTAACCATGAGGGTATTTCATAGACTCAATGGGGGGAAAAAAGAGGTTCTCCTACTAACATCTCCTCCCTTGTCTACTTTACCTGGGACATGGGTGCATGTGTATCCAGCATCACAAATGTCATGGCTGGTTGTGCCAATGTTAAAAATGGCAATAAAATCCGGTAGCAAGCAAGCAACATGTCCCCAGCAGGTTTGAGGAAAGCCTTTTACACTGCAGGATCTTCTGTAGCACTGCTCAGTGTTGCTGTCATCTGTGCCTTTAGCCTTGGCTTTTGACTTGTCTGCTTTGAAGAGAATTTCTGAGTTAATGACTTGATGGTGCCTATATTGCACCACAGCTTAAAAATCTCAGAGAAAATAAAATGGTGCAGTGTTTGCTGTAATGCTGACAGGCAGGCTGCAGCAGACCTGTATCAGCACCCAAGGTTCCCCTACTCACTGTACTGACAGTAAGACAGAATCCCTGTTCTTCCTGTACCCCAATTAAAAATAAGCTTTCTGCCTGTATATAAATAGATGAATGGGTGGACATTCTAGCCGTGTTGGCTTTGTCATATTTTCTTCTTTAAAGGTTAATTTTTTTCTCTTACATGTTTCAGTAAGAATATGTAACCAGTTCCTCAGCTCAGTTAACTCATCTCTGACTTTTATGGAGCTCTACCAGCAGAAAGTAGCAAAGTGCATAGGAAGGGAGGAGGGAGGGAGGCACAAAGACCCTGCCAGTGGGTTTGCAGACTAGATGAATGGTTTGTGATCATGCCTTTTTATGAGAAAAGCTTGATTCAAAATGAGGGAATTTATAACAACCTGGGAGAGTGAAGGTGTTCTCCCCCTGCCTGGGTCTCCATTACTTCTAATACCAAGTGCCTCACCCTCACCTCTGCTGATGCCAATGGATGAGCTTCCCTGAACAGACACAGCAGTTGGGAGAAAAAAGTTTTCAGTCTGTCCCTAGTGATCCTAACAACAACTTTCATTTTTTGGGGTCTTAATTCTTAGAGATACTCACTGCAAAAGATCTTTTCCTAGGAATCACGTAACTAATTAAATGTTTGTTTTGACTCCACTCTGAGAAAAACTGTGTAGCAATGTGGAGTGTTCATTCTAGATTTCAGTATCTGTACAGAAAAAATCTAAAAGCTCCAAAATATAGGAGTAGAATTACTTCTTTTTCTTTCACACTAGTTCTGCAAACCTGTGCCTCCAGCTCATCAATGTCTTCGGCTGTTCTGATAAAATCCTTGAACAAAAGCTATTGGACTTTGTCAGTGAAACCAGTTGTTGGAGAGGAAATTGGAGGTTACCATAGTTAAGATGGCATAGCTAAAAAGTGAAAGTACAGACACATCCTGATCAATCTTCCTGTGAGGCTTCATGTGTTAGTCCATCCCATGCCTCCCAAATTTTCTATGCCACCTTTTTGCCAGAAGTTCCCAAGCTACCTTGGAAGAGGTGATGAAAAAAGGCGACGGCCCAGTCCTTGCTCCCAGGGAAATTGGGGTGTGTTGCCTTAAACCCATCACCTGAACACCAACTTGGCCCGTGGTGGGCAGGCAGCATTGGTGTATTTCTCCTGGAGTGTGCTGAGGGCTGGGAAGTGCTGATGAGGAGCAGGCAGAGGGAGGCTGGAAGTGCTTTGAGCCTCCACAGCTGTTGGGTAGGTGAATGTGAGCCACGGGCTGCTTAAAGTTTGCATTGCATTTAAAAGATGCTGCAGGAAAAAAAAAAAAATGGTGTACTTGGTACTGCTGGCTTCCCTTTTCGTAGCTTTTGGTGTCATTTGCCATATGGAAAGTGGTTGGTCTGTTCTCAACTGGAATTATTCTTTTATTTAGTCTTTGCCCTTTCATCTCCTTCCGTCCCTCTTACAAAGTGATGTAAACGACTTCTATTTCTGGCAAGCTTTGTTTGTAACATTTATATTCTTGGAAAGGGCTCATTTTTAAGGCCAAGAACTAAATTCTTCAGGATATGGCATTTTCTTGTAATATTGTGTGTCCTGTGTTATATTGGACATTTCATAGGCACTTCGTAGTAGATTTCTTATTTAAAAATACAATCATTGCAAGTTATTTTTGTTTATCTATAAAGAAAAAATACTTTTATTGTGCCAAGGCAGACTGACTATTGAAATTTTTAAGTTCACTTGTGCTTAGTTTTGGAACACCATTTAGTAGCTGCTATGTCCCTTCTACTTTTGCTGCATTTTTAAATAAATCTGACAGTAAAATTAGACTTAATTTTGTTTGAGAAGAACCAGTGTTCCATGTGCTCTCATTGGGTTTGGAGGAGATTTATGCTAGTTTATCAGCTGGTGAATCTGAATCGGTACTTTAAATCAGCTGTCATTTGAGAGATCAAATTTTGCTACAGTTTTTTAATAAAAGTACTTTACACTTGTACAATTTTTACTTAAGGGTCTCAAACCATTTTAATAAAGTAGAAAAAAAAATTACCTCCTTTTCTTACAAGTGGGAAAACTGAAAAATACAGTGATTGACTGCCAGGGTAGAGAACATATGTGTATATTTGACCTTGTGTAGGACCATTCCTGGCCCTGCAGCCATCTGGGATGTGGTGGCCTGGGTCCATATTGCTAAATTCTCATCAACCCAGGGAGCTGCATCCAAACTGTTTCTCTTGAGTTACCTTGAAGCAGGGACCATTCTTAAAAATTGTCTGGGAAATAAGAGGCAGAGGGGTGAGGAGCAGGATTTTAAGGTGTGTAACACATTTGCCTATTTTTTCTGGGTGCCTTGATCCCCTGGGCTCCCCTGTTAAATACTGATCTGATGTTGTCAACGGGACACTGTGGGGTCCTTGGGCAGTGACTATAATGTGGGAACTCACTCCTAATGTGGCTTCCCTAATATTGCCCCAGGAAATGCTGTGGGAGGGAAAGAGCTGGCTAATGGAGCTGTGCTGGCATGCACCTCCTGAGGGGCTGGCCCCAGATCTATAATTGCTGGAGAATTTTCCTTTACAATTGAGCTGAACAATAAAGTAGAGATAAGTGGAAACCCTAATTGTAAGTCCATTTGACATGGGCCATATGAGAGCCCACAACAGAGGAGGATTACTATTAGGGAGGCATGGTTTGTGACATGTCATAATGTTATTTTCATCTATTTTGAAAATGGTCAAAATGGAATTTTCCTCTGAGGAACAAACATTCACTTTTATAAAGATAGCCTCTTTTTTTTGTCTGTTTCTTTTGTTGTTGGTGTTTGTTAGTTTGTGGGTTTTTTAAGAAGGAGAGAGCACAAGCTTTATAGATCACAATAAATCACAGTGACTAGTGATAACAAAATGTTTGTTAGGATGAAACTCTGTTATATTTTATTGGACATAAATAACTTTCTCTGTCTCCTGTGGATATGGTTTCCATGTAAATTCATGTTCACCAGAAAATACAGTTGGTGCTGAAAATTAAGTGACACTTTAGGTGTTAATATATTCCTGTCGGAGTAATAAAGGTGGTTGAGTCTTTTCATTAGAGCTACTGGGATCTGAGTGAGAAATATTTTGAGAATTGACAAATAGCAGGGATTAGGGCTGCAGTCAGTGATAACTTGCAGTCTGGGTGTTTTCACTGAAACTTTCAGTGACTGTCACTTGCATCGAGCCTGATCTTAGCATTTACTATAGAATTCCTCCTGTTGCAAGTAAAGGTGAAACAGCCCTGGCAGCAGGAATAACCTGGGTTCATCTTCCATTTTTTGGAAGTACTCAGAGTGAGATCTGACATTTTTGTAATTTTCTGTGAATTAAACCTCTCTGCTCACACTGGATGATGCCACTTGCTCAGTGAGCAGGTGAGCTGAGGCAGAAGAGCCAGCAACATTTGGCTTTGAAGAGCAATAATATGGCCTTTATCATGCCTTCCTCCTGCCACTGCCAGAGCCTTAAAGGTTCTTGTTACCTATTTGTGATGCTCAGGTTTAAATAATACCTCCTTTGTTAAACAGCTACCCTGCTGCTAGGAACAGAAGGGAGGAAAATGAAGCAGCCTTGAAGTCAGCATCCCTTTATTTCACAGAACTTTAGCAAGTGATGTTCTAGCATTGCCTGAACACTTCTTGAAATGTGCCACCCTCTGTAGGGTTTTGCAAAACCCTGGTAGGGTTGTGAATATCCCAGTGCCCTGCATTGCTGACACCTCTGCCCTAGCAGGGCCCATTGCTGCTGCCTTCCCCAAAATTGGGCTGAATGACAGGACTGGAAGAGCAGCACAGCCTGCATTGCCACAGGCAGGTTTTTCTTCTACCCATTTTCCTTCTTTGGCACTACTTTAGCCAGTCAATCAACCCTTGCCATGTTTCCAGGCACTATACATCTGCCCCAAAATTTTGGGGTCGGTCTGTGTTTTCCAGAGGCTTTCTAGAACAGCCCTCTTCTCTTTGAAAGGAACTGGAAGCTTTTTTCTTTTACTGCCTTCACTCATTCTTTTCCCAGCTCCTTCTTTCAGAGTTTGTATTCCTTAGTTTTCATTTGTTTAAATACATCACACAAATGCACGTACAATGTATTTGTGTACCATCATTTTATAGCTTGCTATTAATTTGTGAAAGTTCTTCCTCAGACATTTGCTTGGTCGTGGGCCAGTTTTCTTTTCCAATGAACTTGATGATCTCTGAGGTCCCTTCCAACCCGGCTAATTCTATGATTCTATGATTCTATTTGGGAGCAGTTTCACTGACATGACTATCCTGCTCTTACTTACATACCTTACATATGTGACGAGGAAATAATTTCCTTTTGCTTCCTTAGACAGAGCTTTAAAATTACATCAGTAATGAGCTCTGTGATGTGATAAACAACAAAATGTTAGTAAAAATTTTTGGAAAGGAAATCTAAACATATTTCTTCCTCTTGATGAAGTTAGTGCTGGTTAATCTTTTTAAGCAACATGTTGGGAATTGATGCTGCCTACTGTGCTTCTGATAGAGCATTTGATATATTTAGGGTGATACTAAACTGCTCAGAGAGAGCAACAACAAATTGTCCCCATCCCCAAAGCTTTAATTTAAGGAAAAAGTTGTGGCATCAGATTTGTGGAAGGAGGGAACTTCAGTTCTGAAGAACAGGGCTTTTTGTTACTTTGGTTGCAGAGTGTGTGATAGAAAGTACCAGTGAACCCTCAAAACCTGAGCTTTCAGAGTGGTTGAAGATTATTTTTTTTTCTTTCTGCTGTTAATGCTTTAAAATTTGAGATTGCTGATACTCCAGCATTATATAATTCCTCGGTGCTTAAGCTTCTTTTCATTATTCTCTTTTAATTTGATTTTCTTTAAAATTGAGTATATTATAATTTTTTTTTTAAAGCAGCAGCCGGTTGCATGGGTCCCAAGATATAAATTCAAATTTCTTGAGACTATTGTTCATAGTTCTTCCTAAATTACACCCTGGAGCCCTTTGTGAATATGTGGACTAGCTCTGATTAAACATCCACCAAATGCAGAAGGCTCAGTGTGGAAATGAAGAAGTCTTTGACATTACTTTGAGGAGTTGCTGAGCTCCCCTGGCCATGTTTCATAGGCAAAAGGAAGGCCAAGAGAGGCTGTTATACTGCACAACAGCTTCTCAAATTCTTACTCAAGAAGTAATAAAAGGTTTGAGGAAAACCTTCAGAAATCATAAGATTCCCTTGCCCGACTTTTATTGACCTGCATTTAAAATTGTTTTCAACCAACCTAAAGGAGTTTTCCAAAAAACAGGTCAAGGCACCAGACAGGTAATAATAATTTCAAGTCACTGCTAAAATGGAGTGCAGAAAGCTCTGAGAGCTTCAACTAAGAAGAAGGAAATACGTCTAAAAAAGGCCAAATAATCACAAGTACATCAGATTTTGTCTGGTGGTAGATTCAGTTTTGACCTCTTGTTGCAACCAGTTTCACACTATTCTTGCTGCTTAGAGTCACTTTTTCCTTAGAAAAATATGGAATATTTAGAGACTTTTGTACGACTTTCTGTTTCCTCACTTGCTAGATCACATTTGTTCTTAGTTATGATTTTCCAAACGTCACAGGAGATGGTACTTTAATTCAGAATATCATCAGCAGATACATATTCTTGGAATTATTTTAGGCCTGACAATAATTAAATGAACAGCCATGGCTGCTTGCCTTACCCAGGGAACATCAGAAGCTTTTATAAGAGGAAACATCACTGTCCTTAAGGGTCATGTTAGAGGAATCAACAGGTTGGATCAAGTCCTGGGACAGCTGATGTGCAAACACACTTTAAGGATAAGTTAAGAAAAGTGGGGAAAAAATGTGAAGCCCTGAGATAAGAAAATATTTGGCATGAAGCTATGTTGAAGGGGCACCTTGATGACACAACACAAAGTTATAGGGACTGGACTGTGCTAAAGGAGGCCAAAGAGAAATCTGGGCTGAAGGGATTTGCTATTTTTGGTTTGCTGCTCATCTTGTGACTCCAAGTGTGATGATCTGGTCATTGACAGAAGGGTGGTCCTCTGAGGAGGTGAATACCAGCAGAAGGCTGATGGGTGAGATCCAGGCTTGCCACTTGCTACAAACCCAGGGCATCAGTTTCTTGGGTGGGAGTGGGTGTCTCGTGAGGGTGGGGGAAGTGTTTACTCCCATGCAGGAGGGATCTGCCTTGTACTGTAGCAATTAGGGGAGGCTATTTGGGTAATTTAGCTACTGACTATACACTAAAAAAATGTGTGAAGGGTCTCTCCTGTCTCCAGATTTTACAGCACATTTTTTAACATATTCTCAGGATTATATGAACCCCAGGAGTTACTGTTCTATTTTTTTTTGGTGTCCTTGTCAAAATAAATCCACTGTGTAATTTGCCAATTATGTACACAGCTTGCTTAAAGGGAGCAGCTTAATGGATACAATATCTGTGCAAGGATGGTGCTGGGTTTCCAGTGTTTAAATGTGTTTAGTGCCCCATGGGAGCAACTCTGGGCAGATGTGTTGTGTCACACAGTGTTGGCACTCCAGTAGTTCTACCACAGCTATTTGCTATTGACACTGGCAACACTCTATTGGTCCAATTGAACTCTAACTTCAGTGTACTGGGATGTTATTCATCAAAAAACTCTTTGTAGGTAGATATATATTTTTTTTAAACTATCTGTGCCTGCAGCATCGCAGTGAGATTGCATTTTCCAGTTTCTGATAGGTATGTTTTGTGGATTTCCTTCCCTCTCCTGGGACAATTGGGTCAATACTGATTGCATGTCTTGTTTCTATTTCTTTTTATTATTTTTTTTTTTTTTTAGATTCCCTCCATATCAAAGGGCTCTTCGTAACTTTAATTTTTCAACTAACACTGCCTTGGTGCACTTCTTTGACCTTTTCAATATTCTGTAATTAGGTTGGCTGGAATTCCTCATTTCTTCCTGTTTACAGTCTCAGAAACCTCTGGGAAAGGTTGGAATTCCCATTTGGCCAAAATATAAAATTCTGCAAAGGTCAAAGCAGCATAGTATAGCTCTGCATCTCACTGAATGTATTAGGGATTTGAAGGGGGGTCTGGGGGAATGGGAAGCATTCTACTTGTAACTCTGCAGGTCAGGGATTCTCGTGCAAATTTCCTGGGTTTTCTTCAAAGCATGTGACATTAATGCCTCAAATTTCTTAGCTTAGCCACAGCACAACTTGACATTTCAGTATATTGCATTCCGTAGCCCTCCAATAGAAGATACTTCAAAGTTTTGAGTGCTTTAAACTCCTCTTGACATGGACATTTGAAATTTATTGCAGTTTTAGGGGTTCAGGGCCTAAATGTATTAAAATTTAAACCAATGTGGCTCTTTTTGTTTATTTGTTTTTTTAAAAAATTGTTGTATTTATAGATTTGCTGACTAAATATGAGTTATTAAAATCATACCAGTCACAATAACATTATCATAAGGAACTTGGAGCCCTAGGAGACAGGATTTTCATGCTGGTTTGTTTTTTTCATTTTGTGAAGTAGTTCCAGAATTCCATGGACCATCTCTGGTTTCTAAATGTGTGCCCTTGAGCTACCCTCAGGTTAGTTATGATGGTCTTCATGTGTCACATTTGTTCCAACTGCTGTGTAAGATGCCTCACTTATTTTCTGTTCCAAATAATTTTACTTGGTAAATCAGCAGAGCACACAGCCCTTTTTTCTCTGGTTTGTCACCACAATACTCAAGTTTTGTTGCCTGTCTGAAGTGTCTTTAAAACCTCCCACATCAGTACAATGAAGTTCCCTTCACTTGGAAAAAAAAATAAATCTAATGTCATCTATTTTCAACAGGGCTGTATGCAATTTGTACTTTATATCATATAAGGAGGACACATATAATGTATACTATTCATGCTGCCTCCTCCACAGAGCTGAAGTTTTATATGTAGTCACTGGGGTGATGGTGGTGGAGGTGAAGGGGTGTGATGCTCTCTGGAGTGGAAACCTTCCAGTTGGCTGGATGCCATTTTACCTGTCAATAGATTGCTTGGTTTCATGCAAAACTGGGGAGAAATGCTGAGGTGGTGATTCTGTGGCATGTGAATAATATTTGTTCAATAATTAACTCTCAGATATTCTGCTCTGGGGGGGGGAGAGTGTTTGGTGGCTGAATGTGATCTTGATATTGCTCCTGAAGAACCTGCATTTCCTGGTGCTACTCTAGTCTTGTAACAACAGATGATATCATGAGATGTTTGCCATTTAAAATGGGAAAAAAAAAAAAAAGCAGGTAACACTTTAATGTTCATAAAATGGCCTCCAACCCATCCTTAATGTATATGGTTTTATTTTATGTGTGAGAACTTAAATGCCATAGCAGTGAGCAGTGCAGAAGTTGTAAATGGGAATGGCTCAGCTGCACTTACAATGAGCTTCTAAGAGAAAGAGTGTGAGCACTTTCTGCTGTTTTGTAGAAGTGCTGGTCTATCCAAACTTTTTTGTCCCAAAGAGTAATTTCTGTGATAGTTGTATTTCCTTCTGTGTTTCAAGTATTAACAGAATTGGGAGAATTGCAGCTGGGTGCATGCAATGGGTTTGTGATGGACAATTGCATTCTGTTACAGTGCTGCTAATTTAAAGGTATGGAGTGTGCCAGGGAGAGAAGGACTTTATAGAATCAACTTTTTAAAGTTGCAGTTGCACATTTTTTATGCATCATGACTTTCTCCATGAGTGTTCTTACTTTCTGTAGGAATACAGGCAGAAAGATTCTTGGTCTGTGTTGACAGAGTGTCCTGGGTCATCTTCCTGTATTTTGCTGTGCAGATTATATATATATATATATATATATATATATAAATGTATTTGCATACATATATATCAGGCTGGAGTTCATTAAAAACCCCAGACAAACAGGTTTTGGGGTTTTTTCTGTTGGATTTTATTGATGAAAATATCAGGAAATGTTTGAAGTTCTCAAGGTCATTAGAATTTATAACTCAACAAATTTCTCTGGGGGGATGGGGGGAGTGAGATCTGTGTACTTCAGTTCTTTTTGGATGTATTCAGACTTTGTCAGTCTTGAAAAGTCCTTGTGAATCTTATTCTTTGCCTGTTATGCAGTAAATCACACCTTAAAATGCATGTTAAGTGGCTGCATATTCAATTCTGTGGTCCCCTAATAGGCTGCTCTCATTGCATAAATCTTCATCCATCCTGCTCATCTACTGTAACACTGCTACTCAGATACTAATTAAAACTAAACTCATTGTATAATGTTTGTACTTCAAAGGTTAAAGAGACTTCAGTATACCATCTTCTTTAACTACTTCCTTTTTCCAAAGTTTGAAATTAGAACTTCTCCTATTTCTAAATCATTAATAAGTAGGTTTCTGTGGGCAGTGTCACCTCTATTTGTCTTTCTCCTTCTAGGAAAAGCAGGCCTGGAAGATTACTGGGCAGGCTTGGCTGCAAGGCAGAACGTTAAGGTTTCTGTTGGAGTTCTTAGAAGGTTCTTCCTATATTTAAACATCCTTTAGATAATAAAATGTAGTTCTGCAGTACTTGCTTCGTAGCAAAGATCCAAGATCCATAGTACAGCTATTGCCTTGTTAGGGCATGGAGTGTTTTTGTCCTTAAAACAACATCAATTAAGATCTAAGTGTAAAAACTTGGGTTTTATTTCTAATCTGTGCTTTCTTATTGTGATCTGGGGGGGAAGGGACTTGAGGAGTGGGGATGGGGAAAAGAACACACTTGACACAACACGTAGAGGGAAATATGAATAAAAAGAGGAAAATTAGATTTTTATACTCTGAGAAAATAGAGCCCAGGCAGAAAAACTTTGAGAGCCAAGGCATTTAACATACCTCCAGGTATTTCAAGATTGTGTCAAATACCTGCAGTTCAGTTAAAGAAGGGTTTTCTAGCAGATAAAACACCAAAATCACTGCAGACCGTGCCTGTAAATTGCAGGTGGTGGGTTTGAGGATAAAACCCTCTTTATCCTTTGATTATTCTGAACTTAGAGTAATCCTCTCTTTTCAGCTCTCTAAATGTATAATTGATCAGAAGAACTCATATGTACCAGGTGCTGTGCTTGCAGGGTTTGGCCTCGTCACAAGAACTGATCAAAACAGCACTTGAGCATTGAGCAGTAGTATTTAGTTAGACTGGTTAAATGTTGCTGGTGACCTTTCTGGTCTGGAATTTCAACTCTTGCTTTTAATTGGGGAACTCAGAAGGCCACTGCAACTTCTTTCTGAAAGAAGTAATAAATCCAAAAGCTTGAGGAACTTTAGGAATGTTCATCTTCCTCCCAGTCTACTTCCTTTCCGTCTCTCTGCTTGAGATACCACTCCTGGAAAAAAAAAAAAAAAAAATTGGTTGTATTTAAGATTTCCTGAGGATACATTTTACTCAGTTGAATAAATAGTGTCTATGAAGACTTGGTCCATCTAATGGTTTCTCTCCCAGGGCTCCCAGTAATTGATTTCAGGCTATTGTGTAGGGCTACATTGCACTTCCCAGTTACATGGGGATTACACACTTTTTATTGAGAACATAAATTGCAGCTACTGGGCTGTGTTTTCATTCTTGGTGGTGATGAAGGGCGATAGATTGTACTCATGCATCCTAGGGACACAATGTAATGTTAGCATCTGTATTCATCTGGCCAGCCAAAATGAGATCAAAGGTAATAAGTGAGCTCTTAGAAGGCATTTTTCAGAAAAGATGATGTTTTTTGTGGAGGTTTTTTAACGCTGCATCAGCAACCCATTCAGCCTTAAACAGCTCAGGCCTATGATGCAGTTGAGATGTGACTAATCTCACACATTCTAAATCATGAATCAGACCTTGCAAGTCAAAAGATTAAAACTATATATACATCCTTGCCTTGTTTCTTGACTGTATCTGTACTTTTCTCTGCAGTGATAGGGGTTAAGATTTTAATTTTTTTTAGAAAATGAGAAAATTTCCCTCCAGATGTGTTAAAAACAAAATCCAAATTACTGTAAGTCTTGTTGTGAGAACTTTGCATTCTTAATATGGTTTGCTGGGAGCATTGGCCAGAGGTAATTGTTCAGTATATGCTGATACCTACAGAGTATCAGTCAGACTTCACCAGACCTGTAGTTCCCCACCCAGGACATCCACTCTCTCTGATCTATTGCAACAGTCATGCAGACATTGTCATTACAGAATCCTCTACAGTATGGCCAAGCTAACTTACAGAATGAAACTATTTCTTATCCATCTCCGCATAGAAACTACCAGAATTTGACAGTTTATATTCATTTTTTGAATGCAGATCACTTTCCATGCCCTAAAGATTTATCAGTTTTTCTGCCTTCTGAACCACTGCTATGCTCTCAGGAAAGAGGTTTGGGTAAATTTCTGACCATGTAACAGCATTTCAGATTAAACTGCTTATCATAATTATCATAATTCAAAGCATATATGTTATTCAGTGGCAGGGCACTGCAGTTTTCTTTATAAGCACAAAAATTAACTGTGCCAAATAAAGGGAAATAAATGCTAAGAATGTGCTGAAATACTTAAATGTGGTTATGGTGGGCCATTTACAAAGAATTGGCATTGTAGCATGCATCAGCAACTCATACTTTTAAAATAAAATTACACACTTCCAAAAAACTGTTATTAATCACAGGGATTTGATATAATTAGGGGTGGATGATGATGGGAAAAAAACCTGTCTTGAAAAAATTTTTAGAATTTCAGACTTCTCTCTTTCAAAAGCAGGAGGAATATATGACTTAAAGTCATATTGAAAAACAAAATAAAACTACCACTTATAAAAGAATGTGCCCTTCTGGACAATGACTATGGGTTGATATTTAAGGGCTTGCCAGGAATGTGGCTAATGCATTTTCACCTCAACTTTAAATCAAAAAGAGAAGGAATTTGAGCCTAAGTCTCTTTGTCAGGTGAAGAACCAGTCACTCCAAACTATTTGCTACTCCAGGTTAGCTCAGATGATGGAAATTTTTTTGTTAACTTGGAAATGCTTTTCCAAAGAAGTTTTCCTAGAATTAATATATTTGTACAAAGGTTAACTTTTAAAAAGGATTGGTCAAGAAAACTTTGTTTAACTCTAGATATATTAAAATGTAGGAGTGTCAGAAAATTTCCACCGCCTAATCTGTGTTTACACAGAAATCTCCTGTTGAATGGTGGCCAAGAGATAAATGCTACTTTAGTTTTTACAGAAAATGAAAAAAATCTACCTTTGCTAACATATTTATTTGGTATTTAAATTTCCATTATGGGGCTCCTTTCTATGCATTCTGGGAAGATGTATTTTTGAACCAAAAGACACACGATAGACAGGAGGTGAGAGAGGTAAAACCAGTTATTTGAAAGAGCTGTAATTTGCATGAGTTGATTCTACCAAATCAGTGATGAATGTCACTGTTAAAGATTTATGTTCCCTGATCTCATCAGTAATTCTCAAGTCCTGAATGCCTGCTGATAAAAGTGAAATTTGAGTGGAGATCTGAAGAAAAATGAGTTCAAACTACAAAAGCCAGGAAATGCAGCTTGTACTGCTTGCATATTTATATCTGTTCACACTCCTGAATTAAATTTTATTCAGACCACATCCAGGAATGTATACTTGCAGTGTGTACTGACATGTAGTCGAGAGTAATTCTGAAAAGACTGCTTGCAGCACACAAAATGCAATCTCCAGACATTCCTACATATCGCAGGGAAGCGTCTTCCTGAAAGGAAGGTTGCTCCTTGCAGTGGTTTGGTTCCACAAGCGTGGCCAAGTTTGGTGGATTACAAACAAAATAAATTACAATTTATTTGGATTACAAATACAAAATAAAAGGTATGAGTAGTAGGATTGTGGAGCAAAGATTGAGGAATGGTAACCTGTTGGGATCTTTGGTTGAGACTTGGATTTGGAATTTGTTGTTCCCAAAGGCTGGGTTGATGTGCAGTGCTTGGACTGCAGTAAAATCCAGTCCGTCATCAGAAGAGTTTTAAATTGCCTGTTGAGAGGGTAGGAGAAAAGAGGTAATTCCTACAGCAGTAAGGTTGGTTGTTTTTTAAACTCTGAAGCAGAGAGGGAGAATACTTTCAAAACTTGGGGTTGTTTGCTTTGGGAATAATGCAGATTTTGAAAATGTTAAACTGGTTTTATGCACAATTTCTCAAAGGAAACTGCTGTAAAAACTAAGGACAAAGATTTTACAGGTTTGCTATGAAATTGGATAGACAGATCAGACATAAGAACCTGGTGACAGGTGGGGAAGAACTGGGTGGGGAGGCCCATGAATGCTTCAGCCTCATCCTTCTCCCTCTTTTTCCAGCAGAGGTATTTGCTCAGGATGCCATTCTGCCACTGAATCTGTGCATGTGCAAAACAAACGCCTGGTCTTTAGAAATAACCTGTGTATTTTGTTTGAATATCTGCTCTCAGCCTTCCATATATCTGCAGCAGATCCATTGATTTCAGTGAATTGGAGCTCAGTCAAGCACAGAATTTAAAATGGGTACCCACCTGCTGGAAGTCAAGCTTCTGCTTCACTGATCTGGGGCTTGTTTCTGTATCCATGTGGAAATGAGATGGATGTACACTGGTTGAGGAACTCTTTTATGAGTAGATATATTGTCTTTGTGGAGGGAATTACATCTCTTGTGTGGTTTGTTGTCTTTTTCCCCAACAGTGCCATAGACACTTGTTTAATGAGGGATTAATCTACCAAAAGTGTCATCCAGATTCTATTTTTGCTTAATTTCTATTCTAATTAATACAATTTTGTTTGAAAATCTTAGTTGTGCAGATTTCTATTAATGTTCTTTAGTAGGTTAATGATATAATGTATTTTACTTCATAGGGGTGAAATTTCATTGTATGTGTGCCATTGAGTGGCAGCATCTGCTACCAGCTGGAGTGTTATTAAACCTTGATTCTGTATATTTCATAAGGTTTAGGATGTAGTTGAAAACTTCATTTGAACACAAAACTGATGGTGAAACTTAGTCCTTCAAAGAGAAAATATTTGGGGAGCCTGGAAAAAATGGATACTTTCATCAGGAGGGTAAAGTCATTCATTAGAAATCTGTGAGGCTTTCAGTTGGGAGAAATCCAGCTCAAAATTATTTTATTTTCCTACTAATTTTTTTTTAAAATCATGGTGGTAATTAATGACTGGCTGCCTGTCACCTTTAATTGTGAGAATCACAAGTTTATTTACAAAATTTAGATCAAATATACTTAAAAAACTGTGCTAAAGCCACAGGCACTGATGCCCAAAATATAAAGCCATCAATTATCAGTGTATAAATGGGGGAAAGTGCAGAGGCCAAGCCAGCAAAGCTCTTATTTCTCAAGGTATTATCTTAAACCTCCAAGGTATATTCCTTTTAGAGGGAGAAATCTGAAGTTAGGCACAAGAGCTCTGGGGAGGTGCTGGGAATGAGGATGGTGGATTGAGATCCAAACTGACTGGAGTGGCTCCTGGTTTTTCCTCACCCTGCTGTCAGGAGACCTTTTTTTTCCTTCCTTGTGAGCTCCTTTGGAGCTGAGGTTGCAAAACCAGCTCTTGTCTGTTGTGTCAGTGACTGCAGCCCCTGCACTCTCACCTTGCTTCAAGCCCCAGGGAATGTTCCCTTCTGGTTCCCTTGGCAACCCAGGATTTGGTTACCACCCTGAGATGTGCCATGCAAAATTGTGTACCGAGTTAAAACAGGAGGAAAATAATCCCTCATCAATACAATTTGAAATAAAAACGATGAAAAGACCACTCAGGCTTGCTGCCCAATTACTTCTTGTAAGCATTTGGCTGCTCTGCCATGTCAGCTCCAATCCAAGTTTTTCTCTCGGCTTTGGGACAGAGCCGAAGCAAACAGTTGACAATACATCATGCAAATGTGTAATCACTACAGAGTACAGGATAAATATGCTGTAACCTCAGGCTTGTAATGACATAGAGGTGAACAGTCACCAAAAAATTGTAGCTCAGTTTTCTTTCCACTAGAAGATGTTGCTAGCTACCAGGAATTTTCTTCTGACACAAAACTGCAGCTTTTGAGTTAAGTTTAAGGTTTTTTGTTTTGGTTTTTTGTGTGTGTGTGTGAATGTGTGATATACCTGTATGAAAGTTACTGCAGAGCTGAAGTTTCATAGCAATATTTATGGCACTTGTGGAAACTTGGGGGGGGGAGAGTTAATGAAGCAGATTTTCAGTACTGTTCTGGCTGTAGCCAAGTACAGAATTCCAAATGTACAGTATTTTTATGGTATAACTTTCAGGAGTCAACATAAGACCAGGGTCCATAAGGGGGCAAAGAGAAATGTGAGTGTTTAATGAATTTGAAGAGAAAAAGTAAAACAGATGTCCCTAAATGAGACATACAACTGCCTGATGTCAGCAGCCACAGCTCCCCAAGAGGTGGTTCTCTTTGCTGATCAAGATCTGTGCTGTAGGTAAAATAACTTCTTAAAAGACTGGCTGCAGAGTTTTATGCTGTGCCAGGCTATAACACCCTTTTTATTTTCAGAAAAACAGTTCTATTGGATTTTATCCTATAGACAAAAGATGTATGCATAAGCTGAAAAGCTGAACAAGCAATGGCATGGTAAGCTTAGATGTCTTGTAACACAGCACAGTATGTGTTCTGGTTTGGAAATGCCAGGTACAACTATCGTACACCAGAAGACTCTCAGACCTCAATAATATTGCTCCTAGGAGCTAATACATTTTTTGCTTAATGTCTAAATACATAATATCCTTGACCAGATTTTCTGGAAAGGGCTTAGCTGCATTTCTGAATATTGACTTCCTAAGGGAAAGGGATGATTCACATCAGTTCCTACTAAAGCAGTGAGCTAAAATAAAATGTGTGGTGTTTGAATGGGTAAGCTTTATTTACTAGTAAGGAAATAAATACGTGATATTTATTTATTGAGTCTGCCTTGAAGATTTGAGTGGATTTATTTGCATTCTGTGAGATAAAATTTAGAGGATCTGGTCTTTGAATGTTAGTTTTGAAAGAAACTAAAACATAGAACTTGGAGACTTTTAAAATTTTAAAAATAATGCTAAACATTTTACCAACGTTTGCTCTTGCACAAGGAGGGAAAATCATAGACAGGATCTAGTTTAATGTGTTATGAATACATGTGGGTTTTTAGCAGTTTTCAAGAACAGTCCAACAGTAAAAATAGAACTATGTACGGATGGTATTTGGAAGGCATTACTGATCTAGACATTTATGAATGTTTCAAAAATATTTCCTCATTTCAATGAAATATGTTGTTTGAAAAAATTCTTTTTTCCTGTTGGAGAAAAAGGAAAAATGTCCCCAGTCCTTTAAAGTTATAACTTGTTTATTTCCATTTTCTGTGATTCAAGAATGTACTGTATACCATTATAATGGGTCCTAGGCTATAAATGAGCTCTTTTCTGCCTTTTCTGACTCCAGGGAGCCTGGACTATGAAACCTATGGAGTAAATCTTTGTGAGGTATCCTTTCATTTCCAGAAGCAGAGAAATACTAAATTTTGTTCTGCAGGTGTCATTGTCAGGAAGAAAATAACATTTGTAAAAAAAAAAAAAAATCTTAAGCAGTTGGGTCTAGTCACAAGGCATAGGAATCACTTCTTCTCTTTGACTTTTTTCACCAAATTGCTGTCTAGTGAGGGAGCAGGGGATAGCAGTAATGAGGTTAAAAGAAACAAGACTGGCTCTGTGGGAGAAATATAAATAAATTCCGAATGAGAACAGCAAAGATGCAAAAGTCACTCTGTGGTCAGTATCTGTTATATCATTAAGAAAATGAATCTGTAGTAGTCTAGGGCTTTGTTTTCCATTGCCAGTCAGTGACCTTTTCTTTACCAAGCAGAGAGGCTGTGTGAGTTTTCCTGAGACATTCACAAGCTTGTTTTATAAGTAAAGTCTTCAATCAACTTATGAGGCTTAAGAGAACTACACATTCATCACATCCTCCCTTTGTTTCTGTGTCCTGGCAGAGGAATTTGTTTGGTTGTGTTTGCACACAGCTGAACAGAGCAGAGCATTATGTTCATATTCAGTCATGTCTTCTTCTTTATGAGATCCAGTATCTATGAAAAGAAAAACTTAAAAACTGCAGGAAGTAAAAGGAGAATAAGTAAAAGGAAAATAATTGAAAATCCATCATCTGCTAAATCATGTAGATTCTTCTGTACATTTTTTTTTATAACTGACAATATTATGACTATCTTGTGTTTATATGTGCATGTTATCCTCTAGGAGGATATACAGTTAGCCAGTTTTTTATCTATGAAATGTGTGAAGCTGGTTGATTCTGATGCTTATCAAAGATGTGCTGTGATTTAACCCCAGCTGGCAACCAAGGACCACACAACCACTGGCTCACGTCTCACCCCTGGTGGGATGAGGGGAAGAGAATGGGAAGAGTTAAAAGGAAAACAACTCCTGGTTTGAGATAAGAGCTGTTTAATAATTGAGATAAAATAGAATGCTACAGCTAATAAATTGTAACAAAAAGGTAAATAACAGAGAGGGAGAAATAAACCCAAGAAAGATGAGTTATACAAAGGAAGACAATTGCTCAGCACCAACTTGCCAGTGCCCAACTGGTCCCTGAGCAGTTGACATCTCATGTTGCTGAGCATGACATCTCATGGTCTGGGATGTCCCCTTGGTCACTTGGGCTCAGCTGTCCCTGCTCTGTCCCCTCCCACCTTCTTGTGCACCCCTGCCCAGTGGCTGGGGGGGTGTGAGGAGCAGGGAAGGCCTGGGCTCTGGGTCAGTGACAGAACCAGCCCCGTGTCACCACCACTGTCCTCAGCACAAATCCAAACCATGGCCCCAAAGCAGTTACTATGAAGAAAAAAAAGTCCAGCCCAGTCAAACCCATCATAACATGTAATTTAGCATACAGTGCAGCTGTTACTTAGATATAATTTCTTTACACATCTGAAAATAATAAACATTTTACTCCCGTTCTTAATTTTTTTTTTTGTTTGATACAAAGCAGAAAGGAAAAGTGGGGCAAAAATATTTGTCAAGCTCTCAATGAAAGTTACCTTGTATTTTTCATACGTGTGGGAGAGGGGAAGAAGAGCTTAGAGGGCTTTTGATGAATTCTGACACCGTCTCTAGTCCAACCTTCTGCTGAGAAGCAGGGTCTGCCATAAGAGCAGCCTGGGATATTCTGGGCTTAATACACCTGGGCCTTGAAAGCTGCCAAGGATAGAGGTGGCAGATCCTCCTTGGGCCCTGTTCTGTTGCTTGACTGTCCTCACAGTCAAAGGAAAAGTCTTTCCTTAAATTCTTTGTGACCTGAATTATTTTTTTTTCCCCCCAATTTATTCCATGTTTGTTCTCCCAGCATGCCACCTCTGTGAATAGCCTGGCTCTGCCCCCCCCTGTCTCTTTGTAGGGATCAGGAGAATCCTGTCTTGTCCCTCTGAAGCCACATCTTCTCAGGGTGAGCTAGCACCCTTCCCAAACATGTTTTGGGGTTTGTAGAGCTCTAGATCAAAGAAACTGATGAGCAGAGAAACATTACAGACTTGGCAGGAGCCACATATTGTGTGGATAGCTGCTTACTTTGTGTGCTCTCCACTGTTTTCCTGGATAAAATTCCCAGGTTTTCAAGCCTCCCGTGGTTGGTGGCTGCAGAGAGAATAGAGTTTCAGATGTCTAGAAAATTTCAGATGACCTAAAATCTGTGAGCATAAAGGGGAATCTTGGTACAGGTATAAGACTGCATTTGATTGTTTGCAATGAAACATATATATATTTAATATATTTATTGCAACAAATATAAAATTTTGTCTGTTTTGTTAGTTTTAACACTTGACACTATCAGTGTTACAAAATAATGGGAGATCCCTGGCTTCAGAAATGATCACTCACTGTTTCCTCCAAACCATTCATTGTTTCCCATGGGTGACACTGCAAAACTTGAATAGCAATAGTCAAAGATCACTCTGTGGAATGATGAGTAATTATAATTAACCAAACAGTAATTTAAAAATTAAAATTATCTGTAAATCTTGAAAGACCAATAGATTCTGAAAAACCTATTCTTTTGCTTGAGAAATTCTTGGGGGAACTGGGAGTGTCTTGTAGTGATGTAATGAAACTGAAAAGCATTCATATTGTTACTAAAAAGGACTAAAATAAAACCCTAAGGACCTCTATTTTAAAAAGAAAATGCTACTCTACAAGTATAAATAGTTTGGCTGGGAATTAATTTTAAAATAGTTTCTCCTCTAGGGAGTGTTGCTTGCATGTGAAACATACGGTGATCCTCTAAACATTTTTGTGAAATCACATAGAAGCCATCAAAGCTCACTAAATAAACCTTTCAAGTGTCAGAGCCAAAATCAGTGTTAGATTCTGCTTGTTCTGTGTTGACTGTCAGTGAACTATATCCAAGGGGGCTTTCTTTTGCTCATTAAGTGAGATTACTAAATTAGAGGCAGTTGCCCTCAGGTTATTACTTCAGGTTTCAGAGGGATGGAGGTTGGACCACAAAACCTCCAGGTGCCTCTTGCTATATGACTTATTTTATGAATTATTAATACTTGAAAGGTGGGTTCAAGGCAACAGGATGTCATTCTTTGATGCAACATGAGCTTCCTCTTTAGCTCCACTGAACCAAAAACCCCTCTAGAGAAAATATTCAAAATCTGAACCAAACAACACTTTGATCAGCAATGGTGATTAAGTGCAGGGAGTTTTCAGGAAAAATCGGCCCCTTCTCTTTCCAGATTGTGTCCAGTGATCTTTACAGCTGGACCTAAGGTTTCTCTTCATCTCTCTAAAAAATTCTTGCAAACTCCCTTTGTTTTCTGTGCACCTAGATCAAGAGGGGTATATTGTTTATGGGAAAGGGCATTACCAGGGAATGAAAGCACTGGAAGTGCATATTTTTATATTAGATCTAATTGAATCTCCTAGTGAGAAATTGTTGACTGAGGTTTCCTAATCAAAAAAACCCTTGAAGCATTGCCAACAAGAAATGTGTAGTTTTCTACTGTGATTCTGCAGAGTTCTTCACAGGAAATCCCTTTTCCCAGAAATTTCCTCTTGTTCAAAGGCATGGTGCTGTGCATGCTTGTGCTGTAATGATTTTGGGAAAGAAAAGGGGCTGCATGTGTATTTCAAGTTGAAAATGAATGCCTACAAGTCATATTTTTTCTTGTGACTGGTGTTAGCAATTTAGGTGCCTATTTATGGGTTGAGATTACTCTAGTTTTAGGGGGTTTTACCAGTTCTGGTGTCTTGCTCAACAACTTCAGAGGAAGTAGCTATGCTGGTCTAGCACTTGCTGACAAAATTCACATTATCCTGTTGTATGTGGTCAAGAATTCCCAGCACTTCTCACTTCCACAAATAGAAAATGTGTGATGGTGAAGTTTGCATTTCAGTGAGCTGCACAGACCTGAGCTTGTTTAAATCTAAAGATATTTCATCAGCAGTCGAGAAGTGATTCAGGGTTACTGTGAACTTCTCTGGCAGTTTCCAAGGATGTCTGAAAAAGGCTGTCCCTCTTTGCCATATGATAAATGAAGTAAGTCCTGGGAAATGCAAGGCACTTTTTGCAGTGATCCTGTCCTTTTAGTTTGGGGCTGCATATGGAGTCAAGACTGAAGGAGAGTGGTCTGTGCTCCCTGCAGAGTCTGAGCAATGATGGTAGAGGTTCATAGTCAGTCTGAAAACAAGTGACAATTAAGAGATTGCTAGTCTACAGCAGTCTTATTTAATCAAAATCATAAACACCACCAGGTGGTTTCCTTTCCATGTTTGATTACAAAAGCTTAAATGTGACTTTCAACTTTTCAGAAGTAGGTGACTAGCTGCACTTCATAATAACATATGAAAAATTGTTCTGAGTGTTGGAGACACTTTAAACCTTTGTCCAAGAAGAAAACCCAGTGACAATTTACCATACTGTTACTATTTCTTTTATTTTAAGACATTGCCAGTTGTTTTCTCCCCAGTCTTGAAATGCTTATTGCGAGGAATGAAATCCTCAACTTGTGTTTTGTCAGCTTGCAGTATTTTGCAGAGCAGCATGCTGGGGGTGACCATATAATTTGAAGTGTAAATTGTAAAAGAACAATGCATTAGTTTACCTGGGTTTCGTGCTGTGGTTGAAATAAGGAACAGAGCTGTGTGTGTCACAGTTAATTTGCATAACAGAGGAATAGAGAATATCTAGATTTGATTTTATTTTGCTCACATTAACTTCAGTGACACAGCTCTGATTAACTTTAGTGAATCGAGGCTTCATGCTCCATGGTTTCTTAGCTGCCTACTTCTGAATAACTGTTTAGTATCAGAAAGAGCTCATATACCAGGCAAAATTAAATACTTCATCTTGAGATGGTTGCTAGTGATAATGCAGTGATAATGTGCAGGTTGAAAAGGACCCAATTCCTTTCCTTTCCTAATTGTTCCATTCCCTCCCACCCAAGACTCTCGCAGTTTACAGTTTCACTGGCTGGAGTTTCTCCATCACAAGAAAACATCCTCAGTTATCCAAAGCATGGTACAAATTGGTCTTACACACTGAAGAAAGCTATTCCCTGCAGCAGAGCAGGAGGGGGATACTGTAGATGATGGTGTTTTCTTGGTAGCAGTTGCTGAAGGCTTTAAATTTGTGAGAGAAGGTGGAGAATTGTAAATATATCTCTGATGTCCATCTTGTTGCCTCCAGAGAAATAGAAAACATAGGTCAGTTATCTCAGATGCCAGATGTTAGCAAAACTGGACCTTAATTTGTATGTTCCCCTTGCATTCAGTGTGATTCACTGTTGCTTGGAAAGACCTTGGACACTGGTGTTAAATCACTGACTCTGGATGAAGCCTCTGCTAGTTCCAGTGCTGGTCACCATGAACAAACCTCTCTAGAGTTCTGCACTTTGAATTACAGTGTAAAAAGGGTCTGCTATATCTTAAATAAAGCTGTGTTACCAAATACTCAAGTAGAATGTTAGAAGCTAAATGTAAATGCTAATGTACCTTTAATAATTCACTGGCTCATTAGTAGTTTAAAACTTAGTGAGAATCATTTTGTTTTATCTTGTGTCACAATCCAGTTGAAATAAATGAAAAAAACAACAACAACAACAACAACAAACCTAAAAACCTGATTGTTCTCCACAGACGTGTACTGACATTGGTCTCCAGCTCACTTGATTCAGCCTTTCCATTTTCATGTTTCTTTTAGTTGCAATGAATGTAATAAATTTCTGTTGGCTTTTTTGTTTGTTTTGTTTTATTTTGAAGTCACCAAACAGTGATCTAGCTAAATCTTCTATTGGAAGTAATGTTCAGCAGCAATTCCCTAGCCCTGTTTATGGTATTCATTATTTTATAGATCTTTATTTTATAGCTCTTTATTTATCCCAACTCTTTTCATTTGGAAGAATGATTAAGTCTAGTATTCCATATGGTAGCTCTAACATTTTGGATACTTTCTTCCAATGTACCATGACTAATGAACTGCAATAAGTTTTCCTTATTATATCACTGCTGTTTTTGCTTTTGAAATACAGGAACTTCAATCACTGATTATAGGTAACAAGACAGGATGACACTTAAACTGTAGAAATGTGTGTTTTTATCATAATTTCGAGGAGTGCATTTGGAAGTTGTCATTTTTTTTTTTCATGGCTCTCTAGGGTTTTAGAATTGGATTATATAGAAATGAAAATAACTTGGGCCAGAGCACATTCAGATGTGGACCTCTCTGGGGTTTATATTTACATTTTTTACAATATTGCTATACTATTGATGAAAACAAAACCAAACCCCTATTTTTAGGAATCTGCTTAGGAACATTTACTGTCTTCTGTACTGGGTGATTTTCCTTGGCCAGTATCATTTCTTTCAGAATGTGGCAATGATACACTAAATCTCACATGGGACATTGACTTCTAATTGTGGGAGAAACTGATACCTGAGTGAGAATTCAGCTCATGTCCAACAGAAGTTTTGCCAACACAAGAACTGTGGAATTAACCATGAGAAATGAGCTCCAATCTGACATGCCATCAAATCTGAAGACTCTTTTATTATCTCTGAACCATCCTCTTTGCCCTCTCTAATGACACATACCCCCTTTGCAGGAATGTAGGATGGGGCAGTTTTTGGCAATATAGGAAGAGCTTTGCTTGCATTCCTCAGAGAACTGATAATTAAAACTTGGTTTTCAGTCTGTGTTGTTAGTTCTGTTGTTCAGGAGGAAAGGGACATTTGATGTTAGCCACTTCACCTTCAGTCTGAAATTTAAGGCGTGTTTTTCTTCATCTATAAAAGGCCTTCAAAATCTTTGGTTGCAGGAATGATACCAGTCCTCATTGCTTGCACAGCATCTCTTCATTTCAGGCAGGGTATCATGGGGATGCAGCAGTACACAGCAGGCAAAGGAATAGAAATGTGTGAAATAATAGAAATTAAGTTTCTATGAGAATTTTTGAATTCTTAAAGGCAGAGTCACTTTTTCAAATGCTTAACAAGACATTAGGTTTTAATTCTCTTTTTCAAGGTCTTCAATCTACAGAGATGGCTGTTCTCATTAAAAATTTTCAAACCACTGAACATCACTGTCTGAAACTAACAAAATGCAGCTTCCATGGGTAGCTTCAACATGATATGCTAAGTTTTCATTTGAAAATGCCCTTCAGAAATAAAATGATCCTGTTACATAATATTTACTTTTTTAGTATTGAAAACACTTTTTCTTTTTTTCCTTAATTTACTGATAACTAAGTAGACATTGCCTTTGAGTACTTGGAAGAGACTGTTAGCTATGATAATCTTTTCATTAAAACTTAATGATTCTTAACCCAGAAAATTATTTTTGGCCTTTTATTTTGGTGATTAACGACATCTGGCATTTGTTGTGAAGGTCACTTAACAGCTCTGTGCACAGTGCACACATGCACCATAGCTGGAGACTTTTTCAAAAACCCTTTGTGTGGTCTCTGGATGAAAAAACTTCTGATTTTCCCAAGCCTTCCAATTCTTTTGGAAGAGTTCAAAAGCCTACTAAAGTGCTGTGTCCAGATTTATCCAAAAAGAAGAGAGGATTATCCAAACTGCTGTGTAAATAGGATTTTCTTTCCTTCTTATATAATGCAAGTACAAAATTTGAACCTTTGAAAGGCCAATGTGTGCCCCTGTTGTGGAAAAGGACAATGATTTTATCTGTCTATAGTGTGGAACAGTTACTGTTGGCACCCTTCTTTTTGACTTCCAGATATGAGAGATACCATCTCCTACTTTGTGGAGGCATGGCTTACTCTTTAAAGCCTCATCTGTTTTGGCTGGAGAAATCCCAAGAATCTTTTGGAGGGGAAACTGCCAGGTTCTTTCTCAAGCACAAGTGCATACTGACATAACATTTAGTTCATGCTTTTAAAAATATCCTCTCCAGAACTGGCAATCTTTGAAGTGGTTTATTGTGAGGTTATTTTCCCATTTTAGTTGGCGAAAAGGAAATTTTGCCGTGAAGGTGATTTTCAATTTGCTTCTGATTTCCTTCACTTTTTTAAATGAGCTTTTATCATTAGCTACAGCACTCAGCTTTGATCAATGGCCATCTCCTAGGCACTTTTCTCTCCACCAGCCCATGTTTAGTTGTCATCCTCTGTTGAGGCATGCTTTTGGTGCTCTCCTGTGGTTCACTTGCTTCCCAAAGGTCACAGAAACAAATCTGTCCAGGTGTTGTTGCTGTTCTTAGCCCACAAACATGCAAATACTGAAGTGAGAAGGCGAGAGAAGCTGATAATTCTCCAAAAGGTTTACCCTTGCTTATGCAAGCGTTTTCATCTCTCTGACCTTGTCAGGCCATGCTCAGGAAGGCTGCTATATATCTCAGCAGTCTAATCTTTTGCTGAATAAGCTGGTGGGCAGGAGATGCTGCCAGCAACAAATGGCTAGATGTGGGGGTTTTGTGGTTTTTTGTTTGGTTTTGTTTCGTTTGGTTTTTGGTGTTTGGTTTTGTTTTTTTTTCTGGGTAGATTTGGGTTGTCAACAAAGATGCCACATATAGATATAGTCTGGCTGGCATCTGTATTACAGAGTGAAGTTAATGGTGACGGAATCAGGTAGAGGATGATGTGAAGATTTTCCTGGTTCCCAAGAGGTATTTCTCAGCACCACCTCTTGCTGTAATCCTCTGCTGCTACTTGTGTCTCCTACTTTTAAGCTAGGATGGGAATCTGTGAACAAACAGCACCTTCTAGTTCTGGTTGTGTGTATACACAAACCAAAGTCATTCAAGAGGCTGCAACCATTTCCTTTTGCTTTTCATTGCTGTGGATCTTATTTTCATTGGCAATGGTGGTGAGCGTGGTGAACTGTGTCCTAAAAATCCACCTGCAAACAGATACTAAAAATAGAGGGCAACCTGCTCAATTGGTAGAATTATTCTCAGGTTACAGGGTGCTCTGAGATACTGGCAGAAATATAAGATAGGCATAAAGATATTTATTACTTGAAACAGGAGACTAGATACAGCCTCCTGCATGGCTACTGTTGCAATGAGCAGAAATTCTTACACTGAGCACTCCCTGCTCAGCATCCATAGCTTGGGATATTCTTCACTCCTCAAGTTGAGCTCGGCAAGACTGAGATTCAGGAAAAAGCCCAGAGTCCATCTTTTTGAAATGGACACAGAATGTGTAGGGTGAGGTTTGTTCTGGAGCTGTCAGAAGGGATAAGGTTGTTTGGTCAGTCAGGTAGTGGGTAGTTTTATATTTTTTTGGCTCTATGGCTGGTTTCAGGGTCATAATTTTTATTGTTTTATTAGGACACCTAGAAGCAGACATGATGTTCTGTGGTCTGTAAATGAAAACAGCCAAATAAAACATGTTTGGCTACACTATCTGGAGATTCATGAATTGGCATTAATTGGAAAATATGAAAAAAAACCACTTGTTTTGCTATTTTCAGCATTACTTTCTTGCTTTTGACAATGACGTGAGTTGTGTAGCCATCATAAATATCCTTGGAGAAATGATAAGTTATTATTATTATTATTATTGTGCAGCAGCAGTATTAAAGTTTTCTTTTTTCTAATATTTAAGGATGCAAAAGCCTCCCACACTTAGCCAACTGTGCTGCTTAGGTAAATTAAAGACTGCCTAACACATATACATCAAACTCTGCAGCAAGACAGTTTGCTGGCAGTCTTGCCTCAATGTGGTTTACCTACCAGAGAATAATCCTTTCTGAGTTACATCCCACACAGAGACTTACTTTTCTTGTTAGAATTCTGTACATGTTGCACGTAGAACATTCAGTAATTGTGTGCCAGGATTTCAGCTTTATGTAGGTGTCAGACTGGTTTGTCACGGATTTTGTTTTTAACATGAGGTGCATTCTGTAGGTTTTTACTTCCCATAAAAGCAACTTTTTCTTCTGGGCTGACAGCTCATTGAATAGACTCTCCCAGTTGGTTCAGAGGGGTTTTTGACCAGAAAAAAAATGAGTGAACCAGAACCCA
Source organism: Florisuga fusca (assembly GCA_038090715.1). Taxonomy (NCBI): domain Eukaryota; kingdom Metazoa; phylum Chordata; class Aves; order Apodiformes; family Trochilidae; genus Florisuga; species Florisuga fusca. The sequence goes on from JAAWXA010000017.1 coordinate 15,049,929, forward strand.
CAACAGTTTAGTAGATTCAAACACAGATGAGACTTGGACTGGATTCTGTGCTCTCATCAATTATTACTTTTCCAAATGTTTGATTTCCAATAGGAGAGATTGTGAGAGGCCACCCCTGAAACAGCCCAGCAGCTGCCCAGTGTACATGGGGCAAAGCAAACTGGAACTGGAGACAACCTGGCTGGTAACACAGAGCACTTCATACCTGCCCTCTTTGTGCCTCCACTTTTGAACCAAAGAAAAGCTTTGCAAGTCACTTGACTTGAATAAAACTGTTCCAGAGAAATATTTTAGTTTTAGTTGAATGACAGATTTCTAATAGCAATCTCATTTAGGTCCTCACTAACCTCTGGCCTCACACATTGCCAAGAAGTTAAGCAGAGTGTGGCATTGCACACTGTGAGATAAACCCACTTTCTGTTGAAATATGGAGATTTTGGGGCTGCTTTGTTTAAACCTTGGAGCTAGGCAACCTTTGGCAAATTTGAACCCACTGTAATCACTGAGAGTTTCCAGGACCTCTCAGTCTTCACAACCAGGTGTCAACAGCAGAAATGCTGTTTCAGTGCCTCGTATGACAATTTAGTTAAACATTTGATGAGGGACACACTAAAAGAGATGGAGGATTTCACAGAATACTCTGGGAGCATTTGCTTTTCTTTCAGCTCCTGCAGTTCAGCTTAAAAGCACTAACTTAGTGTTCTGCCATATTCTTCTGCTATGTATCTTGTTTGCAGATTTAACATGTGGCTGCACAAGCCTCAGAATTTCTGCTTTAAGAAAAATTCTCTTTGTTTGCTCGGTGGTCATGGGAACAAGCAGCAATTGATTTTGAAACTGCCAAAGAAACTTTTGAAAATAAGAAAATTTACTTCAAAAATTCAATTGCTGTAAAGTTTATATTTGTAAGAAAAGAAAAGCAAAGATAACTATAAAATAATAGTAAAAGACTGGAATAATAAAATAATAATTTTTTTGTAGCAATTTATTTTTCAAATGAGACTTCTGGAATTTTCAACTTGAAAAAAAAATGTCCTCTAGGGTTATTTTGTAATTAATATGAATTTACAGTCACTTCAGATTTGTCAGTATTGTATTTTGATATGAAAACTTAAAGCCAGCAATAGATGGTTCAGTGTTTAGACACCCCTGAAGCAACAATGTGGTAACACAGCCCATTGTACTTTGTGTGTATGAACAGCAGCACCTACTCTTGAGAGGACTGTATGTAATTTGCAATTTCATGTTGCCATTAGTGGAAAAATATTGAGTATTCCTGTATGTCTCTATATTTAACTGACAGCCAGTCCTGCTCAGATAAAGAAAAAAACCAAACACTTGGCAAATACTTTTGCTGGTATTTCAAGTTCTGCTTTTGGTTATTGGAAATATTTAACTGATTTTTATGAAAACCTCCCACTAAGAGCAATTTTGTTAGAAATTTGTTGGGAAAGGGTCATTTAAAAAAATTATTTTCTTTTAAAAATCTTTGTTTATTTTAATGCATTATGACTCAGAAACCAGGCAAAAATTTAGTTAAAGCAGAATAATCCAGTACACAGATGAAAGGATTCAAGGAATCGATGTCAAATATTCTCAGCTGAAGGAAACTAGGATCAGCTCCCAGATGACTCAGGTACTCCAAATTTACCATACAATAATGTCATGATGACAATTTTCACCAGCTGTATTGATTTAAAAGCAGAGCAAAAATTATGCTTGGTTTCACCAGATGTCTGTCTTGCCCAGTGTCCTCTTTCTGGCCAAAGAGAATGATGAGGAGGAAAATACTCAGCAGTGCAGACATACTCTGACAGCTCCCTGGATAGTCTCTCAGCCTTCAAAAGTGTTCAGTGGAAGAATTTTCTAGGCAAGAGGTGGTGACATTGTACTCACAAGCCCTAGGAGATTGTTTCCTCTCTAAACTTTCTAATTTTTTCTTTAGCACCCTGGTCTTCTCCAGTAAGGACGTGTGGAATCAAAATGTGTGAACTTGAACATGTTTGGCTTTTCCAGATGGTTTTCATCCAGAGTTCCTAAAATTTGGGGCATTTTTTTGTTTGGTTGGTTTTGTTTGATGGTCCAATCAGTATCTCCTCTAGATGACTAGTGATCTTATAGACTTGTTTCTCAGCTCCATCATTTGACCCTTCCACTCTGACAGGTTCACCAGCTTTGCCTGGCCTTGTCATGCTTCCCTGAACTATTTCAGATCCTCTGTGTAATTTCCAAAATGGTATTGGAGGAGAGAGAGGAGACCAGAATTGCGTGCAATATTATATAATTAAGGAATGTCATTTTTCATTTTAGCCTCCAGACCTGATTTCTGAGTGGGTGTGTTTAATTCAGCAGCCCTCATTCTGTAAATGAACTTTGGGCTGTTTTCCCAAATGCCTCTTGCTTGATTTTTTTTTTTTTTCCTGCATTTTTTCACTTACAGTTTGGATTCTTAGTGGCCCTAATGTAGCTCTCCAGTCAGCCCTCATTTTCACTACAAACTTAGCCAAGCAACTAAGATGTTTTAATCTTTTTAATTTTTGAGGCCTAGTCAAAGATTTTGTAATGCGCAGTGGAGAACATCCAGAAGACTGAGTGAGAAGATAACAATGAGGCCTGCCCCTGGATTCTGTGCTTTCAGTGGTTTGTCAGATTCAGTCTTGCATCCCACATAACATGCTGGACCTATGCTGCATCTTGTCTCTCACATATGCCAGGAAAGGTTTTCCTGAATGCATTTGCTGTTATGAGCACCTAGAAATGCATTTCCTTAAGTGCATCTGGAACATCTGTGGAGGAAACTCTCTTTTTTCCCCCCTTTTTTTCCCCCCCTTTTTTCCCTCCCCTTTTTTTCCCCCCCTTTTTTTTCCCCCCCTNATAAGAGACAGGATTTAGTGTATCATTGCCACATTCTGAAAGAAATGATACTGGCCAAGGAAAATCACCCAGTACAGAAGACAGTAAATGTTCCTAAGCAGATTCCTAAAAATAGGGGTTTGGTTTTGTTTTGTTTGTTTTTTGGTGTTTGTTTTGGCTTTTTTTTCTGGGTAGATTTGGGTTGTCAACAAAGATGCTACATATAGATATAGTCTGGCTGGCATCTGTATTACAGAGTGAAGTTAATGGTGACAGAATCAGGTAGAGGATGATGTGAAGATTTTCCTGGTTCCCAAGAGGTATTTCTCAGCACCACCTCTTGCTGTAATCCTCTGCTGCTACTTGTGTCTCCTACTTTTAAGCTAGGATGGGAATCTGTGAACAAACAGCACCTTCTAGTTCTGGTTGTGTGTATACACAAACCAAAGTCATTCAAGAGGCTGCAACCATTTCCTTTTGCTTTTCATTGCTGTGGATCTTATTTTCATTGGCAATGGTGGTGAGTGTGGTGAACTGTGTCCTAAAAATCCACCTGCAAACAGATACTAAAAATAGAGGGCAACCTGTTCAATTGGTAGAATTATTCTCTATGAGCAGGTTACAGGGTGCTCTGAGATACTGGCAGAAATATAAGATAGGCATAAATATATTTATTACTTGAAACAGGAGATTAGATACAGCCTCCTGCATGGCTACTGTTGCAATGAGCAGAAATTCTTACACTGAGCACTCCCTGCTCAGCATCCATAGCTTGGGATATTCTTCACTCCTCAAGTTGAGCTCGGCAAGACTGAGATTCAGGAAAAAGCCCAGAGTCCATCTTTTTGAAATGGACACAGAATGTGTAGGGTGAGGTTTGTTCTGGAGCTGTCAGAAGGGATAAGGTTGTTTGGTCAGTCAGGTAGTGGGTAGTTTTATATTTTTTTGGCTCTATGGCTGGTTTCAGGGTCATAATTTTTATTGTTTTAATAGGACACCTAGAAGCAGACATGATGTTCTGTGGTCTGTAAATGAAAACAGCCAAATAAAACATGTTTGGCTACACTATCTGGAGATTCATGAATTGGCATTAATTGGAAAATATGAAAAAAAACCACTTGTTTTGCTATTTTCAGCATTACTTTCTTGCTTTTGACAATGACGTGAGTTGTGTAGCCATCATAAATATCCTTGGAGAAATGATAAGTTATTATTATTATTATTATTGTGCAGCAGCAGTATTAAAGTTTTCTTTTTTCTAATATTTAAGGATGCAAAAGCCTCCCACACTTAGCCAACTGTGCTGCTTAGGTAAATTAAAGACTGCCTAACACATATACATCAAACTCTGCAGCAAGACAGTTTGCTGGCAGTCTTGCCTCAATGTGGTTTACCTACCAGAGAATAATCCTTTCTGAGTTACATCCCACACAGAGACTTACTTTTCTTGTTAGAATTCTGTACATGTTGCACGTAGAACATTCAGTAATTGTGTGCCAGGATTTCAGCTTTATGTAGGTGTCAGACTGGTTTGTCACGGATTTTGTTTTTAACATGAGGTGCATTCTGTAGGTTTTTACTTCCCATAAAAGCAACTTTTTCTTCTGGGCTGACAGCTCATTGAATAGACTCTCCCAGTTGGTTCAGAGGGGTTTTTGACCAGAAAAAAAATGAGTGAACCAGAACCCACAACAGTTTAGTAGATTCAAACACAGATGAGACTTGGACTGGATTCTGTGCTCTCATCAATTATTGCTTTTCCAAATGTTTGATTTCCAGTAGGAGAGATTGTGAGAGGCCACCCCTGAAACAGCCCAGCAGCTGCCCAGTGTACATGGGGCAAAGCAAACTGGAACTGGAGACAACCTGGCTGGTAACACAGAGGAGCACTTCATGCCTGCACCTCAAGTCACTTGACTTGAATAAAACTGTTCCAGAGAAATATTTTAGTTTTAGTTGAATGACAGATTTCTAATAGCAATCTCATTTAGTCCTCACTAACCTCTAGCCTCACACATTGCCAAGAAGTTAAGCAGAGTGTGGCATTGCACACTGTGAGATAAACCCACTTTCTGTTGAAATATGGAGATTTTGGGGCTGCTTTGTTTAAACCTTGGAGCTAGGCAACCTTTGGCAAATTTGAACCCACTGTAATCACTGAGAGTTTCCAGGACCTCTCAGTCTTCACAACCAGGTGTCAACAGCAGAAATGCTGTTTCAGTGCCTCGTATGACAATTTAGTTAAACATTTGATGAGGGACACACTAAAAGAGATGGAGGATTTCACAGAATACTCTGGGAGCATTTGCTTTTCTTTCAGCTCCTGCAGTTCAGCTTAAAAGCACTAACTTAGTGTTCTGCCATATTCTTCTGCTATGTATCTTGTTTGCAGATTTAACATGTGGCTGCACAAGCCTCAGAATTTCTGCTTTAAGAAAAANTTTTTTGAGAAAGAGATTTCTGCAGTTCTGTTTCACTGTCCTCCTCTATCCTCCTCTAGCTTCTTTCTGCTCTTAATTAAGAAAGCAGCAAAGCAATGTATTGTTTCCAGGCCAGTGGGGCTGTATGACCCACCTCTTCTTTAGGGAATTCAAGACATGTTCTTCAGCTCTGAGCACATTCTTTAAAGGAAAATCAAAATGCTAGTGTTTTATTAATGACATCCTCCTACTTTCCCTGGGTAGGCTGGTCTTTTAAAGCACTAGATTAGCACTCAGCAGCTTATTTTCTGGAGAGTGAACTCCAAGTCTCTCAGAAACAGCAATTTGTCAATGATTTGGGCTTAATTTCTGACTATTTGCATATTAGCTTTTCTGACTCAAGCAAAAGTAGGAAGCACTGCTTGTCAAACCTAAAAGTTACATCTCAGGGAAAATCTCCCACAGGAATTCTAGAACAAAAGAATTATAGAAAAGACAGCTCTGCCCTGGGGTGACTTGGGTGTTCATCTACTGCTGCTTCCCCCCAGATTATAAATCAACATTCTGGATGTTTGAACTACAATAGAATAATTTACACTTTACATCTAAATTAACTTTATTCTTTTATGACATTTCCATAGCAGAATGTCAGACTTGGCTTCCACTGTCTAATTAGAATTACTGAAGACCAAAGGGTTTTCTGTGTCAGTCACTATGGGAAAATCTTGCTCTGAATCTGATGTTGCAGGTACAATGACTGCATGTGTAAGCTTCACGTGGAGTTACACAGACATCTGGAGAAAAGGTCTTGAGTATGCAGATACACTAGACATTTTCCTTATCTTGTTCAGCACTGAATTCATAGCATTGCAACACTGTTGTACTGCTGAAAAGTTGGGGTATGATCTGAGTAAATTAGTTTGGCTGTGAGAACATGGAAATAATGATTCCAAAAGATAAGCAAAACAGAAAAAATGTCATTTGTGACATTCCTCTCTTCATGCACTTTGTTGGCTGAGGTCTCATTTTGGGGGAAAAAAAGGCCCTTTTTTTTCAGGAAGCACCTTCTGCCCTGTGGGGTGAGAGTTACAAATTGCTCAGATAAAAACTTCCATTTAACATGCTCAGTGGAGACACCAAATCTTAGCCCTACCTCTATACAATGATCACAGCTCCAGAAAGGCAACTTTATCCCTGAATTGATGTTGATGGCAGAAGTCAGTTCAGTTGCTCAGTGTATTTTTATGGGGTTTTTTTGCCACGGTAAAAGACAAGCATTATCTAAATTCTTTCTATGTGAATTGCTGTGATCTTGATTAAGGTCTCATCCTTGGAAAGGGAAGTCAGTCGGGAATACTCACATTTCAAAATAGTTCTCCTTAGGTCAGTTAGAAAAATACCTTGTGCCACCTTGAGGTCACTTGCCCTCCATTGCTTCCTAAATTGCCCACAGCAAAGAATGTTTGACCACAAAGGACCAATTCTTAATTTAAGTGCAGGTTAAGTGGCTCTCACACTCATCCCCCTTGAACTTAGAATGCATCTTAGCAGGACCTGCAGTGGGTGAATCCACTCTGATGAGTTCTGGTTGGTTTACAGCAGCAGCAAGTGAACATGAAGGTCAGCCATGCCTTGCCTTTCAGAGAGATCTAGTGCAGTGTGTTGGACATGTTGCCCCTTGTACTTTGTGTGGTATCTTGCTGAAAAAAAGCCAGCATCTAGCCTTCTGTTCTCAAGGGTAACTCATTGCATCTGCCTTGGCTGGCTGTCTCCATTGACTGGGAATGACCAGGATAAATCTCAGTTCATTAAATTAGATTTGCATCGTCTTTAACCAAAATTTTTGGTACTTGATCTGATGGCAGCAAAGGGAGAGAAACTATATTCCTTCATTCTGCAGCAATGCATGAGTGAGTGCTGCTTGGAACCTGACAACTATGGCTGAAAGTTTGGGGTTTTGTGTGGGTGCTTTTATTTTCCTTCACTGATACAAATCACCCATAAGAGTGAGGATTACCTCCTGACTCATGTCTGCAGAGCTAGGGCTGAGCAGTTTGCTTTCCATCCATCTGTGATACACAGAGCCTGTCATGCTTACACAATCTAAGAGCAGGGCCCTAAAAATATGAATTTAGAACTCATGTGACTAATAAAAAAATATTAATAAGTCCATCTTCAGGGGTGGCCTTCAGTGTTGAAATGTTGGAAAGGGATTCCCTCCTGAAACAGAGCACTGACTATACAGTTATGATTTGGGAACACTTTATTTATTCTCTTGACTTGAAGGCTGAAACTGACCCACAGAGGGAAAGCAGACAAAAGATGCCTAATGATCAATTGCTCTGTTGTAGGCTGCAGTAAAGTTCTGGCAAACACTGCATAAGGTTATAGTCAAGAATATTTGTTTGTTTCTTTGAGGTTTTGACAAGCATTGCCCCTGTGAGGAGTTTTTTGTATTGGTCTTTTCCATGTGTTATATCTCAGCATTCTTGGAGCAATATCTTGCAGTATACATATTTATATTACTTTTTCTTACAGTAGCTGACATCCATATTGACTTAATCCAGCAATCTGTAAGATTTTAAGGCACAGAAAACCACTGAATCAATCTCTTTGTATGCACATCACAGCATCAGGCTTGCAAAAGTGAAATGTAAACTTCTGGCATCTGATTGGTTCAAATCAGTTTTAGCTCTGAGGAGAGAATTTTTCTTCTCTGGAAACAATCTTGTATTTGGAACATTTCTACTTGAAAACAAAAACCAAAGAAAGGATCTTTTTAAAATCCTGTGCCAATACCCTATGTATGAAATCCACTTAGTTTGATCTAACATGATTTTTAATGGTATTGCAATCAGATGCAGCATTCTGCATTGGACAAGAATTGTGTAATTTTCTTTTACATCAGCAGCTGCTTCAGTAGTCACATTGCAGTTTCTTGTTGCTTTTGGTGTGAAGGCAATAGAAGTGTCAGGATTCCCCCGATGAATTAACTGCTAATGTCTATGGCCCTCCATTTAAAAACAATCAGGCAAAACAAAACAAACAAAAAAAACAACAGCCAAACCCCAAAAAGCTCAGCATCTCTGATACAGTCAATGGATCTCACCACTGGGGTGACTGCACTTTTCATGGCAGGTCCAGGTAGTTTCCATGTAGCTCAAGCTACATGATTGAGTACAGCATGGAACAGGAAAGTTCAGACGTCCCTTGGATCCAGCCTCGTGCTACAACACTTGAGTAATCTCTGGCCTGTCCTTTACTGTTTTAATCAGGCATCAATTAGGCAATTGGGTAGTAAAACTTAAATGTTTGTGAAGCATTATGCATAGTGGCATGTGTCATGATTTATCAAAACCATAGTTAAGCCATATTCTGCGTGAAGCTGCAAAAAATTAAAAAAAAAAAATAAATTTTCTTTACGGTCATTTGCTCACATTTAGTAGTGATGGGGAAATGGAGTGGTTTACTTTATTAGTCTCTGGCCTGAAAATGTGTGCTACTCTATTTCCACTTTGTAATTTATTTTTATTAATATGTATTTTTTCTTGGTCCACTTCTGCATTGGCAATAGTACTTCTCAGATTTCTTTGAAACATTTTTTCCTTTCATGAAGCTCATCAATGCCTGCAGAAGTGGGTGGGTGACATCTACCATCTCCTGGTGAACTTCTCAAAATTTCTGCTGAATTACACTGTGCAGTAGAACGTAACCTCAGCACTTAGAACCACACACAAACTAATCAAAAGGAGGCCCTGAAAACTGAAATCTCGGGGGTTTTTTGGGATAGAAAAGTTTGTGTTTTGTAAATCATCTTTTTTTGGCTTGAACGTGCATTTCAGAGGTGCTACACCTCTCTTCCTGCTCTGTGGCAGAGAGGTGTCACACACCAGTAGAATTTAACACTATAACCATTGGACATCATTGGTGACTACAAATCACTTGGAGGCTTATCTGTTCAATAGTAACAATCCCCAAACTTTACAATGACAAGAGAACCATTTTTTTTATGGTTTTGGGGGGTTTGGTCCAGACAAAACTCTGTGGTTGCTTTCTTTTACTAATAAGTGATTTTTTGGTGTATGCTGTGATGATATTGAGTACCACCATTTTAAACACAACAGATTTGTAGCTGAGTATTTCATAACACCCAACTAGGTCAGGGGACCTACTTAAATAAAGTACCTTGACAGTTAAATTGTCAGAGCTACAACTTTTTCCACAATGTGGAAAAAAACTAAAGGGGTGTTTGGGCAGTGGTTTTGCTGGTGGAACCAATTTACTTGTTGGAAGTATTCTGTTGCATTGATTTGTCATGAACATCCAAACTTGGGCTGGTAACTCTATCATTTAATATAGTGTTGTAGTTGGTTTTATTACTGTACAGGATCTGATAAGTCTTTTCTGTGCTGCTTGTGCAAGTAGGGTTTTCATGTCAGAAAAAAAAAATGTTTGTTTTGTTTGTTAATAGCATTTTGAAGTTTGTACACTGGCAGAAGTCCTTTGTGTGGATTGGAGGAGGTTTTATTCTCTAGGCAGGTCTGGAAGTCAAACTCTGGAAGGAAAGGTGTTCCTAAGGGTAGATATTGTTGATGGACTGAGGACTCTGAAAGAGGAGATCATGGCAGGTCTTTTTCCAGGGATGAGTAAAGTACGAATAGAGTGTGCTATAGATAGTCTGTTCGGGCTCCATGGCATTGGTTTGTGAGGAACTGCCCTTCACAGCTCCCAAATTCTGCTGCTTTCAGTGCAGGCACAAGAAAGGTGTCAGATGGAGCAGCAGAGCTGGATAAAGCAGTGACAAGAAGAACAGGACTGAAGAATTTTCCAGGGAAATTACTCCAGAGCTCTTTGAGAAAAAAAAAATATAGAGAAGTTTGGATATGATAGAATCAGGAGAAGAGAGCTTAGACCACAAAACTCTACCATGAAAATAAAAGAATGGAGTATTTCTTGTCCTATTTTAGCTATATTTGAAAATAAATCATCCTATTAAAAAGGAGAAAACTTCTTAGAATAATTGGTATGTTAAATTATACTGCCTTTTAAAAAAAATTACCAAGTGAAATATTAGTAAGTAAAAAATTTTTGCCTTCTTTTATTTTCATTCTGTTTCTTTTCCTTGACCATACCGTTGGTTTCTTCGTACTCAAATATGCTAATTTCTGCAGCCTTCCATAGCATTTACTAAGGCAAAGTAATTAGTTTGCTTCTAAATGTCAGTTTTCTTGCACTTTCAGCATCTAGGTAACTTACTGACATTACAGCCTTGTGAGAGAATTATGCCTATGGGAAGACAATTGATAAAACAAAGGATATTTGAAAGAGCAAACTGTGCATCGTCTGAAAAAAGGCCAATGCATAAATTTAGGCACTGCTTGCTTGTACTTGTGCTGCCTACCCAATTAGTTTGCTAGATAGTTTCTATCATGTTACTGAAAGAAATTTCCTCAGCAGTTCATGTATAACATCTGTTCATTTTAAGAATCACCTGCATTACTTTCATGAGAATATTTGAACTTTGAGGGCTAGTATCTTACTGGAAATTATAAAAAAATATTGTGAAATTTTTTCTTGGAAACTGCAGAGTTATTTCATCTAACACTTTGGATTCTTTGGCTCGCTGTAGAAGTTCTGTTTTGGGAAACAGGTTTTGAATTGTTCTAATATAATTTAGCATCTTTTTCAGTGAATAGGATGCTTTTGGAAAAAAAAACAAAACAGAACTGTAATATGGATGGTGTCAGACTTCCCTGTATTCTTGCCTATTTTCCTGCTAAAACATCCAATTCATAGCATCACAGACTGTTTTGGGTTGGGAGGGACCTTAAAGATAAGCAGGGACACCTCCCACCAGCCCAGTTTGCTCAATGTCCTTCCAACCTGGCCTTGAACACTTCTGAGGATGGGGCAGCCACATCTTCTCTGGGCAACCTGTGTCAGTGTCTCAGCTACTTCACAGTGAAGAATTTCTTCCTAATGTCTAGCCTTTTACCCCTTGTCTAACCATTACCTCTTGTCCTATCACTGGCTTCATAAAAGTCCTGTTTCTTTTTAGGAAGAGTGACTTCTACCAGGCAGGAAAGATATTTCACTCTTTGTGCCTCTCCATAGATGATGCTGGATGGGACGTAGAATTTTCTAAGATAAACTCTTTGATAGGAAGAATTATACTGAAAACAATTATTTTGTTGAAGAGTAATGAAGAGACATCAAATTACCACTTTAGAAAAACCTAAGCTGAAGACAGACCCTATTCATTTGCTACTAGGAGCAAAACCTTCACAGAAAATGTGAGAGTTTTGTATGTTATTGACCTTGTATCCCCAGACACAATTGGTCATGCTCCATAAAGAGGCTAAATTATTTTCAAGAACACTTGTGCAAGTGTGTTTTACAGTACCTTTGTAAGGAAGGCCAATTGAGAATATTTAACTGACGTTGCATTCTAGGGAAACAACATCTGAGTGGCAACATCATCTTCTTCATAGCACATACTTGATACACAATGGGTGCTGAATCAACACATTCCTGTGTAATTGCCATCCAGCAGAGAAGAATTCGTTTAAAGAATAATTTGATCAGGTGTTAGAAAGGGAGATTGGGGATCATTCACCCCAAAGCCATGGCTCCCCCATTGTTTCTGGTCTCAGCAGCCTGAACTTGGCTGTCCTGTTCAGGCCTTTCTGTCACAGTGGTTTTGAAGTGGTGCCAGACATCAGCTCCAGGGCATGCATTTCATACCAAAAATTGCCTGTAAGGCATGAAGGGCATAGGAGACAGTTTTATCCTGGAGGCTATTTACTGCCCATTTAAATGTGTGAGGTGATTCTGTCTAGCAAAGTCATTTCTGGTTTTGAGGAATCTGACCTCTGGCTTATTTAAGAAAGATGAGCACTCTATCCCTTGGAAAAGGGAGGCACAGAAGAAGTTTAGGCAAGGAGAGGTTAAATCTCTCAGAGATGCTGTTAAACCTACAGAGGCAGCACAAATATCCTGAGGTTTGAAGGTTTGCCCAAGGAGGGCCTCTGAAGTTATTTTCCAGGGGAAACTCAGTTACAGGTGACTTTGCTAAGGCAGGAATCTCTTGGGCATTTCCTTAGGCAGAACATGGGTCAGTAAGAGCTGAAACCCACACTGCTACCTTGCAGTCACCAAGTAGGTAAGACATGGAGCTCCCTTCCCTGCTATGAAGCTTTTTCATTTTATCATTTGTGTCTTTTATAAATGGTTTTAGCCACGTTGTCTGATTTACGTGGTATATTTATTTCATTGTAACTAGACTCAGATAAAGAGTTCCTAAAAGAAGACATCATCCTTAGCTGAGTGGTTTTACCTTAGTGGATGGGGAAGAGGGAGTTGAATACCAGGACTGATTTCCAGCTCCCAAAAATCTTGCTCCAGGTAACAATTTCTTGTACTTGAGCTGCATTTTTAGGGGGTGATGAGAGAAAAGATTGTTAGTTCTGTCCTTCCCTGTGGGGCTCTGCATATGAATCAGCAGAGTAAGGAAGAGCTGGGGAGCAGATTTGTACAGCAGAATGAGTATCTGCAGGTGTTGAAATCTACAGTCTTGATTTAAGGTTTTCTCATGAGAGTTTTAAGGCTTACAGTGTGCTAATAATAGGATAAAGTATGTGTAAATGTAGTTTGTCATTTGTCAAATGTCTTTTTCTGGTTTCTTCATCTTTCAGCATTAATAAGATATCACAGTTAGTGACCAAATATCTTTTGATTTCTGGCTATTTTTGAACCATATCAAGCCATCTGGTAAAGTAGAGGCCTGAAAAGCCTCCATCCTGAAAGAAGCAGGCTGTAGGCACAGAATATACTTTTGGATTTTAGAAAAGATTTTTTTTTAAGTCAATCCTCTGCTTGTGGCAAAGAATAAAGTGAGCAAGTTCACCATTTCCCCACTGGCACACATTTTTTTAAGAAGATCAATTGAAAGTGAGCAAATTGGAACAACATCTTCAGTATGGATTTTGCAGTGTTGTAATTAATCCTTTTCTCACAGAACAGACTTGGTTATAATTCTTTGGATGTGTATCTCTATTTGAAAAGTGTTTCTAGGGCTGATAACTGTACACAGGTTCACTAAGTTCTGTTTCAAAACCAAGAACTTCCCAACCTTTGGCCTTCTCTGGCTCATGCATGGTAAGAAAGAGGGGAGTGCATCCTTTGTGGCTCTTGGTATCCTCTCTCTTTGTGTTTAACGGAAATGTTAATGTTTGCTGATGGTCCAGTAGTGCAACAAGCTGGAGAAAAGATTTGTAGTGTCTTGGAGCCAGGCTGAGCTCTGATACAGAAGCTTGAATAAGTCTGTTGTAAAGCTGGGGGGGAGCACAGCAATGTCATCTTCAGGATATCCTGAAGGCATGTCTGGGCTCTATTCTTCAGAGGATGGGGGGGTGGTAAGTGGGATGTTTGTCCTGCAGCCCTGTTTTCCAGGGTTCCCGCAGCTGTTTTCCATGGGTTCTTCAGCCCCCAGGAAGATGAGAGGGAAACCAGACCTGCCCTGGCCTTGCACATGAGGGGGAGTTGAGGGGCAAGATAGGGAGATGGTCCCAGACCTAAACAACTCCAGGATGCAGCATACTTTTTTTTGCCCTGGGCAAAACTGGTTTTATTTACGGTTGTGGAACACTCAGAAATAAAAGCTTATTCTTTCACATTTAATTTTCTCTGAGCATCACTGAATTCCTTCTCTTGGTTCAGCATATCTGCAGGGGAAGGATGTATTCCAATAGGACAGTAAATAAGACAAGGTAACTGCTGGGGGTCTGCTCTTTTAGGGCTGAAGAGTCTGTTCGTGTTTAAAAACTAGGACCATTCTCATACCTGCACGTAGAGTAACTGTGGGGCCAGTGATGGAGTAAAGCTGCAGTAGAAATACTATGTTTTCCTAATAAATATTGTCCCTAGAGGAAAGAGAGCATTCATATAAAATAAAAGGGTAAGAACTCTGTTAATGCAAGAACTCTGTAGACAACAACTGAATGTTGTCCACAAAGCCCCCAAGACTTTGCTTTATGTTGGTGCAAGTGCAGACCTGTTCTAGACTGGTTCATATTGGTTCAGATGTTTGGGGGTTTTAGCTTAATGTATTTTGAATGACATATTGGGAGACTCCTGATTTAAGAAGGTTGTAGGTATCAGCAAAGATCATGTGATAAAATTTCATTGAATCCGATTAAAAATTATCTTCCTATTTAATAGGAAGAATTTAATAATGTGGCTGCATGTATCCAATTATTTAGATTTATAGCTTCCAATTACTAAAGTTAAGCCTTTAGAAATCTTGATTACAAGTGTCAAAAATCATTCTGCGAATATAAGTATCTTGACTGTTTAAACTTCTCTCATCTCAGACTGGTTTATATTGTTTTTCTAACTGTGCTACAGTTCAATGAGTCCTGCAGGCACTATCTCCTGGTGCTCTAATTGCATGGCTTCTGCAGATACCCTATCAGCCCATCAGTATTAATGCAGCAAAAAGCAAGTACCCTCGTGTCTCTACAAAGCCAATTTAAAATATTTCTGGAATATACTTTTTTGAATTACTTTTTCCTTCATCTTCTTTTAGATAACACTGTGATTTAAATAAAAGGGCCTGTGGGGCATTGTAGATTGATCAAAAAAGTGCTGTATTGTTCTATTCGTTAAAATTCTCACTGCTGCAATAAATTATTTGCTGCCTACTTCATTTGCATTTTTCAAGTTCTTAATTTAGTTCCAGCATGGGATTGTCTTCACTGGAGGAGGCAGAGATGTGAGTGTGGAGGAGCAACATTTATTGAAGAGGTACAAAAAGCAGAAAGGATTCTGGCTGAAATACAGAACAAGAAGGGTTTGAAGAATGAAGTGAAGGATTTGAATTTTCTTCCACTCTATATGAATTGACAGAGCTGTGAAATGAGGGAGTCTGGACCTCTAGGATGCACAGGGTGTCAGGTGCATGTTTATTAGTAAGATTTGACTTGTATTATTCAGACATGTAATATTCAAATATTTAAACCTTTATTGTTCATTAGCAAGAAGCCAAAGGTCTGCTTTAATTGATTTTAAGAGAAATAAACATTTTCGTGGGGTTGGAATATGGAAGGTACTGTTTACATATCAGAGTTGCAAGTGCTCTGGCAATAGCCTGTAGCTGCTACTTACCAAATTTCAACATTAAGAACTATCAGAAATCTTCAGTTTTGATGAGAATGATGATCCCTGCAGCCATTCCCAAAGTCATGGCAGTGCAAGGCTTCTGAACATAAGCAGAAAAGGACTAGTTTTAGCCATAGAGGTGCTAATATGTTAAGAAAGCAGTAGTATCATTTATTATTAGATTATTATTCTGGAAAGACCTCTGTCCTAGTTCATGAATGGAAAAGGATTCATAATTTATAATTTGGCAACATGTAGCTAGCAGCCTGTAATTTCAAAAGTGCCTGCTGTCTTTTTGTGATGGTTCACAGGTTCTGGCTATGAAATGTGAAATCCCAGTGGTCTGAATTTTTTTAAGGCATGTGAAACAACCATGATAAAGTTGCTGGTAGCTATATTGCTGGAAAATGTCAATTAATCTCTGATATTAAAATATCCTAGAGCAGACATTGTTCATTCATTCTCCCATTCCCCAGAAATGTGGTAGTTAAATTGTAGGTTATTTTCAACGTGCAAACTACAGCTGAGCTGAAAAATGCAGAATCTATTTTAGAAAATGATGAGAAATGTGTATTTTGCTGCCTGTCATAGGTCAGTTTAGATATTTTCAGGTTGTAGTTGAGACATATTGATTTTCATGCTTCTCCCATTAGTTAGAATGGCACCTATAGGATACCAAATGTGAATAGTACCTGAGGTTCATATATCAGAGTCCCAGTAGCAACAAAGACCTTTTTAACTCTCCAAAATAATGTAAATAACATGTAATAAAGAGCAATATTCAAATGCCAGCTTGAGAAGCACACAAAAAATAGCTTTTTCTGTAATTTGTAGTATTTTTGTATTGAAGATGTGCCTGAACATAGTTGCTTTGCTGGTCTGAGTAGCTTGGATCTGTTACAGTTCTACTGTGTGTAAATCAGGTATTCAGCAGAATATTTTTTTTATTATTATTTTTTTTTTACCTTTTTTGGTTGGTTTTTTTTTTTCCTCCACAAACAAACCAGTTTAGGCTTATTCTGCAGTAAGGGTGTTCTGCAGCTGATCAGACAGATGGAAGTGGCATGCTGTTTGTCCAGCAAGTCTGAGGAACTAAAGCCTTTCTTGCCTTCTAGCTCAAACTATTTCATCCAGAAATTTCTTTAGACTTTGTACAGGAGACAGAGCACAGAGCTGGGATATTTTAGATTAACTCCCTGACAGAAGTGGAAAAATCTAGGAAATACAGGTTTTTTAGACCAAGATATAAGGAACTGCTGGCTTGCAGCAGCTTATTTTCTTAACATATATATTTTGGCTTTAAAAAAAAATATGTGGAAAAAGGCAAGAATTGAAGGGCCAATATGAACTTTTTTTCAATACAGCCATTGAAATTAAAATTGTATTGTCATTTTTTTACCCGTTTTTTGTGTGCATGCATTGATATTTATATAAGTATTAAAAATACACAGAGTCCTACAACGGTACATATGGTTCTACTTTTGAAAGCTCTTGCTCATTATCTCTCATTTATTTCTTTTTATACAAATAAATGTTTTCCACGTTTTACTCTAAGAGGTGTGAGAACAAGCCAGCTGAAAGACAGACAACAGGGATGTCCAGTGAGTTCACTGCATTTTTAGGGAATTTTTTTACTCCTGGAAAAAGAGGCAGTAAAATCCCTGTATTTCCAGGAGGATGCTCTTCTTGCCATATCAGTTTGACAGGATTAGGAGGAACAAATAGTGGCTCTTTAGAATTTGCTGCCTGCTCTGGTGTAGAAGAAGCAGTGGGCAGGTGCCGTGTGGGTGCTGTGATTTACAGGAACAAAGCAGTTGTCCCTGGTGAAAAAACACTAGAGACCTGCAAGCCTGGTCCCTGTTCTCCTGGTGTCTGTAGCTGTTGATAGTCCTTGGATTGTCTGCTCTGTCATGGTAGTTTGGTGGTGGTTTGGTTTTGGGTTTTTTTTTTAGTATGTCGGTTTTCTGAAGATGGCAGATTCTTACCTAAGCAAGTGAGCTGCAGGGTCAGGGTTAGGGATGGGGGTAGCAAAGTAAACACTGTGGAGGTGGGATGCTGGCAAAAGTCTGCATTTTCATCAGGATCTGCTTCTGCTTCTGGATGTGCAACCATACCCTGACAGGCTGGGGTTTTTTGTAAGTTGGGTCATGGTTAGGAAGAGGAGGAGCTGCAGAATTTGGCTGCCTGGAAGGGTCTGCCAGCTGCAGAGAGGGAAGGCAGAGGGACAGCATCATTTGATGTCCTATTGAGTGGGGCCCTTTGCTCAGGGCTGGGGCTGGTGTTAGGAGAAGCACAGCCTGGCAAGGCTGCTTGGCCTGCAGGAATCTGCTGCTTCCTCAGCAAGAAGCTCTGGTTTGGCACCTTTAGATTCACCTCCCTCACTTCTGACTGACGTGTACCAGTGTGCTCCAGAGCACTTGTGTGGATTGCTTTCAGCAACAAGGGTGGAGGTGTCAAGGCTGGGAACAATTTGGAGCTAGGCTCCACCTTTGCCAACATCTGTAACCATTTGCCATTTCCAAAGAATGGAAATACACCAGTGAGGTGTAGCACCATTTCCACTGTATCACTCCTCTGCCTGCACAGCATTCATTCACTGCACTTGGGTATGATTTACCTGGGAATCTGAGATACATTTATACTTAGATTTTAGTTTAAAAATTGCAAACTGAATGTCTCAATATTTGATGGAGTTTCCTCAGTTCAAAGAGAGAGGTTAATGGCTGTCTTTCTGCTATTGTTTTATGTAGCTTACATTAATTTCCTTGTGTACTTAGCTCACATTTTGGATGTTGTAGGCTTTCATCTACAACAACCTGAGCTGAGCATCATCTTATTCTAGCTTATTTCTTTTTCCCTCCTTTCCCTTCCTTTCCCTTCCTTTCCCTTCCTTTCCCTTCCTTTCCCTTCCTTTCCCTTCCTTTCCCTTCCTTTCCCTTCATTTTTCTTTCTTTCCTGAGCCTGAAAGAGCAGGAGGTTAACATGTCAGACTTCAGAATTCTTATTCTATACTTCTGTGTGCTATCATACTGCTGTGACTGTCTGATATGATATTTTGCATTTGTTAGTCTTAGAGTTTGGGAAAGTAGAGCACTTGTGACCTGAATTTTTAGCATTTGAAGATGAGGTCAACTTTAAGGTTCTCGCTCATCTGTAGCTTTCATAAAAGGGCAACAAACTTGGGAAAATTTCAACTTGCTTAGGGAGTAGAAGAAATAGTGAAGTGCTGAGGGGGCTGTTGCAAACTACACACTCTAGAATCAAGTGGGATGAGAGGACATGAGCAATTCATAAGAAAAAATGATCTGTCCAACCAGAGAAAATGGACACTGAAATTTAAAACTCAAACTCCATCCATTTTGCTTTATTTTTCCTCTGGAGTTTCAATGCTTATGGAGAACAGAGAACAGTGGAAATAGATTGATTGAATTGTTTCATGTTGTATAAGGAAGTTTTTTCATGATGTTCCCATCTGAACTGTGGTATTATCTCTGAGTATATAGACCAGCAAAACTATAAGTTAGTACTAAGAAAAACTGAACCTTGTAATAACTCCCCAGAAGTAGGGGTGTTTGTCCAGAAGTGGCAAATTGATGCAGGCAGGTATGCAATAATAAATCAATCCCCACATATAAATACCCCTTAAGTGAGCAGTTAAATACAGCATTTACACTTCGAGGGGAAAAAAAAAAAATAGAAAAAGATATCTATTTTTTTTACATGGAAAAACAGCCTGGAAGACCCTGTCCAGACCCTGTCTAGAAATGTGTCATCATCTCTTTTAACAGAAAGAAGCCATTTATCTCTTTTCAGAAAACAGACTCCAGTTATAGATTTTGTACATCTTATACTCACTCTGCAAAAATGTGATCAGATCAAATGCCTCACACAGGGAGCACCACTTCAAAATCACTTTGAAACAACAGCTTGCAATCTTTATGTAAATTCAAATGTCTCTCCCTATCTTATTCTTCCAGTGTTTGGTGTAGCATGAAAAACTGCATACTTCATCTTTTTTGAAGGGAAATGACTGATGCAATTTTAATAAAGGTTACTAACAGTGTTGTGAATCAGGTTGTGTGAAGTAGTTAGGGCTAAATGGCAAACAATTTTATCCTGCAACACTGCAAATTCTTCTGGTAGAGGAGGAAAATTCACCTGTGGAGTGTGACCTCTTTGTAGTAGTTCAGAAGGCATAAAAATGCTTCCCATTCAAAATCTGAAGATGAGCTTGTTCTTATGGATTTCAAATACCAAGGGAAAGAAATTTAAAACATATCTGCCACATTTTGAAGGCCATGGTTGAAGCCTGCAGCTTCCTTTTGGTTTTGTTTCTCTGGCCTGAACATTGCTCAGGGTTTGGGGGGTACAGGGGAAAATGTGCTAATGTGAATTAGGGGCATTGAGCTTGTTTGGGAGGGGTAGGGGGAGATGATAGAGTTAAGGATGGTGTGCAACAAAATACCACAGGGATATGCCCCAGTCAGATCAGATTAAGTTTAACATAAAGCTTGATATGTGAAGGATGCCTTTGACCATTTGACATTACATTACTTAAATACATATATAAATTGCCATCTGTTGTACATGGCAAAACTCCACAGAGTTAGATTTACTCTAATTTTCAGTTACTAGAGAAAGAGAAAAATGGTCCAACGTGCCAATAGAATCCAGGGAGTACGTGTAAATGATGGAGAAAAACACCAATAAAGAGAGAAAAATGACGGACTACAACGTTTCTTTCATTAATATGACATGTTTTGGTGATGCTATAAAACTATTAACTTGACATCTTCCAGAATGGTTGGGCTGTAAGGAATAGGCTCAGCCAAAGGTATTTATTCCATGCTAGAGGTGCAGTGCAATGCTCAGTCTGTGCCCCATGTAACTGGATGTACATTGCCAGTGAAGCAAAAAGGCAGCAGGAGACAAGGGAGGATGATCTGTGTGACTTGAGGAACAGCAAAAGAAATTTCTTTGGAATTTGTTTTGACACTAAAAATTCTGTGGGAAGGAAAAGAAATATTAGTTGGTGTTTTTAGATCCTTGGGACTTAAAACAGCAACTTACAGGCCATATGTTTGAGCGTGAGACTTTATTGAGACTGCACATGTACTCTGGGAAAAACAAAATTACATTTCCTGATTGTGATTAATGTGATTTGTGTATCTTGTGGGCAGCACTTGTTCAGAACTTGCCTTGATAGGGCTGCAAAACATTGGCCATTTCTAGCAGAAGGCTGGGAGCTGTTCCACTGAAAGCTTGGGGCCACTGGGAAAAAGTTGTAGCAGTGTTTTGGCAAATGCCTTTGGAATGGTTACACACCCAGTTGTTATCTGGCTGCTTAGGTTGTAAATATACTAAAGTTAGACAGTAGGAAGAAATTCTTAAGTGTGAGGATGGAGAGACCCTAACACAGGTAGCCTAGAGTAGTTCTGGTTGCCCCATCCCTGGAAGTGTTCCAGGCCAGGCTGGATGGGGCTTGGAGCAACCTGGGCTGCTGGGAGGTGTCCCTGCCAGTGCAGGGGGGTTGGAACTAAATTAGCTTTATGGTCCCTTCCAACCTAAACTATTCTGTGATGCTATAATATACAACTGCAATTATTTCTGTGACTGTCATGATGCTACAACCCTGATGAAAATTAGATTTCAATCTTCTGGGGTAGCAAATAGACATGCCTATATCCTTTGAGGATACTGATCAATTTAGAGGGAGAAGTTTGCATCCCATTTTATCAATCCCAGAGACTGTGAAGGCTTAAATTGCAAAACTATTTTATTACTTGGTGAGATATGTTTTATCCAACTGTTATAGATACGTGGGACAAATGCAGAGGTCCTAATTACTATAAAATGGTGTGTATATAATCTCCTATACTGTATTGCATTTCTTCTTTTTAGTAGGCTTGTCAGGAGGCTTTGTATTTATATTCCCAATCCACTGTAAACCACAGATTTCTTGAAATGAGCTCCTCTCCAGCCAGCTTTGTCTCTGTATCATCAATTTATGTTTTCATTTTCATCTGGTCCTGACCATTTTTGCAGTGCTCTGGGAACTCAGATCTGTAGCTGGGAAAAAAAACCCATCCCCTTGCAATGTAAGGGTAAAACAAGGTTGCTGCTTTAGGCTTTTTGTTGTTGTTGTTCTTGCTTCATTCTCTGACTCCTCCACTCTGCTGCTGCTGCTAGGAGTGCAAAGTGGCATAATCAATGAGAAATCAGGTCTCTGAAGCATTTGGGTTGGACTGTATCATAACCAATAGCTACCACTGAAGCAACTGGCTGTGGAGAGCTTTGCTGTCCAGATGTACCCAACAAAGGAAAAGAAAACCTGATCCATGGCTGCTAAGAGTTCACTCTTTTCATGTTTGTAGCCAGTTCTAGCCAGTGCATTGGTGACCAACTTTCCTGAAACTTCAGGACCTGAAGCTTCCTTTGTCAGGATTCGTTATCATCTCTGGGGATGGCAAAAAAACAGACATTACCTAAAATGCTCACTACTTTTGTTTCCTTCATTCTTTCCCTTCCCTTTTCCCTGCTTTTTCCCCTCTCTTATTGTGACTGAAGAGGAAAAAAGCAACGTTTGCCTCTGCAAAGATCCCTGCAGACTGGAGAGCAAATAGAAACCTCTTAAGAGAGCTCGCTGGGAAGTGATGAACTTCCACGAGGAGCTATTGTGGCATAAGAGTGCTTCATAAATAAGCAGCCTCATTGTGCTCTGCTTTATGCTACAGAAGCATTTGTGTATTCAGCTTTGTTTCCCATTGCAAAGCTGTGTAATGTTCACACTAATACCCAGCTCAGTGCTGGGCATCTCGGAGCTGCCAGAGAATCATCTCCAGCAGTCTCAGTGGCAGCATGAATTCTCAGCCTAAGTGAACTGCTTGCAGTGTAAATTGCAATCAGCTGCAAAAACTTCTCTTTGGAAAGATAATAAAAATCAATAATGGGCCTGGTAATGTAGAAAGGACAGCAAGAGGCAGGCTTTTAATTTAGTTAAAAAGTAATCTGAAAGGGAAGAGGCAGACTAAATAACCTGTGTAATTAAAGAGTTTAAAGGAAGTTCCAACTGCAATGTGCAGCTTTTATGGGGGGGAATTAGGGAAAGTATATGTATATATACTGAGTTAATTTAAAGTTTTTCTGGCTTCAGCAAAGGAGCTTCTGCTTTCTATGATGATGACAATAGTAAGCAATTTAAAGATTAATATATTAGAAAAATTGATGACTCCCTTAAAAACTTTGAAACTTTCCTTTGAAAGGAAACGTTCTGGTAGAAGAAAAAGGAGGTGAAGAATTGGGTGGCAAAGGAGATGTTTGCTGGTAATTGACAGACAGAGGAAGAGGAAAAACTGGCAAACAGATTGTGACTTTCTCAAATGTCATTTTTCTTAGACATGCTTCTCATTCTTCTAAATAGCTCACTGTGAAGCAGTTTTGGGCTTGCATGCACCCATGCTTGTCGACAGGAATGAGTAAGAGTCTGGCTCACATCCCCTCCCACGGTAGCCACCAGCATTAGTCTGGAATGTTGTCAGGAATCAGAGAAGCAATTTACCAGTTTGCACAGGTCCCTGAAACACAGGGAGGAGTTACCCTCTGCTGCCCACTCCCTGAGTTTCATGACTGATGTGCAAGTACCAGGCTTTAGCTTACATGAGGATGGATGGGCAGGGGCATCCTGCATTGTGCCTGGCTGCCATTCC
Organism: Florisuga fusca; assembly: GCA_038090715.1. Lineage (NCBI taxonomy): Eukaryota > Metazoa > Chordata > Aves > Apodiformes > Trochilidae > Florisuga > Florisuga fusca. The sequence continues at coordinate 15,073,066 of JAAWXA010000017.1, forward strand.
TTTGCAACTCTCTGATCAGATGCATTAATGAAAGTCATGCAGATATCTGCAAAATGTTCTTTTTTCAGTGCTTACCCTGCTAACCTGCAGCAGGGCTGGACTAAGCCCTGGACCTGCCCTTGAGAGTTGAGCATTTTTTTTCCTGGCAGAATGACTGCTTTTGCTCGTGTATTTCTGAAAGGAAAAAAAAAACCAAAAAACAAAAAAACCATCCCACAATTTTTTTCCTAGGTGAAACATAGGGGGGAAAAAAAAATCAGTCTCATCCACAAGGCAGAAAGATGAAGAAAGCACCAAGTTACAACATGCAAAAACATCAGAATGCAAAACTTGGCTGCTTCTCCCCACCAGCAGTGCTTTAGTAACTTGTGGGCATGGGAGATTTCTCAGCAATATCACTATTTTAATGAATGTTTTGCAAGATTTTTCCAGCTCCCCCAAGGAGTACAGTAATATTTTTGTTAGAGGATGTCTCACAGCAGTAACACTTTATTAAAATATTGGTCTTATATTTAATAAACTAAGACCAAATGAAAGGTTCTGCTCATCCTGGGACCATTCCTATGATCTCTTCTGATCACTGATGAGCTGGAAGGAATTTAGAAATTATGATGGTTTGTCCCAGCTTGTCATATTTTGTGTCACTTTCTCAGGTACTTCTTTAAAGCCATCTACAGTGTTTTCTCACTCAATCTGTTCTCACTCAATCTCCGTGTTCTTCCTGCAGTAATTGCAATCTGCTTCTGACAAACTGCTCTGCAAAGTAACAATTTTTCTGTTTGCCACCATCAGTTAGCTGGATGGAATGACTGTGCGGTGTTTGGAGGGGAAAAGGAAAAGTTGAATGAACACAGACAATACAAAACCTGACTCTGCAGGTGACAGCAAATGTGACTGATGCATTTCCATTTCTTTTTCCAACCCAGAAACTTAACTGCTGATCTGCAGAGTCTCCCTCCATCACCAGGAGCTTTGTCCTTGCAGCCCTTGCTTCCTCTCTGCTAGGATGCAAAAGCCTCTTGATGGGGTGGACCAGCCTTTGGCTTACCCCTCAGCATGATGATCCCTTTCTGCCCTCAAATTGGGTCTGTTCTTGGTGAGTCCTGCTGCTTGTTCCTCCTGAAGCTGGTGTATGAACATCTCTAGCTCCCTGTTGTCCTTCTCAGGAGCTTGCTTGCTGCTCACCTTGAGATGAGAATGCTGAACAGTGCTCCTGCAGGTGCCCTCAGCCACCCTTTTCCTCCTCAAGTTCCTCCAAATTGACAGCTCTGGCTTCAGTGTCACTCACTCCCAGGTGTCTGCACCTTCAGACATGCTGCTTCCCCACAGGGAAAGGTCTTGGATGTGTGAGGCTTGGCACAGTTGGGTTACTTCTACCCCAGCACTGGGCTTTCCCATCCCCTCTCCTGTGGGTGCCTGCTCACAATACCCTGTGTCTAACTCTCTTGTCTCTAAGCACCAAGCTGGGAAAGCCTCTGTCTGCATCCTCAACCTGGGTGTTCAGCTCTGGTCCCATCACACTGGGCTGTCCTCCCCTGAGCATCCTCCTCTTCCTCTGCTCTGCCCAGATGCCAAAAATGCTTCTGTAATTGCCTTCTCTCCCAAGGTGTGGTCTTCTGCCCAGAGTAAATGATAGTGAGTGGCTCTTATATGCAAATCCCTCCCATCTGACTTCATGTAATGAATTTTAGAAACATTTTTAAGCTTCACATCCCTAGATGCAAGTTGAAAGATTTGTTTGAACTGAGCTGTGTACTGTGATAGGCTCCTCGTTAATGAGCAAGGTCTAGGGCTGCTCTGGGCTCAACCTCTGGCAACATCCACAGGAGTGTGCTGCAGCCCCAGCTGGGGCAGCTTTGGGAACTTCCACCTCTTTGGGGGCTCGGGAGTTTCCTAATCCCAATTTGGAGGGATCTTACATGTTTCTTGGTCCACTTGTTTATTTTATAGCATGCTTAAGAGCAATAATACACCAAGTATTGCACAGTAATGAGGAGTAGGAGCAGCAGTAAGGTCCCTGGAGTGTCTCCCCATCTCTCTCTGTTCCAGCTCCCTGTTCAGTCCTGGCTGTGGCAATCATTGGGCTGTGCAGGGGGGTGTCTGATCCAGTTTCTAAGGGGTGCAGATAAACACCCACCTTTCCAGAGCCAGAGACTTTCTGGTAAAACATATGGTGGAAGGGACAGACTGATGACAGTCTGACTGGAAAAGTGGAAGGAGCCCAGTAGCTTCTTCCAGTGCTAAGAGAAGAAAGGAGTGAAGACTACAGAGTACAGGGCACATCAGGATAAATCCCTGTAAGGATGAAGATGTTTGTGGTGGAGGCTGGGGAGTGGGCAGCTGTTGGACCTGAGAGAAGAAATAAAACAAATTGTACTGGGGGGACTGGGAAAAGCTGCAGATAACCTGCAGCACTGGGGAGTCAGAGAGAGGTGTAGCAGCAGGGACCAGAGCTGCTCAGTGAATGGGGGAGAGCAGGGGAGAAGTGCAGTGAGGAGCCTCAGAGGGAGAGGTGGAGCCCAGAGCAGCCCTAGACCTTGCTCATTAACGAGGAGCCTATCACAGTACACAGCTCAGTTCAAACAAATCTTTCAACTNTAAGAGACAGGAGCAAAGGGGGCAGAAAAAATTCTTATTATATCTGGGAAAACTTCATTCATTAATTTTTTATTTTTAAAGCAGCCATATTTTAAAAACAATGGGAAATAATCCATATCGTGGGGGCTGCAGCATATTTATAAATGTAACTCCTTTTGTTACCAGGGAACCTGTCTGAGTCAGCTAAGCTTAGCATTTCAGCAGCTTGTTCTTTCCTCTCATTCCTGTTGTTCTCCATCTGATTTTAGGCACCTAATGACCTAATGTACTTTATCAAAACAGGAACAGTTTGTCACAGTTTTAAGTTTTGATAACTGAACTAATTCTTCACCTCTCATGTATACTCCAGGATGGCAAAAGAAGGCACATTCTGTGTTTTGTGGTAATTCTACCTAGATGGAGCAAAGAGAACCTTGGCAGAGCTTGGCAGATTTTGAGTGTCTCTGATTTTAGTCAGTACCATCTTCATTGCATCTTGTCACCAGTCTACATCAGTGATGTCTGGGCTTTGGTTTTTCTTTGGCTCAACTCAACATGAGCTATAGTTTAGTGCTGATCACTATCACCAGCTCCACGAGGGTTTGGAGATCCATCACTTCTGCTAAACTCCATTCTCCTGGGTATGGTCACTGGTAAGATGAGTAGGCAATCCAGCCTCACTGGCAAAGTGAGTGTATCTCATTCACCTGAATTGATAGGCCAATCTGTTACTTTTGCACAGACATCAGTATTTCTGCTAGCTACTTCTGAATACTGCTGGTCTCTCGCCTATGGCTGCATAGATGTATACATAAATGTATGTATATCATATATGTATATCATGAGGTCTCTTCCTCACCATCCCCAGTGTATCTTGTCACCCATATCAAAGCCCAAATCCTCAAGTGCAGCTCTCTAGAAATCAAGTTTTCTTAGTAACATGGGTCTATGGGAAAGAATGTGGAAAAAACTGTATTACAAAAAAGAAAAAAAACCAAAAAATTAAGAAGTTTTAGAACACTATTTTCCTTAAGATTTTTACTTTCTCACAGTTTTACATTACTGGTCTGAAATATAGAAATATACCAGTCTTAGGACTCAGCTGTTTCAGTCTCTCAGTTTAAATTATTTCAGTCTTGTGTACACTTCGTATTTACCAAGTTTCAGCTATATGAAGTGGTCTGCTTGGAGGATATATTCTTCCACTACTGATTCAGGAACTTGCTAAGACTTTTGGGATCAACAGAACTAGAGCCTGAAGCAAGAACATTAGACCATTTGCTAGTACAAAACTTGTGAGTCAAGCTCACACATTCTAATGGGGCTCTCAGAGTAAAATTGTTCTCATGTAACAGCCCATATCTGGTGCTGATCACATTTCAGCTCTTTAAAATAATCCTTATAATATCCTGAAAGGCAACACTGTGGGGTTTTTCTCCACGACGAGTAGATGATTTAGGTTACAGTAACTTTGTCTGCTCAAGTCAGGTGTTGAAGAATCAATGTGTACGAAATCCTTTTTTTTTTTTCTGTTTTGCAATCCATGTATGTCTAGATAAAACTTTGAAAATTGTAACTTAGTAAATATGCTTAAACTACAAGAGTAACTTCTAATTAGTGGAAATCTTCAAGCAGGGTAAATCTATAACAAAAACTTCTGGACCCCCTGGGCATGTTGGTTGAACCGTTTCTCGTATAAATTAGGAAACATTTGTGATACTTGAAGAGGGAGATTGGAAAATATTCCAGCACACCACTGAAGATAAACTGATTGCTCTTCTCTAACTTCACTTTAGAATGCATTAGACTATCAAATGGAAGCAAGTGTTCAACCTCATTTGTTATTAATGTGGAAACAGCAGTGTCTCCCAAGTTTAAAGGCACCAGTTTTTCTGCAAATTCTTTCATAGTGTCAAAAATTACACCATATTATCTTAGTGTTTTCTTTATATATTTTAAAAATTCTGTAGTATGTTTTATAAGCCACAATGGCTTATTCAGACTTTAAGCATGTAGTAGCAGAAAACTTTTAGAAAATCTTGGTAGGTTTTAGGCATCAGTGGCCAGATAGAAAAATAGACCATTTTCAATCAAGTCCTTAAGTTTTTTCAGTTGAAAGAGAAGCTAATGTAATGTTGGAGTCCATGAAAGTCTTATAATCAAAATTCTACCACTTTAGGGTGAACTTTGAAATACAACATTGTTTAATATTCTTTTACAGTCAGGAGACCTATGTGAATAATTACAGATCCTTCTCAAATGGTATCTGGTTGTTTCCATAGCAATGTCCTTCTAATCATCTACATTTATATGTTTCTTAGCAATAGAATGGCTTCAAGAGCTTTGTTTTTTGACACTGGTTTTACTTCCATTCTCCTTTTTAGTTCTGGTAATGTTACAGGAAGGCAGCAGTCATTGTCTGAGCTCAGGTACACAGAGCCTGATGACAGACTGAGAAAGCTTAGAAAGCTAAACCATCACCAGTTACTAGAACTCATCACCTTTCACCTCTCAAAACTCCATCCCTTTTGAAGAATAACTTTTCCTGTTGTCTTTACCACAGGCCTGTCAATTCTGGACTCTTCATGCAGTGGCCTCTGGGTCAAATTGCAGGAAATGTCTGCATGGCTCTTTGAGAAAATCTTCCCTCTTGGATCTCTCCCAAAGCTTTCATCCAGACTTTCTCCAAAACTGGAAGGAATCTGTCCCATTTTCCTTTCAATTTCGTCTCTCTCTAACATTCTCCTACAGCCTCTTTAACTTAAGCTATACAATTAATGCAGGACACTAAAGCTCCAACGAGAATACAGTTTTCTTCAGCAGCATTGTAAATTTGGAGATTTTCAGAATTTTCAGAACTTTACAACCCTTAAAAAAAAAAAAAAAAAAATNGACTTGGCACTGGGCTGAAATGGCACAGGTTGAAAAATGTTTCAGTACATTTGTCCCGTGTTTCATCTGGAAAACAAATATTGCAGAGCTTAAAACCTTGAATATTCACATGGGATGTTATTTAAGTATTAAGACATTTTTGAAATTTAGAGCATGGAGATGCTGGAAATAAGTTGTATGTGCTGTCAGTAGGAAGCTGAATGTTCCTGTCAGGCATGGGCAATTCTTTAATTTAATGTAGGAATTTCAGCTCATAAAGAGTACAGCCTTCAGTAATGGCTTTGTTATTGGGAGATGTTTTTCTGAAACTGGAGGTTAGCCTTCAAAATTATACCTTTGCAAAATGACATTTTTACCACTGACACCTTCACTGTATTGTAACCTGTTTGTATTGGTGGCTCCTGTCAGTCATCCCAGCAATTGTCACATTAAATAGGGCATAATGCACAGGAAGATATGTTAAAAATGAAATAATAAATGCTGTTTGCAAACTGTGATTCCTTTACCAAAGTTTGGTGAGGAATGTGAGATTCCTATAGTCCACAAACTCCAGAAGACATTGGCACTTAGCAGAGCAAGGTCCAAACTAGTGGTAAAAATGGTTCCACTGGTAAAAATTGATAGGAAACATGGTAAAAATAAATGTGAATTACAGGAATATCTTGCTGTGCTTTATATGCAACCTGGTCCTTTGAGGTAAAAAGTGTTTGTTCTTTACCATATGATATTTTGGTCCATATCTATCTTTCTAAAACATTATGTGTGACAACAGAACTAAAAAATCAGCTGCCTTCCCCTTGACTTAAATGGTATTGAAGCTCATCATAACCTTTCACCTTCTCATATGGTGAAGGGGAGACTTTTTAATTGCTGGAAATTGATTGAAACCCCCATGTAAACCCAGCAATGGAGAAATAATGCCAAAGGATCAGGTATGTACGTAATTCCTGAACTAAACTGGTCATACTACTGTCAGAGGTTGTAGTGCATAAAATTACCAGTTTGGGCTACTCTTTTCCTTGAACTTTCTGTACATCCAATCTTGGCTTTTAAAAGAGAAATTAATTAGAATAATTTTCCTGCTCCATGGTAGCCGTTTTCAGTTGAGAGCCACACCAGTGCAATTGATCTTCAGTACATGTTTCCATATCAGAGTGGTTTTGACACTGGTAGGTAAAATTAAGTTGCGTCCAAACTCTTTTTAAACTCTCCACTCATTTTCAAACCTTTATGTATAATTAACAGTCATTTTACCCTAAGGAACTTTCAAAACTGTGAGTCATGGACTGTAGCCGTGCTGAAAAGTAAATAACTCTAATAAACATTTAATTTATGAATTTCAACTCATAAAGAGTACAGCCTTCAGTAATGGCTTTGTTATTGGGAGATGTTTTTCTGAAACTGGAGGTTAGCCTTCAAAATTATACCTTTGCAAAATGACATTTTTTTCACTGACACCTTCACTGTATTGTAACCTGTTTGTATTGGTGGCTCCTGTCAGTCATCCCAGCATTTATTATTACATTAAATAGGGCATAATGCACAGGAAGATATGTTAAAAATGAAATAATAAATGCTGTTTGCAAACTGTGATTCCTTTACCAAAGTTTGGTGAGGAATGTGAGATTCCTATAGTCCACAAACTCCAGAAGACATTGGCACTTAGCAGAGCAAGGTCCAAACTAGTGGTAAAAATGGTTCCACTGGTAAAAATTGATAGGAAACATGGTAAAAATAAATGTGAATTACAGGAATATCTTGCTGTGCTTTATATGCAACCTGATCCTTTGAGGTAAAAAGTGTTTGTTCTTTACCATATGATATTTTGGTCCATATCTATCTTTCTAAAACATTATGTGTGACAACAGAACTAAAAAATCAGCTGCCTTCCCCTTGACTTAAATGGTATTGAAGCTCATCATAACCTTTCACCTTCTCATATGGTGAAGGGGAGACTTTTTAATTGCTGGAAATTGATTGAAACCCCCATGTAAACCCAGCAATGGAGAAATAATGCCAAAGGATCAGGTATGTACGTAATTCCTGAACTAAACTGGTCATACTACTGTCAGAGGTTGTAGTGCATAAAATTACCAGTTTGGGCTACTCTTTTCCTTGAACTTTCTGTACATCCAATCTTGGCTTTTAAAAGAGAAATTAATTAGAATAATTTTCCTGCTCCATGGTAGCCGTTTTCAGTTGAGAGCCACACCAGTGCAATTGATCTTCAGTACATGTTTCCATATCAGAGTGGTTTTGACACTGGTAGGTAAAATTAAGTTGCGTCCAAACTCTTTTTAAACTCTCCACTCATTTTCAAACCTTTATGTATAATTAACAGTCATTTTACCCTAAGGAACTTTCAAAACTGTGAGTCATGGACTGTAGCCGTGCTGAAAAGTAAATAACTCTAATAAACATTTAATTTAGATTTAGTAATTGATACAGAAATGTTAAGGGATGTTACACTGTATACTGCAGGAAGGAAAAGCTATTAACTGAAGTAATGCAGTTAGTTTAGCAGAAATTAAGGACCTGTAAATGTGAATATTAATTGAAGTTCTGATTTCCTAATCTATGCTAAACTAATTAGGTTGCTATTTAAAAGCTTGAAATAATGCCAATAAATTATATAATTTAAGATTTGGAAAACTGTGGAATAAATGTGGTTTTCAAAAAAACAAACGTGCTAAATAGAATCTTGATTGACTAAAATGTAAGAGGATGATGTGTGCAGTAAAATTCCTAGATTGTTCAGAAAAGAGGGGACAAAAAGGTGGNGGTTGGAAGGGACCATAAAGCTAATTTAGTTCCAACCCCCCTGCACTGGCAGGGACACCTCCCAGCAGCCCAGGTTGCTCCAAGCCCCATCCAGCCTGGCCTGGAACACTTCCAGGGATGGGGCAACCAGAACTACTCTAGGCTACCTGTGTAATTAAAGAGTTTAAAGGAAGTTCCAACTGCAATGTGCAGCTTTTATGGGGGGGAATTAGGGAAAGTATATGTATATATACTGAGTTAATTTAAAGTTTTTCTGGCTTCAGCAAAGGAGCTTCTGCTTTCTATGATGATGACAATAGTAAGCAATTTAAAGATTAATATATTACATAGAAAAATTGATGACTCCCTTAAAAACTTTGAAACTTTCCTTTGAAAGGAAACGTTCTGGTAGAAGAAAAAGGAGGTGAAGAATGGGTGGTGAAGGAGACGTTTGCTGGTAATTGACAGACAGAGGAAGAGGAAAAACTGGCAAACAGATTGTGACTTTCTCAAATGTCATTGTTCTTAGACATGCTTCTCATTCTTCTAAATAGCTCACTGTGAAGCAGTTTTGGGCTTGCATGCACCCATGCTTGTCGACAGGAATGAGTAAGAGTCTGGCTCACATCCCCTCCCACGGTAGCCACCAGCATTAGTCTGGAATGTTGTCAGGAATCAGAGAAGCAATTTACCAGTTTGCACAGGTCCCTGAAACACAGGGAGGAGTTACCCTCTGTTGCCCACTCCCTGAGTTTCATGACTGATGTGCAAGTACCAGGCTTCAGCTTGCATGAGGATGGATGGGCAGGGGCATCCTGCATTGTGCCCGGCTGCCATTCCTTTGCAACTCTCTGATCAGATGCATTAATGAAAGTCATGCAGATATCTGCAAAATGTTCTTGTTTCAGTGCTTACCCTGCTAACCTGCAGCAGGGATGGACTAAGGGCTCACAACCTGCCCTTGAGAGTTGAGCATTTTGTTTCCTGGCAGAATGACTGCTTTTGCTCGTGTATTTCTGAAAGGAAAAAAAAACCAAAAAACAAAAAAACCATCCCACAAATTTTTTCCTATGTGAAACATAGGGAGGAAAAAAAAAATCAGAAAGATGAAGAAAGCACCAAGTTACAACATGCAAAAACATCAGAATGCAGAACTTGGCTGCTTCTCCCCACCAGCAGTGCTTTAGTAACTTGTGGGCATGGGAGATTTCTCAGCAATATCACTATTTTAATGAATGTTTTGCAAGATTTTTCCAGCTCCCCCAAGGAGTACAGTAATATTTTTGTTAGAGGATGTCTCACAGCAGTAACACTTTATTAAAATATTGGTCTTATATTTAATAAACTAAGACCAAATGAAAGGTTCTGCTCATCCTGGGACCATTCCTATGATCTCTTCTGATCACTGATGAGCTGGAAGGAATTTAGAAATTATGATGGTTTGTCCCAGCTTGTCATATTTTGTGTCACTTTCTCAGGTACTTCTTTAAAGCCATCTACAGTGTTTTCTCACTCAATCTGTTCTCACTCAATCTCCGTGTTCTTCCTGCAGTAATTGCAATCTGCTTCTGACAAACTGCTCTGCAAAGTAACAATTTTTCTGTTTGCCACCATCAGTTAGCTGGATGGAATGACTGTGCGGTGTTTGGAGGGGAAAAGGAAAAGTTGAATGAACACAGACAATACAAAACCTGACTCTGCAGGTGACAGCAAATGTGACTGATGCATTTCCATTTCTTTTTCCAACCCAGAAACTTAACTGCTGATCTGCAGAGTCTCCCTCCATCACCAGGAGCTTTGTCCTTGCAGCCCTTGCTTCCTCTCTGCTAGGATGCAAAAGCCTCTTGATGGGGTGGACCAGCCTTTGGCTTACCCCTCAGCATGATGATCCCTTTCTGCCCTCAAATTGGGTCTGTTCTTGGTGAGTCCTGCTGCTTGTTCCTCCTGAAGCTGGTGTATGAACATCTCTAGCTCCCTGTTGTCCTTCTCAGGAGCTTGCTTGCTGCTCACCTTGAGATGAGAATGCTGAACAGTGCTCCTGCAGGTGCCCTCAGCCACCCTTTTCCTCCTCAAGTTCCTCCAAATTGACAGCTCTGGCTTCAGTGTCACTCACTCCCAGGTGTCTGCACCTTCAGACATGCTGCTTCCCCACAGGGAAAGGTCTTGGATGTGTGAGGCTTGGCACAGTTGGGTTACTTCTACCCCAGCACTGGGCTTTCCCATCCCCTCTCCTGTGGGTGCCTGCTCACAATACCCTGTGTCTAACTCTCTTGTCTCTAAGCACCAAGCTGGGAAAGCCTCTGTCTGCATCCTCAACCTGGGTGTTCGGCTCTGGCCCCATCACACTGGGCTGTCCTCCCCTGAGCATCCTCCTCTTCCTCTGCTCTGCCCAGATGCCAAAAATGCTTCTGTAATTGCCTTCTCTCCCACAGTGTGGTCTTCTGCCCAGAGTAAATGATAGTGAGTGGCTCTTATATGCAAATCCCTCCCATCTGACTTCATGTAATGAATTTTAGAAACATTTTGAAGCTTCATATCCCAAGATTCAAGTTGAAAGATTTGTTTGAACTGAGCTGTGTACTGTGATAGGCTCCTCGTTAATGAGCAAGGTCTAGGGCTGCTCTGGGCTCAACCTCTGGCAACATCCACAGGAGTGTGCTGCAGCCCCAGCTGGGGCAGCTTTGGGAACTTCCACCTCTTTGGGGCTCAGGAGTTTCCTAATCCCAATTTGGAGGGATCTTACATGTTTCTTGGTCCACTTGTTTATTTTATAGCATGCTTAAGAGCAATAATACACCAAGTATTGCACAGTAATGAGGAGTAGGAGCAGCAGTAAGGTCCCTGGAGTGTCTCCCCATCTCTCTCTGTTCCAGCTCCCTGTTCAGTCCTGGCTGTGGCAATCATTGGGCTGTGCAGGGGGGTGTCTGATCCAGTTTCTAAGGGGTGCAGATAAACACCCACCTTTCCAGAGCCAGAGACTTTCTGGTAAAACATATGGTGGAAGGGACAGACTGATGACAGTCTGACTGGAAAAGTGGAAGGAGCCCAGTAGCTTCTTCCAGTGCTAAGAGAAGAAAGGAGTGAAGACTACAGAGTACAGGGCACATCAGGATAAATCCCTGTAAGGATGAAGATGTTTGTGGTGGAGGCTGGGGAGTGGGCAGCTGTTGGACTTGAGAGAAGAAATAAAACAGATTGAACTGGGGGGACTGGGAAAAGCTGCAGATAACCTGCAGCACTGGGGAGTCAGAGAGAGGTGTAGCAGCAGGGACCAGAGCTGCTCAGTGAATGGGGGAGAGCAGGGGAGAAGTGCAGTGAGGAGCCTCAGAGGGAGAGGTGGAGAGAGAAAGCACTGAGCAGATGCATCCCTTTTCTATAGGAAGGGATGGTGTAGGTGGGGAGTGAAGTTGCCTGAAGCTGGCTTGGTGATTCTTGTGTTTTATTGCCAGTCTTTTAATTTTAGAAAGAGATAAGAGTTAGGGGAGGAATTTTACCTATAGAGTTCTTGTGCATTTGGGCACTTCTTATTTTTTGCTTTAACACCAGGCTTGGTAATCCTTATTACAATTCTGCAAACTAGACCTATCATTAATGTTTTTCAGCAGGGCTGCCTGCATTCCTGTCGTTGCTTGGGTAGACAACTGGTACTTGGATTGTTAGCTCTGAAATTACAATCTGTTATTAGCTCAGGTTCTAGTGTGTGGATCTAAGTAATAAACTTTATGTACATCTGAGGACTTAAGAGTGAGTTACAACTTTATGCAGACAGCTGTCATGGCTGATATGACTCAGATATAGGAGAACAGTGGTCTCAAAAATAGATTGGGTTTTGTACAAATAGTATTTTGATATGGTTTAGGCGGATAGCTATTTTATAACAAAGTTTAAATAAATGCAGTGTTATCCAAATGTGAATAGGGTTCTTATTACTTACTTTAAAGGCAGAGAGGATGAAAGTTAATTTTTAGGAGCACTTTATGTATTGTGTATTTTAATGTATTATAAATTAATATTATGTAAAAACACTTACAATCTTGGGCTTTATTGCCTTTTTATGTACTGCACTAAATAAGCAGAATATTTTTATTAGAAATGCTTTGTTTAAATGGAACATAAAGGTGAGAGTGGAAGGTGGAAATCTTAATTTTAATGATAGCATCTTATTTCTCAGGGAGATTGTTGCTCCCTTTATATTCAGAGTGAGCAATTAATTTCTCAGAGTCAATAGTCCTGGGATAATTCAGTGTGAGCAAAGGGGGCAGAAAAGAATTCTTATTATATCTGGGGAAAACTTCATTCATTAATTTTTTATTTTTAAAGCAGCCATATTTTAAAAACAATGGGAAATAATCCATATCGTGGGGGCTGCAGCATATTTATAAATGTAACTCCTTTTGTTACCAGGGAACCTGTCTGAGTCAGCTAAGCTTAGCATTTCAGCAGCTTGTTCTTTCCTCTCATTCCTGTTGTTCTCCATCTGATTTTAGGCACCTACTGACCTAATGTACTTTATCAAAACAGGAACAGTTTGTCACAGTTTTAAGTTTTGATAACTGAACTAATTCTTCACCTCTCATGTATACTCCAGGATGGCAAAAGAATGTATGTATATCATATATGTATATCATGAGGTCTCTTCCTCACCATCCCCAGTGTATCTTGTCACCCATATCAAAGCCCAAATCCTCAAGTGCAGCTCTTTAGGAATCAAGTTTTCTTAGTAACATGGGTCTATGGGAAAGGATGTGGAACAAACTGTATTACAAAAAGAAAAAAACCAAAAAATTAAGAAGTTTTAGAACACTATTTTCCTTAAGATTTTTACTTTCTCACAGTTTTACATTACTGGTCTGAAATATAGCAATATACCAGTCAGCTGTTTCAGTCTCAGTTTAAATTATTTCAGTCTTGTGTACACTTCGTATTTACCAGGTTTCAGCTATATGAAGTGGTCTGCTTGGAGGACATATTCTTCCACTACTCATTCAGGAGCTTGCTAAGACTTTTGGGATCAACAGAACTAGAGCCTGAAGCAAGAACATTAGACCATTTGCTAGTACAAAACTTGTGAGTCAAGCTCACACATTCTAATGGGGCTCTCAGAGTAAAACTGTTCTCATGTAACAGCCCATATCTGGTGCTGATCACATTTCAGCTCTTCAAAATAATCCTTATAATATCCTGAAAGGCAACACTGTGGGGTTTTTCTCCACGACGAGTAGATGATTTAGGTTACAGTAACTTTGTCTGCTCAAGTCAGGTGTTGAAGAATCAATGTGTACGAAATCCTTTTTTTTTTTTCTGTTTTGCAATCCATGTATGTCTAGATAAAACTTTGAAAATTGTAACTTAGTAAATATGCTTAAACTACAAGAGTAACTTCTAATTAGTGGAAATCTTCAAGCAGGGTAAATCTATAACAAAAACTTCTGGACCCCCTGGGCATGTTGGTTGAACCGTTTCTCGTATAAATTAGGAAACATTTGTGATACTTGAAGAGGGAGATTGGAAAATATTCCAGCACACCACTGAAGATAAACTGATTGCTCTTCTCTAACTTCACTTTAGAATGCATTAGACTATCAAATGGAAGCAAGTGTTCAACCTCATTTGTTATTAATGTGGAAACAGCAGTGTCTCCCAAGTTTAAAGGCACCAGTTTTTCTGCAAATTCTTTCATAGTGTCAAAAATTACACCATATTATCTTAGTGTTTTCTTTATATATTTTAAAAATTCTGTAGTATGTTTCATAAGCCACAATGGCTTATTCAGACTTTAAGCATGTAGTAGCAGAAAACTTTTAGAAAATCTTGGTAGGTTTTAGGCATCAGTGGCCAGATAGAAAAATAGACCATTTTCAATCAAGTCCTTAAGTTTTTTCAGTTGAAAGAGAAGCTAATGTAATGTTGGAGTCCATGAAAGTCTTATAATCAAAATTCTACCACTTTAGGGTGAACTTTGAAATACAACATTGTTTAATATTCTTTTACAGTCAGGAGACCTATGTGAATAATTACAGATCCTTCTCAAATGGTATCTGGTTGTTTCCATAGCAATGTCCTTCTAATCATCTACATTTATATGTTTCTTAGCAATAGAATGGCTTCAAGAGCTTTGTTTTTTGACACTGGTTTTACTTCCATTCTCCTTTTTAGTTCTGGTAATGTTACAGGAAGGCAGCAGTCATTGTCTGAGCTCAGGTACACAGAGCCTGATGACAGACTGAGAAAGCTTAGAAAGCTAAACCATCACCAGTTACTAGAACTCATCACCTTTCACCTCTCAAAACTCCATCCCTTTTGAAGAATAACTTTTCCTGTTGTCTTTACCACAGGCCTGTCAATTCTGGACTCTTCATGCAGTGGCCTCTGGGTCAAATTGCAGGAAATGTCTGCATGGCTCTTTGAGAAAATCTTCCCTCTTGGATCTCTCCCAAAGCTTTCATCCAGACTTTCTCCAAAACTGGAAGGAATCTGTCCCATTTTCCTTTCAATTTCGTCTCTCTCTAACATTCTCCTACAGCCTCTTTAACTTAAGCTATACAATTAATGCAGGACACTAAAGCTCCAACGAGAATACAGTTTTCTTCAGCAGCATTGTAAATTTGGAGATTTTCAGAATTTTCAGAACTTTACAACCCTTAAAAAAAAAAAAAAAAAAATTCCTGCAACCATTTTTTCAAGCCCTACTCTTGGCTTTGCAGTACTGAGTTTTGTAACCTGGGTGCTTATAACTCACAAGCCATTGCTGTTGGTATAGCCACTAAAACCTTTCCAGAAGCTTTCTTACTCTAATATTGTTTCTTTTCTGAGCTCAGAAGTGATCTGAGCCCAGTGATCTCTTCTGATTTCAGATTTTGTTTACAAAATCCACTCCCTGGATTATTTTAGGTATGCAATTCACTGCATCCCTTTAACCATGCAGAAAGAGGCTTTTTTGAATTTATTACTTTTTGGAACTTTTCGGTTTCTTCGAAGGACTGGGTTATTTCAAGCTGGATTCTGTATTGAAAATAACAAAATTTAATTAACGTTTATGCAGCTTTTTGTTGCTCTAAAGAGGTTTGATTGATCGACTCAGCCTCTTACAACAAAATAGGGGAGAGGTGGCTGCTGAAGGAGCAAAGGACATGAATGAGCTGAGTCCCTGCATCAGCTGTTTGCCTTGAAGTGCAGGAGGAAGCTAGAAAATATTTGTGTGATGGGCAGAGAAATAGTTCAGCTCAGGCTCTGACTATTCAGCAGGTGCTCTGGGCTGAGGCTGAGTGTTTCCTGGGCAAGTACAAGGGACTTTTAATGGGGACAGTGGGAAAGGGGTGTTTGAAGGAAACTTTTAGGTTCAGACACCCTGTGGGACTGCAGTTTGCCCGTTTTGCACTGCCTACTTCTTGCTCTAGTCCCAGCATTAGTGCACCTGGATTGACTTGTGCTTCCTGGACTCATCATACGTTCAACACTAGTTGAGTGACCTCAAGAAAGGTTTTTGCCTGTAGTACCCAAGTTAAGCTACATTTAACCTAAAAGCAAGGATACTGACTTGGCACTGGGCTGAAATGGCACAGGTTGAAAAATGTTTCAGTACATTTGTCCCGTGTTTCATCTGGAAAACAAATATTGCAGAGCTTAAAACCTTGAATATTCACATGGGATGTTATTTAAGTATTAAGACATTTTTGAAATTTAGAGCATGGAGATGCTGGAAATAAGTTGTATGTGCTGTCAGTAGGAAGCTGAATGTTCCTGTCAGGCATGGGCAATTCTTTAATTTAATGTAGGAATTTCAACTCATAAAGAGTACAGCCTTCAGTAATGGCTTTGTTATTGGGAGATGTTTTTCTGAAACTGGAGGTTAGCCTTCAAAATTATACCTTTGCAAAATGACATTTTTACCACTGACACCTTCACTGTATTGTAACCTGTTTGTATTGGTGGCTCCTGTCAGTCATCCCAGCAATTGTCACATTAAATAGGGCATAATGCACAGGAAGATATGTTAAAAATGAAATAATAAATGCTGTTTGCAAACTGTGATTCCTTTACCAAAGTTTGGTGAGGAATGTGAGATTCCTATAGTCCACAAACTCCAGAAGACTTCGGCACTTAGCAGAGCAAGGTCCAAACTAGTGGTAAAAATGGTTCCACTGGTAAAAATTGATAGGAAACATGGTAAAAATAAATGTGAATTACAGGAATATCTTGCTGTGCTTTATATGCAACCTGGTCCTTTGAGGTAAAAAGTGTTTGTTCTTTACCATATGATATTTTGGTCCATATCTATCTTTCTAAAACATTATGTGTGACAACAGAACTAAAAAATCAGCTGCCTTCCCCTTGACTTGAATGGTATTTAAGCTCATCATAACCTTTCACCTTCTCATATGGTGAAGGGGAGACTTTTTAATTGCTGGAAATTGATTGAAACCCCCATGTAAACCCAGCAATGGAGAAATAATGTCAAAGGATCAGGTATGTACGTAATTCCTGAACTAAACTGGTCATACTACTGTCAGAGGTTGTAGTGCATAAAATTACCAGTTTGGGCTACTCTTTTCCTTGAACTTTCTGTACATCCAATCTTGGCTTTTAAAAGAGAAATTAATTAGAATAATTTTCCTGCTCCATGGTAGCCGTTTTCAGTTGAGAGCCACACCAGTGCAATTGATCTTCAGTACATGTTTCCATATCAGAGTGGTTTTGACACTGGTAGGTAGAATTAAGTTGTGTCCAAACTCTTTTTAAACTGTCCACTCATTTTCAAACCTTTACATATAATTAACAGTCATTTTACCCTAAGAAACTTTCAAAACTGTGAGTCACGGGCTCACTTTTTAAACTGTCCACTCATTTTCAAACGTTCACATATAATTAACAGTCATTTTACCCTAAGGAACTTTCAAAACTGTGAGTCATGGACTGTAGCCGTGCTGAAAAGTAAATAACTCTAATAAACATTTAATTTAGATTTAGTAATTGATACAGAAATGTTAAGGGATGTTACACTGTATACTGCAGGAAGGAAAAGCTATTAACTGAAGTAATGCAGTTAGTTTAGCAGAAATTAAGGACCTGTAAATGTGAATATTAATTGAAGTTCTGATTTCCTAATCTATGCTAAACTAATTAGGTTGCTATTTAAAAGCTTGAAATAATGCCAATAAATTATATAATTTAAGATTTGGAAAACTGTGGAATAAATGTGGTTTTCAAAAAAACAAACGTGCTAAATAGAATCTTGATTGACTAAAATGTAAGAGGATGATGTGTGCAGTAAAATTCCTTTCTGCACATTCCAAAGTATATTCTGTTGATTTCTCAAATCCAGAAAGAGAGATGACTGTATCTTGGGGAATGAACCCCATCTTAAGCAAGAAAATAACTCAGCCAAGGTTGGAATTTTTGAAGGAACCTGTAATTTCAGCTGCTTAGCACTGTTCATCTGAGAAGTAAAGACATAGGAGAGAAATTTTCCTGGGTTTGGGAGATACTGATAAACTGATATAGAGTGTAGATAAATTTATTTTTTTAGATAGCAGGATCTTAAGGACAGAAAGAGTGTGAAACATTTATCATCATGAACTATAGGAAAATGGAAGGACAAAATGCTCGGTAGATATTATCCAATTTGCTTCTGATTTTCCACCACCTTCCCTGAGTGGAAGGTCAGGCCAGAGATCAAGGGAATAGCTGGGGTCAGGCAGGAGGATCTTAGGGTCTTTTAAAGCAAGAAGACAAAGTTAGAATGGGATTTCAAACCTTGAAACACATTTGTGTTTGCAGAAACTCCTTCTGCTAACACATCCCCTGGCTAATGCTGCTCACTTGAATAGTGACTCTGTGCTCATGAATTTCATGGGCACAGAAATTAACAGCAAGCAACTTCTCTCTCCTCAGGAAGTAAACTATCATCTAGGTCACCCATCTGATCAATTGTGCTTTACTCCAGATTTACCCTTCCCTTTTTTAATGGATCCAGGCTTGCAGTTCTGCAAAACCATAATGCACAATTAAATTTAGTTGTGAGTGGTTCATCCTTAGCAGTCCTGGTGAATCCTTGATTTTTCAGCACACAAATATTCTGCTTTGTTGTCTTCAGCCACATTTGGGCATGAAAAACTAAGACTTGTCCTGAAATAGAAAACAGTTAAAAGCAAACAAAAAATAGTGGAGGGAAGGAGTGGGACAAAAACATATACACAGAAAGAAAGCCAAGATCTCCAGAAGTTAGTGGAGGATCTGCACTGATTTATACACGCTGAGTCTGGCCATGCTCATTTTCTTTGAGGTGTGTCAGTTTTGAGGAGGTCTTAACAGCTACTAGTACTTAAAACTGAAATTAAGAAATTCCTTATTATATAATAGTTCTTGACCACTATGCTAAAAGTACAGTGTTAAGAGCTGCAGATAAATCAATAACTATCATTTCTTATAGTTTTTGGCAGCTTTAAGAATTAGTATCCTGCAGAATACTATAGACTATTTCTAGAGATTCAGAAAAACATTAAAAACTTGTAGAATTTAGATAGATGGGCAGAATTCCAGCCGTACTGCTTGTCAGATAAAACATACTCACAATTTCTGATGCTAATAAACTGGAGCTGAAGGAATTGATTTCAGTGAAGTCATTTAACTAAATGTACAACATTTATGTAAGTTAAATGGCAGAAGATTGCACAATAGATTATTTTTTCCCCTTGCCAGCAGCTGATTTGTTACTGCAAAGTGGTTTGTGCTACAGAACTGGGATCTGGACCCTCAACAGCTGATTGCTCTGCAGTCTTGACTTTTAGTTCAAGCTGTTTAAAATATACTCTGAAATCTAATTCTCCATTGAAGTTTGCATTTCAAATATTTTCAGAGCTTGCATGCATGACTTAATCTCTTTTAATACATGATTATCAATGCCTTTATACACCCTGCACTAATGCCAACAGAGAGCAGTTGTTCATATTCCTTAACTATGCTCAGAAAACACGTAGGGGTGGCTTGCAGATTGTGCATGGATATTTAAATGGAGCAGGAGCTCTGTAGGAATATCACAGACAGCTGGAGGGGAATAAAAGAATCTGGAGCTGGAAACAGAACCTTTTCTCTTTTGCTCTTCTGTTGATAGCATTAAAAGTTGCACATATTTGTAGATACATTAACAACAAGTGTGAAATATGTTAGTCCAGGACTATGCAAACTTCTGCATTTGCAGAACTTGAATGATCCTCTTCCTTGCAGTGTGTGTGTGCCTGGATGTGTAAAGAGAACAGAGGATTTGGTACAGATGAGGGCTGGAGATTGTTGTGAATATCTCCATATTTGGATCTCTTTATTCTTAGGCAAAGTACTCAGACAAGCCTCAACCTAATTTTCACAGGAATGGAAGTTTTTCCCCCAGTATGGGAGCAGTACAGATGAGGCACATGGTTCTGACCCTTATTCAAGGCTGGCAGAGATGGCAAAGCTCCTCCCACCTTTTGGTCCCCTCTTTTCTGAACAATCTAGGAATTTTAGCTCGTCCAGTTAAGAGTATTTTGATGATGCCCAGCAAAAGCTTCTCACTGTCATTGGGCCATTCTTACACGTGTTTCACCTTCTGCCTGATAGATGCAGGTAAAGCCACTGAGATCACTCAGGAGGGATGAAGCCACACAATGCTCTTGCAGCTCCATCCTTCAGGAAAGGTGAATTCACAGAGATGTGAATCCATAGCTCTGCTCCAGCTCCTGATATCTATTCCCTCGGTGTATAATAAAGTGTAAAAGCACTGAAAGAACACTGCTGTGAGTAGCCTGCTTGTTTAAATTTAGTTTAATTATATTTGTGCAAAGCAGTAACAGCAAGACTGTAAGCAACGCTTTCGGGAAAGGTGGGTAAAACACATCATGGCGTTAGTTGATGCAAACAGTAAGCAATCTGAAAACATGTGAAGTTAAACACTCCTGGCTTGAAATATATTTGTTCTCCTGTTGGCAGGGCTGGAAGGAGGTGTCTACATCTGATTTGCTTTCCTAGTTGAGTGAGACGTTAGGCTAAAGATTTAGGTGAAAAGAGAGAATTAAGTGTTTCTCTCTCTACTAGAGGGCGGAATGTAGAACTTGAACCTTTTTGTAGAGGGAAGAATATTTCCTGAAAATGTCAAATACTCTTTTAAATTGTGTTTTGTATGAAGGCGGCAATATTTTTCTCAGGGGACAAGCAAACAGTTTCACTAAACAGTTGGAAGTATCAGGAGCAGTGATATGATGTATTTAATGGTGCATCTGCACTAATGTAAAGAACCCCAACGTGCACATTTTATGCAAGATAAATCCTGTGCTGGTTCATTGACCAGAACATGCTCTTTCTCTGTGAAGCAAAGGTTGGTTTGAGGCACTTTTAGTTCAATGTTCCTCAAGGTTATGGCGAGCTATGTAGGCCTGGGACTGCTAGTAGAAACAGCACCCAAATACCCTTCTCCTTGAGCTAGTTTACTTCCTACACACTGGGGGAATTCAAAGCAATTTTAAATCCCCTCTGTGCTCATGTAGCAGCCCAAAGAGGACCTAATTAGGCTTTGAACATCTGCTGGAGTGTAACTCTTACAGCTGTGTCCTACCAGTCTGTTGAGTTCTTGCTAATGCCTGCCAGGTCCCCAGGCTGAGTGCAGGGAAATGATCACAACCTGGGGGCTGCAGCTCTTGGTGTTATCCCATGGTACTGAGTACTGCCTTGCTCTTCTGGGAAACAAGGATTTCCTCTTCCTGTTGCCTGTGGAAATATGTATTCTGCCCATGGATACCCCAGGCCTCTAAAGTTGACATTTGCCCTTTGAAATTTCCCATAGACTCTTTCTGAAGTAGCAGTCTCCATACCTTCTAGCTGTTGCACAGTAGATAACTTCCCGAGCTGTGAGGTTTGTAAGTCTTGTACTGGGAGGCAAAAATATACAGCTAATCCCCTCCTTTTCTAAAGAAGATAGACCTAGCTCTTAATTCTTCTCTTGATGTATGGGATAGTGACGGACATAAATCCCACTGGTATTGATAGGAGTTAAATGTGTAAATCCCTGCCATGCCAGTGGGATCATTGCTTTCTGTTTCTCTAGCCTTTCTGCCTCACTAAGATCCTGAAGTTTCTGTTCAGGTTTCCTGCAGCTGCACCATGTGCATTTCTGTGATGCCCTTTCTCGTGGCAGAATGATCACTGTCAGTTGGTCTGGCTTAATTTTGCAGACTTTGATATTCTTGGGCTTTCGTATTGCTTGAATAAACTCAATTTAACTTTTACTGTTTACCATTTACATATCTAGGTGTCATTTGCGCAACTTCATGGTTCAATAATACAGTGAAGACATCTATCCACTCAGAAATGGGTAGTCCCATTCAGTTCAAAATATATTTGGAGAGAGCCATCACTTAGTGATGCCCCTGCTGCATCTTCTCTTCAAGGCTCTGTGATCTGGGCTTAATTCATCTTTACTTGTAGAAGCTCCTTTTTTTTTTTTTTGTAACCCACCCATATGTTTGTTTTTTCCTCATGAGTCTGCTCATCACCTTCCTCATCAATGCACCACATCATACTCCTAGGTGACTGACGTGTCTATGAATAAAACCTGTCCTCGGGGCTAGTGAGAGATATGTCAAATACCTATTTTTCCCTTCAGACTATATGAAGCATCATAATTTTTCACTTTGAAAACTGTTTCATTGTTAGTCTTGCCAGCAGAAAGACCCATATTTTAGGGTCTGTGACTATCTAATTGTAAATAGCAGGTAGCAAGCTATGGGAGCTGAGGTGCTCCAGTCCAAAGGATGGGTTCATTCACATAAGAATTTATTTATTTCCTTATTTATTTCCTCCTGGTCATCTTCATGTTCTTCTACTTCATCACTGCTTACCTCTTCTACTTTCACTAAGAAAGAAGTCTCACTTTTTGACCTATTAATGTCTTAATTGTCATATTTAAGTTTCTTGCTTTATAATAGCCAGGTTTTATATTAAATATCTACAAAGATACCACAAAATGGAAATCTAATTAGCCTCCCTGTTCTTGAATCAATCAAGTTCCAGTGTAACTCAGTGCATGATCATTTATGCAGGTATTGGTAGCTAGGATGAAAAAAAGGTATCATTGTAATTAATGGGGGTTTTTGAGTCAACTGCAGTTGGAAAACTTCACCTATCATTGTTAATAGTTATTCTTACTGTTATTTTAGGTGCTAAATAAGGCTCGTGAAGCTCCTTCCAAGCAGTGCAGTGTCTCAAATTGCTTGAACTCAGAGCACTTCTAACCACAAACTATTTTGCACTCTTATTTGCTTAAGGGTCTGTGTTTGCATTGGGAGCTGACTGCCAATTTGCAAGCTGTGGAAGTATTAAATCATGTTTGCATTGTGTGTCACAGCAGTTTGGAAGGATGAGCTAGCAGTGAGTTACAATTTGCTTTTTCCACAAAGAGTGTCTAAGACATAAAGAATTAAAACGCAAACTGAATAAAACTCTGGTACAGGAAGACATGGCCCAAAAGTATTGTAAATAATAACTGTGGAGATGGGGAGCTATTTTAAGTCCACGAGGGCACAGTCAGCACACAGATAGCCCATGTGCCTGTGTAGTGTGGGCTTGGAAAATCTGGATCACTCTATCAGTTAAATATGCAGAGCCTAAAAACACCAATGGAAATTTTTCCACAGATGCACGTTGGTCCTAAAGAAGTTTCTGGATCAGGGGTCTGTTTCAAAGGCAGGGCAGAGGGCAACCTGGCTGATGTAGCCATTATTGTATAAATAACATAAATATTATTTGAATAGCCATTAGTGAGCTCACCGAGTCCCTTAGATAATGAAAAAAACCAAACTAAACCAACCAACCAAAACCCCCAAAACCCAGGAAAATAACATTGGCAATTATAATAAAACCACTTCTATTTTTTCTGGTGTTTATTTTTTGGAAGAAGAGAAACAAAAGGTCTGTTTCCACTCATACTGCAATGCAGTCCCATTGCACAGATACAACTCCACATGCTGTAAAATGGTAGCTAGCCTGGAAAACCATCAAAGAAATGCGAAAAATCAAACTACTCTACCAATATGATATGTCCAAAAGAAGACTTCAGAAAAATCTTCAGTCACATTTTTGCATATGTTTATCCCTCACATTTCTGGTTTATTTGCATTTTATGTAGGGCCTCTTTTTTTTTGCTTTCACCTTATCATAATGTTCTTACGTGCAGCTGCTTCATGGCTTGATGAAAGGCTGGAACAAATTTCCCATTGCTGTTTCTTGTCAATGTCTGCAGTTTGGAGTCAGCAAAACCTTCCTCATTCCAGCAGCATTGACTGATTCAATTTCCATGCATCTTTTTTCCATGTCTGAACTGTATCACCAATGTGCAGAAGGTCAGGTCACTAAAGCAAAAAATATTAACAGAGAGTTTCAATTCTTGTTTGTATTTAGCATCTGAATGGTAGAATTGCTGTTGATGCATCATTTAATAGCTGCATTAAATGTGTTTACTCTGAATTACATCTGAGCAGTGGGCTACTTTTTTCTGTTAGCAAGTATTAAACAATCAGCAACTGCTTGGCTTGCCCACCTTCCCCACCTGGGAGTTTATATTAAAAGCATCCTTATTTTCATCTCCACATAAAAATGACACGAGTAGCTCGGTAGCACTTTAGCTAAATCTAATCACTGACTTTCATATCAAGTTTGGGAACAAGAGGCAGCAAATTCAAATGGAACTTCCATGCTATGCAAAAACCACTCGTATTTGGAGAAGAGAACTCTGAACTGAAGCCATGAATTGTCAAAGAGTTGAGAGAGTGCTCAGCACTTTATATAAGCCTAGCAGCAGCCTTCTTGGGAAAAAAAAGGATTCAAAGTAGTGCAGTGCAGTTGAGATGCTGGGAACAAGTTGCAATAGGGAGATTTAGGTGGCATTCTACTTTGTGAGTCAATTAAAAGAAAAGTAGAAACCAGTCTGATCTACCCCCTCTGAAATATCTTGAAATATTTTGGCCACATCTTTCCCTGACTGTTTTATAGGAAACTGGGTATGAAGGTACCATACTGACAAAATCAAAAAATTGCCTACAGGCTTTCTCCAGTGGTATTTCAAAGAGCTAATCCTGATATCAGATCCAAAAAACTACAGTTTTAAAGTTTTGAAATGTAAATTGAGCGATTGCATCATTTAACTTTATTTTGTCTGATTATTATTATTAATATTATAATAAGGGACTTAAGAAAATTGATAATTAAATTTCTTTACACCTCTCTTTCAGAATAATTTTTGCCCTTAGAATAACTGTGTTCATTTGAATAGCCTTAATCATCAAGAGTAAAAAGTTAACTTCCCAGAGCATCTCAGGCACAGTTGTGAAATAATGGCAGCTATTGGAATGTTTTGTAGTGAACTGCTTGATTGCAAGGAGTTGAAAAAAAACATTTGTATTACCAGAATTCTGGTTTTGTATTGTGTCCCTATAGTTTTTTAATCTCTTCACTCCTTATCATTTACTTCTTTAGCAAAAATACACGTCCCAGTGGCTTAGAACATTTTTTTTCTTTGCTTCCTAAGTTGTAGCTTCTGTTCTTTTGTTCTATCATTTTATTTTTCTTGTATCATGCATAGTATTTTAACTGAAAAAGAGCACATCTCTGTAATGAGTTATATCTTCTTTCACTTGCAAGTAATATCACCCTGTGCTCACTCCAGCCCTCACATTTAAAGACAATGAATCTGCCTCACTTTTGTTCTATAAATAGAGATGCTAAATCTTAATTATCCTTTCAAATTGCTGTCTGTATTGAGCCATGCATATGAATGTACACTGATCAGCATTTATGTACTATTGAATTTATTTTTAATCCCAAATTTATCCTTCAGGATAGAAGACAACAGATGAAATAATTAACTTGCGTTTTGATGGGCACATGTCAAAAGCTCTCTGACAGACTTGTCTTATTGATCTTGGCTTGCCTCATTCCAGAACTTCTGAAATATAATACCACGTTGGAGCTACACAAGCTTATATTTTTCCTTTTATGCCTCCCCTATTCAGGCTGGATTCCCAAAGATAACATGCAAGTGTCAGGCATGAAATTTTACAATCCTGCTGTATTCCTTTCTTCATGAATTTGTAGCTTGCTCTGAAATCTGAGCTGCTTAAAAGGATTTTATATTTTAGCCAGGCTTTTGCCTCCTAAGTGTGTAAGCCTTTACAAATATGTCCTTAAATTTTGTTGAAAACAGTTTCTAACAAGAAAGTTAGCTACCTTTTTTTCTTTTTTTCTTTTTTTATTCCCGTATCAACATTACTGCTTCCTTTAAAAAAAAAAAAAAAAATTCCTTTGAGAGGAATTTTTGAAAATAAATTCTAGAAGAAATGCTGCTACACAAAGGTAAATGGATCCATCTAAAGATACCTAAACCAGTTTAATATTACATTAAAAGTTCTGATTTAGCCCTAAACAAGGGCAGATGGTGTTTCAACAAAAAAATCTTCTAGCATGCCTCTGTAGCAAAGAGAATACATACTCAAAAGATCCTTTGAAGCTTGGAATCACATGGAAAAGCAGCACATTGGGTCAGGCAAATTCACCTTAATGTGGCATGGTGTTATCCTGGGTAGCAGCATTGTCTGCATGTGGGAGTGCAGCTGATACACCCCGTGCAGAAGGGAGTTTTAGAGAACCAGCAGCTTCTTTTCTGTCTTTTTAGCCTGTGGCATTGGTGGAAACAGCCACAGCTGAAACATGGCAATTGGACCAGTCAAGAAAATACATCAGCAACGTTTCTCTGAAGAACAAAACATGCTGATGGTTTTTTTAATTCCCTCTCAAATTTTAAACTTTCAAGACCTCTTGTTTCTGAAGTAGGTGAAGATTTGCCATGCCATGGTGGTTGTGTTTCTGTCCCCTCTGGGAGCTCTTTGTGTCCTCAAGACAGCAAAAGGACATGAGTTGCACTGAGCAGGCAGAAACCTGGGGATGCTGCTTCAGCTGTGTTGGGACAAGAGGCTTAACATGTCAGGCTTTGGGGGATTTCATTAGTACTGTAGTTTTTTATTTTAACAGATTTAATGGTATTTTATGTCTGTTTATATTAGCTATAGATAAGCACTTCCTATAAAAATTCTCATCCTCCCTATATAATCCTTCACCATCTTCTGTCTTCAAAGCTTTCTTCAGGATTCCCACCTCCTGGAAAAGAGGTACTTGCTTCTTTGCACTTCTCATTACTTCCAATAAAACATTATTTTTATCAGTCTGCTCTGCAGTAGTTGCCTTGCAAATGAATACTATACACCCACCTTAGCTTGAACTTGTACTCTGTTTTTATCTTGCTGGCACCAGCTTCTGCAGAACTTGAGGACAGATGGTGTGTTTTATCTGGTGTTTTTGTGTGTTCTCAGAAACATTTATGGTACTCTGTCAAGTTAGCAAAATGGTGATTATTAATATTACATCAGTTTTGCCTCCTCTCCAGACAGAAGAATGCTGTAAAATACTGCTTTTCTTGTTTTGGTGCCATTGGAATTGGAGGATTACAGAAAAAATGAATTTTTATTTTTTTTTTTTAAATTATTTAGGTTTTCACTTTTTAAAAAATTTCTTTCATTTCTTGGCTTTTCCTGCTCCAAGAAGATTTCTCATTTTAATTGGATTGCTCTACCCATCCCAATTTTGTTCTGGGTTTTGCATTGTATCTCTTAGCAGCACCTCATTCCAGGAGGGGAGAACTGGGAAGCAGATTTTTGAATATGAAAAAGCTGAACAATAAGCAGCTAATGTTTTGGGCCTGAATGCTTCCTAAGAGCCCTAGGGAAATTATATGCTGCACAGGTCCAGCACAAGTTGAATACATCATTTTACATCCCAGGAAAAAGTCCCCAGGAAAGCTTAAGTCATTCTTAGAATATGTATACCATTTATCCTGTGACAGAGGGGCTTATTTTTGCACAGTCCTCTTTTTCCTTGTGTGGAAGGAGGAAAAACTGCTTACTGTGGTCAGACCACATTCTGCTGTTACATTGAAAACAAGCCTTTTTTTTTTTTTTTTCTGGCATTATTGCCTCTTCCTCTGAGGAACTGGCGTTTTGTAAAGCCAGCAGTCAACAGGGAAGCCACTCTGCCCTCCAGTTTGCTACCATTGCCAAAATCAAGGGCAGAGATGGTTCAGAACCTCTGGGTGGGCAGCTCTGCTCTTGGGGGACAGATGAATTGTGCAAGGGGAGTCCAGCTCAGCCTCCCCTGGGAGGGATGGCAAATTGTGTTCCTCCTGCATAGGGATTCTTTTTCCCTTTCTCTATCAGGATTTTGCCTTCCATTTATGACCTCGAGCAGACTGTTCCTTTGTCTTGAACCACCATTTGGCTACACACTGGCTCTCTTTCTTTCTAAACATCTGCTTTGAGTTCCCATGCTGGAGTGCCAGCACATCTGACAAAAGCAGAGATTTGCTCTTTGGGGCTGTTCCCCTATTTTATGTCAGAGCAGGATACTGCTAAAGCTTCCCACCCCAATATGGCAGGCTATGAAATGAGCCTGCTGATCTTGGGAGAACAACTTAAAGCAGTTGTTGCCAGCTTGATGAAGTTCCACTCCATTTAGCATATCATAAAAATATCAGTTTTCATATTTGACCATCTCTGTAAAGAGAATTTACTTACCAAAGGTCACCTCATGCTCTCACAGCCCAGGCTCACAGAAGACCCCTCTCAGCATCTCCTGCCAAATTGAACAAGGCAATGAGTCAGCCTCCCCTATATATTAATATTTTTAAATGTAACATCTGCCCCTCTTGGTTTTCAGTCTGTGATCAAAATTTCCTCAGTTCTGAGTAAAAACTGAGGAAAGAGCTTGGGGTACAGCCTTTGGGTGCTTGGAGACTCTACTGGCATCAGGCATGGAATGAGTTGCTCTGAGATTAACTCATTCCCTGGTATTTCCTCCTGTCAGAGCCACAGATGTACTTCATTTCATTAGGTGTAGCTGTGGGCATGCTGCCATCCAGCTCTGCTGCTGACTTTATCCCACTACAGCTGAAGGCCAAATAATCATAATAATTTCAAGTTGATAGCACAGTATATTTCCCCAGGGAATGCTATTCAAATTAAATCAGTCATACCAACAATGATTTGATAATTATATAAAGGGAGCCCTGTACTCCAGCTATTTTTTTTTTCCCCAAGATCCTGCATTCTACCAAATGGTTCTTGCTCTTTTCATAGTATTTGCTTCCCACAAATCTTGATTCTCTTTTTCTTTTATGTGAGAAAAAGAGTTACTCTGATACCATGCTTAAGTGCAGTCA
Source organism: Florisuga fusca (assembly GCA_038090715.1). Lineage (NCBI taxonomy): Eukaryota > Metazoa > Chordata > Aves > Apodiformes > Trochilidae > Florisuga > Florisuga fusca. Next base: position 15,101,582 of record JAAWXA010000017.1, read on the forward strand.
ATGTCAAAATAGAAACGAACGTAAATTTCGGATTTTATTTATGAGGTAGGCACTAGATGCCACATGATGCTGGTGACAGCAAGAAGTCAGAGCATTGAGTGGCCTCATTTTGAAAGCCACTGTGGGTTTCTGAAGGCTGGATTAATTATTCCAGTCACACGTGATGGAGAATGAAATTCTCTGGTGAAATTACCATGACTCTTATCTGTTGGTCAGTCTCCATCTCTCCAGCTCCAAGTTCAGCAGAGAACTCTATCTTTAAGGCCTTCAGTAATTTCTTGGTGCTTTCCCAGCAAGGGGGTTATTCCAGCATAATGCAGCTCCTGCCTTTTTGCATCGATGCTCCCATTTTTCTACAGCAGAGTAATAATTTAAGAAGGTGAAAAAAACCACACTCTTGTTTCTCTACGTGCAAGCAAATTGCTGAACATTTAGGATGCTCTGAGGTGATAAGGAGAGGCAGCTTAGGAGCAGGTTGCTAAAATTGCTCCACCTTTTTAGAATGGGATGATTTATATCTCCTTTATGAACAGGAGATAAAATGTTCTGCCTCTTACATTCTCACAGAAGTAAAACAGAACTAAAAATACATCCTAGTGCAGACAAGTTTAAAATAGAGCTCAGAGCAGACAAGTATTCATGAACAAATGAGTTAATGATTTCTGACTGGTTGGGCATATTCCAAAATATTAAACATAACCTTTCCTAAGTGTGGGTGGTTTTGTTCCATCGCCAGACAATAGGGAGAATTGAGTGGCAGGAATTGTGAAATCTTTCATTGGATGAGGTTGAATCAGTGTTTGAGGCATGACTTCAGTAGCATGCAGTTAAACTTTGTGAATATGTCCCTTTGTCACACATTTTCCTGTACTCTTGGCTACTTAAGTGTCTGACACGGTGACTGATTCCTTTAAGGACATAATAAAAATTTTCACCAGGCCATGATATGTAAGAAAAGGGAATTCTGGACAGTTAAAATTTAGGTCTAAATCTAATTTTTGGTCATCTGAGACATCTGAATTTTATGCTTTTGTTAGTTTATCACAGGTGTTCCTTTTCTTCTATTGGGACTAGTGAACAGATCAGGTTCAGGAGATTTCTGGTGGACAGAACAATGACATTTTTGTTCTAACTGTCACTTGTGCTGGTAACTGTTTTTCAACTGTCTTTAGGAAAAAAATACATAAAATTAATATTTATGTTGTCAGAGAGAGAGAAAAAAAAAGGATCTGAAGTTTTTAGAATGCTCATACCCTGTTCTCAGTTTGGCAGTTCCTGAGAAATAAATAACTGGGTTATATTTTAATCAGTCAGATTTATAGTATGTTTTTTGGGGAAAAACTCTGCTACCAAATTTCTAGAATTAAGTCTGCCTCTTTGTTTCAGTTGATCTCCTCGCAAGGAATGCTTCAGCTCATTTTGACTTTGCTGGTCAGGAATGTACTTCCTTTGGCTTTCACAAAAGGAGAAAAAGATCTTTGCTTTTCCATCAGCAATCCCCAGATCTTCCGAAGATGAAATAAAATTGCTACTCCACTGAAAAGAAGAGTGTAATTCCCAGAAATTGATTCCTCAAAGTGCACATCTCTACTTCTCATCTATTAGTCTCCTTCCATCATAAACCATATTAATGTAGCATATTGATGTAATTAATCTTTTAACACCTACAGAGACAAATGTGGCACACTGTGCCTTGTCAGTGTAATAAAGGCCACATGGAGAGTTGTTTCAGAAGAGAATGTGCCTGCTGGATGTATATAATCTTATATTTCACTTCATGGGCTATGTGGCACCCACATACAGGCCTGCATGGCTGTAGGTGAGGGCAGTGCTCCTCTCTCCTGGGGAAGGTGGGATCATTTTGTTCTCAGTTGTGTATTGCAGCTCCTTCTTGCTCCATGATAGGGTTGCTGAGATGGTGCTGACTGGTGAATAATGGTGCTAAAAGAGAAGCTCTTGCTCACCTGAGATGTTTCCCCATGTGCCCTGTGGCCATCCTTGCAGCACTGAGCAGTGGCCACCCTCCTGTGTGAGGAGCTCTCTTATGCCTTAAGCTGGCATTGCAAACAGGCCTTGTTATTCAGGAAATGTGCTAATTAAGCTTTCACTTAATTATAGTGATTACAGTTTCCTCAGCTTAGTGATTTTCTTATGATTCAGCTGACTGTGCCATCAGTTTATTGCTTTCTTCTTATAAAGCATTGGAAGGGCTTTCTTCCAGATTCTTTGTATGAGTCTAGAAATGTGGGTTTCACTCCAGGACTCTGCTTTAAACTTCACCACTGTTGAGGCCAGGAGCCTTTGTTGTCATCAAAGAGATACTGGCTCCTTTTTTGGCTGTCTGACCAACTTCTGGTTGACCAAAACTTCAGATTCACTAGAAATAGGGATTTCACTCAGTCATGACTCTCCTGCACCCCAAACTTGCCTCACACAAAACCCCTTGTTTCCTTCTCTTCCAGCCATGCCACCAGCACTGTTGTATCCACCCTCATCCTTTTCTAAACTAATTTATATTCCCTAACCTAATTTCTTCCTCTTCATTCCCTTTTCAACTCCTAATTGTCCCTCCTCTACATCGTTCAATGATTTTTTTTTTTCCTTTTTTTGCGCTTATTTTATCTTATTTTTATCACACAAGTGATGGGAGCTAAAGAAGTCAAGCAAAAGTGCTTCTACCGATTAAATTAGAATTAGAAGATCCACTGCTTAGGGCAACCTTTAACAGCTTGATAATGTGATAAACTGGAAGGAGACAGTCCTTCCAGACAGTAAAAATTCTTTCTTTGCCTGAATTCTGTTTTCCATATACATTAACTACATCATTAGTATCCTTCGTGCTGGCAGCAATGCTTAGCATAAATCCAAATTAAAGAATTCATGAAACAAAGAAATAGTGACAAGCACAGAGTGGAGTATGACCAGCATCATATGGATTTGTAGGAGTAACAAATTCAGCGTTGAATAAATACCCTGTAAGGATATTGATTTTATTTATTTATTATTTTACCCCCTGCTCTAGTTCTGCCCTTTCCACCTCAGCTTTGGGCACTGTTGTTTGAACTTTAATGCTGCTCTTTTCCATGATTTTTAACATGATTTTTATTAAGATGCTGCTAATGCAGTTCACAGATGACTTTGCAGGTAAGAATGGGAATAATATTTCATTCATTCTCAAAATATTATGTATTTAAACAATAACTGCAATGTATGCTGGTTGCATGGTGTCACTTGTGCTCACTGTGTGTGGTGAGGCAATGGAATTGGCAGAGATCTATCATAGAAATTTAATGAAGTAAGAGGTAGACAGGTAAGCAAAAAGCCTGACTGACTCACACCTGCACTTGGAAAAGGATCTATTTTGTTTGGGTTTTTTGCTCTAAAGAAGGGGAGTCCTGGTTTTATATCACGTCTGCCCCTTAATGACAGGGAATCCTTTGCATTCAAAATACTTTTTCTGCTTCAGAGAACTAGGATGCCACACTGCAAGCCTCCTTGCTCCTGCTCTGATGGAATAAATAAACATCTAAAATATGGAATTGTTGTGCACAAAATTATAGGTGGGGAAAAAAAGAAATGTAGAAAATAATAAAATTTGTAGTACATATCTGAAGTACATTAACAGTGTCAATGAAAACAAAAACCCAGTTGGAAATTTGCCCTTGTCAGTCTCGTTTAATAAAATAGCTTTCTAATATTGATCTTTTAATTTCTTCAATAACTGCATAAAAAGTGAGCAGTTCAATTTCAAACTCAGTATTTTGAAATTAGGAATGTCAACAACTCAAAATCAAGCATTTTTGCCCAAATTTATATAACTTCATTCAGTATTACTGACTTTTGCTTTTGACATTTTTTCATTACTTATGTTCATTTCATTTTGGACCCCTCAAAACTTTGTGGCTTGAAATTCCTCCAGGCTAGAAATTTCAATGTCTAAAATTTTGCATACTGGATATTACATCTGGCACCTCCTGTAGTACTAAAGTCTGTCTTGAATATACAGATGTTACTCATCTTCAGGGTCACATAATTTTGGATTTTCAACATTCAGACTTTCTGAGTGACTCTTGGTCAGTTTTTGCTAGGCTTTTTGTGGCCATTCTCTTTCCTAGCTGGTTTTTTTATATCCAGTATCTACTGCTTGAAGCTCCAGTGGATAGTAACTGGATGTGAGCATCAGCCACTGAACTGACACTTTGGGAAAGAACAAGCCAGGTTTCATTTGTGTTTTACTTCATTTTCGCTCAAAAACCTTGGTACTCTTAACAGAAGATGTCTTGTTTATGGTGGAAACATAAAGAAGATTCTGAATAATTTCTGGGGTTCTGGATGGGACCTGAAGCTGGTGATGTTTGCAGTTTCCATAGGATTTGAGCAGTGAAGGGTTATTTCAGCATCTGTGAGAGCCTCTGCAAAATTGCACAAATCTCACATCTGAGATGTGGTCCTCAGACTTCTCTATCTTCTTTAGAGAGCACAGGAAAAGACAAAAAATCACAAAGCTAAGCCTGAGATTACAGGGGAAAAGTGAAATATGGGTGTGTGGGGAAATAAAATTTGCAAAAATTCTCACATCTGACCTTCCAATATAATGATGATAATTCAGTTTTTCTGCAAGTAGGAACAGTCAGTTCCTTAAATGAAAATGGTTTGTAATCACAATTCCATTTCTCACTAGAAAGATAATCTTTTTTTTTTCCAAGTAATTTGCAATAATGCCTCTGTGTTCAGGTGTTGCTGCTGTCAGAGCTCACGAAATATTTGAATACTTCCCACTTTCATGGGACAGCCAAAGCTGAATCCCAAACCACGGATTTCCATTAGGAACATCTGGGTTCGAGTTCTTTGCCAGGATTTAGGGAATAGGCAGAAAACAAGATTTCTTATTCACTCCCAGCCACTTGCTGGCCCTACAGCTGCCAGCCTGGACTGTTCTCAGCAGTGATGCTGGTGGAGAAAAGCAGTGACCTGCTAAAGCACTAAGACTTGGTCCTCCCTCCATGGCCTCAGAAAAACAGATTCAGTGAAACTGTTGGGTTATTCCTGTGAGTAGGAAGGAGAGTAAATTAAGAGGAAAATATTACTGTATTGTTTGGAATATTATCATTTGGTCAAAATCTGATTCTGTCTCTACTGAAGCTGTTGAAGGTCTTTCTCTTGTGCTGTAATCAAAAATAGGGGCTCTTCCTTCTAGCTATTGAAACCTTCACTGCATTTTGGTGATAGGTATGTAGGGCTATTTTACTATAAATCTATATTCTTTATTTGAATGGACAGAGTAACAAACATTACAAACAGGGAGATCCATACATCTATGTGTATGTCTGAATTCAGCACTTTGTCTGCAGACCAGTGACATGAGTCAGTGACAAAGCAAAGAACTGCCTTGCTTTTTTTATTCCTCCCTTGTATTTCCCATGTCCTCTGAGCAAAAGAATACAACCTTTAAACCTTAAACCTGTTTGTTTAGCTGAGTACACCATATCCTTGTTAAAAGAAACTCAGTTCCTGCTCATGCAGCCCCAGACTGTGCTTAGGAGCAATAAACCAACATAGAAGCTTGAGGTCTGCCTGTTAAAACCACAGTAAGTTACATTGATGCCAGGATTTGTGCCTTAAAGTTGGAAGACAAAATTTATCTGTAAAACATATGGGTGCAGAAGGGTCAACCAAGTGCTCCCTGTAGAGCTAGTGCGGTGCTACAGCTCAAGTCCCTTGTTTCAGTGTTGGACAATGCTTCAGTCATGAAAAAAAACACTTTATATAAACATATTAGTACATTTTCATTCATTATTCAAGGTGAGGCTTGACAAGGCTCTGACAACATGATCTAGTTGAGGATGTTCCTGCTTGCTGCAGGGGGGTTGGACTAGATAACCTTTAGAGGTTTCTTCCAACCTAAATTATCCTAATATCTTAATAATAGAACTATGTCTTCCATTCCAGTGTCTCAAAACAGCTGCAAAGTGCTGTAGATAAGCACTGGGAGACTGATTTGCAGAGTTTTGCATTGATTTCTTATTTTATTTGGTCAGCTTCACATGCTAGGCCACAACCTTGTAAGAGTGATAAAAATGTACTATGTATTTCACTTTATTATTTGGGCGACTCAGTACCTGCATATCCAACTATTATGAATGAGAAGTGAAGTTGCATAAATATTTTTTTCTATCATGTTGATGTCATGTCATTAACAACAATCATGATTCCTTTTTCAAGGAAAAGCCACGACATTTTCAAGCATCTGTTTCCTTATTTCCCCACCCCCCCATATTTCACTTTTCCCCCTGTAATCTCAGGGCAAGCTTTCTGATTTTTTGTCTTTTAGTATGCTCCCTAAAGGAGCTAGAGAAGTCTCAGGACCAAATAGTTCTTGTTTAGTTCCTCTCTGGAGCCTCGACCAGATGGTACAAAAGAACACACATCCCCAGGGAGTTGTATAAAAAGTCTGTGGGGGCCTGGTACACAGAGGAGCTCTGCTCCCTGCAAGGTTTGCAGAAATCTGCCTGCAGTCTGATTAAAGTGTGTCTTTGGCTGGGAGGAAAAACAAGTTTGGGGGATGCTTCTAGCCAGTGGTTTCTTTAATTTAATTTTTAGGATATCCAAATGCAACATTTTAGAGCCATCAGACAGAAGTGGCCTTAGCAGGACTGGCTACCAGACCCAATCAAAAAATTCAACCTGAGAAACCTCTCATCTTCTAGAAAGAATGTTGTTCAACTCCATTTACATAACTTCTAATTCTATGGAAAATTGTTTTGTCCTTCACTAGAAATAAAAAGAACAGAATTTGTGCTGAATGGAGAATTTTAAGTTTATTAGAATTACAGTACCTACAGGACTACTGAGAAAAGTTCTGGTAAATTGTAAGCATGTTTTATGTGGTTAAAGTAGGAAAGCCTTGCAACACCTGTTGAGAAACCCAGTCATTACTAGTTTTAAACTTCTTCAAAATCATGTATGAAATCAGCAATTGAGTTAGAAATTGACCCCAAAAGTCTTGTTTAACTAGATAACATTCAAGATAAATGAGCCACCTAAATACCTTTCTAGTTACCTGAGGCTTGTTTGATTTATTCCCCCAGGATCTAAGAAGAGTGACTTCAATTGTAAAGTTCCACTTCATGTAGTATTAGCTGGGTTTGAAAGGATGAGTAAGGAAGGCTAGAGAAAGGCCTCAAGAAGGGAGTTTTTAGAAAATCAAGTCATACAGATTGGCTTTGAGAGAAAACTCTTGACTTTCCTCTTAGCAGAAGACAGATGTCTCATTCCTGTAATTGTGTAATTCCTTCATGAATCATCAGGCAGTCTTTGTCTAGCATTGTGTGATGGGTAAGTTAATTACAGGCCTCTGTTAAACAAGACTCAGATGTGTTACCTTTAATTTCATTGGTTTTCCTCACTAAGTAGAAAACACAGAGGTGGTGTTGAGTAGTAAGCAGAGTATCCTAAAAGAGGTTTTTGCTAATTTGTCTTAAGAAATTATCAGAGTATTTGGGGAGTTTCTTTAGGTGCAAAACTGAGATAAAGTTCTGCAAGAATTCAGATAATCTTTCACAAGACTCAAAACTTTTTTTTTTTTTTTTTTTTTAATGAAAGCTGAAATTCTGATACAACCAAAATATCTGGGACCTTACAACTGTCCTATATATTTTTTGCTAGATTTTCACTCTGACACAGGAACAAGTGAAAACATGTGGAAGTATCATGTCTTATCCCTGAACCCTTGCTTAAGGTCTGTTTTGAGTGACTTGATTTGATTGAGGATAGAGATAATCAAAGAAAATCCATTCATCTGCTCTGCAACCTACTTCCAGTTCTTATTTGCTCCTGCTAGACACAGGTGCCTGTGTGGATCATTGCAGAGTATTTCTGAGATGTTAGAACTACCCGCAAAAGCATTTTACTTTATTTGCCACTCATATTATTTCAACCCATGGATGCACAAGTCCTGTGCATCATCACTTGCCTATTCAGCTCATTTTCTGTCCTATTTTCCAGTGGTGCTTACAATGACAACATAACATGAGCTCTTTGTCCCAACTCCAGGTTTATCTACCTTTCGCCAGGAATTATGATTGTTGTGTCTGCTCAAGCTTTCTTAGTTGTAAAAAGAAAATCAATATTCATTTGATGTTGGCAACTGGAACCTACACTAGGTAGAAATGTAAAGCTTTTGCTGTTGTCAGGGTGAGTCCTAAATGGAGCTGACAAACAGAAATCCAGAGGAATGGCTGAAAAGGTTTATTAGTAGGCATCCTGCTTGCCCAAAGAAGAAATGAACAGTTGAACATTATGAAAAATGTGCTTTTTGATCAGAAGCTTTGGTTACTATTTGTTAAAGCATTTATTAATTCAATACCCCACCTGGAGTCTTCATTTCTAGGGCCTCCAACTTAAGTGGGACATGGAGCTATTGGAGTGAGCACAGAGGAGGGCTATGAAAATCACCAGAGGGCTGGAGCACCTCTCCTATGAGAACAGGTTGAGGAGGTTGGGATTGCTCAGCATGGAGAACAGAAGGCTCCAGAAAGACTTTAGAGAACTTTACAGTACCTGAAGGGGCTGCAGGAAAGCTGGGGAGGGGGCATTTTACAAGGTCACAGAGCAATAAGACAAGAGGAAATGGATTGAAATGGAAGGATTTAGATTAGATATTTGGAAGAAATTCTTCAGTGTGAGGGAGGTGAGACACTGGCATGGGTTGCTCAGGGAAGTTGTGGATGCCCCATCCCTGGAAGTGTTCATCAGGCTGGATGGGCCTTGGAGCAAGCTGGGCTGGTGGGAGGTGTCCCTGCCCATGAAGGGGGTTGGAACTGGATGGCCTTTAAAGGTCTCTTCTAACCACAATCACTTTACAAGTCTTTGAAATGTGATACAAGGAGGGCCTTAAATATGCTGAATAATGCTTCTGAACATTTTTTCCCCTGTTTTCTTCATCAAAGTATTTCAAGTGAGTGAAGGTGATAGGCTGTGCTGCTCTGCTTTTCTCACTGTTTTATTCTTGCTTTCCTTACTGAAAGACAGAACCAGGGACTCCTTGATTTCCTGTCTTTGATCAAGACTTGCCCTTCTTCTGAAAGCACCAGAATGCTGGGCCCTCAAGTCAAAATTTTTCAGGCTTAGTTGTTGCTTATATACAGACACATTCCTGAGTAGTCCTGTTTTCAAAAGTGCTTGATGCTCTTTGGAAGAAGGTTTTAGCACATTTGTAAACAGTCTTTTGTCTCTTTTCAGGTTGAAATATTCAACTTCTCTGTAAAATGGAAGCAATATTTCTTTGTCTAATGTAAGCACTGAGTCATGGGAAATTCATTCACTGATAATAATGAAACATCTAAAAAGCATTAGACAGAACCTGTTATGAGCTTCGTGGGAGAGTTTGACAGTAACTCTACTGCTAGCACCCAGAACCAAACTTCTGGTTCATTTTCCAAACAAATTTTGCTATTCTTTCTACTGCATTTGTGTGTTCTCTACAAAGACTTTATAAAACTGAGACAGCAAAAGTAAAAATATTGTAAAAATAAATATATAGTATTGCAAACATTAGTGACTTACAACAATAGAAATCCTCCCTAGTAAAGCTCTGTACTTGATCTTGGAAAGATTCTGAACTGGCATAGCTCCAGGAAGTGGGAAGCAATGGGATATTCTTTAGAGGCCTTTCTGGTTGTGATCAAACCTCAAGGGGAATGGCATTGTCCTGATTCTCCAAGATAAACGTGTGCTTGAGTGTGCTGTGGAATCCCTGGCTCCTGATGGCTTCACCAGTGTTCATAACATGGGAGGTGACTTGTTGGGACAGAGGTCAAAGTGTAAGAGTCTAGGCAAAGCCTCTACCAGAATGTCTCCTGTCTTTCTGTAATTGTTTGAAAACATGAAGGTAGGAAAAGCTCTTAATTCATCAGCTTTGTGGGTACCACCCAGTGAGCACTGGAAAGGAAAGATGAATTTAAAGACTCTAATATCAGATTACATCAATTTAAAAGCAGGGAGGTAAGGTGGGGGTAAAAGTGAAATCTCCTGTGCTGATTGTAGAAACAGTGAGCAAACAGTAAATCAGAGCCAGATGGCAACTGTGTTGAAGTTTTGGTTCAAACTATAGCTCTGATTTGCAGACTACAGCTCTTGTTGCAAAGACAAATTTTTATTTGTTGTCATTTTTAATTCTCCAGTTTTAATTTTGTTGAAATCGATGCTTAGAGTATATTTAGAAAAGAATGTTCCTACAGAGGTTTAAAAATATGAGAATTCTTCAAAGAAACTTTATGCAAAGTTACCAGAAGCCTACACTACTGGTTGACTTATCAGGTTGCTTTATTTCCTGTGAGGAGAAAGATCTGGAGTGTAGTTATAAGATGATTCACATATTTCTTGCTCATCTCCCAACTTCTCCCCTCCTACTGAAAATACAAGATGCAGTGTCCCCTGTAGATATCTGTGCAAGTCAGTCTGGCAAACATTTTCTTCCTGTAGACAGATATGTGAATAATCCAGATTTATACAAATTAAAGTAGCTTGACAAGGAATAAAGTTCATAGTATTTTAATTGATCCAGGAAGTCTTTTATATTTCTGCTCAGCTAGAACACGAACATCATCCTTGAGATTTTATTCTCATGTTCAAAAAGGGATGGTATTGTGACACATTTTGAGGATTAGTACATGTCAGTCTCTCAAACATAAGCAGAATGTCTTTCGCTTTCAAAGGCATACGAGCATTTTAAAAACACCAGAGAGTGCTGGATTGATTTACAATGATTAGAAATGTTGTTTGTCTAGCCTGCTTTTTGTATTGTACTGATGCAGTATTTGTTGTGTAGATACTGAGCACAAAGAGTTGAGTTCTTCTGGATGTTCCATTCCAACAACCCCATTAAGAGAAATAAAAATTCTCATGCAGGATTAAGATTTTGCTCCACTGCACGTAAATATTTTCTTTTCCTAAGAAGTTAATGAGCAGACTTTTTTTAGTGTATTGAGAAGAAGGGAGAATTAGGAAGACTCCTTGGTTCTTTTTATCATAGAAACACAGATTTTCAATGCATGTGTCATTTAATAGCACGCACAGCAAAATATGAAGGATAACAAGTTTGTAAAAGCTAGTCCCCAAATAATATTTTAATATTCATTAATGGAATGCAGTGACACTGAGGTGCATTTATCCTGTAAATTGCCCTGCACTGACATTGGGAATAATCTAATATAATGACAAAAAGCTCTTCCAAACGATAAAGTGATTCAGCTGACAAACTGGCAATTACTCCCACAGACTTTTCAAGTCTCTTTAAATAAAACATTTGTTCAAACATTCCACTCTGTGCCTTGTGTCATCTGCACCAAGATAAATGGTGCATTATCTCCTATCAGTTACTTTTAATTAAAAATACTTCACTGCCTATTGATGTACCTGGAAATGCACAGGTTTTAGATTTTAGGAACAGTGCAATTTCCCTTTTGGTGGTGACTAGCAAGGACTAAAGAAATGAGTGCACTAGTTAATATAATGGCTAAAGATTTTTATTCATTCATAAGAAATATAGATTTTGTTTATATTTCATAGTCACCATTGATCCTAAGTACTATTATTACAATCAAACAAAGCCAGACCAGATTGCCTTGACTTTCCCAGTTGTTTTCTGCCCTGTGTACTGGTTCAATACTTACAGCAATTTACTAGTAGACCTACAATGCTCTTACCCCTTTGGTTGCTGTTTTCAGCACACAGGCTTCAGGATAACAAGACATCACGGCCAGTGAATATTAACAAAGACATTAATGCAGTTAGTTTAGAATAATTTATTAGGCAGCACATAAACTAATAATCTGTCCCTGTGTTAAATATTTCAGCATTGCAGGAGAGATCACATTTTTAAGGCTGAACACAACTTGCAGAGCAGGGTTTATTGAGAAAAGGCCAGCTGTTAACTTCTCTAACTGTTATGGTTAAAAATAAGGTTTGCACAGGGCTTCTTGGAATCAGTGTCTCTGAAGAAGACACCTAAAGGATGCCATATGTACCTGAAAGCTCATAATTTTTTCCTCTTCAGGTATGTGACGTTGGCTAATAGCTGAGGCTATTTGCTTGGCCTTTGAACCTTGCTATAACAGCACTATTGCTAAACCCACACATGCATCCAGGTTATGTGTCCATGTCCCATTGGTTTTTAAGGTTTGTCAGAGCATTGGTAGCAAACTCCCCATCATCTGCTAAGAGCTACTTAGTCCTTAGGATGATTTAAAATGTGGGTGTGAATCAAAGCAGGGTCACCAGGAATGCATCCAGGTGGGCCTTGAATGTCTCCAGGGAAGGAGACTCCACACCCTCCCTGGGCAGCCTGTGCCAGGGCCCTGTCACCCTCACAGTGAAAAAATTCTTCCTAATATACAGAACCACCTATGCTCCAGTTTATAACCATTGCCCCTTGTCCTGTTGTTAGTCACCCCTGAGAAAAGCTTTACTTTATCCTCTTGGCACTCACCCCTTACACATTTATAAGTATTGATGGGGCCACCTCTCATTCTCTTCTCCAAGCTGAAGAGACCCAGCTCCCTCAGCCTTTCCTCGTAAAGGAGAATGCCTGCTACCTGTTCAAAACTTTTGAATTTCAACTTTCTTTGTGGTTGTTAATTGATAATGACTTTAGATCACCTACATGTGGTAATTTAGTATTCTTTCAATTTTTAATAGGTTTTCAAGATTGATATTTATAATGTGTTTATAACATTATATTTTAATGCCATTAAGCAAAGTGGTAACAAAATAAAGTAATATTTCTGCTATACCATGTTCAATAATATATATGACCTTTTCTCTGAGGAAGAAAGAAACCTTGGGTGTTCTTGAGAGATTCTGAGCAACAGAGGCTGTACTAAAAGAATGGAAATTGGCATAACAGAGTTCCTGGAAGACCCTAAAACCACTCAAGAATTGATATGGAACAAATTTGTTCTAAATTAAGCTAGTAATTGCTTCAGGATAGCATGACTGTCATCCCCCCAAATAAAACATGTTCCCAAGAATAGTACATAGAAACTCATGAGCAAGATTAATTACCTTGTGAGCTGAGATGGAAAAGTAAACTCAGACCTTCAAAGGCAATATGTATCAAATTAAGTCTTGAGAAAACAGCTTGGTTACATACAAGAAACTTCTCTCCTTTCCCTCTTACTTCCCTTATTTTTATCTTTTTTTGCTGCTGTGTCCAATATCTGCACATACATTGTTATATGTATAGGTAGTAATAAATAAGAATATCTCCAATTGATGTTCCCAGAAATGACAGCTTCTGAAATATAGTCAGTCATCTGACATATCAATCTTCCTTCTGAATCTTAGAAAACTATACTTCTCTTCTGGATTTGTCAGCTGCCTTTCAGAGTCATGGTCTCTGTGGTTTGGTTGATACATCTTTGAAATTGCGTGGGATAATCAAAGTTGTTCCTGTTGGATCTCATTAAAATCTTTTTAAGAAATGCCAGAGGCCTTTGCAAAGCAATAGGCTGCACATCCCCAGAGCTCCATGCTCTTTGGTTTCTCACAATTCTTGCACATGTTTCAGAAAAGTGACTATGCAGTGCTCCCACTTGTAATCCAGATGAAAAATTAGAGGCTGCTTCCTTGAAAGGTGGCCAAAGTTTCAAGAAAGTACTGTACAAATAATACTCTTTCAACATTTTTTTTCACAGATTTTATGTTGTTTAGCTGTTGTAACAGATCTGAGTGGTGGTACATCTTATACTACTGGTTCTTAATTTAAAGCATATTGTCCTCACAGCCCACCTAGGACATATAAAATACTACGAGATTATTAAGAAAAAGTAAACTGAAGTAGGCAAGGCCAACTAATGAATGTTTTGTCCATTTTTCCTTAACAGGAATTAAGGATTTTGCAATGGCTCTGACATGGGTTTCTGAGGCTCTGAGACAAGAAAATCAACCACACAGGCAACTGGCATCCATGTGAGTATGCTGTTCTCTTGGTGCCAAACAAAATATCCTCTAAGGTTTCCAGGCAATCATTAAGATGAAATAGAACAATCAGGCTAAATGAGCATAGTTTGTCAGTCAGATGACTCAGAATATTTTTATGGGAATATTTTTATGAGAGTACATTTGAGTGGTTGAGATGGTTTTCATTTCCTAGCAGGAACTAGATCTTCATTTACTGTGAGTCAGCATACTTGCATCTGCTGAGGCTCTTGTTCTACATCCCTGGTGAATTCAGCAGTTTGCAATTTGCTGGGTAGATAGAGGTGCACAGAAAAGTGAATGGTGTTCTGTGTTCATTTGCAACATGCAGGTGTGCTCGTATGGAAAGCAACCATTATAAGTGCTTCCATCAGATCTTATTGGTTTGGTGACTCTATTCAGTGACTCCTTTGGCATTGCAAGAAATGGATTGCCAGGTCATGCTGTATGCTGAAGTGTGGGTAACATGAAGATACATTTACCTTACTGATCTTAATTATACACCCTTCTTATTTAAAAAAAAATGTATCTGTACCACAGCCATACCAATAGTACTGTTTTCTTGTGTTCTCCTCAGCTTTGGTTCCTTATCTTTAGTCTCTTATCTGAACATGCATTTGGTTTTCCCCTCTGGAATGCCCAGTGATTTTAGAGCTGAATTCTCCCGGCTGAAAAGTTTCAGCCCTGTGAAACAGGAAAGTAAAATACTCAGGAATGACAGCAAAAAATATACATGAAGCTTTGGAATGTTGGCCCTAAGGGCAAAATATACAAGAATGTCAAAGGTGCAAGGTGGGAGCAAAACACTCAAGGAAAACCTTGCCACCTGCTGTGCCTTTTAGTGAATTTTGGAATTATTTTGTATACTTTTATTGCCAAAAGGACAAGGGATTCATGTCTTGTTGCAGTTCTTAGGATATACTGTTTTGATTCAGATCCGGAAGGGACAAAAGTGCACCCTGTTGACAGGCAAAGGGCTTGTGTAGCAATGGTCATAGTGTGACACCAGCAGCATAGGGTGGACAGTGTGAGGACAAGTATAACCTGGAGACATTTTAAAGAAAATAGCAAGCTACACAAATTAAAGCTGAAGGGATAAGAACACCAAGGCCACAAATAACATATTCCAACAGTATGGGAGATAATTTATTAAGACTTCTGTAGGAAAATCTGCTTCTGATGGTAAAATGGGAGAAGGGTAGAAAAGCCAGGATGTAGGCTCCTGAGTAGTATTCTAAACCATGTGCTAGAAAAGATGGGATAATTGTACATGATTCTTGTTGTTCTTAATGGACTGAGCATGCATTAAATTAAGAGTTCTGTAGGCTTGTAGTACATCAAGCTGAAAGGTTATTTATGTATCCCACAATAACCAGGTAAGAATGCAGTTACTCACAGATGTGTTATAAATACATGTTCATTGCAATCTGCAGTTCTGTTTTGAAAATCTTTTATTTTTTACATGTGGAAAGCTGCTAAAATATCCTTACTTACTACTTACTTCCACACTGTAGCATCCTCATTGAAAAGGCACTAGCAGAAAGGTCTTCCATTTTACTATTTCCACCAAGACTCTGAAAGCTCCCAGTGAAGGTGCAAGAGGGATGTTACAGATATTGCATTACCATAAAGCTCAGAATATTTATCTGCTTCTGCTTCTCAGGGAAGCAGTCACTCAGCTTTCTGTAAAGGCAAGAAGCATGAAGAGACTGGGATCCATTATCAGCCCTCTTGGGCAGAACTGCAATACGGAGTCATCTGCTTAATATTGCTTATTGCTAATTTTGTGCATGACAGCTGAAGCATGAACAATATCAGAGTAAGAAGCAAACTAGATCTATAGCTGCACAGTCAAGCCTATCAAAATATATTTGCTGAGCTCCCACAGCCAAAGAGTTCTGCAGAATATCAGCTGAACTGGGATGTTCCAGCTCACTGGGCCTCCACTCACCATGTGCTTGTGCAGCCTCACCTTTAATGGCAAATAGCTATGCTCAAGGGTTGGATGCATTAAAAATGAGGAAGGGATGCTGGGGTGAACCTGCATGATATGGAAAATTGATGGGTTTTGTTACTTGCTATGTCTTCCTGAGTTGTCAGGCACTGACAATGAAGTGAGCCTGGCTGAAATCACTCACATGAGTGAGGAGTGTATATGAGTCTTAGAAAAATGTATATGCAAAGTAATGCTGTGGAGATTACTAGGAAGAAAATCCACTCTTGTCTGACTGTTCATTCTATGAGAGAAGTAAGGGAAAGAATGATGGTGTTATCATGTGGTTTGCCCATTTAAACAAGAAAGGTTCCCCCTTCTAAGACTATCCTATGCAAGAGGAATTATCTGTGTATTTTAAAGGTTACCCAGCTATAGGCAAACTTTTTTCTGAGAAAATAGGATACAGGGTAGGACTTTGTGACAGCTCCTGCATCCTTCATGCAGCTTTTTTAGTTGTAAGTTTTAAACCTTGCACTGGTGAAGAGTTTGAGGATGCTCTCTGGTTTGATGCAGAACTTGAGGATCATCCTAATTTTTGTCTGTTTCTAATGGAAGGAAACACTGAGCAAAATGTCAAAGGGAAAATATTTATGTCTTGTTTTATAATAATGTGTCAAACACAAGATTGCTTTTACATCGTCACATTTAACTGCCAATTCTTTTCCTGGGAATTAATGCACAAATGCTACAATTAAACTATTGCGAGGAAAGAAATAGAGTTTACATTTCCCTGTTCTTTTAATAGCAAAAAACCCATTTGCACTAAAACCACACTTAGAGGAGGTAATTGAAAAAGTTTAGCTCGATCGAGTTGATATTAATGTAATATTTTTCCTATTTATAATGCCAAGAAATCTTCAAAAGGCTTCAGCATTTGCAGACTGCAGTGCAGACAAACTCAGCACCACCCAAGGGTTTTAATATTTCAGGAGTTTTGAGAGGGGGAGGAGGTTTAGTTTTAATTTAAGCAAAAAAAACCTTAGAGAACATCATTGCCTGTTTACCTCACCTTCCTTTTTACTTGGTCTTGTAGAATTGCATCTGAGCAGGAGGCCCCAGGCCCCTCATCAAAGCCATCCTGGGTAACTGGGGCTGCTTCTTAGTGGGGTTAGAACTGGGCTACCATTAAAGCATTAAAAATTGGAAGAACAAAATTACAAGGCAAAGGGATGAGGGAATTTGTCATTTTTGGTGCCTGCTACAGTCAGTGCACTGTGTCTTGCTGTGAGTTAAACATCATCTTGCTACTAACAGATAATCTCAAAAAAAAAAGCTACTTCCCTGCTGGCCAGTGGCTTGACACTCCAGCTGTGGAGATAGTCAGGACAGGATTAACATGAGCTCTCCGTGAAATCTCCTTAATAAATATGGTTACTATGCAATAGTAATTTGGATAAACATGATCTCAGGCTGTTCAGACACAGTGCGAGATAATGCATTTTCTACCAAATATGTTCTTCTCTGTTTAGTCTAAAAAAAATCAATGTTCCTATGATGAATTTTGATCCTAGTGTCATATTTTTCCCCTTTAAATGTGCCCTTCTGCTAACACTGAGGGCAATAAGAAGATGGAGTCAAATGCAAGTCAAATTAATGGGCAGTTGCTAAGGGAAAATATTAGGAACAGCTATAAAATCATGTGCCATTACCAGCATTTTATTTTGACCATAAATGGCAATAATTATTCTTTCATGAATATTTCAGAAGACCTGGACAGGTTATTGGGATAGAACATTCAATTTTAACTGTACTTTCTTCACATTAGAAACTCTGGCAATGCTATTTTCCTTTTTTAAAGTACAATTTGTCATTCCTATCCAAATAATTTATTCGAAATGTATGCATATGCTCTTTTGATACCACTTAAAACTTTTGGAGGGTATGAAGTCGCTTAATTAGAATACAGCACTTAATTGGAATACTTTATTGTTCAGAATCCACATTTTAAAAAGACTAAGCCAACAAAGCAACTAAGCCCCCATTGTATGGTTCCCTAAACATATATAGACACCCAATATCTACTCAATGATTTATAGTTTTATTGTTGCATACTTAAAAATACTGTGTTCTGACATAATAATCTTAACTTAACCATTCCCACAGTTTGCACCTGGCACAAATTCATTACATTCTCCAGAAGCCAAAATCCTCCAACAACTCCAAGGTGTACTGTGCACCTCTATCTCAGATAGCTCCATCTCTTCTCATGGTGTTTTTCCACATTTACCTTTCTAATTAGTGTTTGTATAAACTATCAGATATGCATTAATGTAGGCTGGCTTGGGGTGTAAAAAAGCATCCAAAGTAAGTTTCTAAGAGAGCCCTGTAGGCCATGGCACCAGTTTCATGCTTGAAAATCCTGTGTTGCTTAAACTATTTTGATTACCAGAATAAACTGATGAATTCACTCACATTAATTAAACATATTACCTAAATGGTGTACTATAAATGTTGTTATATCTTTCCTGTGTAAAATTTCCGTGTTATAAAAGGCTTGCAGAACAAGAGATGTGTTGTGAAGGGGAAAGAATTAGAAAATACTTTGAACGTTTTAAATAAAACATTCTGTATAGTTAATTTTTCCTTAGAGCAAAATTATAACATACTTCAGAGAAAGTGCAATGTCAATCAAAATAACAAAAACAATACTACTAGTGACCCCTGAAGAACTCACAAGCAGGGGGGTTAATCAAGTTTTTTTTTCAATACACCCATCTGAACTTCAGCACAAAGTAATTAATTTCAATTAGTCCTTTTTACACTGTGACTTTGTTAAAATGCAGGGAGGTGGTAGTACAATGCTGACATTTAAAAGGACTGGCCTTATATTCTCTGATAATCCACTGGATTTGTAAAAACTGTTTTCCTTAATCACCAGACAGAAGCAATATGTTTTCCAAGCTTCTTTGCTCTGCTGATGTATAAATAAAAACTAGCTTATTTAACTGGTATATTTTTCATCTCTTAGTTGGTTGGGGACTTTTTTCCCTCTGGAGAAGAGCAATTCCATCCCCTCTGCTGAGGCTGGAGGGCTGTGCTGGCAGTGACCTTGTGTGTTAAAGAGAAGCTGCACGTGTCCCAGGGCAAAGTCTTTTCTAAATTCAGCTTTTCTTCTGATGTCCACTTGCTCTCCTAACCTGCTTATCTGTTTGTGGTTTCAGTCCAATCCCTCCAGAATTAGGATCTGCCATAATTTACAGTTTGGTGACTTGGCCAACTCTCCCCCCACACTCTCTGATTCCACCTGTTCAAGCACACCTCTGAAGTTTTCCACTGACATTTTCACTGAAAAAATGAGCAATTTAACATTTGAAGTGGAAAAGTGTCTATAAAAAGGGAGGAAAGAGAATGTGCAATTTTCTTCTTTTGAGTGTCTCCACTCCTGAATGCTGAAGAATGCATGTTAACTGTGTAAACCTGTTTTGAGAGCACTTCAGCAAAATAGTAGGTTCTAGACAACAGATTTGTTTTCCCATACAGTATTTCTATAGGCAGTGTTTCTATTTTTTATAGAATTTCAGAGAGATGCTGAGACTTGTGTGTCACAATGTCAATGATTTCCTTTCTACTTGGAATTAAGGATGTGTTCTGGAAAGGACAGGACCCTTGTGAGAGTTTGTTGCTAAGGTTTTATCCAAACAGGACATGACAATTTATCTGTGTTAGAGCTTATGGTGCAGCTGGAGCTACATATGGTGGGCAGATACAGAATATGGCTAAACATGTTATCACTACTAAAATAAAACACAGCTGAAAGAGCAGTCCATAAAGGATAGGAAATCTATGATGGCATTATGTGTATACAACTGCATATTAGGTTTATTGTTGGAGTGTAAAGGTTGCTTTAATTTTATGAAAGGTCTATCCCTGCTAGATATATAGACATGGTTGTGAAATCCCTTATAAAACAGGTTTTGTTATGGCCTGGAGATGCAGCTTATCACAGGTAAGTAGAATATTGCATTGATCTCTGCTGTAGATAATGAGACTGCCTGGGAGCAGCACTCTTGTCACAGGAAACAAATTGCTGACCACAGAGTAAAACACACTGGGGGGGAGTTTCAAGTTTATTTTGAACTGAACTGTAATAAAAAGGGCAAAACTCAGTGTTAGCAGCTATGGGGGCAGGAGAAATCTGCTGGGGGATGAGAGGGGCATCTGTAAATAGCAGTTTGGGCCCAAATGGACATCATGGTCAGATGAGGAGGCGAAACACCTATTGCACTGATGGCTTAGCAAAGGTGCTGGCCTTTTGCCCATGGGAGAGGAGGTTTTTTTTGCTCCTGCCTGTCAGCTGAACGGGGAGGAGGGTGGGGAGCAGGTAGCACTTCCCTGTGTTCCTGGCAAAAGGTGCTCCTTGCTAGGAATGCTATTAGAGCAGTATCTAGGGACTCAGTGAGTACACTTGTCTCATTGTGTTAGGTGAAGGGCTGTTACCAAAAGTAAAGTACCCTGGCACATTGCAAAGTGGTAACACTTAATGACAAGCAGGATTTTGTTCTAGAGGACACATTATAAGGTACAAGTGCATGCACGTGGTGTGCCCGAGTGGCTTCGTGGTTATGCAGGAGGAAGGTGGATGAGATGGAGTTACTGATACTGAAGGAAGCTGATTCCCAGCCCTTCTCTTTGCTGGGAGGTGTTGCAGCCTTTGGAGACACCCTGCTCCTGCCTGGCAGGATGGTTGGCAATTGACATCCCTGGCACCTCTGGTGCTGTATGGAACCAGGAACCAGGGTGGGGGAGACAACCTTTATCTGGTGTTTTTTTACCTTTATCTGGGAGCAGACAGTGCTGGGATCGACAGTGTGGATCACTAGAAATGAGCTGAGGCATTCTGTCATTGCTTTTGTGCTTAAACACTGCAACCCCCATGATATGATGTGGTACGTGATATGATTAATATAATACGGTAGAATGTAATCTAGCCACAAAACTTACTTTTTGCTTATTCTCTGTGCATTTTTCCTCTCAGTAAGCTGTTCCTTTTCTAGCACTCTTCTGCATATAATTAAGGTGTGAGGCTTATCCTGTGCATGCTCCTTGGCTGGCTACATAGTACTCTTCTCTCAGTGATTTATCTTCAAAGTACAACTAGATAAATGGTGTGTGTATGTATATAAGGTATTTATACATATACATATATATATATAAAAGATCTTGGTCAACAGCAAAATGTAAAATTTGATTTTTCTTTTAAGTCTTCCACCTCCTGAGTGTTCTCCACCCTGCTGTTATTGTATTTTCATCATCCACTGCATGTGAGCCAGACTACGGAGACTGTTATGCAAATGTTTGATGTTAAAGTGCATGGGTGACTTGTTGTGCTTATTTATATACACTTCCTTCCCTAAATCCTGTCTAGGGATTGTAAGCTTCAGGGCAAAAAGCCAGGCTCTGCTCCCACTGAGTGTGAAGAGTTCATGTTTGCAATAGCAATGTAAACCCAAATTATAGGGGTATTCTGCACCCAGGTTCTGCTCTAACAGAGCCTTCTGTGGTACTGCCTCTACTCAGGAAGCCAAACGGGTGGGAGAGAGAGCCAAAAAGCTTTATTTTGTTAAATCTCTGTGCTTTCTGTTAGGCAACTGAAGACTTTGGGCAAGAGAGAAATATAGCCTGACCAAATACGGCTGGTTTTGAGTCAGAGTGCAGCCTTAGGAATATATGGTTTTACATCACCAAACTATGCTTTGGAATTAAAAGTAGATGTGTGGAAATACAGCATTGACAAGATGTCAGCCTAGCTGACACCTTTCAGCTGGCAATGAATGCTGATTACCTTCTCCATAGCAGGCAGTTCCTCTGCCTAACATCATTTCATTAAAACACATCTGAAAGGAAAATCTGTTTGGTTCTAATTTTAAAGGAATTTCTTGGGTAGATCAAGCTGCAAACATACGTTTTCTTTGTGAGGGAGGGGAGGGCAAGTGTGAGAAAATAACAAAATTAATTATTTCACTTTAATATTTTTCAAAAACTAAAACAGGCTTTGGTAAGAAATTCTTCCCTGGCTAAAAATGGCATCTGTAATGCCAGCTTTTTTGGTGGGGCAGACAATCCATACCAGGTGTTACCTGCCCTGTATGTCTTTTACTTTTCTGCTAGGTTGCTCCAAACATGCTGTCAGTTCAATGCCACAGTGGGTAGTAGTAGAAATGACAATTTCCTGACAGTTTAAATGTTAGAGACCTGAGCCTTTGTGCCAGCAGCTTTTGAATGGATCCGTTCAAGTAAGAGTTTCCTTTTTTTTTTTTCTGGAAGGTTGAGCACTTCAAGCTGTTTGAACTGGAAACACAACTGTTGTCCTTTTTTCAATCCTTTCAATGATTAAGCAGAGTGGTCAGCTGCCCTGACTCCCAGGGGTCTCCCCATTTTGCCCTCTGTCCTTGCAGGACACCAGGTTTCTGCCCACCTAGGTGGGTGGGAGCTGGAGGCCATGGGGTGGATGCTCTCCTCCAGGCATGGGCTGTGCTCATGGGCTGTGCTCATGGGCTGTCCCCAGCATGGGCCTGGGAAGGTCAGTTTTGCCAAAAAGCATCAAGTGATCTGCCAGGAAATTGGTGGGTTTCTGATGGAAATTCCCAGTTCTTCAGCAGAAGTTTTCTAAAGCTGAACTATTTCCATAGATTTTTTTGCTCTCAGTGGACCAGTGAACTTTTTTCTTTTGCCCCCCTGAAAATTTCTGCACCATCTCACTGAAGTTTCTGTGTTTTTCTACTGCTGAGAGGGAAGAAAGTCTGATGTTTGTGACAGCTTCTTTAGACACCTACTTATGTCATGTCTTGAATTAAGACATTTAAAACCATGTTTCATCTTTGGAGAGGGGAGTCTTTTTACCATTGTATTAAGTACATCCTTTAATTGTCTTTTTCTGGGGGAATTCTGTCTAAATGAAGAGTGAGAGCTGGAGACTTTGTTCTTTCAAATGACTTAATAAAAGCCATCCAGTTGTTTATTGGCTTTCTTGTCAGAAAGGTGATGGAGGTGGCATGTCCCAAGTTGCTCTCTCTAATCTGACACCTCATATATTGTACGTTATGGGAACAAAATGTGAAAGAAAATCCTTTAGAGATGTCTCAATGGGAACCTTCAGAAATAAGATTTCATCAGTGCCAAGGTTTTTATGACAACGTAATTAGAGCTTCCACCAGATTGTAAAAACTCAATTTGTTGAAAATTGTGTAAGCTGATTTAGGGTCAAATCCCAGACTTAGTCAGGCTTTCCTCTGAATTTCTATTGATCTCATTGGCATTAGTCTAGTTCTGCATTTCTAGCAAAGTCTCTCTGTGCTTTCTGTGGTTGCAATGAGCAATCTTTCTTCTCACAAACTATTTCAGTGTATTTCAGAGACGTGTTAAAAAGATGTTACTGATGCATTTAACAGAGCAAATAGGATCTTCTGAGCTTTAACATTCACTTGATGCTACACAGGTATGAAGGTTAGCTCCAACTTTGAGAATCTCTTGCACTGTAGCCTTGTGTCAACAAAGCCACAGGTGTGACAATAGAGATAAGATGATAATTTTGAGGGTATTTTGTGCTCTCTCTTCTTTTTCTCACAGTTATGCTTTTGAAAGTTCAACTCTCTAGTAAATAGAACAGCGAATTTGAGCTTGCTTTATACTTTCCTTTCTGAAGTGGTGTCGTGGGGTTGTTTCTCAGCAAGTCCTGATCAAATTGGCTGAATTTGCAAGTACACAGGTGTGGGGTTTTTACCTGCCCATTTGGTCTAACTTCATGCCTGCATCTGAAAGCCCAGCTGTATTCAATGGGATCCCAACAACCACCTGTGGAATAATGGTAAGGGGATCAGTTTAGCCAAGTGAATTACCCTTTAGGGGAAGACTATTAGTGTACACACCAAGTGGAGCAGCAGGTTCTTACTCTGCAGTCTTGTTTCTAGGTCAAAAACCTGGGCAGGCAATGTTCCCTGCATTGTGATTATCTCTGGAGTATTTCAAAGGGAACGTGGCATTAAAACTTCCTTTTCAAAAATCCTGAATATTGGATAGGATCCTGAACTCACACGAGGAATGTATGATTGATTATGAATTTTCTCACAATTTCTTAAAATCATCTTGTTAGTCTCAGTAATGTGTGGGGAGACACACTTCATGTTTATTACTGTATTCCAGGAACCCTTGTGCTGTGTGCTGGGGCACATCAAACCTGGTTGAAGCAGTATTTCTACATGACAGAGTTTGTAATCCTCACACCATAAGGTAACCAAAGGACAGAAGAAAGCACATATGGTCCTTTTCCCTCAGGAAGAGAACCTAGATGACAAAACTGGCATGGAGTTAAGGTCATAGGGGTGAGAGCAGAAGAATAAGAAATGATCCATGATTTTCTTTACTGTAGTACAGAGGCCATGGCACACTGCAGTCCTCCTCCTAAAAACTATGGGACAAATCTTAGGCTAATGCAGTGTTATTCTGGCCCTTCTATGAAGGTATCATAGGAAGTTTTTCAGATTAGCAGGTCCAGAGCAAGCCACACATGGCACACGAGCAGCTTCAATGAAATTTTCCTGTGCTTCACACTGAGGAAGTTTTTCTAAGCTCATACTGCCTTTTTAGGGCTCCAGGGTGGGCAGCAACCCTGCTGTGCTTTGATGGCAGTTCCCTTCACAAGGGGAAAGGAGACTCATGGGAGTCCTAACATCCCATTTTTTTCATATCTCACATAATACAGAACTCACATATTTGTGCAAGAGGCAAGGAGACCATGGTCACCACCTTCTAGAAGCAGCTGCAAAGCCATAATTCTGTATCCAAGATACTATTCTTAGCACAAACTGAGTTGTTTCATTATCTGGGAGTTCACAGCTTTCCAGAACCTGACATTGTAGGGAACAGAGCACTGAGATGACAAATAGCTTGTAAGCTTTTAACAAGACAAGTAATCTTTTATATCAGAATTGCTGTAGTATCTAGTCAGAATGTACCTTTCCAGTAAATCACTCTTATCACCCTTTTTAAATGGAACTGAATTCAGCCCTCTTTCTTCAGGGGACATCAGATCTAAATGCTGCAGCTTGTTTAAAGCATCAAGGTTTGATCCTGTAAGATGATGCTGGACCCTCTCAAATCCCAGTGTAAAGTCCTCAGTGTGTCCCACAGCTTGGCACCTGTCGCAGCAATGGTCTCAAACTGCCTCCTGCACTTCCTGACGTAAATGTCACCTCTTTGCTTTCCCTCATCCTCCTCTGATGTTCTTGTTTCTCCAAGTTCCCTTGCAATGAAATCCTGAGAAAGGGTCTAGCACAGTGACACAAGCATGATGCTTGCAAGCCAAGGTCTGGTTTATGGCTTCTGGTGTCCTCTGCCTCATCTCTTTGTGCTCTCCAAGGGACAGGTGGCATCTCCTTGTCTGTCCCTGGGGTAACTTGCCCTTGAGGGACTCCTTTCTCTGCTGACCCCCAGAAACTCCCAGATAAATCATTATAATACCAAAGGGCAGTGCACATACAGATGACCACTGGACGCAGGCAAGATGAACATTTGGTTGCTATGATCATTTTCTACAGAGGCAGCAGGCAGCTTAGGGGCATATTTCTCTATTTGTTCCTGAAGACCCATCCTACCTGGGAGCTGCCAAGTGAAAATTTCAAACCCAGGTTTTGTCATCTGTTAGTTTTTAAATATTTTAGCATTTTGTATACAGCAGACTGTTAGCAGGGGAGAAAAAAAAAAACAGCTTGAGATGTTTCTTGAGATTTTTTGGTGCCTTTTTTTTCATATCTGTCTTTATTTGTGGAAGTGTGGGTTACAAGGAGAAATTCTCCAGCTCCATCTAAGTGATACAAGGTCACTTAGACTGACATAAAAATACTTTCTCTCTTGCCACTGTGGGAAATGTAATCTATTCATTTTAATGTCCAGTGAGCAAAGGCTGCAAGGGCCACCCTGGTATTTTTATCACTGCTGTTCTGGTCCAGCGTGTGCCCCGAGGCATGGGTCGTGCTTCCAAGCAGTGACAAAAATTGTAATGTTTTAGGCAAGACTGAATGATGAAAGCTTTAAGAACTGTAAACCTCAGTAATTGTTTGAAGGAAAATAGTCACCAATTCTTTCTTTGTGTGAACGGACGGGAATGACATTGTAAACTACATAACTGGGCTACAGCAATCTTGATGTAATTCCCACCACGGCTGGAAGCTTTTCATATCATTTTAGGGCCTCTGGCTTTGCATGACCTGTGCCTCTGCTCCTACTTTGAAATGGGATAATGATATTCCCTTTCTCCACCCTTTGACCACTGCAATTATAGGGTTGGAAGCCAGTGGCACATTAAGTGTTTGTACAGCACTTAGCAGATCCTTGGTGATGCATAAAATATCAAGCTACTTCAAATCAGTATTTTACATAGAAAATGAGGGAGCAAACTGTCATACATTTTCTGAATATCTGATAGGAAGTAGGTGAAATTAATTTGAAATGTTTTTGTGGTTTTCAAAGTGGAGTTTCTAAACTTCATTTCTAACAATAAATGGGGTCTTTGTAGACAGGAGTTTCTGTGAAGTGAGTGTTTGTTCTGTATGCAATTTTTTAAAAAAAGATCTGTTTATGGTAATAGGTGTTATGTTTTAATCCATGTCACAACCTCACCAAACACATCATCTGAAATTGCTCTATTAACTGAGTTTTTCTTTTCCATTTACATTGCAACCTTTTTCTTTAAGAAAACACTTTACATTGTGTTGTCATGACAACAGAATATGCTCTTGAAATGCTGACATTTCTCCTGGTGTTCATAATGCACCCTCTGCTCACTCCTCCCTTCTCGGCCAGTCCTGAGTGTCTCTGCACAGAAATTTATCTCTACAGCAGAGAGATGGATTGGGGGGCAGAAAGGGCTGACTGGCATATTTTTCTTTTTCTGTGTTTGTGAGTCTCTGAAAGTGGGTAATCGTTCTGAACCTTGGGGATACTGCTGTACCAACAGCTTTAACATAATTCAAGGAAGCACAAATAGAAGGGAATTTTCTATATCGCCCACAATACATTTAAATTGTCTCTCAACCAAATGTGTGTGCTGGAACTCGTGTTCAAGCAATCTTGGGTCTGTTCCAAACGATGTTAGAGAATAAAAAGAAAAGCTTATGATGAACTTGAAAATACATCTGACCTAGAACATGCTGTAAAATAGGTAAATTCTATTTTGTCTTGTTTTACTCTAGAGATCTTCATAAAATGTAATACAGAGATTTGAGTCCTACAGTCCTCAGCATATTCAGATGAAACCCACATATTTCCTTCCACCCTAAAGAGAATAGGTGATGTTGGATTCTAATTTTAACAATTTGTCAATAATAATTTGATATCCACAGGCCATAGAATGTGGAACATAAAATCACTGCAAACAGTGTCAATTATTAAAATGTCTGTTTCATGCAGCTTCACTGATTGACCCAGAAGAGTAAGACCTGAAGTTGACCTCTTAGGCCAAGATTTACAGACATTACTTCCCTATAATAATTAAAACAATCATTCTGATTTGCCTCTACCAAGGCAAATTTGGTACCAAATTTCATGGTGACTTTACCAAATATCATGGTGACTTCATTTTGGGTGATTTCTTACCTTTGCCAGTGGTAAGTTTGTAGTTAAAAAGAACCCTTTTAAGCTCCTTCAACCTGTTTTGATATTTGGATATTCTTCTGAGTATATGAAAAGATGTTTGTAGGTAAAGTGATTTCTGGAATTGGACACTGGGAAAAGATGGGAGAAAAGGGAAACAGCAGAAAGACTTCCCCACAGGATGCAGCTGGTGAGGTTACATACCAATAAATGCTGTTGCTGGAAGTATGCCTCAGTTTTTCAAGCTCTGAGAGTATTAGATGGACTTTGTGGACTGGATATTGTTCTGCACGTGAGACAGGTAGATTTTCTCATATCTGCTTCCTATAGGGTTTTTTATCATCTCCAGAAACATCTGGTACCAGCAGCTGTTTGGATATGGGATAATAAGATGATGTGAATATGGTCCACCTTGGAAACTCCTTGTTTCTCTGCAGAATATTGTAAATGGAAGATTCTGACAGGGACAGGACAAGCATAAAATAATTGTTGTGGCTTGGGGGAAAAGCTGAAGTAGCAAAGTAGAAGAGTAAACAACAGGCTGACGTCATCCATGGACAATATTCTCTGATTCAGCAGCTTGTGAAGTTGTTAATTGGTATTGATCACATTGTTAGTTAAACAAAAATAGTTGGTTTTATAAGCAGGACACAGACAAGGTTAGAAGTTCCTTGCTAAACTTTATGGCCTACACAAACATTGAAGCATCACTTAAAATCTGTGGCAAGAAGAGGATAATGGTAATAATGCATTTTATCAGCTCTCATTTAGTCTTCAATAAAAATATAAATATGGGAGAAAGTGGAGGGACAAATCAGAACAAGACTTCACTTACATGAAAAACTCAGAAATTTGAAATTTGTGCTTGGGTTCTGAATGAAATCCAGGCTGTCTAATGAAAATTGGTTCACTCAAGCAGCTCCATGGTAAGCAACTTTGTGAATTCAAAGCTGTTCTAATGAAATGCAGCTCGTTCAGTACCTCCTCTGTTGCAGATGAGATTTGACCTCTAAGTTTGATTTATGTTAGCTAGTGATTATTTTCTACTTTTCACTAGAGAAAACTTCAGGTTAAAATTTTATTAAACAGGATGTAGGTCTCTGAAAACTTTCAGTCCTACCTAATTGGCTTAGATCAAAAAATCCCCAACCAGCTGCAGTTATAAGGCCTTTTATTTTATTACATATGTGGCTCTTTCTGCCTCTGTGCATAAAAATTTCAATGCCAAAACTACATCAGAATGAAGACTGGGTAGTGGGGGTGTGTGTTTAAAAGTGAAGATAGA
Source organism: Florisuga fusca (assembly GCA_038090715.1). NCBI lineage: Eukaryota > Metazoa > Chordata > Aves > Apodiformes > Trochilidae > Florisuga > Florisuga fusca. The sequence goes on from JAAWXA010000017.1 coordinate 15,130,426, forward strand.
TTAGCTAAACTAATGAGTCTAGATGAGCCTAATTAAAATTAATAGTGAATTTAGAAATGAGAAAATAATTATGGCATTGAGTAAAACAGCAAGATGAAGAAAGCAACTCTAACAGATTATAAAGCTGCTGTGGGAAGCTGCCAGAAGACCACTTGCCTTTTGTTGGATAAATGGACTAATCAAAGCAACTACCTAACCCACCTCTGACATCAAGCAGAAAAGATTTTGGCCACTTAAGAACTGATGTCAGTGACAGTGAATGAAACTGCAGTGTACTGTAGTCTTCTCTAGCTTTTTGTTTAGCCAGAATGTAATGTGGTACGAGCACAAAGGCTCCTACCTTGCAGTGACTTCAGTAGACATTTTTATGTTAGGTCTAAATCCAGTCCTTGTGGTCCAGTCATAGTAGCCCCAACATAACGTGTAAGCCAGTAAGTTTCCTACTTGAAATACTTTCTACAATAAAACTAAAGGAATTTGTAGGGAGTCAGCTCAGGAAACATCCCCAGAGTCTTGTACACTGATAGTAAGTTTTAGCTTCCTTTTTCTCCAATTCTGGTCATTAGTCTGGTTAAGACAGGTCATTGCTTTGAAGCATCGTGAGCAAGAAATATTTAGCTGAGGTGCCTCAGTCAAGATCCAAGCTGTTGAAAGTCACTGTCAATCACCAAAAGGTGAGCCTTGCCTCCTGCTTATCTCTCTTTACAACAGGACCCTAATTCTATCCCCACAGTTTGTTCCACCACATTTTTCTCAAAAAACGCCGTTTGTCAACGTGCCTGTGTGAAGCATTTAAAAACCTTCCACTAAGGTATTTGAAGAGAGCAGGATTTCAGATTCTCTGTGCTCTGGTTTTTGGTCCAGAGACTCTTTCTTGGTAATTTGCAAATGAAATCAAAACTCTTTAGAAAGCTGAGGCACACCAGGCTGGATAGGCTGGGCTGTGAAGAGCCCTCCTATCTGCAGCGTGTGTGCAGCCTGGGAATCCCTAAACTCACCAAAAACATTTTTTTAGAATCATCCTCCTCTAAACTCTGAGAAGGCTGGGTTTTTCCTATCCATTGAAGTTTTTTAACAGCAGGGCTGTAGCATTTCCTGACAGACAGAGGAATGAAAAGCTTTTAATTCTGTTACATGCATTGCAGATTTGTTCAGCTGGATTTATGTGGGCTGTATCAGTGTCTCTGCATTTGTGAGAGTTGAGAGTAACCTTAATGAAATTTCTAGCTCTCATGTTCACCTTCTCTGTCAATCAGCTCATTTATTTTAATTTCCATCTTTTGAACAAAACCAAGGTCTGAATTAGGTGATCCCATACATCTAACTAATGCCTTATTTGATTACAGTATACAGTGGCTCCAGCTCTTTCTTTACAGAAAGCTGTGTAGTAGCATGGTGGGGAATGTGTCTGCCCCTTCCAGAAATCACATCTAGAGAGTTGGAACTGCTAATATGATATTGCACTAACGCTGAAAATTAAGCTACAAAACCAAGGAATCCCTTTTGTGTAGAGCCAACTGCAAGTGGTGGATGGGACTCAGCCCATTTAAAATGTCCACCCCTGACAACATCTGACAGTGATGCTTCACCAGAGGTATCAAAAAATTAATTAATTTTATGCTTCTCATTTTATTTTTACACTTTATTTCATTTCCTGGTAGTTCAGAAGGGCACTTTATTAGATTTTAGTTAGTGGATATCTGTGGGTACCTGGCTCAGTTTCAGCTTGTTAAAAGAGGCATTTGCAAACATTTTAGGATCTTCATATACACAGGGCCACAAAACTGGAGCTTTTTTTCAGTTCCTTTAAGATTCTACAGTGGTGCTGATTTCCTGATTACCACATTTATTCCTCACTGAAGGATGGGAATGTTGAGAATCTCCTGCTGAGCCTACAGCATTCTTAATCAGGTAATGTGGGAGTCACTCTGTAGATTAAAAAATCATTTTCACATGTGTTACTATTATGGCCAAGTGAATGGAATGAGGGAAGTGAAAAGAAAACCCTCAATCACTCCAAGCCTCCTTTAGGGAAGTGTGTATCAAAATCTGAAATCAGCAGCACAGTTTCCTGTAGTGTTCTGCTGTAGCCAGATTTTATCCTCTGTGCTAACATGGGACTGGCTGGGCTTCAGGAATGCCCGAGGGGAACTGCTGGGAAGCCTGTGGCTCCTGCAGACCTTCTCCTGACCAATGTGTAAGGGCACGGACACTGCAACAGATTTTGTTTCTGAAGTCATCCAGGGTTTAGAAAAAAATGGTCTAATGCAATGGAGAACATTCCTTCCACAGCACTGTTTGTCAGCATATGAATCAACTTCCCAAGCCAACTAAATCTCCAAAATCTTTGGAGTTTTACCATTAGACTTTTTAGTTGAGTTCCCCGCTATTCAGAAGTAAAAAGTAACACTGACTAGCAGAAAATCACTGAAATTTAAATTGCTTGTACACCCACAGAAATTTAGTGGGTTTGGAGCATGACTGATGCACAAAAGGGAGGAATTCACGGCACTTTTTCATAAACATTTTGAATGCTTAAGTTAACTCATGGTTTGTGATAAGGAATGAATTTAATATTTTGTGATCCTGGAAAGATATGATAGGAAACTTTGCTTTTTGCTAAGAGGCACATAGATCTAAGGGAGATCATAAACAGGGACCTGGAGAGCAGATTAAAAGTACCTCAAGAAATAAATTTTGCATCTGAATCACGTCAGAATTCTACACAAAAAAAAGAAAAAAATTATACATTTTGTTGATCACAACATATTTGTAAAACTTGCTCTCAGCCTCAAAGAAAATGGAGCCCAATGCAGAAAGCACAAAAATATTTGTACTAGTCTGGCATACTTAACAATCGGAAGATGCTAATTTTCCTTCCCATTTGCTTTGCTTCTGATTGATCTTTTTTGTTTATTACAAGCAAAATTTAAAAATACCAGAATTATTCTGATTTGAGTTCATTCCATGCATTTTAAAAAGCTGTGATACTGTTTGTGGGTTTTGTTTGTGCACGTGCTTTTAAAAACAATTTATTTGACTGAAAAGGTAATTCTGCCATTCCAGAAATTAAAATAGAATGAGAATAGAAATCCGGTGCCCGTACCCCCCCCCTTCTCCTTCAAGTCCTGTTTGAGCCTTTTTGTAAACATAAATTTTCTTTGAAATAACAGATGTGTACAATGCATGGTGAGCAAAGCAGCAAAATAACACGATTTCTATTTAATCAGAGCATAAGGGTGTGAAGCTGCTTGTCAGCAGCTGGTGCTGTGTGTCTTGTAAAACTGAGGACAGTTGGAGCAAGTGGTAGAACTTTTGTGTGTGGGATCCAGCAATATCACTTCATGAAATGTGTTTCTCTATTCCAGCTATTGACAATAAATATTTATGACCAAGACTAGACAGGAACCCAAATTATTTGTAGTTCATAATCGCAAGTGAATTTGCTGATGGAACTTGATTTGCCTTTGGACCTTCATGATCATTAAGGTGCTTCTCCCAGTGGCTTGAGCAGACTTCCAACAAGTGTGTGTGGCTTCCCTGCTGACTTTCTACTTATAAAGCATGTCTGCTAATGCAACATCTTTCACAGGCCCATGAGTGAAAATTTAGACATCCTTCCTGATGCTGTGGCTTTCTAGTTGTGAAGTGCCAGGGTACCACAGCCCGTTTTAGGGGTCTTGTTTTGGTAGTCTAGATATAACTCAGACATGTGGGCTGTCCTTTCACAGCTTCTGTTTCAGTGCATCTTGGTCTCCCCATGAAGCTTCTGTTTGCAGTACAAGTCTCAGAAAACTATTGATTTGATTGGGTTTATGCTGTCTCCTGCAGCTTCTTCTTTCCTCCATTTTTGTGATTTTGTTTGAATTGTTTTCTGTTATTACAAGAGTACTTCAGGGCTATGGTACAGAACTCAGTGGTATTGCCTGAGAATATTCACATCATTATTAAGAACAGCTGCTAAGTTAGATGTGTGAAGTTGAACTGGTCTTCTGCTTATATTTAGTGATGACTTTTTTTAAAAGCACGTGGAGTCCCTTTCTGTCAATGGCACTTGGGCACCTGGTGAGGTTGTCTGATCTTTTCACCTGCACTTCCCTGTTCTATATCTAATAAGCTTTCATGCTGTCCTGTGCCACTTCCTCCTAGAAAAAAAAATATATATATACAGCTAGATCATGGATGTTTTCAACTGATTGACTAGCTGGCAAAACAAATTGTTGGTAATGTGCTCCATCTGCTTTCTGTTCTCCAGGATCCAGTAGCAGTTGGTAGTGAGACTACCAAGGCAGCAGTCCAGATTTGCATTGTGTCTAGTGTGGAGGCAAAAAAGGAAAGAAACGGAGGTAGGAGTGTTAGATTTCCCTTCAGTCTCTGTACAAGCAAGTAGGACACCTAAAAGAATATTAGAAAGAATTTCACTGGTATGTGACTGAAAATATATCAGAGAGACTTTTTTCTAGGCAATTGTTCAAGTAATTGCTGATTGTATATCCTCCAGTATTAATAACTAAAATCTTGTAGAGTTTAGCTTGTTAACAAAATTAACCAAATAGTGAATGAACATTTCAATCATTCCTACAGCAATGTGTCTGTCTTTTACAGAGACAGCATTGCATTTAAGTTACCTGAGCTGTGCTGGATGTGAGCCTGGCTTTGGACTAGACAGTATTGACTGGGGGAATGGTAACTTGACCAAGCTAATCTAGACAAATTCCCAAATTTAAGAATATCTTAGATCCAGTTTCAGATCTTGTTTCTCTTCTGCAATTCATTAACTTGATCCTTCCTCTGTTCTGCAAACACCGTGTGTGCTTTTCTTTAATTTTTCCTTTGTTGGTCATGAAGCATAGTTGCAAGGTCTGGAGGCTGAAATCTTGATTCCTACAGGCATTGCATTAACAGCTGCAAAACAAACTTCCTCAAGACCCAGCCTTGTTGGAAAAGCAGCAAGAAAACATTGCCTTCCCAATCAGATTTTCAGGCTTTCTGCTAGGCCTTCTAACTCAGGTATATGCATGGCAGAGATATTTCCTATCTCGATACTGACTCTTAAAAATTAACTGAAATTCTGAAGTCACTTTACACGGATTGTAAATAGGATGATCTTTGATTTTTATTTTTTTTCTTTGTTTGGGTGGAATTTGAACTTATATCTCCTCCAAATGCAAGAGGCTCTATGTCTTATTGCCACTCCTCTGAGTCATCCAGGTATTAAAATACTAAAAAGCCAACTGTTTCCATAGTGACTGTTCTTATTTAATATTTTACTTTTTCTGCCCTCTATCTGCCTTTAGAGTTGCTATATCCTTTACTTTCTTTCAGCAATTGCAGCCTATGACTGATGGTTAAAACAGCAAACTCTAGAGACCAATTCCCCCCTCAGTATATTCCCATGGCTGCTTTAATGTTAATAGAAATCACATTTGTGGAGAAGCTTCATCAGTTTGTAATTTACCCCCTTCATGCTAGAAATCAGAGCCTAGTTCATCAGCATTATAAACATACCTTTCTGCTAACCTTAGCCCTGTCCAGTTCTTTGATTGCCTCAAAGCCCTCATGTTTTTCCTGGGGCTTGACTTTATTATACAAAAAGAGGTTCTAAGACAGCATAAAATTAAACCCAAACTTTTTGAGGCTGTTTGTACAGTTGCTACCCTGAAAGTGCCCAGCTTGTACAGTCTGCTGACCCTGGGTCTGGGAAGAAGCTCCTAGTGTTAACAAATCTTCATCACTAGAATAGACAAAAATCTTGACATTGCACTACTTGGCTGTTCAAAAAGGCAACTCTCTTTCTTTGTTTGGAATAAAAGTCTTAAAATGAGGCTTAGAACAAGACCCAGGAAAAGTGTGAGGCTGAGGAGAACACAGGAAATCTTTCCCTCACTCTATGATATCAATTGAGCCTGAGCCCATCAGTCATCCTTGGGAAGAAGCTCCTTTGAGACTGCAGCCAAGTGCTTGCTCAGAACTTTCCTTCCATTTAGTAGTGAAAAGAATTGATTTGCTCAAATTAGAAACTGGAAGCAGAAGTTAATCATCAAACGAAACCAAACAAATGAGAAAAAAAACCCAGACCCTCTGAAATTAAGGGGTAGTCCTTGGGGGGTTAGTAAAAATAGTTTACTATTCTTAGGCTGTGCAGGACTTGAATTCAGCTCGAATTTTGTAGGAGGAATGTGCCACTGTCAAGGTACAGCTCAGTCACAGTGAAATAAGAGATAAATCTGGTCATTTAAGTGCAGCAGAGGAACAGGTGAGCACAGAAACCAGGTCTGCCACAGATTTAGATGTAGATAAGATTTGTCTTAGTCAAATCCACCCTTAGTAGACCAGCTGAAGCCAAAGATTCTCTTGTCAGCATTATTTATGTCATATTCTTAGTAGTATGCCCAATAGGGAGAAAGGAGGAGGAATAAATCCCAGCCCAGGTAGGAATTTTGAAGTGTAAATAACTTCAGCAAATTAAGATTTTGACTAAGGCATCCTATCCATAGCAGAGCAGTCCCAGAAACTCTCATTCTTCCCCCATGGCCTTTTGCTTCACACCACATGTGTACTGCCCCTTGTGAATAAAGACTTCTTCTCAGTCTGTTCTATCAGCCCTCTCTACCCAAGAACCCACTTGTGTGAGGCGTGAATTGATTTATTTTTAACTTTGCATCTGTGTGGGTGCATGTGACTGGCAGACTGCCAGAGTCTGTTGTTTCTGAACTGTTGTCTTCAATCATTTTGGAAGTAAGCCTTGTAGGGAGATGCTAAGCTGGAATGAAAAAGGATTTCAGTTTACCTGCTATGTGTGGCAGTAACTAATCACTTGAAAGGAAAATGTAGAGATAAAGTCCAGTGCAGAATGGAACACAGCAAAAAAAAATTCAATTTATTCTTCTAAATCTCAGTTGTGAAACCTTTCAAATAGATGTTTATGTATTCAGAATCTAAAAACTACAGCCAGATTTTCTACCATTTTTCATGGCACCCCTTTTCTCTGACTCCCTTTCCATCTCCTGGAAAGATTGTGGAAAGAATGTTGCTCACCTGTCTGTGACAAATGATGGAGAGTGAGTCCTGCACCAGTCTTTTTATCCCCTAAACTTTTTTCCAATTTAATACAGCAGTCTGTGCCCCTTTGTGAAGCAGGATTCTGATGTCCAGTGTAGGTATCAGTATTATTTGCAGGATACAGTGTGAGAACAGTCAGCTCACAAGTGACTGGAAGATGCATCCTCCTTCCAGGCAAGTTTGTTATCTAATGGAGATACAATATAAACGAAACAGAAAATCCAGAGAAAGCTGTTATGGTCTGACCTCTACAAAGAAGGCAAAGAGGGAAGTCTTCTCCTGTTGGTAAAGATATAATACTCTAATGTGAAGGGGACACTCAACACAAATCTCTGCCTAGCAACCCCATCTTCCTACATACTTTATCATAATAGTTGAACACACCCCTTCCAGCACATTTGCTGTAGGATCCCTGGCCTACCTTAGAGAATACCAGAGCTTCCTCTGTTTATATATGTTCTGTTGAGCTTTCAGTGGTCAAGGCTAATGCAGTTGTGTAGAGAACAGGGATGGTGGAAGATACCTGAGATGTTATTGAGGCTGTAAGTCAGATGAGTTTGTTGTCTTCAGTGGTATCTTGTTGTCCCCTCTCCTTCATCTGGAATCACACTAATGTCTTGCTGCTTCATCCAACACAGATCTTAAACACTAAAGAGATGATCATGAGGCCTTTCACCTGTCCAACCAGGCAGAATGTTCAGTAGACAAAGAATGATAATTTTTGTCATAGCCGAAAAATCACCACAGAGGTGTTGGAAGGGTTAATAGTGTCTGCACAACGTTCTGAAGCTACAATATGCTAATTTTTCACACCTGTGTATAATTTCTTTGTATTATTTTACTACAGATGCTTAATTGTGTCCTATTCTGGTATAAAGCTGCTCTGGAACCTGTTTTGAATTCTTTTATGGAGAGAAATTTTACAGCTCTTTTGTCTTCTTTTTTTCTTCTACACTAAGCTTTCTAAGCTGAACATATTTCTATGCCATGCTTTAATGCTCTCCTTTATCTTCAGGGCATTAGTTGTATTTGTCATAAAACCAAAGAGCATTTGATAGAAGTAAAGTTTCTCTTCCTTTTTAAACCATGTGAAAGTGTGTCGACTGTAAGGTTTGATTTTGCAAATCTTCTCTCTCTTCCATATATGTTGCCTTTTGCAGTCAGGCCTCAGATGTGTTATGCTTATTTAAAAATCAAGGCCACTGTTTGTCAGAATAAAGCTTTCCTTACTTCTAATAATGGACACATTTTGGTTTCTATCTCTTAGTCAAATGTTTTTTGCTGTCTAGCTCAGTACTGCTCCTCTGTGTGATACAAGTAATTGAACATTATCAACTTGGGGAGGCTATTGGGTGCTTCTCTAAAACAGTAAAATTGGTCTTAATAGTTAGACTGGGAAAACAATAGAGATTTTATTTTGCTAATTTACTCTAATTGAATGCCCACACAGAAGCCAAAGGCTGTTCCTCACGCTGAACTCCACATGTGGGCAGTGGACTGGCCCAGTAAGTCAGCTGAAATCATTTCATTGACTTTAGATTAGGCTCAATGTTATTTGTCTCTCTTGAGACTGCAAAATTTAGTGTAACACTGGGGTTTGTGCTGAATCATCAGTAAATAGTGTCCAATTTATTACACTGGGAATGTGAAGTCTCTGAGCACAGATTATGTGTCCTCTCCCACCACTGCCTGAGCATCAGTAAGGAGTCAGTGATTTCTTCTAAAGTTGGTGGAGTTTAGGAAGGTGGAGAGAGTGGTAGGTAAGGCAGGTGAAGAGATGGGCTGCCTAATGATCTGTTGAAATTGAAGCAAGACGAATGCAGAATTTTAAACTCTATCTAGTAAAAAAAAAAGATTATTATTTCATGCATATAGTCTTTTAATTAAGGTGAGTAGGAAGATTGTGCAGCAGAAAAAAAAGTGTCTTGTATTCTGAGGTGATGGATGCACACCCACCACATTCACTCTGAGAAAAGTTTGTGTACACCCTGCTACATTAGAGGCTTTTTCCCTCTGTGTACTCTGTCCTGTCTGACATCCTGGTGTTCTCACACCAAACATTATTTGCTCTGAGGGCTGGTGGCTGTGAAAACTGTGATGCAGCACAGCTGACTGTATGGGGGGGGAATTAAAAAAAACACATGACCCTAGACAAGCTTCATTAAACTCATGGACCTTGAAAGGCAAATAAAACAGATTAGTGTAGTACAAAACAACATGATAAAACTTGAACATTGTTTCAGTTCATTGAGGTTTTGTGTATTACTTGTTGAATTGGTTACTTGGGACCACACAAAGTAGATTGAAAAAAAGCAGAGAAAATAAAGTGTCAAAGGCAGAGGCACTCAGCTTTGTCCTTGCAAACTAGCAAGCAGACAGTCCTGGTGCCATCTGTCACTTTTCACTTCAGAAGCCCATGCCAATATACACATTTGAAGCATTTTTGTCTTTCCTTTGAAGGACTGCATTTCCCTTTAAGGGGATGCTAAATTCCTGGTGGAAACATAGATAGCGAATGGTCATGTTAAGTTTACCAGTCAGTTATTTCCTTCATTGACAGAGTCTAGTTTCAGGAATACTTAACAAAAACCAAACAAATCTAAGATAAATCATAAAAAGTAACTCCCCAGTACTTTTTTCTACTTAGCCCAACTTAGACTAGTACAGAAGACCTTCTTTATCATCTCATATTACACAGAAATGTGTTTAACTGTGCAAAATCTCTCAGAGATGAATCATTGAAATAGTTGATCTATTTAAGTTCTGCTTGAGACACATTTCAAGGGCATAAGTTATTTCTATATGTCATTAAAAAGACTTGGCACATTGCTGCATGTAATTCTGGGGGTAATATTAAAGTGGGATGAGATTTTTGGCCTCCCAACTCGGTTGTATGTGGGTTTTCATAATGTTTTGTTGAATTCTGTGAGGAGGCTGTAGCTGTTACCTGATCATCTGGAACTAAATCCTGAACCCCTGACTGTGAATGTACCTGAATTTGGGGAGATTATTTGGAACTGATGTTTTTCTTGAGTAGTTAGAAAGGAAATTGAAAGACCGTAGAGAATTACAAACTATATGAATTACAGAGTTTATGGTTTACAAGTGAAAACACTCATTTTTTGTAGGAACAAAGGGATTGGCATACTTGGGGAGATGAGTAATTTTCATCTGTAAATCATTTCTGAAGCTTTTTTTTTTTTTTTTTGCAGCAAGCAGAGAGGGACAGTGCACTGTTGATTTAACTTATACCTGTGCAGGTGCATTTCTAACTTGCTTTGGAGCCTGGTATCTGTTAGCCAGGGAGCTGCATGTTACCACTGGGTCTCCCTCAGCATCTAGGTTCACCTTGGATGGAGATAAGAACTGGGCACATTCATCTGATCTTTCTGTCAATATGAGGAGCTTGGTGTCAGTGACATTGTATTGCTGCCTTGACAGGCATAATTTTAAGTGATGTAGAAAAAAGTATTTGTTAGCTTTAAACTTTATTGCACTTCAACTTCACTTGCTTAGTCCCTTATTCTTATTTTACTAAAAGGAAAATAGAAGCCCCACATTCATCTTACCATTCTCTTCTGTCATGTACACTCTCCCTGAACTAAGTCCTGCAAATTTTTTATATTTCTCCTCTCTTACACAACAAGATACATTGAATTCTGGTACGGGGAAGAAAAGACCTTGATCTCATTAAACAGATGGCATTTGAAAGGGCCAAGACTATGTTTCAACATTGTCAATCTGCAGCTGCAGAAGTGCTCAAGTTCTGTCTTTCCAGGCTCATACCTCCGAGGCAAAGGCTGAGTGGGAAGCAGTTCTATCTGTAGAGAAAACAAATGACACTTTGTCCTATCATTCACAGCCACTGAAATCTCTTTAGTCCAAACTGAGAACAGAATGCTATCCAGAGAGGAAGAAACCCAGTCAGACAACCATTTCCAACTGTTTATAAACCAGCCACATATCTGCCCTTGCACAGTTGCAGTATTCAAATGATGCTTCCCCCTGGCTAAACTGGGCGTGTTGCTCTCCCTCCTAATTCCTTCACTGCTGAGATTACTGAGCTGTGGCTGTGGGACCTGGGATCCTGGGGACCTGGATCTTTGCAAGCTGAATCCAACCCTGGCTGCACTTGGGGGAGAAGGTGGCCTTTGGGCAGCAGCTGCCAGTGATTTGCCTGAAGAGGAGGCACAAAGCTCTGGGAGTGCTCAGGAAAGTGAGGTGAAAAAAAAAAGCTGCAGAGCTGGTGCTTGGAGCCAGGTATCAGGGATGCCCAACCTGTTCTTTCTGGGACACTTTGCGGTCTTCATCTCCTTTGGCACTGGCATTTCCAATGTTTTCTTCAGTGCTGCAGGAGAACCAACAACTCTTTTCACGTTCCAATGCACCCAAACTGTTGCAGTCCACATTTCTGCCTCTCCTTCCCTGCCCTCAGGATCCCAGTGGCATTTCTTCCACCCCCAATGATGCCTTCAGCTTTGCTGATCCAGGCCTTGCCACTTAGTCCCTCTCTCTCAGGAACAGTTGGTACTTATATTTTTTCAAAGGCATTCTGTATTCCCCTTGCAGTGAGCATTTACACTTCTGATATATGACATCCCTTTATTTTTCTGTTCAACAAGGAACACTAAGTCAGCTGGTGAAAGGCACTGCTGCATGTTTCATGCTGCTGTGGCAGAAGCTGCATTGGTAACGACTCATTGAAGTACCAAAGAGCTGTCCTGGATTCTCCTGAGGCAGATAACCTGCTAGAGAATCAGTTGTAATGTTCATAGGCACAACAGATGCATTATTGTAATTAACAGTGTCTCCTTAAAAAGTAATATTCATCAGCACTATTAGAGCTCATCCACATAGAACTGTGTCATCCTCCATGAAAATGTTTAGGTGAGGAATATTTAGGAATTGCATTTATTGCATTTAATTTCTAGGAATATTTAGAATTGCCTCCTCGGGCACTAATAAATAAATTTCTTAGATCATACCATAATTCAGATCACTGTTGTTGTTGGGTTGGTTTTTTTTTTTCCTGCAGAATTTCATAAACCCAGCATGTACAAAGCAACACACAGATGTATTTAATAAATTATCTGTAGTATCTCTCTCTAATAGGGAGACATTAATCTTCAGTTTCTTCCATGAGACCAAACCTGAGAGAAATTTTACAAAAAGCAGGAAATGAGGGTGGTGGGGGATAGTCAGCCTGCAAGGAACACGTGGGACAGGTGACAGCTGAGGCTGCCAGGTTCTGGAGTTCATGTGATTGCTGTTAGATGTGACACAGGATTGCAAAATGTTTTGTCTTTCTGGGTACCCCAGAACTGCTGATTAATCTTCCAAATACTTCACGGCTTCCTTTTATTTGAAATAGCCCTTTTGCAGGAACAGTGAGCTTCTGAAGAATAAAATAGTTAAGAAAATATATTTTCCATTTACACTTAGCCTTGTTTCCCAACCCTTAATAGCTGTGTTATCTCAGAAAATCTTTCCTCTTGCTTCTAAAAAAAACCAATTTTGACTATATTGTTATGGTTTTATAGATCTCAGTTATTTCATTGGTCATCTGTTCTGTTCTTAGAAATCTTGGTAAGGCAGGGAATTTAAAATAACAAATGGGATGCACCTTCTGGGACATGACAGCTTTGTCTCTACTCTTTTTCAATGGTGAATTATTCCTCCCAGTCTTAAATCACAAGCCTTTGCATTCTGTGAAATAACAAATCCCTGGATCTACTTGGACTTCCTACGTTTCTCTGATCCCTCTGGTTGTCTCTGCAGAGTCCTCTTGTCCTGCTGCAGGTATGAGAGAGCTTCCTTCCCAGTCTGAGAACAAACTCATAGCAAGAAATACAGTGCATTTCCCAGAGCCTCATTTCCGTTTGGATGAACAAACCCATTTTTCCCTTTGTACTTGTAGGTCACCTTTGAAGAAAAAAAAAATAAATTATATATTGGGTGCACAAAATGATAGGCTTGTCTAACATAAGACACAGCAGCTGTCAAGATCAGCCTGAAGGCCTGGAGGATGTGGCCTGACATAAGGGTTTCCTGAAGCTCTGGCTGTACCTATTTCACTGAGCAGCAACAATAAATAAAATGCTGATGGGAAGAGTGAGCACTAATGCCTTGAGTTCTCAACTTCACTCCTTTATGGTTAAAACTTTACTTTCTATGTCCAGTAGGCAGTCGTAATTCAATGAACCTTCAGGATGTTTTTGAGCTAAAAAAAGCCTTTGCCATCTTTAAATGTAACATGGGGGGAAAAGATGGAATATAAAGTGTTCACCCATCTATGTGTGGCAAGATGTCTGAGCAAGGAGATTGGCAACATTTGAAAGGCAATGTTCAAAGCAGTCAGTCCTGAGGGGGCTGGCTCCAGTGCATGTCCCCCTCCCATAGCAGTAGAGGTCTGGGGAGATCTCCACTTGCCTCTCATGAGGTTAAAATCCTGACTTCTGCTCCAAGTTGGAGAGAAATGACATTATCCATTTCAACAGGACAACAATTTAATTCAAATGTCTTATTAATTTAGCTGTTGGTGTTTCTTCCTCTGTCGCTGTAGGTGACAGAGTTGTATCTGGTGCTTCTGGCAGTATTTTGACTTGACCAACCACTGGTAACTTGTAGTTAGAATCAGAGAATAACAAGAGGGAAGCTTTTTAGCCATCATCTGTTACAGACTCAGTAACCAAGTAACTCAGTGGTACCAAGAGCCAGGGTGTATGGAGAGGGTACAGGAAAAATGGAGTGGCACTGGCTCCAATGGAAAGGGAATTTTATACTGGCCAAAAGTAACATCTCACCCCTTCCCTCTTCCCTTTTTTCAGGTTCTCTGAGTGGTTTGATGTTCTGGAGTTGGACATTTACTACTTAATTTTTAGAGAAGTAATAAACACTGTGAAAGGGCTAAAAGGAACAAAAGGGATGCATTTTATTTTGCATTGAATGAAATAGCTCTGGTTGTCAAGAAAAGAGCTGTACCCATCCTTTCCAAGGGGGGAAAAAAACAACAAAAAACCCAACACATTGTTTTCATATTCCAGGTTATCTTGAAGCTACTCCTTTCTTGACGAGGCAGAGATGAAACTCTACTTAAGTGATCATAGTGTCTCAAAAGTCCAATTTAGTTCCTACCATCCGTGGTTTTTTCTACCCTTCTCTAAACTTCCCCTCCGCTCTGCTCCTGTGTTGCTCTCCTGATGCCTCCTTCCCATTTTGATTTTGAAATAAATTTAGAGGGAGAGTAAAGACATCAGCAGGGACAAATGAGTGAGGGCTCTGACTTAACTCATTTTAACACACAGGCTGAGCTCTCCATCATATTGAGTGATTTCTGAAGGACTGCAAAGTCTGACAGTGCATATGCCCAGACAGGTCAATTTTAATGTTATATAAAAGAAAAAAAATCTGCTTAATGCTCAAGTAGAAATTCACACTTGACTTGAAAAAAAAAAAAAAAAAAAAAGAAAATCCTAATCAGAAATCCATCTTGATAACTCAATTCCATTCCATCCAGCCTGGAGAGAAGCAATTGTGTCCTTCCCTTGTTTACAATGCAGTGGAAGGAAACCAATCACCCACAGTGATGAAAGCTGCAATTAGCAGATCAATAAAAACTTCCCCTTGATAAAAACCTGAGTTCTGTGCTGGTCTGATATTTTATTCCTTTATTGCAATCAGCACCATGGATCTTTCTTTAATTGCTGTGTGTGTATGCCTTGCTAGGTTCATCCTTCTCCAGGTTGGTACTTGTGGAGCAGCAGTAGGTGAGAGGCAGAGCTCCCAGCACACCCTCACCTCCCCACAACAGTTTGGGTCTTTCTGCACCAGTGTGTAATTACTCACCACGTTCCACTTCAGTGCCATATGTATATTCTTAATGACTTACCGTATGAATAAATAAGTAGAATGAATTTCCCATGACAGAAAATGCAAAACAGGCATTTTAATCTGTGCAGTATTTAGATATCTGCTTCCTGCATGTTTATAAGAAAGTTATTTATTTCCCATGACTGAGAGGTGCTCCAGCAGAACTAATTGTGAGGGATTATTTTCTTGGCTCTAACAATTTATCTGATGAACTAAGACTACGTTTTTAAATTTGTAAATTATCCAAAGCACTTGGATGTCTCAAAATATGCATATTATTTGTATTTGTTTGCCAGATTGCTTTACCAGTGGTTCTTGGGTTTTAGATCATTTGCAAGCTGTTTGCAGCTAGTATTTGCTCATGAATATGGGAGCTGTGTGTATCTGGATTTGTCACATGGGTGTTTAACTGGATGGGCAGGATTCCTGATGTGATCTTTGGCCCTTGTGAATTCAAATTTTATTTCCTCTGGCTACTTTTTGATTCACTTGTGTCTCATGGCTCCTTCCTTTTCCTGACAATATAATAACAAATATATATATATATTTTATGGAAGGTGAACATAAAGTGGACGTGAATGCACAAAACTTACTCTGGGCTTGGGGTTCCTTTTTAGTGAAAAAAAAAAAAAAAGGAGTAATTCAAAATAAACAACAGATATAATATATATATATATAAATAAACAAATACTTATGCTCAAGAATCCTTCAGTCCCACTGAAATACACACACTGTAGATAAGGCTGCCTCTCTAAATGAGAGGGCAATGTCCCTGGTGGTCTTCCCTTCACAATTCTCATTGACTTCAACTGTCTGGAAAATAGCTGAAGGTTAAGTGTATAGATAAAAGGTCACCAGTAGCCACAAAGTAAGTCATAACTATTACAATTTTTCATTTAAAAACTTGAGAAGCATTAAAATAATGAATTCTCTATTATCCTTTCCTAGTAAATGAATTCTCCATGTGATAAGAGCATCAAGCAATAGTCAAATGTATGAATACAACCTAGATAAGGAAATAGCTGACACCTGGGTACTAGAAAATGAAAAGCTAACTTTTCCTGTAATGCAATTAATTCTTGAAACAGTTAAGGTTTAATTGAATGGGAAAGCATCACAAGATAACTATTCTTGTCATTGGGTCATTTTTACCTTTGTATGAGAGGTGCCATGCTTGATAGAAACCAATTAGAACGGAATTTAATTTTGCAAATTAGTTCTCATTTATCAGTCTAGAAAATAAGGTAATTTAAATACATAGTGAACGTGACCCATGTGAACTAAGTTGTAAGAACATCTGAAATTAGCTTAATAACTTTACATCTTTGCCATCAGGACGTGTCTCCCAAGACATTGTCAGTCATCATTATTTGACGTTTCAAAATCCTGTTTATTTGGAAGCTAATTGAAATATAAACTTAGGTCTTCATGCTGATTTTCAGTCTTGTATGCCAGATATTTTCCTTGCTTTTACCAAACATGTGAATGGTGCTGTGGCCATGATGGTCTGGGATGTAAGAGAGAATTAATTATGGAATTCTGGCTGAATGCCAGCGGGGACCTAATAGGAGTTGAGAATATTGTCAGGACACAATGGTTTAGGGTTGCAGGATCCTAATGCAGCAAAAATGCAGTTAATATTAGTGGGAGGTTGGGACAGTGTGTTTCAGGAGATTTCAAGGATCTCTTGAGACTGGGCAAACACAACTCCAGGGGGAGAGGCAGTGCTGCCCAAGTCTTAGGTAGGCCCTTGAATTGGTTCAGCAGAGAAGATAGAAATGATCAATGAGCAGTGTAAAAATAATAGTAACCATTTTACAGAACCGGTGAACTTCCTCCATCTTTTGTAGTGTTTTTTGTCATGAATTTTTTCCTTCTTTTTTGAATGTGAGTTACTGTATTGCTCCTGAGAGTAAATGAGGGTTCAGTCTCCCTGTGCTACGGGTTGAAAGCACAAAAATGCTCTCTCCCCTTGAGTTTACCCTGGGAACAGAACCCAGCAGAACTGCATGGCTGGTGGGTTGAGTAGAAGTATTTTTAGCTGTTTCAAGAATACAGAAAAACCTCAGATGAGCTGGAGGGCCAGAACATCCTACGTGTCTCCCAGCTGGGTGCATGTTAGAGTTGCCCTGGTCCATGGAATGAGGCCCAAGAAAACAATGCCAGGCCTTCAGCAGGCTTATGTCTCCTTCAACATGGACCAGCATCTGAAACCTCTGTTTCAGAGGGACTGTGACACAGCCCCTGGAGTACCTCTGTGTGTACAAGTTCTCAGGTTCCTGCCTGCTCATAGTCCAGGGGGGGTGAAAGAAAAAATGGCACAAAAGCCACGTTGGGCTGTGCTGTTTTCTGGCCAGTGAACTCTAGATCACCACTTTAGTGGTGGCTAAAGAAACTTCCAGGAAATGTTGAGCGTAATGTGTGATAATCCAGGGGATTCCTTCTTTCCTAACAAACTGTGTTAATGCTCAGGAACTCTCAGCTGATTTATGCCTGGCTCTAGTGCTCTCTGGTCTTCACTCTCCAAGGTCCATCCTATTTTGTCAGTGAGGGACTCAAGCCGTCTTCCCTGCCTTTTCCTTGGTTAGCAAGAGCAGTGCTGTCTCCCCCACCTACCCAGTCTCTCCTCTGTAGCTCACAAATAAGTGTTTCCACCTTCCTCCTGATGGGTAAGGATGAAGCCAGTCCAGACAGGCAGGATTTTAATGGTCCATAGCCTTCAGGCATGTCACATTCCTTCTGATTTCCCTATTGCATTGGTATGATAGGTTGATATAGCAGTCATCTTACCTCAATACTCCCAGGAGACCTCCAGGTTGGGGTTTATCTTCTCTAACAGGAGCTGAGATCCCACATGGACAGGGTTCCTGCACTGCACGGGGAGGGAGAGCAAGCACAAGGTTGGAGTTGGTGCCTTTATTTGTGATCCTGTGTTTTTCCACTCAGAAATACCCTCTAAGAAATACCTTGCTATTTCTAGGAAGTCCCAACTAGTGTTAATTTATAGCTCTGTTTAGATGGCAATGGCACCTCATGGTTACTGGAAGCAGAGTTTATGCACTTCTTAACATATTGTGACACCACCAATATATCACCAGGGTGGGATGATCATATATCAATAGCCAAATGCCCTTCTGAGCCAGGCAACAACAGGAGCTATGAGCTTGGTTGATTTTGTATGTCAGGCTTTGGAAACCCCTTGAATAGCAAAAGTCGAATAGTTTGAGCATTGTGAAAAGCTGTGTTGGCTACAGCAAAGTAGCCCAAGTCTTTCATCTTCTCTGAATTTTGAAAGAAAGCACATATTGCTTTTGCATTGTGTTTAATTCTCATAGAGCTTTTTTTAATTTTGATTTTTTATGAGGGAATATCTCTATACGTTTTGTTTTCTGTAATAGAAATCATGGAGTCATATCAACTAAGAACACTCATCTTTCCTCTTATTTTTATTCACCTCATGTAATTTTATTCTGGAACAGTAAAAATAGGTTTGAGAGATTCACATATAATGTTCATAGGATCCTAATGAATGTATGAAGTGGTTCCATCACAAATGTGTACTTATAAGTTCTGCACAAGGTCAGTCTTTTTCAGGAACTTTCAGGGAACAGAATTAAAATGCCAGAAGTTGTCCAGTTTATCATCAAGCTGCTGAACCATCCTCTCTCTGATATTTCCACAAAGAAGCCTCAGGCAATCAGTAATTATTCAGAAAAGCAAATCTCAACTACTTTTAATTTCAAAATTCTCTGTCCTAGCCAAATGATTGTTAGCAAACGATTACAGCATTAGAGAAGATACTTTGCCCTTCCTTGTGCATGAATCAATCTTGTTTACATCTGGCCAAGCAGCAAAGACAAAAATTCAGTCAACAAATTCTCAAGATCGGGCTTCTGTGAACAGCAAATGATGTCAGTAAACATGAAATAAGGCCAGAGTGTCCACTCATACCTGTTTTTCATTTGAGGTATGGATTTGAAGCATCTTATGAGATGCATGAATACACTCCAATATGACCAAGGAGTATTCTATGGTAACCTTCAAGTTACTGGTCTTTTTAATTTTAAAAAAAAAAAAAGTCTCACCTGCAATAATTTAAAATCTGGTAAGAGATGTTTTTTTCTTTTGAACTCAAAGGCAGAGACTTGAACACATAAGGAAACAAGGGAGGTAAATATGGGCCTCTCACTTCTTTCACAGTTGACTGAAGCAAATCTTCTTACACGCTGTCAGAGAACCTGAGATAAAAATAATTCTAAAATAGGAATGAACTCCCTGGCAGCAGAGGAGCTCTGGAGGGCCAGGTTCAACAGCAAGCAACAGTCAGCACCTCTTAGTCGTGCCAGTTTTAAAAGGAGGCCTTACTTGTCTGTCTTCAAGGAAGGACTTTGGACGTGGATCTGTCCAAAGCACAGATTTGAGTCATGTAGCACGTCCTCAGCTCAGCCTGGATTCTCTGTTTGTCTACATTAGGTGACTCTTCCATGCTCCTATAGATTGTGTTCTGCCTGAAACAAGGTCTGGGCTCTGGCCACAGTGCTCTGCCCAGGGAAGTTGAGCACCTGAGTCCTCTGCACCAAGGACAGCCTGCTGTACAGTTTTCCTTTTGTAATGAGGCCAGATCTTCTACCTGAGAGCACTCTACATCACTCAAGTGACTAGTTCATTTGGTTTTAAATGGCCCTTCTGCCTGAAGAGAAGTGTTGGCTGCTGTCTTCATCTGTCATGGCCATCTGCTATACTCTTTTTCTCTTCTCAGCATGACTGAAGTAACTTACATAGGAGAACAGATTGCAGGTCACACATTAACCTCTTTAGAGACCATAAATGATCCCCAAGGAGTAGAAAGTTTACTCTTTATCTCCAATTCCTCTTTCCTTGCAAGCACACGTGCTATCTTATGCCACTATCACCACATCTGAGTGTTTCAGGCATCTCAAAATAACAGTCTGTCTGATTTCTTCTTTGGGGCACCTTCTGCCTTGAGTTGTTACAGACTTCCCATTTGACATCAAGGAAAGCTGTGTGCAAATATTAAGGGCAAAATATGGCCCAGAGTCAATACTTTCTTTTTTCTCATGTCTCTTCTCCCATTGTGGAAAATCATCTTGAATCAAATGTGTCATTTAAATGAAGTAATGTCTTATGACTTTTTGAGCTCCACCATTGCACTCATGGAATGCATTCAGGCATACACAAGACAGTAATCCCATCTACCTACAAAATGCACCCTTCCTTTAAGCACGAGGCTGATCACAGTGTTAGTTGAATAGGCTTTCAGTCTTCAGCAGTAATTCCTGCAAGCAGGTTTTGTATAGAAAGATACAAATGGAAATGTTACTCCATTTAGTAGTATTTTAAAAATACACGTACATTTCTGTATTGATTTACTTCATATATCTGGATCATGAGACTGTCATGCCAGAAGGATGTTACTTTGTAACAATCCTCTCTTTTTGGTGATCTTGTTATATTAGTAACACTAAACTCTGAAATATTTCAATTATTAGGTAAAAGCTATACATTAATGTCACATATTTCAAATGCTTGAATCTTACCACACATTATATGTCTATATCATCCAGATGACAAAGTATTTGGGTCCCATTATTTAAAAACTTCTACATGGATCATTTGACAGTTTTGATTTCCACAACAATATATCTACATCTAAAGTAGACCAAAGCTTAGACGACTTTTGATTTTGAGAGTATATTTCTGTAGCCAAGCAAAGACCAAAACCACAGAAAGATCACTGTGGTACTGATAAGAAAGTGGTGCTTACTAGAACTCAAATCATCAGAATCATCTCCTTTTCTGTTAAGGTCTAAAATCTTCCCTTATGTTTTCTGAAACATCAAAATATACCCAAATCTGTAGAGAAAGGTGGTGACTTTGTGTTTAGTTACATTAATTTGGCTAGATAATACAAAATAATGTAAAGTATAGTAAGGTAACCCTAACTGAAGCAAACTGTGGCACCAACAGAGATATGTGTTGGGAAAAAGAAAAAAAAAATTGGTTTATATTTGGACTTGGAGCTGCAAGAAGTAATACAGTCAGGAAATACTCTTTTCTAATCTGGTCACCCATTGAGTAATAGAACTGAAAGACAAAATATATTTCTGTACTGTCTTATGGCCTGACCCACAACCCTCACTCCATTCCATGGTGCTTACCTGGAGGAATAAACCCACTGGATCCTTAGCAGCCAGCCCAGTGAAATTCCCTGTCCTGCCCCAGATAAGTGAAAGGTGCTGAATAAGACACAGTTAATATTTTCATTTCTATCTCTAAAAGTACTAATTTTATACCACAGAGGAAATCTAATATTCTTGAGAGTATGACAAATATTTTGTCAAATGCCCAAGGATCAAGGCCATATAGAAGCAACCGAGGCCTTTGATGTTTGTAGCTTCCAAATTGAGCACAGGTTACCAGCCCAGTTCCAAGCTGACAGGTTGTATCAGTGTGTAACTGTTTTAATTTTAAAATTCTGTCTTCTGCGGATTTTGTGCAGTTTGTTTAGATATATAATGCCTCTGCCACAGATAAAACATGATTATTGTTCCTTTAGAACCAGTCTTAAAAGAAATTAAGATAAGAATTGGAAGGGTGAATGATGGAAAGATGCTAACATGGGCTTTGGGAGAAAATAGTTCTGTTTGCAGAATCAAGACCTGCATGAATTTGTCACTGACTGAGTGTGCTGGTTTATTTTGACTAAAGCACTCATCCTTTTTGTGTTTTGGCATCCCCAGCTGAATGCTGAGATTAACATCCTCATTTGGGGTGGCTGAATGGAACCCTGACCACAGCTCATAGAGTACCCACAGCCCTTGAGTGCAGCAGCAAAAGTGCCCAGGCTGGTTTGGTGAGCTTTCAGGTTGTTTTTAGGACAGCTAGGGTTTGTAAAGAGTTTGGAAACCTTGTGATTAAATGGCTTGCTGCTTCCCTCTCCCTCCCACAGGCTCAGAGGCTTTGCAGCCAGTAAAGGCAGCACCAATGCCTTCAGATTTACAGATTAAACCTCCATCTGGAGAGATATGTTTTCTGTTCTTGCCCTTCCATGTGACATTCCCCCACAACCTACATGACTTGTGGATGTTATTTTCATTACTCCACCAGTGGCTGTAGACCTCATTTTGTTCCAGGCTGGAATACTTAAAATATTAATGGTGAAACAAAACATTCTGCATGATACAGATGAAAAAGCACAAGGTGGTGAAAACAAAGATCAATAAAACTGTCTCACTCTCTCTTGGCTTCAGGTCTGCAGCCCAGACTGCAAGTGGTAGCCACAAGGAAGAAAGAAATAATCAGGGATTTAAGGTACTAAAAGCTTTTTTTTTTTCACTGAGTTCAGGGGATGCAAGAAGAGGCAGCCTGGCCTTGGGCCAAGCTAGCCTGGCAGCTAACACCATGATGAATTGGGAATCTTCTCCAGGACTGTGAGAAGAAACTCTCTGTATCCCAGAGACTCTCAGCTCCATTGTTTCCCTCTAGTGCACAGCAAGCAGGTGTTACTAGGATATTATTTTATGGCCCAAGCATCAGAGAAAGGAGGAAAGTTTATATGTCTGAGGTTCAGGTGAAGGTGTCCCTCAGGTTAGTAGCCTGGCATCAAAGTGAAGAGAGCTTCAGGCAGAAATGTGTTGCAAACTTTATAGTACACATGGGATAATACACCCTTGCAAAGATCTCATCTTGGTCTCTGCTGTTTGAAAATCAGTTTAATCCCTGAAGAATGAGATTTTGCTTCTATTAGCTATTCTAATGCCAGATATTCTTGGCACCCCCAGGTTGTGATTCAGCCCTGGATTCTGGTAAACTTGTAAAAGTAAAATTTACCTTCATCCCTACTCCATCTGCCAGCCTGAGCTCTTCTCTTAGCACTGACCAAGGCTGTAGAGTTTACATTGAAAGCTGTGCTGACCCAGCAGCATCCCTCACTGAGTGGATTCTGACTGTAGCTGCAGTTTCTACTCTCTCAGTTATTCGTGTTCCTTTTTTTTTTTTTTTAAGGCTGTTTTCAGCCTTGTAAATAATGTAAGAGGTTTTAGATGAAAATACTTTTCCCATCAGCTGTACTTGATTAAATTAACACATTTGTTTATATGCTTTTAAATACTTTTTCCATCCCAGTAATTTATGAATCAATGCCTCTGACATGCAATTTTGTTGAACAACGTAGGCCAACACTTAATTAGTGCTTCATAATCACATGAAAATCCTGTTAACACAGTAACATAATAAGAGTTCTGGATGTTTTGTTGCTCTAATCCTGGCCTGATGAAAAGGGAGCCATAATAAACATATTTTAAAATTAATATACAAATGTAAAAGGATTGAGCTTGGAACTTCTCTCTCAGATCCAGCATGTGTGGAAAGGATAAATGATAGTTATGTAAGTTTTCTAGGCCATCAAAATTCACTCCTCCCTAAGGATGTACTAGAGTATGGATGTACAAGGTCAGGATTAAAATGTCCTTACTGAGCCTCACTTTAGCTCTGTTCCGTGCAGCTGTGTCTTGAAAACACTTTGAGCCAGACACTGTACTTTTCCATCTGGTTTTGGAGCTCCTGTAGGAGCACTGTAAGCTAAACAACTACTCCTGCTCATAGAGGAATCTTGTGGGACTTTCCTATCATCTCGTGACCCTGTTGTTGCCCTATCTGTTTATTGATCTGGGAGGATTTCCCTTTTGGAAATGGCTGACAGAGAACCCAAGCCAAATTTTAAACAGCTACATTATACAAAGTGCATTTTAGGAGCTCCTAAAACTATCATGTTTTCCATGAACACGTGGTGCAGAGGAGCTGACAAAAAGCAGTCTGATATGTGTTGGTTACAGGTCATGTCATGCACAGATACCAAATAATTTCTTTTTTTATTCAGGATCAAGTCCATTCTTATTTATTTATTTAAATATTATTTATTTATTTTAATATTATTTTATTTACTGAAGAAATTTTATTTTATTTACTGAAGAAGTCCTGGAAATAAGAAGAACAAGTCTAAAGGGAAATGTATACTCTTATTGCCTTAGAGAACATTTCTTTTTCACTTTGATATTCAGTCTCACTGCCATAGATGCTGCAGCACCATCAGGTTACCCCCAGTCTCAGTACTGCAGCCTGTATTCCTCCTCTATAGGTGATCAGGTTTCCTGGAAACTCATCAACCTGTAGCATGAGGTAGATAATTTGCAGGGGCAGAAGAGGGGTAGCCTGTGACTATGTGGGGGTTGTACATCTGGGACAAACATCTGGGTTTGGCTGCAGGGAGGTCAGGTCTGTCTGCACATGGGCTGGAGGTGCCTGAGAGCATCTTTGCCCTCACCCTCTGGGTCTTCTTTCAGTTCTGTTGCACTTCTGAAGAATCCTGACTCTGCTGTGGCAGACCCAATAGTTATACTTCACAGACCTATCTCTTAGAAAACTGGTTAACAAGTAATTCAGTGTGAACTACCAATATCTTAAGGTTTGTAAAACAAGGTTTAAATCTGCTTATTTAGGTGACACCACAGCAAGAGCTACATGTAAGCCTCCTCAATTTCAATGAATTTGGGGGAAAGATTAAGTAGCAGTTCCATTAAGCCACATACATATTCATACAAGATTTGTTATTTGTGTACTCATTATTTTTTCTGCCACAAGAATTTAAAAAGCAACAGCTTTTGTATGCAAATTTCTGCTTAATAATACTTGCCAGCCTTCAAATTAATGAATTGCAAGCATAATTTTGCTCATGACTTTGAATCACAAAATGAATTAAGGCTTAGTCATAAAGATGCCATTTATCTCCAGTTTTGCAGTAGATTATTCTTAGTGCCCTGTGTGTCAGCATGTAAATATTCAGGCTGGAGATGCACAGGCTTGTACAAACAAATTAGTGAAAACTTAACCTACAGATAACACTTATTTTCTTGTGTTCTTATATGCTTTCAGGAATTACCAGGCACAGGGTATATTCAACAGATGAGTGTGTATCTGTATAATACATTGACCCAATATTCTGTTAACCAAAAATAATGTCAAATTTCTCCTGCTCACAATTAGGTAATGGTTTACCTATACAAATACCTTCCAAATCATAGCAAAATATAAATCTTACACTTTCTAATATGATAAAAATATGGAATTTCATGGCAAAATTAGAGTAACTGTGGAAGGTTTTTTCTCAAATGCTGCTTTCTTCCATCATCCCCTCGAGGCTGGCTGGCAGGTTAGTTCCACAGAATTATGGAGAACCTGTTTCTTATTGTCTAATTGCCAGTTAATGCATCCATGAAGTAACCTTGGGGCTTGATGGTAATATAATTGAAGTCAGAGAGTAAGGGAGAGGCTGGGCAAAGAATCCTTGATGCTGTAAGAGCAATGTCTTTGTGCATGCCAGTCAGGTGTAGCAGCTCAGTGTTTTGGTTGAATGAGTGATTCCTCAGCCAGGAGAAATGATGTTTAAAAAATGTAATAAAGGAGATGCATATTACTGAAAGTTACACATTCATAAATGACACAATGCTGGAATTGAGAGTAGTTTATTTCATACTTGAAGACAGGTTTCAGGCAGGTCATTATTTCAGTTTCAACAGCTTTAGTTACTGTTTGATTGGTAAAGAGGAACAAAAATTAATCAAACTGTACTACAATTAATCTATGATATGATATGGCATGAGAAGTTATAACTCATAGTGAAAAGCAATTTACTAATTCATCCCAAAATAGCGGAGGAAAAATCTCAGCTGTAAAAATTATCATCTTATGTGTTATTTCCATTTATGCATCAGCTCACAGCAGTTCCCAGAGTTAAGAAGTAGCTGCAAAGCATTTCCCCAACGTGCATATCTCAGTAGAGATTTCTACCATTTGTGTTTCCAGTTGTTCTATTGGCATTTCTGAGGAAACAGTCCTTGCGTGTGTCTTGTGTTTTCTTGCTTTTTGAAGTTTAAACATCTGCTTCACAAACCTTTCTGAAGCAATTCAGATACTTAGAAAATACTTCAGGTTTTGTTCTGCATCTTTTTTTCAGAATATTTGGGTTTTCAGGGAAGGTGCTCAGATCAGAACCACAGAGGCAAAGATGTCAGAATTTTTTTTTCCGAACCTGCAGGAGATTTAAGATTGGATCCCACCCTCATTTCTCAGAGCTACTTGCTGGGTGTGGGCAGTAGCTTGTGATACTTTTCTGCACATAAGGGCTTTTATGGCACTACTGGAGTGTTTTTGTTTTCCTGCCACAGTACTAAGCTCCAGTAACCTTTTCTCTCAATTGTTATTTAAAAAGTCAGTAGCAGCACCACTGAGTGTCCCCTGGAGCAGACCAGTGCCAAGTGGTTGAGGCTGACACTAAACCTGTACTTAGGGCACATCTCTGAGCAGCTTTTTTTCCATTACAATTGTGAGGCTGAAGAAACATCGTGGTAGAGAGTTTATCAGAAAAACCCTTGCATTGTTTGTGAGCCTGCTTGCTGTTATTCTGGGCACATGACTGTCACCTGCATGGTCTGATTTCCACTTGGTTAGGAGGGTGTTTGGTGTTGACTAAACTGGTTTGCTGTTCAGTCTTGTTCCAGAGCAGCCTGTAGAACACTTGAGATATGGAAAGATGGTAGTCAAGGCCTGGGTGTTTCCTGGCACAGCCCTTGTGTCTCTAGTTGTTTGCCTTTTTTTCTTATTTGCTTTAAGGTCAGAAAGATCTGTTTAAGGTTAATGAGCCAATTGTTGCTGTAAAAGACACCAGTCACAATGACTGTTTTCCTGCTTCTTATTATGTACATAAATTGATTCTGGAGATGGAGCAGTGTTGTAGTGTTGCAGTGTTGTTCTGTACACAAGCAGACAAAAATTGCTTGCTGGAGATAATTACCCACTCATGTACAATTCAGAAAAACAAATGGCTCTTTCATTAAGTTTGTGATTCAATACAAGCATTTTCTTGCATTTGGCTTTTAAGCATAACACATAGGATATGTATTTTTAAGATTGGCATCAAATGTAGAGTAAATTGTAGTGATGTGAATTGTGTTAAGTTCCCCAGGACTCGTTGATCTTTCCACTTAGTTATATACAGGTGAAAATGAGGCTCTTAATGTAGCATTACATGCTGAAGCACAGAAAGAAAATATAAGTTGTGCTAGGAAATTACCCTTTTAGATGATGTAGTTGTATAATGAAATACTGGGGTTTTTTCAGACTTTTTTCTTGCCTGTAACCAGTAAATCTGCAATCATTTTGTTACTAAAGTTTCCAAATTACAACTTTATTGTTGCCTAGACTACAGAGGTGAAAGCTCTTCTGATAACATTCTCTATTTTATTTGGTAAGTCCCCCCCATCCACAGCTTAGGAGAGCATTTTCAGTGGTGTCCTCATCTTGACATCTCTGCTTTCATGTTTAACCCCTGCTGCCCTACTTTCAGTTGCCTACAAACAGTGTCTGCAGTACACAAAGTCGTTCAGGTTTTTTGGTTTTTTTTTTTTCTTCTCTACTGTTTCCTTTAGTGGACAACAGAACTCTCCTGGGTTGATCTTTGGACTGTCCTTTGTGTGATTCTGAACATCACTTTGGTTAAGTGACTGTTTGCACTGATGTAACAGCATTGTTATTGCTCTTACCAGTCCCCAACCTCTTAGCTCTAACATGACTCAGTGGATGCATTTAAACTGACCAGAGTCAAAGAAGCTGATTTATGATGAGCTCCCTCATCAAGCAGCAACTGAGAGAAACCTTATGGGCTGATTTGAGTTACTGCAGTCAACTACCTTCTGGCTGCAAACAAGCTGAGAAAGGAGCATTATATATAAATAATTTGGTGGAGAAGATGGTAATGGTGATGCTATTGTGCCTGCTGCCTGAGCTCGCCTTCTTTTGAAGTTCAAATATTCATTGCAGGGAGAAAGGAACCCCACTGAACCAGAGACAATCATAAAGATATCTGCTCAGATAAGTTAACCTCTGCTTATCATTTCCCTGTCCTCACATTTAGGTTTTGAAGTAAAAAATGGTTTTTTTCAGCATACCTTCTGAGCCTCTTCATTCATTCTCCAGCAGTTTTTACCTTTTTCTGATCACCTGATAAAGTTTTCACTAGCATAGATGCAACTCCATCAATCCTTTTGTAATATCCTTGAACCTCTAGTCTTCTGTTTTGCCACCTGCAATAATAGTTAACTAAGTACAAAGCAGCTTTTACTTACTTGTAATAAAATTATTTAACTGTGATAAAAATAAGGAAACTGACACTGGGGAGGGGAGGGGGCTATAGAATTGAGAAAGCTGGAATTGCCACTTGTGATTGATATGAATGGAGTTTCACACCACACAATTCTTTCTTCAATCACCATGCCAAATATTATACTAAAATGTTAATGATACAGTCGGCAAATCATATAGAGTTGCTGATTTATTGAGTTAGCAGAGAAAATGCAGGTAATTCAAAAAGAAGACAATTTTGGAAAGTAAATTAATCACTGCCTGTTGAGGAAAAAAAACAAGGAAAATACTCAGAGATGTGGAAATAATTTTGTAATAGTTACAGATGTTCATTGCAATTGATATAATGAGAATTCTGTTTGAACTCTTTTAGTATCACAGCTAAAAGGTTGTTATGAGAATGTTATAAGAATTATTCTGTTTTCTGTTCTCTTTTAATCTTTGTAGCGGTTATGATTCATCACAGAATTTCAGTCTTTAGCTTATTGACACATTCACAATCATGTCAAAATGCATTAAAAAAAAAAGAAAAAAAAAGAAAAAAAAAAAGTAAAAGAGAAACTGTACAAGTTAAATCCTTTTTTTGTGTGTGTGAAAATTTGGAAGTGAATAACTGATCTGCTGCTGATAAATTGTGTTTCCAGGGCTCTTCCTGATGAAGCATTTTCTAATAATAGCTGTAAGATAGGTTGTCACAGAATTCCAGACAGAAGATGTGTGAAATATCATTAAGAGTTTATAATGTGTATAATAAGCCATATCATCCATTAAATGTATGCTTGTTAAAGTATCACGGTGGATAAATCACCACGTTATTCATGGTAACCAAAACCACACGTACAGCTTCAATAATAGTATTGATTCTGCTTCTGACCTCTAAGGGGCAAAATTGCACAAATAATCAACAGTACACACACTTCTGTTGGGCACAGGAGACCTGGTGATGTCTGAAGAGTCCATATAAACCCCAGGTCAACCATCATGGAGGCATCAAACCCATTCATTGCAAACACCTAGGCCAATCTTATTCCAGCTTGCCAAATTAATTCCTGATCTAGATTGACTGAAGTGTGTGTGCTTGCATGTGAGATGAAGTTGGCCCCAAAAGGAGAAATCACATCTGCTCACTGGTACAATCATGCAGTTGGCAAGACAAGGGGTCCATTTCCCTCCCAAAGCAATGCTGGTTTATTTTTATTCTTGCTAAATTGCATTGACCTCCAAGTGGTGATGTTCCAAATGTGTAATTGTATTTGTCACTTGGAGGATGGGCTAATGGAAAAGATCCCTATGATAAATATGTTCAGTCTAATTTGCCTTTGTCAGATGATGTGGTGACTGTCACCTTTGCAAAGGAAATGTAAAATGATGCCCACTCAGAACATTGTGTGAATTCTTCTTCCACAGGTTCGGGTGGTAGCTCAAGATGCAGGGAATGTGAACTAGGCTCAAGTATGCTGCTAGGGATCTGCATCTGAGTTTTTGCTGTTGCTTCCCTTGTTTTATGTTTTGCATAGCATAAAATCTGTTATTTAACTTTGAAAATCATAAGATCACTCCTATGTGAGTTTCTCAGTTCTAAAATGAGCTTTTTTTGTCCTTAGTTTTATTCCTTAATTTAAAATAGCAACAGGTTCTTAGAGGAGTTTTGGCATCAACTTTCTTTTGTTTTATACGTGCCCTAAGTGAGTCTTAGTCATTCTCATTTGAGTATCCTCTCTGTCTGAACTTGGGCACCACAAAAAAATCACTTTTCTTGGATGGTTTCTGCAAGCCACAGATGCAAAAGTGAGAGATGGTGTGGAGACTGGCTTGGGAAGCACAGTAGCATCTGGACCTGAACTTCTTTAACACTAATTTTTCTTGATGCTTGCAATCAGGAGCAAATCTGAAATATTCCTTTGATATTGTCTTCACTCTGGATTTAATTGGGAAACTACTGAACTCATTTCCTAGACATATAAGAGCAGTCAGACTTGCCCACACCAGAGTTTGTCCTTCTTGAGACTAGGAAGCTGTGGCCCAGGAATTTTAGCAACTTTAGCCCTACTCAAATACCAGCTCGTTCTGTACCATCTACAAAAACTTGCTTGATATATTCTGCAGGTGAAGATCCCTGGTTTTGCCAGTGGCAGCTGTGTTAATGTCAGTAGTTTTAAGAGGCTGGTTCAATCCACATGGAAGGATCTCTTCCTCAGTCATTACAATTTGTGCTGTTTTGTCCTTGAAAGCCTTCTCTGTCCCCTCTTGGTGACACTTGCCCACCTTGTATGATGACATACTGAGGTCTTCAGGGGGAGTAGTAAATTTTCTATACTATTTCCTTAAATTTCTTTCTGTTAGGGAAACTATTTGTGATTTTTTTTTTTCTCCGTGTTAGAAGGTTAAAAAAACCAAACATATTAGGAATTGCAGGACAGCAATCCACAGGATTTTTCCACAGTTGCATTTACTCTGCTTATTAGTTTCATCACACGAACACTTTCACACTTCCTTAAATGATTAAAGCATAAATATAAAGGCAAAAATCCACATTCCATTACTACTGATAAGAACTGCCATCATTTTCTGTCTGTCCCCAAAAGCTCATCTGGAGATGGAAGGCTGATGTAGCCAGGCTTAGTACAGATACACAGGAAGTCACAGACCTTCCCCCATCATGCAAGTTACTCATATTGAAAAATCAAGAAATTACCTGCAGAGGAGAGTACTTCACAGCACAAAGGAAATTGTAAGAGGATCCTCACTTCTGTCCTTTAAAATTTTAAAAAAGGACATGCCAAGGAATCTACTGTATCATACTATGAAGGCTGATTATTTCAGGGCAGTGTATGCTAATGCAGGAAGAGAACTGCAGCTTTCATATTGTTACTTTAAGTGTTAATGGATACTTTTAACTTCCTTGATGATAGAAAGAAATCCAATCTCATAAAAAATATAAGACAAAATTTACTGCCCATATTAACATGAATTTAAGGGCATTTCTAACAGCTACCGTGGAGTATGTAAAGAAAAAAGAAAATGTTTTATTCAGTGCTGGCACAGCTTACCAACAGCATGTGTCTGCACCAGCAAGGGTAGCCTGCTGCACTCCATTAAATGCTGGGACAGGCTGGAAAAACATTTAAAGAACTGGGAGAAGCAGCAGAGCCTGTTCCAGCTAGGAGAGCCAGGAGCTCTGGGCCAGGATGCCCCAGTGCCTGCAGTAGGAAGGAACAAGAGCTATGACAGATTAAAGAGGTGGATTGGGAAGTGATGGAGAAAGAGTAACAGAACAACTTGGAGACAGTAATTTAGGAATTGTTTCACTGTTTGGCATAGGCTGGTGCCAGCAGGGCTGGATGCAGCCTTGAGTAGCCTTTCTTGAAGATTGCTGTTGCTCTGTTGTTCATTTGGATGAGAAGGGGACAGACAAATAGTACTTGGAAGCTAAATCTGTGTAAAAATGGACACGTAAACGATACCTCATGCAGGACACCGGTAGGTTCAAGAACTGTGAGTTGTTTCTGGATAGCCCTCTTGTCCCTTGAGCCAGGGATTTTACATAGGTCAGCTGAGAGCCAGCAGATAAAGGTGACCTTCAGGTCCTCTCAGTTTGGTTTGTCCCTGTGGTCTGGAACTGAACAGCCTCACATTGTGCTGCCAGTTCTCTGACTCACACAGCTCTCTGTTGGCCTTTTTTTGTTTGCAAGACCTCGTGCTTGGATTCTGGAAAATCTCTGCAGTGGCATCTGGGCTTAAAAAAAAAAAAAAGAAAAGAAAAGAAAACCCAACCTCAAGCCTAATTTATGTTTTTAGATATAAGCATTCAGCAAAGTTCAGAAGGGGAGTCGCCAGCTCCCAGCCAGCAATGAAGGAAAAATTGAATCTTGACCAGTAGGCAGTGATGCTAAAAAAGAAACATAGCCACTGGATGTCACCTCACAGATTTACAGGTCCCCCCAAAGGTTTACCCTCCCAGGGTGCTCAGAGCTTCTATTTAAAGTTCCCCTTCTTAACAGAATTATGCCTGCCTGGAAGTACAGGGAGCAAACAGCAGCTGCATGGGGAGAAATCCCTTTCCCAGATGTGTTGGGATTTCTTCCTTCCTGAACTTGCCAAGAATGGCATCCATAAAATAAAGATTTCTCTCACTGTATGGACAAAGCAAGAAATCCTGTCACTC
Organism: Florisuga fusca; assembly: GCA_038090715.1. Lineage (NCBI taxonomy): Eukaryota > Metazoa > Chordata > Aves > Apodiformes > Trochilidae > Florisuga > Florisuga fusca. The sequence goes on from JAAWXA010000017.1 coordinate 15,162,737, forward strand.
AACACCCAGCTCTGGGGTACTCAGGCTGACTTCCATGGCCTCCTCAAAATGCTATGGACCTTGGAGTCTCACTCCCAAAGGATCTCTGTTCCCAAGTGTCAGCAGTTGTTCCCAGAATCACTTCTGTTTTGCCAGCTGACATTTCAGCTCCTTTAATTTCCTCCCCTTGTCTTCACAGCATTTTTATGGCTACTTACAGATACATTGATCCAAGCATTACCTTTTCAGTACAGCAATCTATCAGCCTCATTGAGAATATATTGATATATTTGGCCTCCCACAGTTGTTCTGAATTCCCTATCAAATCCCATACTCTTTTAGAAGAAGGCATAGCTGCACTATGTCCCTTTTTTTCTTTTCCAAAGCTGAGTGGGATTTACCAAAATAAAAGTAGAGCATCAAAGGAAATTAAACCTATTTGTCAGTTTTTAGCTAGCAGAAGAGAAGCACCAGCCCACCTTATCAGTGTGGGTGGTTTTGGTCTGTTGCAACAAGGTGCATGCTTTAGAGATCAGCACAATAAAGTCTGGGTCTCATTCAGCTGAAATCACCATCCTGCATACAGTTGGCAGATTAAAAAAAAAAAAAGAAAAATTGGAAACTTCAGGCTGACATTTAGAATGGAGTGAAATAGTTTTAACTACATTTAACAGTAACTTTTCCCTAGCCCTCATCTCTTCATCTTCCTAGCATGAAGCCAGTGGGCAATTCACTTGGCAGTCTGCAGTTTGTCTGCCTGAGATGGTGCCAGTCTGAATCAATACACACTGCATGGATGTGGTGGTGATTCAGTGGGCTCTGTTGAGACACCTGCTAGAAACTTTGCAGTGTTGAGGCTCGTTCAACCTTTTAAAACTGAATATGAAAAGTATTTTTCAGTATCCTGTGCTCACTACTGGAAAACCAGCTCAGGAGCCTGGCTGGCTGAGCACTGTGTTAACCCCTGGTTGTGTTAACCCCTGGTTGTGTTAACCCCTGGCTTTGCTAAGCCCTGGTTTAACACAATGGTTCTATGCTAAAAAAACCTACACAGTTATGTTGTGCTCAGTTTAGTTTGGCTAAGGCTCAGGAAGAAAAGATTTAGTCATGACTAGAGCTGCAAATCATCTCCTTAGGTTTTCAGAGCAGATGCATTAAACAAGTTGTTTGTTTTGGAACAGGATTGCAAAGCAGCCACCATTATTAAGGACTTGTTTTCCATGGTTGCACAGTTCTGGCTGCAGTAAGTGCAGTCTGCCAGGTCTAACTAAATTTTATTTCTTTCCCTGTGTTATGCTTATGTCCAAGCTTTATTGTTTCAGTGAACTATGCCACATGGAAAGTTGTAATACAAGGTTCTTTTTCTCATCCTGGCAATAGGTTTCATCCCTATCTTGAACTGTAACTTCTATGGTTGGAAGGTACTTGCATAATTTCCTGATGCAGGGGTGCTTTTTTTTTTTTTATGCTTTTGTTGATAACTTGTACTGTGGTTTGATTAAGGCACTTACTTTGCAAAAGCATATGGTTCATTGTGAAATGTCTTCATAGACCACAGAACCCATGAAAATAAAGCTGGAAGGGACCTCTGGAGATTTTTTTATTCCAATCTTCTATTACTGTGTCATATTCAGACACACTTCAGTGGATTTTGGTGTTTAACCATATGTCACTTGTAACTTCTGTTCACCTCATGAGCAATATTGACTTGATTCTACTAAATGGAATGAAGTGAAATCTCAGCTATTAATTGTAATGAGCTGGAGTTTATTTTTAGGAGCTTACAGTACTTGGTGTAGGAGAGCTCTGTTGTTCTAGCAACTGCCTATGTACCTATCCTCAACAGTAAATCATTGTATTCAAAGCTCTACAAGTATTAATAATTCATTTTATTTCCCGCTATCATAATATGCATAAAATTGTACTTATCTGCTTTTGGAAATATAACTCCATAAGCTTTCATTCACTCTTTGTTCTTAGTAGGCAGAACTTCAGTGAATATCCATAACTACAGGCATTTTGCAGCTCAGAGAAAATGTCAAAGTATAAATAAGGGCAGAGCTCACACTCCCCTAAAAGTGGGGGAAGACTCCTATTGACATCAGTAGGAATTATACAAGGGTTTAAATGTTTCATCCTCTTTTCCACCATTTTTCCTTTTCATGTTATCTGTGATCTCTATTAAATACAGTTCATCTCATATAAGATAATGATAAGGAATCCCCAACTATGGGTAAGAAGAATCTCATAATGGATAGAAACCAGTTGATGACAGAAGCCTGTTATAGTTCTATAGGATTATGGTGGCATAAAAATCAGTAGATACTCCCCAGAAAGGAGAATTTTGCAAGGAGATTTTCTTCCCTTTCAAGCCAGAATACTGTATTCCTTAAAGATAGGAGAAACATTAGGAAACCTCCAGGGCATTGCTTCCTTGGGGGACTTTATCAGGAACAAGCTAAGTGAATTTGCTTCTTGAAAAGCTTACTGGGTTTCTCTACTTTTTTTTTTTTTAATTATTGTTTTTGTAAAAATCAAACTGGGAAATACTCAGAGGATCTTTGTAACCTTAGTTCACATGAGATATAAGAAAGCATCCCACTAGGTATGAGCTGGAATGCGTGCCTATAAATTATATAATATTCACTTGAAAGCATAGTTCAATTTTAAGATATTTTCAGATAGATAACAGCTGCCTCTTTCCTGTCAGACTGTGCACAGCAGAAGTGAAAAATCTTCAACATGGCTTAACTTAAGAAATGGGAATCTAGTGCTTTTTCTCTGATTATCTCCGTCTTCTCTTATTTTATTTTTCTCTCTAGCCATCTGCAGCCCCCCCTGAGATCTTTGCCTTCCAAACCCTGGTAAATTTGCATTTGATACAAAAGTGTATAAACAGAACCAGAGTTGCAGTGCTGCTCTTTGCTATGTTTTCTCTGGCAACAAAGCCACATTTAATAATTTTCTTTATTATAGGTTTATCCCAGTGGGTTTACCCCCTACCCTGCAGTGCTTAGTGCCTAAGTCCTGGATAAGGACAGGGGTACCTTACCCTGGGGTAACTTGTGTGCTATAAATCAAAAGTTTTGCTGTTCCATTCCTCTGCCACACCCTAAGTTCTGTTTAAATCAGTATAAAACCTAATAAGGAACCAGGCTTTTTTTTTTTTTTTTTTTTTTTTGTGTCGTATTTAAAATCCTCCACATGCTTTTCCCACCTCTCCATCCAGTACAGACTTATCTGCTCCACACAGTCTCCAGTGATTGAAAATACTCTGCTTTTCCCTCCCAGTGCAGCCAAGTCAAGCTGATAAACGTGCCTCCCTTTCTCCTGCATGTCAGTTTACAGCCTCCTGAACTTACATTTTCATTAACTTGACTTTAACAAAATTTTTCACCGTCCTCCAGGGACAATTGCTCCCTGGTGTAACTGCTCAGAGCTCCTCTGAAGTCAGACAACTTATGACAATTTCTCCCAGCTGAGGTCTGGCCTGAAAACATTGTGTCTGACACCTGAATTCCTCGTGAAGCTCCCTGTGTTCTAAACTGCTGTCCTTTTGGTGAGCAGCTCCCTACATGAGCAGGGTTTGCACCAAGTATACATGGATGAGAGCGTTTCCCAGCAGAAGTTTCTGCAGCTCTGTCTGCAGACGAGTTTTTTTCAAATTGGTTTTCATTGAGAGGGGGAAGGGAAAGACGACCTCATTGGTTTTGAAATGTAATTTTCTTGCTGAATTATTTATTGCCCTTTCTGCTTTGGTTGCCTCAGGTGTTCTTGCAGGTGACGTGCCCTTAAAGCTGATCACATCAATGCCTCTCTGTCTCTTTCCTCTCACTTTTCTGTAGTACTACATTTCCTTTTGTCTTGCATCTGTTAAGAGAGTTAGGGCATATCAACTGCAGAGAGACCATGCCAGACAGCTTTGAGTTTCAGAAATGAGTCAAAGGTCTTTTCCTTCATTTTTGTCCTTTCACAGCAGAGAATACTCACAAGGATGCTGTGGTCATTTTTCCTTTTAGTTACATCATGTGATTCTGATTAGCAGATCAATTTATAATCCCATTACATCCCCCAGCCCTATCGCTTTCAATTTGGTGAATGTTATGTTGTTTGACCCATGACTTATCAGCCTGCTTGCATATTATAATTAAAAGTCAAGCTCAGAAACCACCACTGTACTTTATACTAAATATTTAACTCGTGTCCTTGTCAGGAAGACAAAACCCTAACCATGGATTTAAAAATGGCCTTCAAAATCAGAAACCATTATCTACAAAAAAGGTTTAGTCTCAATTCAGCCATCTATAATTACTGTACAGTATCCAGCATCTGTCTATCCTATTTATATTGCCAAGATGAAATTATAACCATGGCTTTATTCTCATTATTTTTATATGAAGAACTAGCATAATCCAGATTCTTTGCAAAAATAATCACCCTCAGACATTTAATGGTATTACCTTTTCATTTTCACTGAAGCTTCAAAACCTCTCTCCATATTAAATTTATTGACAATTCTCAAATAAAAGTATTTTTTAGGTATAATTATCCATTGTTCCTACTTTGTAAATGTAGCAGAAAGAGCAGTGCTACTTCATTCCCATCAGTAGCATTAACACTAGATTTATATACTGAAAAAGAAGGTGACAAAGCTCCTGGTAACAAGAATCTTTGCCAAGGTCCTACTGAACTGTGAGGGTTGTAGTGCTTAGCACAGCCAGTAACTAAAAGCTTATTCTCTGCATTCTGACTCAGACTCTAGAACTAAGCATATATTCCTCATATAAATAATTCCATTGCCATCAGGGGGAATATATTAAATAAATAAAATTGTCAGATAGATGTATGTTTTTAGGCTTTTACCGTGTAAAATCAATGTAAGTGTAACTGCAAAAAGGAGGGGAAATTCTAGTTTTTGATAATAGACTTAAGTCTGTGACTTTCTCCAGAATCTCCAGTTCCACCCTTACTATTTTTAATTGGTATGACCTTTGATCCAAGTCTTAAATCCATTTCCCAATGTCTTCAGTTTCTGAGACTCAGCCTTGCCCCACTCCATGCCCTGAGTCTAAGTAGCAGCAAACTGGAAGTTACCTCTTTGACATCACCTTTTTTTTTTTTCACTTCTGTGACACAAAAACTGCCTGAACAGTCCTGACCTGCCTTTCCCCCAAAAACCACATTTTTTGCAAGTACTGAGAACTTAGGTGAGCAGAGATTTCATAGATTTTTTCATTTTAAATGACCTTGCTGAGAGTGGTTGGGGTCATGGTGAGCTCTTTCAGAATTAGAGATGTTTTTCCACTCTGGGTGTATAGAAAAACATTAACACTCCCTGCCAGCATCAAAAAGAAATACCAGCAATTAGTGTTTCTCATAAGATGGGGGTTTAATTTTTCCCTCAGTGTTATCAGATGCTTTTGGGGGGATATTAAAAACCATATATCCATAGCTTATGGGTGCAACAGCAACAGAGGGACTGGTGGCAGAAGCTTGGTGACTGCTGGTATTGGGATTCTCCACAGAAATCCAGCCAAGGTGCTCCAAAAGCCTCCATTTGAAATACAAGCAGTCTCACTTACCTATCTCCTTGTGCCAACTGTCTCTTTGTGGCAGGATTTCAGATGACATTAAATGTATAATACACAAAAAGAAACTAAATTGCAGAGTTGCACATAGATCTCCTTATAGGACAAGGCATTTGGGGTTTCTTTGGGTTGTTTGTTTTGGTTTTGCCTTTGGGTAACTGAAAGGAACTACCTCCATCACTCAGAATCCAAACAAATAATTGAAAAATACAGGTTTAAAACCAGAATTATTTTTTCTTTTCATTCCTGGATTTGAAAAACATTATTTTAAAAATAAGTCAATTAGGTTTTTGCTGCTCCTTTTCTGGCATTTATGGGAATTGTTTTAGCATAGAGTAGCTAATTTAGAAAGGAAAAAGGGGAAGTGGATATACAAAATTCAATGTAAAATTCTTGAGAAACTGTTGACAGTGAGGTTGCTTATTCTCTGCAGTTACAGCAGTCTCAGTACTGGAGACTACTAAAAGTAGCAGAGTTTTACTGTAATTTTATTGAGGGACAGTCCAAAACCAGCTGATTTAAAGTTAATAAAAGTTTTTAAATATCAATATTACAAATTGAACCAATGAAGACCTAAAGGTCAAATTCTTTGCTGATACATTCAGGCCCCTCAGTTCTGGGAGGGGGAGAGAGGTTATTTAGCTGCTCATTTTCTTTGGTTAATTTTAGATTTTCGCTCTTTTCAAGCACTGGGAGAGAGCAGATGGTATTGATATTTTGCCCACTTCTATCATCACTAACAGTTCAGTTTGGAAAGTATTTTTGTAGCTCATTGTCATGGAAATGCTCAGACAGGAAACTTTAAAACAGCTCTGCCATGTATGGGCTTCTGTAAACCTCTGTTTTCTTTATTTGGGTATGAAATGCACCTGTTCGGGGTTTTCAGTGAGAATACCTATTTTCTATATCTGTCATTTTCAGAAAATATGTGCAGCAGGCATTGACTACATAAAATTAATTGTGGAGTACAAAATTAAACTTACTAATACTGGGACATCAAGGCTTCAGTACTGCAATTACACATGGTACCAAAGGCAATGGAGAGGTCTCAGAAATTTCTCTTAGACCATAAGACATCTGCAAAGGTGGTTTTGGCTGTTCATAAGAACCACTAAATATTTATGCCTTCACTAAACTGATCAAAGTAAGTGAGATCAATAATGCCCTTTCCTCTGATCCAAAGCCCTTATCACATTGTAGGAAATTCCTAGAGATTTAAACTGAAGGAGACAAGGTCTGCAAGGGAGATAAAGAAAGCAAACAGCAGAACATAAATTCAGAGAATGTGTTATTCAAAGTGCCCGGGGCAGCTGTGTCTGGGGAGGTTTATGTTTTAACTTGTGCTTTTCCTACACGTGGTGTATGTGGCAGTTCAGGCACTTTTTCTTGGGCATGAACCAAGGAGGTTCCTTGACAAGGAAACTCCGAGGTGAGCAAGTGGTCAGGGAATGACTTGGGTCCTGCACCTACACTGGTTTTAAAAAGAAACATGGAAAATTTTGTCTGAAGACCAAATTACTTTGTTCAATACAATTTTGTGAACTTGCTGGAGACACAAGGAGTCTGTTTTAGTGTTCAGTTTTTATGGTTCTGAATCTCTGTCTGTCTCCCGAATGATATTTGTGGCTCATCAATCTAAAAAATGCAGAAGAAAAAATCATCCATAATAAATAGTTTAGACAGCAGTGAGGAACTGGATGGTACTAATGCTGGGAAAGCCCTACTGAAGAAGGCAAGCAGCAAATTAGATTTGTGTTTGTAATTGATGTGGCAGCATGAAAGACAAATGCAATTTGGGACAGGATTTGGAAAGACATCGTGGGACGGAGCAGGATAAAATGTAATATTGTATTCAACTCTGGGCACCAAATAAACAGAAAGGTCAGCGAGGAGTTAATTAGGATGCAGTGTACTGCTTCTTAGAACCACATTCCCCTGGGGATTCTCCTAACTTGAAATGCATTTAGCAGCAAAAATATTTTCTATTTCCTCAATTTTCTGGTCACCCCACAGATTTTGCTTTGTTGTACTCTTTTTCACAACTGAAATGCCTGGCATGATTCATGATTCTGGTTCTGGACTTCTTCCTGAATTGGTGGTTGGTGACCACCCTCACTATCCTTTCAGGAGATTTGACTTCTATTTCTCTGGGGACAGAAGATGCATATTCTGAAGTTGTCTGAAGTTTTCCAGTTCTTTTCATAAGTGCTTCCTGTGTTACTTGAATTGATGTTTGAATCACAGCAGTAAAGGAAAAGGTGACCCAGAAGGGTCAGTAGCTTAAAAATGATGGTACTGATTTTGTAGAGTTTGTTATCACAATGACAAAACCACAGGCTGAATAGCCCTAAACCTCAATTTCAGTTGAAACTGTATTTTTTAAAGTTAGAATACTTGAAAAAACCTGCTCATGTTAACTGACAAACCTTTGTGCTTCCATACCAGATGGTAACTGTCACCTTGAAATTAGCAAGGAGACATAATTTGAAGGTCCAGATTGGGTGATTTATGGGCTTCCCCTTTTCATTTCAGTGTGATGACAATCTCACTTCAGATCGCTGCTGTAATCTAAATGAATGCTGCAAAGCTATTTGACAAAGCAGAGGATGGGCTCTGTAATTATATTTTGCCAACTCATCTTCAAGAAAGTGCTGTTTAGGTGAAACTTCAAACCAATCCTATGGCTCAGGGGTCATCCCTAAGTAAGCTGAATAATACAAGATTCTCTTTGTTGTTTTATTTGATGTGTCATAGTAAAATCTCTAGGACCAAGATCAGTTTATCTAATGAAATATGGTAATCTGAGGTGTTACATGAGGTTTTAGAATACAGATGATACCTTAGAATACCTATGACTGACAGCTCAAGCTTGCTTCAGCCTATTACCAAATGCACTGTAATGTTCTGGCTTGATTATATACAAATACAGATTTTCAAAATTTCTGCATACCCAGCTTGGCTCTCTAATTTTGCTTGATGGATTTTTGAAATGATTGGCCATCTAATGGCAGCCAGAAATTCTATTTGACCTTGTACTCAAGAAAGTTTTTTTCATTTTCATGACATATTTATTTGTATCTACTTTGTTATTTTAAAATGCTTCTTTTAAAAAATATGGCACTTAAAATTTCCTTTTGGGGCTCTTGGGATAGGATTTAAACAGGAGCTAAGAAAATGATTGGAAATCACTTGGCCATGAGTTTGTGCTCACACTAGTTAGTCCTCTTAAGGTCCTCTCAAGTCTTAGCTGAAAATTCCAGGCATATTACTGAGTCTGTAAGTTCAGACAAATTATCTGTTCTTTTCAGAAGTCTCCAATTACTGTGAATTCACACCAGCATTGTAACATGGCAAAACCTCTGGGCCTTTTTATTGGTCTTTCTTTAAAGCTGCATACCTAAGGAAATAGAACATTTACAGAAAAATGCTCAAATATCCTCCTCAACTATAAAAAGTCTTTTTGAAAATGATTTTGATCCAATAGTTCATTTTATTACAGTTATAACTTCCTGGTATTTAGTAGTTTAACAAGGAGAGAATGAAGAGAGGCCAGCAGCTGAACTTAGATCAGCTTCATGACATGGACATTTCTGCTCTTTTTTTCTTCACTTAGAAGAGAGATTCCCAGATCTGTGGAGTTTAATTCTTTCATTGTTTCAGTTTAAGTGTGATTTTGTGCTTTACATATCTGTGAAGTCACTTTATTTCTAGTTTTAAAGTTCTTTTATACCGAGCCATCAATTGGGAAATTTCTCCTCTGTCCAGTGTTCTCTTCCTCTTTTCCCAGTCTACTTTCAGATATAATCAGAAGACCTCTCTGCCTTTCTGTTCCTCTGGTAGAAATTTAGAGTAGGAATAAATCTGTCAAAACTCCCATCAGATGAAATAATAATTTTACTCATTTGTTTTTTGGTACCTGTGCTCAGAATATATGGATCAGAGAGTATGTTGCATAATATCTCCTCCTCTGGAGACAGGCTGTTGTCATTACCTTAGCAATACCTTTACCATTCCATTATACTTGATCCCATGCATACAAATAAATAATCTATGTGAATTTTGCATTAAAGTAAGAGTTGATTGGTTGTTTTAAAGAGGCATTAGAATCCAAGCCTGTACATGAGTTTTTCTCAAACATAAGCAGAAAGCTCTCACATCTGGACTGATGTTTAGCCTTAGTTTTCCAAGCTGCATTGTCTGATGATCAGCTGACACTGGGAAAATATTCCAAATGCTGTCATTTTGAAATAGTTTTATGGTCACGGTTGCCTAAATTTGCAGAGCTTCCACAAAAAGGTACTTTTGAAAGATTCTGAAAAGAGAGCAAGTACGGACGTGACGAAGTGAAAGTTTTTGTGCGATCCCTGAATTTTCCTTCCTTCTTCCCATGCATATGGAGCAGGGAGTAGAATGCTTCTCTGCAGAGCCTGGAATGAGTAGCACACAGGGCTTGTGAGATGATCACAGATGTCTTTTCCTCAAGAGGAAAGAGGGTGCCAAGCACCAGCTGGTGTGTTCATTGAGACCATCTGGGATGTGCTCTGGGCACTGGTTTGGTCCCCACATCCCTGACACAAGGATGAAAAGGGAAGGTCAGTCACTGTCAGCTTAAGGAAGCCTGTGACATGCCAGGAGCTGGGGGACAGCGTTTCCTCCTCATTTGCTCATCCAGCATGGAGCACAGACACCTCCCTGTGCCCCATAACATTCACCAGACTTGAGGGCAAACTCAGTAAGCATGCAGATTGTCAAACACCTGGAGAAACAGCCTGAAGGAGGAAAGGCTTTCCTGCTCTCCCAGTATCACAGCTAACGCTGCCTTGGTGTATGTGTAAGTGCTGGTACTTCAGGGAAGTAACTTCCATTCTGGGGATGAACAAAGAGAGGATCCCCCCCCCATCTGCCAGGCATCTTTGTCCTGGGTAAAGATGAAACGAGCTGCCTAAAGAGCTGGAAGATTGACCAGAGATGACTGGGACCCACTTGGGTTGCCTATAAGTGGAGCAGAGCTTACCTGAGAGCTGATAAAGTATTATTGGTTCTGCTCAGGTGCCCTTTCCCAAGTTCATGGAAATGGTGATGAGGTTTGCCCTACATCCCAGGAGAGCCAGGATCCAGGTGCTGGGCTGGGGGCTGGATACAGCAGTGAGCTCTTCCCCTCCCCCAGGGTATTAAAAAACACTTCATACTTTTCTCTGTTAGTCCCAGAATTTCTGGTTGTTGGTTTTTCTTTATTTTATTTTTGGAATGACCCCAGTTCCTTATTCAGGAGCCAAGGCAAGGAGGGAGCTTTTGTTATGCTTTTTATTTGAAACTATTCACTTTGATTTAAGAGCCTGCTTTGCAACAGAAAATTCATTGGGATTTTCCTGTGTTCTGAGGCAGGTACAGGAGTCTGGAAAAAAAGGGTCTTGCTGCAATACTGCTATTTCCTGCAATAATTCTGTGTTTGCAAACAAAGTCAAACATAGTCAGTGAAAGAGGAAAAGTAACAAGGTATCTCTAAGTTACTCAAACAGAATCTAGAAATAAATTTCCCCTTCTGAGCATCTGAAAGCCCAACCAAAGCTGTTGCCTGTATCCTGGTTGTAAATAAAGTGAGGAACATTTTCTGCAGAGGCTGCAGTTGGGTGAATCAACACTTTACAAATGTCACGGCTGGTGGAAGGTGTCCCTCATCGTCACCTCCCTGTCCTCTTTCTGTGCTTTGAAATTCAGAACCAATCTGCTGATAGGAAGAGTGCTCAGCAGCACCTGCTTCTTTGAACAGTGAATAAAAAGTAATCCCTTTGTTTGTACAAGTGCACCAAAGAGATGTGAGTATTGCAGCCTAACCAGGTGTAAACTGCACCCCTGCCCAGAGACACCTGAGTGCTAAGGTGCCACCTAGTTAGGAAGGTCATTGACTGCAAGTCCAGGGGAAACCTCTGTACTGTTACTAAATGTGTTAAACTTCTATGAACTTACTTGTGTTTGAACTCAAGTTCTAAGAAAAACATCTACTTTTGATTTCCAAATTGCCGTTGATAGAATTCTTCACAAGCTTAATTAAATTGTTGCAAGGTATAACTCCTCCTGTTAAAACTGGGAATCTTATTTTCAACCTGATTGCATCTGACATCCATATCTAACCAGTGAGCCTCTGGTACAGCTTTGTCTGCAGACTGGAGATACCATTACCAGAGTTATATTCTCCCCCTTAAATCTCATTTAAAGTCGTCCTCTTTCCCTTTCATCTTCTCATAGGTAAACTAAACAGACTAAATCTCTGGTGTCTCTACATTCCCAGACTTCTAAGCATTCCTGTGTCTCTCTGTACAATTTAGCAAAAACCTTCTGAATTTTAATTTTCCATAGAGGTCTCAACAGTATCAAATAGAGAAATAATATTTCCTCTTCATCAGTACCTTTGTGTTTATATATTGAAACAGCTCATTAATTCATTTGGCCTCAACATCCCACTGTGGTGGTCTTCAGCCAGGACCAGCCAGCTGTTTTTTCCAGTCAGTGCTTCCATATTGTTTTTTTATCTTTTATCTTTTTATCAAATACGGCTTGACTGGAGACGTAGGACTTGACTTCTGTTTGTGCCATATTGTTTGTGTATCTCTGGATGTCCTAGGATGTGACCCAGCACACTCAGATAATTCATCTGCTTACACTCCATGTCAGCAATATGCTTCTACTTCACTTAAATCACCATTACAGCATGTCCATTTTTATTAGGTCTTAACTGTTGAAAGATGTGGTCCAGCTCCTGAAGATACTGAAGACACTTGCTCAGGAGTCACAGTTTTCTGAGTTAACAATGAAGGGACAAGCCTTATAACATAACTGATTTAAAGTGAGGAATATTTGTTGTTTTCTTAATTAAGAAGCAGGATTGTATGCATTGTGAAAATGCTGTGGAAAAAAGGGTCTTTCTATATTGTTTCTCTCAAGTTTTCTTCCCTGTTTTCTAAAAGCAGCATAGGGAAGTGTGTATTTGTGTCCTGACTGGTAGTTCCTGCTGTGTGGTAAAAAAGCATGTCTCTGAATATAATTACTTGCTTTCTGCTAGCATCATATTAAAATAAAATAGAGAAAGGTGTCTTTGTAAGGTTTGTCACCTTGCAAATGGTCATTAGTGCTGACTTGCTCCTGGATCTGAGGAGTAACCTCACCACTTGCTCTTTTACTGTCACTCTTGATTAGTTGTCACAGAAAGGGAGAAACCACGAGGAAATTGCTCTGATATTCACAGAAAGTATCATTAACTGTGTTAAATATATCATGGTAAATCAATCTACCAAAGCCAGCAGTGTGAGCTTATCTCAGATGCAATATCTCTCAGCTGATCCTCCCGTTTTGAGGAAGAACCTCAAGGCACCTGTGCTCTGTCAAACTGTCTTTCAGCACCTCTGGTTGCCAGACCAGTAAATGAGCAGCCAAGGCTCAGGGCTGACTGTGTATTTTCAACTCCACTTAAAAACTTAAATTTTAAAGTGATTTATGCTTAGTGATTTTTTTTTTTCATTTCAAAAAACAATGCTTGATGTGTAGTGATCACCCTTACCAGTGTGCAGCTTCTTGGTCCACTGTGTAACAAAGACTGGAGAAAATGTTTTGTCTTTATTTTAGTTACTAGAGTTTATTACTTGACTGTAATCCATCGCAGCTCTCTTGACACAGTATCTGTTCTTCTTTAACTTGTTTCCATTAAATTCTCCTATAGGGGTTGCTTGCTCACAACTCTTTTTCATGTAGACTTTTAAACTTGTGGCTTGAAAACATTCCTTTGCAAAAAGCTGATATCAAGGATTCAGGTCTCTGCTAAGATTTCATTAGCTAATGTCAGAATATAATCTGATGAGGACCTCATTGCCTGTAGGCCAAAGAGCTGAGGATTTTTTTTTTCTGCTGTATTTATCATTTTTATATGTCTTCTAACCATAAATGTTCTAGTCTGTCAACATTTCATTTAGGTGGGTTGCTTAGAATAGGTCAGCTGGGACAAGAACATAGTGAGGAAACCAATATTCAAAGGAGGATAGAGAAGATGAGGTTTCACCATTGCACTGGTCCTTCACACCTTCCTGGCAACTCTCTTTCTCTCCTTGGCTGCCTTTACAAGCCTGAGTTGGCACAAAAGGGTTAAATAACCTTTGTGTTTAACAGAGATCTATATATTGCAGGGTGGGAGCAGGCGTTTTTATGGCAGCATGTGATTTAGGGATTATTAAAGCAACAGTGGCAGAGAATCTTAAATCATAGCAGAGCTTGGTGTTAAATTACACAGTGCTGAGTTCTGTGCTTCTGGGTAGTTTTTCTTAATTGTGCCTGTTAAAATGTACTTTAGAGTTCCATGTCTTGTGCAGTGATTTATGGATATAGATTCTGCTTCTGCTCATGAATAAGAAACTTTGCAGCCTCCCTACAGCTGCCTGGCCCACTAAAGACCTGTAAAGGGATATGGTCCCAGGGAGCCATTTAGCTCATTCCCTGAAAGCCATTACCAGATGTTCTCTCAGTCTTTCTGTTTTAGGGGTTTTGTCCTATCTGTTCCACTAGTATCACTAATTATCCACTAAATTAAATCTGCATAAAGAGGTCCCTAGAATTTTCCTTCTGGTCAGTCTTTTAGGTGTTCTGCCTCAGGCTGAGCCCTAACTGCAGTCAACCAAGTCTGTACCAATTTGTATTTGAACCTTGCCTTCTGCCAGCTTCTTGCTTGCTCTTATGGCTCCATTTGAAGTCCACCTTCTCCTCTTTTTTTTTTTCAAAAGAACTTAAACTAGAAGCCACCCTTCATAAATTTAGCATATTAAGCCTCATAAACAGCAGTCTTAGAGACTCTTCTCCCACTCAAACAAAAACCAAACAGTTTGCTCAGGCAAATTAGGAACAGGCTTTAAGATATGTTATTTCCTATTTCCATTCAAAATTTCTACCCACATTCCTAATCCAGAATTCAGTTTCAAGGTTTTATTACACTTGGTGGGACCACTATAAACTTTTCTAATCAAAAAGTCTACAGATGCAAGTTTTATAAGCAACATTTTCTTAGCAAATGTATTTTTATCAGTACAGGAGGAGAATTACAGATCTGCTTCCCCCTCCATAAGCCTCTCTTGCTCAGATGTTAAATGAAGCAATGAAGCTGCTGCTACCTGTTGCTTTTGTTTGTTTTAGAACTTTTCTGCCCCTGTGGTGGTTACATGCTCTAGTATTTTACTGTTTCTGCCCATCCATGCATCCATTCCTAGCAGACCACTTTGAAGTGCTGTTGTTACAGGAATTTTGATTTGCAGAGCTAAGACACAGGAATTAAAAAGGACAATTTGTGTTGCAGAGCAGTGCAAAGATAGTGGAGCTAGTCTGGTACAGAAGTGCAGCACAGGCTCAGGTGCCAGAAGGATTGAAATTCTCCCTGTTTCAGGGCCAGCTGGGTCAGCAATGGTTCTAGGATCCCTGCAGGACATGGCATCACCAAACACAGGCATGCTGAATAGGATTTCTCTAAGGTTAAGCAGAAACAAATCCGTGTCTCTGTCAGAGCAGTAAGCATGAGACCATCCTTCCACCTGGTGTTCATGAATTCCTCCTGGTATTCATCTCTCTGCAGAACAGGAGGACTGAGAATTTCAGATTGAATGTTCTGAAAGCTTTGCAAGCTCAGAGCTGGCAGGGAATTAGAGATGGCCCATGCTAGAAAATTCATCAGAGATAAGGGGAAGAAAAGGTAGCAGTTACAGAATATTTCTTTAACCAGTAGAATGTCCTGTTTCCAAAAGATGTGATTATTACTTGGTTTGTGTCTGTTTATTTTTAAACAAGCTTTTCTTAGCTGCAGAATATGTAAATTATTGACTTTTATTTTCAAAGATCCATACTCTTCAGTTCTAGTAAATGTCTTGAAATAGTTCACTTAAATGAAAACTTGCATATAAATATTCAATGAGTTCTGCTGACCAGAATAGATGTGCTCATTTATCCTTCAAGCAGACATTTTGGAGAGCCAGGAAGTTTATGCTTACTTGGGGTTTGGTCCAGAAAGTACCTATCTCTGTCAGTAGCAAGCATCCCTCTTGCTCTGAGACCCAGGATCCACTTGGCCCACCTCATGTTGATGTAAAACATTATATATGAATCCACTTGTGTAAATTCATTCCTTTTTTTCATTCCATTCAGTACCCTGAAGAGATTACTCCCTCATTTCAATTCCTTCTCATGTTTCAGAACTTGATTTCACATCTTCCTTCCACAGTCTCTGTTTTTTCCTCTTGCTTACAGGCTATGTTTTCTAGGGTTTTTTTAGCATCTCTTAGTACTATTACTAATGTGATTTCTGACCTCTATATTCTATTTTATTTCAAGCATACCAATGCCTAGGCTGGAAGTCTGCCCACCCCCTCCCCGAGATGATCAGGTTTTGTAAGTAGTTTTCCTGACTCTGAACTGTGATAGAGCAAATATCTTCCATGTTGTTGGAAAGACCTTATATATTTTCAATCAATACAGCTCTTACAAGAGTTCACTAAATTCAGTATTTACACAGTTAGCCTGAAATTGCTTGACTGTAATAAGCAATGAATATCTATTAAGAGATTACTAATGAAAACCTAAGCACCATTAATTTCTCTTGAAATCTGACCCCTCAAAATCTAAGCAAATTGACTTGGTTCTATTTTAATGGAAAGATTTTTTTAAAATTTAAATATTTTACCAAGCCGGGTCAGTTTTATAAAAAAGGATGTCTAATTGCAAAAGCTTCCTCTTTCATTTGCAGATGAATCCATCTTGGAAAGTAATACACCATGTGATATGAGAAATTTGTGCAAAGTGATTTAAAAGCCTAGAGAATTATTTGTACCCAAAGGATCTGTCCTAAAAGGTGTGAACACACTGATCATAATACCCCAGGTATACTCTGTAAGTTGAAATGCTTGAGCCTTTGAGTTTCTCAGGAATTATATCATCTAATCTCCTTACCAAGATCCCTTTAAGGGGGCAGGGAGCCCTTCCCCATGGGAATTACAAAGATCACTGGCAAGAGTAAAGGCCAAAACCAGAGGACCATCCCATTCAATGCCTGTAGAACTGAGACATCAGTGCTGTAAATCCCTTTTAAGACTGATTGGAGCTGCTCTTCCTGTCACTTAGCCTGATCTGTCTGCATGGTCCTCTGGAGTTCAGAATATGAGAAATCTGTGGTGTGGAACAGGTTTGTTCATTCCTCTCAACTGCCAGGGAATGAATTGGATTTCAGCATGGCAGCTGTTAACATCTGAGAAGACACAGGGCTAATTTCTTAGATCAGAACTGAATTTGAAAATGTAATTGCCACACCCAGCTCAGCAAAAAAGCTTGTCCTGTAAACTTTTTTTCCCTATCAAGCCATTATAAAGCAAGCAAAGGAAACGAGGCATGATGAGAGTTACCAATCACTTCTTGTCACTACTATCTGGTAAACCATCAAGTCCAGGATTTCAGTTAAATACAGAAGACCTGATTCACATCCCTCGAAAGGGGCCTTGTCCCAGTCTGGGTGAATATCCTCATCTCCCAGGTAGGAAGTGTATCAGTTTAACTCTTCCAGGCCAGTGAATTAGGGGCTAGAACTCCCTCCATAGGCCAGGCTGAGGCTGCTGCTCTGTCCCAGCACAGTTTGGGACAAATCAGGACAGCAGAAAGCTAAGAGCATCCTCCAGCCTCCCACATCCTCAGTGCCCTGTGCTGGCCTCTGGACCATTGACTCCCCACTAGCTCATTGTAAATCTGTGATTTTCAGCTTCTTCCATGTTCAGATGATTTGTTGCACACAAATTTCATTTGTGAATTTTGATCAGCAGCAGTGACCAACATTCCAGGAACGAGCAGGGATTCAGTGGTACCCGTTTCAGCATGTTCATTCATTTTCTGCTTGAATGTAGCTGATCACTTCACTTTGAAAGGAGCTCAGGAAATCAAGGGAATAAATAAATACCAATATTAAGCTCTATTCTTGTTTCTTAGGAAGCCCATTGTTTTAAATGACAATTTCAATACTTGAACATACTACAAAGTAGAAACATTGTAGATTTTAACCCAATGTTCACTTACTGTAGGGTACACTCATAGGTCTCTTTATTATGGATTTAAGAGCTCTTAGCCAGAAGGGTTACTAACATCAAGCTTTTTAATTCTTTTTTTAAAGTTAGAAATCCAGTCAGGACTCTTAAGTCTTCGGACACTGGTAATATGCATAATTTAATGTGTAGCCTTTTGATAATACACCAAAAGGATATGTAAATATTCCAATTTCATTTACAGAGTTGAAATCTGCTTCAATAATTCTTGTGAGATAAGAAGAGATAAACTGTATGTATTCCTTTGCATCAAAAGGCCATTGACAGCCAGTTTTAAAAGCTCTAGTGCTTTCTTTGTCCTAAGGTACAAGCTGAAATTGTTATTTTCTAATAGAAAAACAATTTACAAGTGAAAATGGGCTATTATATACTGGATTCTTCCTATAGCAGGCAGCCTGCACTGTGTCTAGCTCAACATGCATCCTCTTCAAGAGCCTACAGAAGATATTTTCACCACTAGTCATTTCCTATGCAGTCCTTCTCCCACCCTGATCATCCAGCTTGAAAGTATCAGTCAACACTATATACTGGGGACACTTAGATGTCTTTTTAAAATAAGCAATTTGACTGACTCTTCCTCATGGTCCCATGAAATAACTGAGGTACACTTAATACTGAGGTGGGTTACCACCATCTAGTGAGACAGTCCTTCAAAAATCCTTGGCTTTTTCCAATCTGATCCCCTCAAAAGCACACACTTGTACAGCAGAGGTAGTGTACAACACTATAGAGATTTTAAGAAAATGTGACAAACAGCTCTCTGATACCTGAGTTAATTGACATCTACTGTTAGCATTCCAAAGGCTTTTAGCAGGGAAAAGAACTGAGGATCAGTCCTTAGCAACTTGAGGTTGTTCTGGAACACTAAGGGTTTGGGGGTTTTTTTCTGGAGGAAAATGATTCAGCCTATATATTACAGAGGAAAAATTGAAGGGCTTTAATTTTGCCAGTCGAGAGATTAACCAGTGAATCTGTACAAGACTTTTAGCCAATTTGCTTCAATTGATCTGGTTTTTTCTCCAGAGCATAAGTGTACCACTGCTCTCAGAAATAATGACACCAGTTTTGCAAGGAACAGGACTTGTGTCACTTATCTCTTCTGGTCCTGGGATGTCATCCCAGCAGTCACCCAGAGACAAGGGGCAGCTACCAAATCCTCTGTCCTATGGGTGATGAACGTGAGTCCAGGGATTGGGATGAAGATGAAAAGATAGGCAGTGCTTGCTTGGTTTGTCAGCTCTGATAGAACCAAAGGAAACGTGCGTGGGTTATCCAAGGCAGACAAATCTCTCTGGGCAGCAAGGCAGCTTGCTTTAGTCCTGTGCTTTGGGTTATTACAAGGAAAGGAGTGTTCTTCATTAGCTCTGATCTAGTGGTTTTGAAAGCAAACCAAATTTCTTCTGTTATAAAATTGCTAGGAACTGCCTGGACGTGGTCATGCCAGAAGATTAACAGAGGCCAGGTCAGCTACCATTGCTGAGCTTATTTTTCACATTAGTTTCTTTAGATGTCACAATGGTACAAAAATGGGCAAAAAATGCCTTTGTAGATACTGTAATTTTCATCCTTAAAAAAAAAAAAAGGCATTCAAAGGACAAGAGTGACTGGAAAATTCAAAGGGAAACCATGAAATTTAGCAGATCCTGGCTAGGTTTACTGCTGAAGATGCATAAAATACTTTAATAAAGCACTGTAAGAGGCCTGGAGTAAAGTACCTCTGACAATATTGTATAAATCTGATTTTATGGAGAATAGACACCTGGTAAAACTTTTTTGTTGTTGTTGTTTTTGTTTTTTTTAAAGGAAGATTAATGACTTCTAGGTCTTGATAAATGGCAAGCAGAAACATAAGATTTTTTACCTTGACCTAGTTCTGATTTAAGGGTTTAATTCCCATCCCATTAAACCTATCCAGTGGAACAATAGGAGCATTGACAATAAAGATCTGAGTGGAAACTCAAGTGATTTATTTGTGCTTGATCCTCTAGTTAATACAAAATGAGGAAGATATTCAGATTAGTGCCTCAACTTTCAGTATTCATCTTGATACAAAAGTGAGTATATGAGATAGTTTGCTGAAGCTCACAACTGGCTGAGGTTCACAGCAAATTATTTGATTAAGTAACTTGCTTTCTCATAACAAGGATCTTGACTTGGAAACCTTCAAAACTCAAGTACACTCTCCATGAAGAGAGCACTCTGACACAGTTTTTTTCCATGCCATTGCTACAAGTTACCATTTCCTTAGAAAAATGCAGAGGGAGGATTTGCCAGGGCCTCAGCAAGTGTCTTAGATTAACTTTATCACAAATGGAAATGGACCAAGTTGGCCAGATCTGAGCTGGACCCATTGAAATGTGTCATTGGCTACTCCTATGAGGGTGTTATCTATCAGCAAAATATAAGTGAATTGCTGGGAAAAATACTTTCTTAAATGATTCAAAAACATCATCCAGAGCTCATGTCATTGCCTGCTTTTAATGTTTTTCCCAGGGTTATCTAATCCTAACTCTTTGATTATCACATTAGCTTTTCAGTCTGTGGAAAGCAGTATTCTCCAGACTCCACCAAACTAAAAGCTTCTGGGATGATCAGCATGTGGTTTTTCTTTTCATTCTTTTGCCTCCCTATTTGGCAATACACACGTGATCCTTCAACTGATTTCACAGCGGGGTAGTATTCACATAAGAAATCCTGCTATTCTCTCTATATAAATGTCCTATTATATAATAGGAATCTTTAAAATTTTAAAGGAATCTTGCCTGCAGGTGTTACCCAAGAATTGAAAATGCACCAAGTTGGGCTATATTTAAGCAATAGTGACTGGTGGAGAGGCTGTTTCTTCTCAGCTAAGTGTTCCAGGACTTATCTGGTAATTAACTGCTTGGAAATTCCTCCCCGTCAGTCATCACTGCCTGAGTATTAGACAGGGGAAGGGGAGAAAACTTCTCATTAATCCCTAGGAAATGCCAGGCAGCTGCTGTTTTGCTGTTATGAAGCATGCAAGAATACTCACCAGTACCAAAAAGGTACCTTTTAAGGTATTATGATGGCATGCAAGTTTTCTTAGATATGGCCTGTTTATATATAGCATTTAGAGAGCAGCACCAGAATTGATAAGAAAGCAGGACTATGCCAAATTTTTCATTTTTGATGCAGTCACTGTTGCACTTGGTTGCTCTCAGTATGCTGTCAGGTGAAAAAACAACAGCTTTTGCTAGGAACAGGTGTGCATCAACTTTCAGACACTTGGAAGTACACGAAATCCCAGACAGAGGCAGGAAGGAGCTTGTTCTGAGCAAGGAGCAGGATGCTCATTTGGTATTTCTGTCTGGTATTGTGCTTCGTTGCAATGTGCAGGAAGTATAATTTTTAAAAAAACAAGGAAAAGGAATGTAGCAGTAGTTATAAATTAACAGCAAAATAAAACAGATTTCATATTTTTAAAAATATCTGTATCTTTTAAAGTGTATTCAAGTATTTTTAAAAATTGAAATTATATGGATGAATGTCACTTATATAAATATGCCTAATCACAATACAGAAATCCAAATAACCTATCATATGAAAAAAACATTGAAAAATAGGTTATATTTCCTCATAGACAGAGGAAGCTCAATTCCTGGCTGTCAGGTGGTCCTTTAGCTCCAGCTTGCACAGAAAGAGCTGCATGGACTTGCTCTTATCTATAGCAAAGGTTCTCACACTGTGCTGCTAAGGTGAATGTTGACTTCTCCAACCCTAAATTGCTCCATTGAGGTAGTCCTAAAATGCCAATGTGTGTAATGTACATATGGGTGTAATCTTGCCCCTCACCTATTTTGGTCCTGCCAAGAAAACCATGTGAGGCATTGGCAACTGATCCCAAGTTCCTGCAGCCCAAAAATCTCTTCTACACTCAGTTAAGTGCCCCTTCACCTGAGATTAAATGGAGATTTGCTCCTTCTCTTGCTCTGTGTACATTTGTCTGTCTCAGGAAGGGATAAAACTGGGCTCCATCCTTTCACAGGACTGCACATCCAGAACTTCACTGCTGTGGGAATGGGAGTTCTTGGTTCCTGCCTGGCACGCCTTAGAGATTTGCATGCAGGTCCTAGTGCTTTCACACCAGGAACCAACAGTCATGCAAAGGTTTTTTTGCATCTTACCAAGAGTGTGATCCATGCCACTTCCCCCTTTTTAGCAGCAACATTCAGTACCAAGAACCTTCCAAACAATGTTCCGGGATGGACAATCAGCTAGTCTAGTTTCCCAGAGATGCTGGTGCACATATGGACTGAAATCCTAACCTCACTGAAATGGGTGGGTGCTATACGAGTCATCATTCACTATTTTGATCAAAGTTTCATGCACTGTATCATAAAATCTGAAGTATCACCATTTGTGATGGATGCAGGACCCTGCCTATCTGCTGCACCCTTGGCAGATATTCTGTATAGCAATATTAAGATCATTTCTACATGAATTATTTTCTTAAAATTGTGTCATTTCAATGGAGTCATCTGTATTGATGATACCCAGATGAGAGTAGCTGCTTCTAGATATATTACCAAATATACCTGGCTTAAATCCTCAGATTTCAGACCAGGAGATCTCATAAGGCTTATCAGAGAATATAACAGCACAGGAGACTGCCCTGGGGCAAGGAAGAACTGATGAAGCCACAGTATTGATATTTTAGACCAGACACCCACAGACAAAATCACTGCCAGCTGGAACAACCATCCTGGCAGAGAGAGAGAACAGGAGCATATTTAGTAGAAAAACAGCCCATGTCAGGTAAAGGAGAAGATAGGATCAGTGATTCAGAACTTTGTTTTACAACACTGAAGACTGATCCTAAGTCAAGTAGAACAAGAGTGCCTTTTTTTATGACACACATGAATTACAAGGCAAATTTTATTTCTGGTAAGCACAAATTGTAATTTAGGGTTAACAGGAGGAGAAAGAAAGGGGTGTTTTCATTGAGAAAATTCATATATTAGTCAATATTTATCAAAAGTGTGTGCTTTTAAAAATAAATATAGATCTTTTCAGACTTTTATATATAAATGTTACAACAGAAATGCTTCACTCTAATTTTAGGACTAGGATTGAGCCAGGTGAGCTATAAACTCCATCCTGCCACCTACTCCCTCTGTGATTTTGGGCAAGTCCATTTTTCACTCTCAGCTTTTCAGCTATAAAATGGGAATAGCAGTGATTACACCTTTGCTTGTCTCAGCTGTTCATACCTTTCACAGGGACTTCTGACTCTTTTAAAAATATGATATATATTATAAACAGTAAGATATGAGCTTTGGTACCTTCTTTGGGGAAGAATTTCTTTTCTTGCTTGGATGTACTACAGATCAATTTTCCTAGATCTCATTTGATTATACTGCTATTATATAATAGCATTAGGACTTAATTTGAAATTATATAACTGTTTCTTTGTGCCAGAGTTGTGTAGTCTTGGGTTTTCTCATTAAAAGAAACCTTTTTTTTTTTTTTTCCCTGTGTTAGGAATACATTATGGTTCTGGATTGTGCAAAAGAAGTAAAGAAAAGGATATCCTGCAGTTATTTGTAAACTTTTGATTTTGTAGCTCTTTACTAAAAGGAGCTAAAATTGGGATAGAAATGGCTGGTTCAAAGCAGGATGGTTAAATGAAGAGATCTGTGTTTGGTTTCAGTTGTCCTCAAGATACAACCACACCATTTATATTTTATCAATCTTATAAGAATTTTTAAAAGAGGAAGTGCTGGAGAAAGTACCACTGTAAATTTTCATGTTGCTTTTCTCTTTGCTTTGTTACAAAAGCCTTTCAGATACTAAGAGCATTTTTGGTTGGGTTTGTTTGTCATTTCCAAAAGCCCTTCAGAGACTCGGGGTAGTTGTGGTCGGTTTTTCATCAGGCAAGTGCTTAGAACTCCTTTTAGGAAGGACTTGGTTTGTTCTAAAGCTGAGCAAGACCTGGTATGATTTCTGAAGCAGCTTCCAAATGCCTGAGAATGTCACAACAAGCAAATGAAAGACAAATTAACTCAATTAAAGATAAAGGGGGAAGGAGGAGCTGGACTTTCAAAACTGCTTATATGATTTAGAGGCAGAACTCCTGTTATAACTCCCAGTTTACTGGGAATTGCCTGGCTAAATCTCCCAAGCTCTTTTGAAACTACCACCCAGTAATTTTTCCCTGGGCAGATATCACTAGCTCTTACTTTTCTCCAATGAGATAAGTGTATCATATAAAACATCCAGCAAAATAACTCTATAATACACACTTTTTATATACTTTTTATACAGTTTAACAAGGGTAAAATACTATCTGTATAAAAAGTTTAAATGGCTTAGTTCTGCCATGGATTATTTCGTATTTAAACTGTAAAATATTGATTCTTTGCCAAATCTCATCTGGGGTAGTGCTTTCCAAGTCTCTCTTCCATTTCACTTTGGTTTAAAGGATCAAAGAAGTTCCATTACCCAATAAGCCAAATCTATCAGGGAGACTTAAATCTCAGAGTCAAAATGAAGTGTATCTAAAGGCTAAAAAAAAAAATAAAATTGTATTTTGTCAGAGGTAGGTAAATACTGTAAAAATGGATTCACCTCACTGGAATGAAATCCATGCCCCACCTCTGTGGCTTACAGTTGATTTTTCAGTGCCTGTGAACAAGAGGCTTCTTTTGTTCCAAGCCAAGATGAATTTCAAGCCACACTGAGTACCTGGGTGTCTTCTCCTTTCACAGTGCCCAGATGCACCCAGTTGGGCTTTATAGGAGGTAAGGCTGCAGCAGTTCCCCATCAGACCCACTCTCCTTGTAGGAGTGTGGAATATCCTGTATTAGAAGTTTCATTTTCCGTTGAAAGATTTTTTCCTGTTCTTTGGTGTGGCAATTTTAAGTTTCTGAGTGGAAAAAAAAAAACAAACCCAAAAAACCAAAACACCAAAACAAATAAGCAAACAAAAAATGACAAAAAGACCCACAAAAAAGCCAAAAACAAAAAACAAACAAACAAAAAAAAAATTTAAAACAAACAAACAAAAACTAAACGAAAAAAACCCAAACAAAAAAAAAGCAAAACCAAAGCAACTAAATCCAAACTGTAGACAATATCTGCTCCCTGCTCCCGCTGATGGGGTTTTTCCACTAAAAGTGGAACAATATTATGTGTCACAGAGGAGGAAAATTAATTAGTTTGCTTATGTAAACATATTTGTGGCCATTGCATTGAGAAAAACTACTAATTCCATGGGAGAAGATATTTATCTGGGTGTTCATCTCACTCCATTTTAACCATCCAGGAACTCCAGTGTAAACTCACCTAGGCTTCCATTTGACCCAGAGGTATCATGAAGTCATTCGTTCCATCTTTCTGGACATATTTAGGGCTTTGTGGATTGCCTTCTGGCCATACCTATCTCTGGCAATGTATACAACAGAGCATCAGATAAATTAACTTTGGCTAATGCCAATCTTTTAAACACCTAACACCAGATGAGAGAAACTTTAGAGCTTTAGAATTTGCCCTGGGAAATGGCCTGGAGCCTGGAATAGCTTCCTTCATTCTCACCATTTCATGACATTAAAGTCTCCAAAGAATCCATGGTTCTACCTCCTCCATAGTACTTATTTCTTTCCCTTTCTCCAAACACAACCTGTGCCTCTCCCATCCAGGGATTCCTCAGTCTGAGCTGGACTTTTCCACAATGATTTGTTGTGTTCACAAGAGCTGCAGAGCAGGGAATGGTTCAGAAGAGGCAAACTGAAGACACGTTTGGCAATGTCCATTGGTGATCATGGTTCCTTTAGATGTGTAGGTTCCATTAGATCACATGTTTTAAGAATTATCTAATCTTCTTGGGAAGGCTCTGGACACAGTGAGCCTCCCCCTTGTTCCAGTATTTACTTACCCCTTTTATAGAAGAGGAGTGGAGGGGGTTGCTGTGGTATCTAGGGAGTAAGACCACAGATTCCCTTCACTTTCTTAAGTGGTTTCAGCATTACTTGCATCTTTTCTCGAATGTAGGTCAGCATCAAATAATTTTTTTCCAACTGCTGCTATGAAGGATAAAATCAGATTGATAATTCCTCCTCCTTTTATTCATCCAAGGATCAGATTAGACTGTACTGCTACTGACCTGCAGTAGGAGCTCATCTGAAGTAACTCAAGAGCTTCTCTGCATCAGGTGGACAGAGATGAGGTTTCTAATCCTTGCTCTGGCTAGATGGCTTCATGTTTGTATAAAATTAAAGCTATTGTATTGGTTTGTAATTATTTTCTCAGGTGACTCAGTTCACACTGGAACATCAGACTCTCCTTACCACCAAGTGTAGTGTTAATAAAAATACTGGAGTTGTCTGGGACACAAATTAGTCCCTAAGTGTTACCAGTAGAAGCAGGAAAGTTGATACCCCCTCAGTAACAACCATATCTGGTGATCTGTCAGTGAGCCAGTAATCCATCTAAGATGTTCCATTTATGTTGCTGTATAAGAATTTTAAAATCAAAATTTTATATGGTACTAAGTCAAATACCTTGAAGAATTCAGTACCCACCTCAAGAGAACTCTCATTATCAACGACGCATATAATGCTGCCAAAATAACAAGATCTGCCTTCTAGGAATGCTGACTAGTGTTCATTACGTTTTTGGGTTTGGATGCTTTGCTGACACAGTCCTGAATGAACTGTTTATTATTTCAACTAGCACTGATACCAGCCCAACCAATCTGTTATTCTCTACATCATCCCTCTCATGTTTTTGGATCATGTTGGCAATTGCCAGCTGTTTGAAACTTGCTCAGATTGCCAAAGTGTGTTGAAATGAATATTACTGGTGTGAGAGAACCCATTCATTTTTAGACTCCTGATTCTGGTTTGAAGATTTAACAGATGTGGTTTCACATTTTGGGTTGTTTCATTTGATAAACTTCTCTGAATGCTTCTGGTTTTTAAGCTTATTACGAGAGGTGTTGATGTCTTGATGTCTTGTACTTTGAGCCCTTCCTTAGGAAATCCTGTAATCCCTCCCATTATTTGCCTTTCCCACGAAGTGGAGTGGGACTGTAAATATTAGAAGCATTTAATCAAGACTTAGAATCATAGAATTATAGAATCATGCCAATTGGAAGGGACCCATCAGAATCATTAAGACCAACTCCTATCCCTGTGTAGGGCACATTTTAGACTTCATTTTGTATCTCCAGAACAAATAGTACCAGTTAGAAAAATTGTATGTGATTTATCTGAGCTATCTCCAATGTACAGACACGTATACACAGGGCTTTGATCTGATACCATACTGATGCAGATAGGTTATATTGTTCATTTTACTATATAATCTTCCTTAGATCTGAAAGTATTTGAGCAAGGCCAAGTTTTAATTTGTACTGACAAGAAAGACCTCTCTGTTCCTGCTCTGCCAGAAAAATAATATATGAGTGTATATATATGTGTTTTAGAATCCAAAGCAATAAAGAGGAGAGGGAAACAGAAGCACTAACCAAAATAAATTGTGGAATTCTGGGGATGATTAGAAATTTTAGAAATAGATATGGAATATGAATCAAATTTCCATCCCAAATCAGGACATCTTTGCAGAATAAATAGCCCAACAACTCTGACCATAACACAAAGCAGGTGTTTTGATGAAGTAGGAATGTTCTCTGA
Source organism: Florisuga fusca (assembly GCA_038090715.1). NCBI lineage: Eukaryota > Metazoa > Chordata > Aves > Apodiformes > Trochilidae > Florisuga > Florisuga fusca. The sequence goes on from JAAWXA010000017.1 coordinate 15,190,067, forward strand.
GAGGATGTAGATTTTTTGGGTGTCATCCTTACTGCTCCCTACCCATACTCCAAGGTGATATTTTAAGGGAGGAAGAAGAGAGATGAGAAATAAGAGCACTCCAGCTTGAACATAAGAGTTGTCAAATGGTATTATAAGATTTACATGTGTATGATAAAAAAAAAAACAAATAGGTCCACTCAATCATGAGAAAAAAATATTGGAAAGGTTGATATATTGCTGTTATTACAAAATACACAGGGAAAATACATCTGCAAGTTATTTTTCCCCATTTCATTATAATTTACAATACACACACTCAATACTAGCCATTAGCTCTGTAAACTCTGATATAATGACTTCCCACCTCATCCTAAGCTGAGCCATTATAAGCAGTTTTAGCATATTTTATTGGGCCAGTGAAAATTTTATTCTCTGAAAGACTGTAAGAGAACAAACTGCTTTATGAAAAAGACAGCACAGTAACGTGTGCATTTTGGAGGGCTAACCCAGAGATTCCCTGCCTTTAATTAACCGGAGTTCAGAAGCCAAGTGCTTCTGTGTGGGGGACTTTAGTATGGAGTAACCCCAGAATGCTATCTCTGGTTATGTTGTCAGACCAAAATTCATGATCTCTAGGGTCTTAAAATAGTTTCTTTGGCAAGTGAGTCTTTTTTCAAGCAGGTTAACTTAGGAGCTACTGCTAGGTGAACTTGCTGGCAGGTATTTCCCTGTCTGGTACCTCCATCAGAGGAAGGAGGAAAATATGTACTAAGGAGAGATCAAGTCCTTTGCATTTTAAGACTCAAGATGTGGGGGGGGAGGGGGTTATCTTTCTGGGTGTAAATGCTGCATAACAAGGAAAGGGGAGATGAGGGTGGCAGACTGAGGGGTGGTGATGTAAGTTTGCTGCTCTGAAATTTGTGGAAAGCTTCCCTGAGTGCAGGATCTCACCCTGTGGCAAGCCTGGAGGTATAAGCACATTGCTGGGGCTCCTGTGGTCCCTGCTGCACTACCTGGAGTGGAAACAGGCTGGGGGGAGGCTGGTGTGTGAGCCTATGGAGCAGGAACCAGAAATGGGAGATGATGTGTCTCAAGGTGCTATAAATTGAGCTGCTTGACTGCAGCAACCTGCAGACAATGCTTTGGAGGCTTTTGTGGGAGATGAAGTGAAGCCTTTTGGTTGTTGTTGATACCTTTCTTGGATCCTTATAGACCAGTGCCATCTGGGGCTCACAAACCCTAGGCTGGAAACCACTGCAGTAAACACACACACACATCCAGCAGTGACACCAATGTTTTTTGTCAGTTGTCATTCACATTCACAATCTTTTTGGGGCAGGAACTGCTATTTTCTGCGTATAATGCTCAATAGAGCAAGGACTTGATTTCAGATGACAATTTTGGAACCCCAGCAATGAATAGTGATAATGAATGAACCCAGTGATTGTCATCTAGTGTTAGGAAAGGCTCCTCCATGGAAACCCAACGAGTCAGAAACCTGGTTACCGTGAGGCAGAGAAAGAGGTGAAGGACGTTTTTCCTCCCAGTACTGACTCAGTATTTATTTATTTTTGCAACTATATTATCCTTAGCGTGAGACAAAAGACAAAGATGTTTGGTATAATGTGCATTTCTTCCTACAGCTATTGTACCTGCAAAAAAAAGTGCAGGATAAAATGTTGCAACCTTGCCTGATCCCTTACATGTGGCTGTCTAAATACGGACACAAATATTGTACCCGTGCTGTTCATTCCAAAAATCTGACATTTCTCAAGATGAGGCCAAATATGTTTACAGATGGATTTCTGAGTTTATTCAAGCTGAAAGGTACTTCTCATCTTTTGAAATGTCAGACTGCTGCTTGAAGAAAAATGAGTGCAAGAGATAGGGCCATTGCTGCACAGCTCCATTTTTAAATGAGCAATATCTGACTGAAGATCCCAGCATCCATCCAGCTCAGTGTTTTGCTGTGATATATTGGCTGCCCTGACTGAGTGTAGCTACTTGAGCCCACTGATTATTTGCTTCAATTGAATAACCACAGCAGTCCCAAAATTCCAGTATCCGTTACAGTCCTTATCACTGTTTCAACATCTATAATATTACCTGAGGGGCTATACTTTTTAAATGAGTGATTTCATAAGCAGCAGGGCATGGGTTTACTGCCCTATAGATAGGTAAAAACAGGCATAAAGAGAACACAGTGTAGCTGAGTCTCACTGGGAAGCTGCAGTGAGCAGGCTGCCTGTGCATGCAAGAGAAGGTTGGGAACAGCAGCACAGAGAATGTAAGAAAAATTATGATTTAATGCTTCCTGCTTCAATTCCCAGTACCTATAGCTCCCATACAACTTTTCTGTATCTCCTCTAGAGTTCTCTTTAAAATCCACATGTAATAGCTAGACCTTTATACCATACTGTTCCTCTATGTTCCATATATATACTGGCTGGAGAGGTTTTTAAACAGAAACCAGGAGATTATGGAATGTGCCATTTTATTTTCATCCTAGATAAACTCAATAATTTGTTTTGACTGTTTGCATCAAAAATTCTTGGATCTGGAGAGTACACCATGCCAAAAAATCAAACAACAGAAAAGCAGGCCATTAGAAATGGTTAATGAACTGGCTGAGAGTTACAAAAACCCGTTTTGGTTCCTCTGATAGTACTGGAATCCTTTTAAAATCCTGGTGTAGGATAGTAATGTGTATCTGCTATTGCTGGTGAAGCTTCTCTTGAACCTCTGTGCCAAATTACCTACTCTACACTTAGCAGTGGAACCACTTTGACCAAGTTCTCTGCTAGAGCAAGAAGACATTTTGTTTATTTTTTTTTTAATAATTATTTTGTTTTATATTGTTCAGTGAAAAAATAAAGGTTAGATAATCTGTAACAGCTGCAGTGTTTAAGCGTGGCAAAAGCACTGTGAAGGCCTGGGTTGCCAAGCTTCCCTAAAAAGAAGCAAAAAGGGAAGCAGCTTGGAAAATCTGTCCATAATGTTTTGATGTTTATCTTTTAGGTTTCCCTTTCCCCTCTGGAAGGTGACTGTTGTCAGCACATCACTTATTACAAACCTCAGTACATGACACAAGCTGTTTTCTTTTCACTTGTCTCTTCAGACAATTTCATCATAGTACCTCTTCTTTTTTTCCCCATACACAGTATCTCTTCTTTTTTTTTTTTCTTCTGTGAGAACAAGTATTGACATTAGATATTTTCTCCTTGTATGGAGAAGAGACATATGATACTTAAATGACTTTTAAATAGTACTGCTGATTCAGACAAGGCAAGGGCATGTGGAATTTGTCCTAAAGAATCTATTCTGTGGAGTTTATCAGACAAACTGGCTGTAAATAATATCTAGTTGTACATAATAAAAGTCCCTAAATAGCATGTAACTTAGAGCACAGTCTGAAAAAATGACAAGATCAGGCCAAAGCAAGGAGAATTAAAGTTCATAAAACTTACTGGACACCCCCAGTAGACATGGGAGAAGAAACTCAGCTTGCAGTCACTCAGCTGAGGTGGGACACTTCTGTGAAGATGTGAATTCTTCCAGCCCTCTTCTACAGATCTGAATTCAAATGTCAGCTTCTGGAGGCACCCACAAAACTTGCTGGAAACAGCTTTGTGACCCAGGCTGGGTAAAACAGATACTAGAGACAGTGAGAACGTTGTTCCCTTCTCTCCCTTGATTTTGGAAAGCCACACATAGAGGGAGGCTGAGGGCTGTTAAAGAGTTGTGAGTTGCTTCCCTTAATCCAACAGTTTTTTGTCCAAAGAAGCAAACAATATTCTCTGTAATGAACAGCTAAGACAGCAGTGCAGTGCTCAGTACTTCCCACCAGGCTCCAGATGTTGGTAAAAGGAAACTTAGGCAGGAAAATCCTGACCTTCCAGTCACCTTCTAGTTAACACACACAGGTGGTTCAGGTGATGTAACTTATTTAAGGACAGTGTAGGAGGAAAGGGATTAAAGTGGAGAGTTGTCAATGAAATGTCCACACCTAGGAATATTTTCCTAGTGCGTTTTTCTTAAAAAAATATAATAGTGCCATATAAAATGGAATAAATGTATTAAATACATGAAATCTGATACTAGGTGGGATTTGGACACATACTCCCCTCTCAGAGGACTTCAGTGTCTCACACTTCTGAAGCTGTGTGTGGTAGACTGAGGCTGTATTTGCTGCTGCAGCAAACATTTACACCTAATGAGGACAAGCATCTCCTCTTCATGCCATAAACAATTGATTTTCAAGCAAAGATAAGAGAATTATATATTGCGTATTCTATCTGTAAAACTAATTAACTGCTTTGATTTAGCTGAGAAAGGTGATGTTTTCTGAAGCTCAGCTTTACTGAAAATTGACCTTTCCATCTACAAACACACCATTTAATTTACAAGAGAAACAAAACCTTCGAAATTGTATTTACCCAGTAACTTCAGTAAAGGTCAACCCTTTTCAGAAACAATTGTAAATGTGGCATTTAGCCTTTCATATTTTGGAAAGCGTTACTTGCATCTCCACATCCCAGTAGAACATTGCTTTTGAGTTAAAAATAACCAAATAAATAAGAATAAAGAAATTTTACAATTGTCTAGATCTAAGGGTAATTAACTCTTGGATTTTATACTTCTCTAGGACTCGTGGCTTGGGTTTCCTGTGACTAAGGTCAACTAGTGTTTAATACCTATAGTACATATAATGAGAATGAATATAATATACTTTAAAAGGTCCACCAAGTTCAGCAGAAAATAGAATAGACTTTTTTTTTGACCTTTAGGAAGGAGACTTGGCAAATTCATTGCAGAAAATCTTATTCATCCAAGATACTGAGGCCCCAGTCCAGCAAAGCACTTCAGCATATGATTGACTTCAAGTGTGAGTAGCCCCACTGCATCCAAAGGGTCAATGCCTGTGCTTGAAGGCAAGAAGCATCACTTATTTATTATACATATTGTAGATGAGCCCTGGGATGTCAAGCTGGAGTGCAGCCCTGCTGTGTAATGAACTCACAAAAAAAAACAAACAAAAAAAATTGAACAGTGGATTATGCTGAAAAGCTGACAATTACACTGTTTTGTTTTTATCAAGAGCTTTCTGAGATCAAAAGATCTAGTTGCTCTGGTTGCCAGGTATGGAAAGTGGCATCCAGACAGAATTTCCTTGTCTTTTATGCTCACCTGTAGGGCTGGGAGAACTGAGTTTACTAATCCCCCAATTCTCAAATAGAAACTACAACAAATGCAAGCCATTTGGATGGGAATCCCTTGAAGGCTGTAAAATCTAAAAAGGAAATAACCCAATGAGAGACGTAGGACAGGCAGGGATTTAAACCCAGTCTTTTCACTCCTGGTTTCCTTCTGAAAGTGCATTCTCTCCCTGGAGTGGACAGGACTAAAGATGGTGCTGAGGCAGAAAGCTTTCTGCTATCTCATGAGATGCTGTCATAGGGAAAAGTGTTGGAAGTCTGCAGTGGACCCAAAACAGTTGTTCTAAAGCTTGGAAGGAGCTTGGAAGCTCTTCTGAAGGAGAGCAAGTCTCTTACAAGGTATTTGTGATGCTTTTCAATGTGTAGATCCTATAAGCAACTGTGGAACCCTTCCAACAGCTTCAGTGAAGAAAGGATTTACATAAATCCAATAAAAAAGCTTACATTTGTCATCATATGATAACATTTCAAACTAGCATGTGGAAAATTCTGCCTAATAGAATTAACCAGAGAATTGGATGGCTCAGGACATTTCAGTCAGATTAATATTAATCTTAGAATGATTTGCAGTGCAAGGAAACTTTCTCTACAGAATAAACTGGAGTCCATTGAAAAATGTTATAACTGTTATAACATGTTATAACTTCAATGCTGTTGCACCTGGGATGCAATGAAATTGTCCTCCCAAGAGCCCTTTTCTACAATTTTTAAAAAAATCTCAAGTCCTGTTACCCTTAAGAGCCTAAAATAATTGTGAATGAATACCAAATAATTAGTGGGGTTTTGATCTTCAGTGTTACCTGTTAGACCAGTGTTTTGTAGACTGAGTGCTGTAGCCTAAATTTACATTTGGGAGCTGCTGGAGCAAGAAACTCTTTTGCAGAGGCAGCATAACAAATCCCCTAAAAATAAACTTAGTGTAAAACCTATAATAGGGCTAAACCATAAAAATCTTACTAGACACCTGAACTGTTCTGGACTGATGAAGTTTCTTGTGGCTTCAACAGGTTCAAAAAGCTTCTTGCCAGTAAAATATTTTACCAAAGATGAATCAGCTTCCAGCATCGTTCATTCAAGACTATCATCACAGTCTTGAACCTTGCCATCAGCATCTGACCTAAGCTTCCACATGCTTGAATCTCATTAAACATCTGACAAACAAATGGAACACAGAGGATTTTGAAGTCTTGGTTTGAATTCAAATTTTTGCAACTCTGACTATACTGAGAGTACAAATTGTATTCTCTTGGTGGTACTAGAAAGTGTTGTCACTTAAGCCATAAAAGGTATTTAATTCTGTATGAATTAATGGCTACAATAATGCAAAGGACTAGTTGAAGTGCTTGACAAACTTCTTGTAGCAGAGGCCAGTAACATTTTGGCTAAATTAAGTCTTTCTCGCAGTAGCAAAAGAGGCTAAATTCTGTATCATTGTGAAATGGTTCTAAAAATATGGGTTGATGATACAAGTTCAGTTATTCTCTTCCACATGCACGGTCATACCTGTTCACCTCCTTGAACTGACTGTATTCTTTCAAATCTTTCAGAGGCCTCTTCAGTGATGTCACCAGACAAGCAATCTCACTCAACACAGTAATAAATGTCAAAACTAGATAGAGAACTCTTTGCAATGTATTTGAAGTGACACTTCTGGCTTATCGTGTGTCATTTGGACAGTAATAAAATGGCAATGGTTGGCATGAAGCTAGAAGGATCAGATTTGGATCCTTCTAGATCCCTTAGATACCTGGTATTGGATCAGGCAGCATATCAAGTTTTGCTATATTATAAACCCACATGTTTTTAACAAGGAAACTATTGTGGTATTGTGGAAACTATAATGATAATAATAAGGCAGTCAATCAGTCAAGTTCTAGAAGTCCTTTAGTATATCCTTTCCTTTTTTCAGAAAAAAAACTGTCTTCTGGGCACACAAGGGGAAATCATGAAGTTTAAACACCTCATTGCTTTGGAGATGAATCATAACGCAGTTTAAACATCAGATAATAAGAGAAAAAATGGAGGAATGTGGGTTAAAAAAAGTACGTATTAAGTCAGTGTGTTCAGCTGTCTAAAAGAAATGTGAATGAATGCAATTCACTTTCTGACTTTAACTCTGAAACCAAGTATTTATTGCGTGCACTACTAACAACTGAGATTTGGTGTTAAGGTAACATATTTTGAAATAAGAACTACCTTGGACCAAGTAGTAAAAGCAATCTGAGAGTGAATACTAAAAAGGTTCTTTTGCTAATGAAGGAATCTCCTTAACACAAAATCCCAAGAGACAAATACATCCACTGTCAAGCACCAGCTGTGCTAGAGTTTCATCTTTATCTTATAGAGACCAAGGGTGCTAAAAATGTGCCCTTCACTCTTTCAGGCTGGGCATAAATATTTCAGTAAAGAGAATACTGAACATGCTTCTCTTTGTTTTTTGAAAGAAGTGGAAGGAAATTCTGTGTGGGTTTGTGTGAATGCACTCAAATATTGCAAGAGTGTTTTGTTATTTGTAATGGTAATTGTGAATGGGATTTGTCTTTGAAAACTTACTCATAAGGGACTGCAGATACTGCACTTGCAAATGTAAAGCTTCTGGCTGCAATTCCAACATTCTCACAGCATGCCAAGGGGCTGATTGGGAAGGGTTTGGCTCACAGCATTCTCTCTCCTCACACTCTTTCATATTTTCTTCCTTCCCTCTCTTCCTCCCTGGTTGACACAATTTTCCACTAGCAGTTTAGAAGCTGAAGAGAAAAAAAGAACAAGTTCCAATGTATGCCTTAAATTTTCAGAAGTCCCACTGATCACAGTGGGAAGTTTGCATATGAAAGGCTGACAAGGCTGGGTTGTAACAAAAATCCATATGTGAAAAATGGCAAAAGCTTATGCTCCTAAACGTTAGAGGTGACTGGAGTATAGCAATCCCATGTTCCTGTGCAGTTGCTCTTTTAATCCAGGCAGCTGGACATCATAAAGATTAACAAGTTAATAAATAAAGTAATTTAACGAGTATTTATTTGGTCTTCTCATATCAGATCGGAAGAAAATAAGCAATTAAAAGAGCTTATTAAAGAAATTAAAAGAAAAAAATTAAGTTTACAAAGGGCAAGAAAAAAATGAAGTGAATCATTGTCATCTGGTGATGTCACATTTCAGTGCCCAGTATTCTGTATCCAGTTTGTGCCATCTAAGCCACTTCCAGCTCCTTGCTAAGATCTCACATGGTGTCCTGAAGGTGATACGGCATTTGGAAACACAAAGCAGAGGTGTGAATGTGCCTCCCCACACACAGGCTGTACTGACTTGCACGGAACCGGTGTTGTGAGCCCGGTGACAGGTCGCCAATGAGTCTCACTCCGGCTGTGCTCTGACAAACACTCTCCTGACTGTAGATTTTGCTGACTTGTTTGGAGCAGTGTTGTAACTCCCGCATAAACTGCCTGCCTACATTTCTCTATTTCAGCTGCGGTTCGTTCTTTCATGGGTTTGTGAGCCTCTGTTTGATGACAAAGTAGCTCTTCCCTTGTCAAAGGCTGAATGCCACTTCTGTACGGAGCTGGAGCTTTCTGTGCCTTGCTATCAGTGCATGCCAGTGTTCAACAGCAAAGTGATGAATTCATAAAATGTGCTAGCTGCTCAGCATTAAAAATTCTGCACGGCTAGGATGTGAGAATTGTACTTTTGAGAAAGTGTTTTGGGGTTTAGGAGTGCAAAAGGTCTTCGTGTCAGGGAATTAATACTATAACCCCTACTAGGATGTGGAGGTATCTGCAGCATCCCTCTCCCCCCCAAAAAAAAACAGAGTACTTGCTGATGTGTTCAGCTGTTTTCTGGAAATAGCAGTGAAGCTCCTTTCCCCTTTTACACATTGTGGTGACAGAACAAATTTTCTTTTCCCCAAGCCTGTTTCTGGGGAAAAATAAAAAATAAAAATCACAAGGCTTTGAGCAGTTAAGTGTTCTCACTGTAGTATTCACAAAGCTGTTTTCAAAGAGCTGATGTGTTTGCAAATCACCCAGATAGAGACCAGAAACAATGGCATGTGGCTGTGGTGACCCTAACACTTAGAAAACCTGGAGAGCTGCTACTTCATTCATTCAATATGTAAGGAAGATGAATAGTGCTATTGCCTTTAATTCCTCTGGAGGGTTTTCCCATGAATATGTATATGCAGGCCCTGCTGTTCGGTTTATAGATTAAGCTTTAGAAAACTGAGAGAGTTTCTTATTAATGCTGAAGCTAGAAGGGGGAAGTGCACTGCCTGACTATATGTGGTTCCAAAGTATGTGTTCTATTACAAGCAGGCATTAACTTGTTTACATCTCTAAGTATAGTGGTAAACAGTTGCTCTTAGCAGAGTTTCTCAGGTTTAAGTGACCATGTCATGTAAGAGAATGTCTCCTGGAGGCAGATGAAGGAATGTCAGAAAAAAGAAAAGCTATTCTAAGTGTAAGATAGTCAAAATTCTCTCACCTAGACCTGCTTACATATTGGCTTCTGCATTTGTATTTCACCACGCAGCAACCAGGTTTCTCAGAGTTATAAAGCTTCTGCTGCTTTCTCTGATTTATATTGTTTTCAGGTACTTAAATTAGAGACCTGATTTCAGCAGGGATTATTCACAGTTTCAGTGTAATGCAACATGGGGAGACTCAGTGCTACATTTCTGTCTGCTTTTAAATTGTGTTCAGATGCAGAGCCAATTGCCTAACTGAGAAATCAGAGTTTGGGTTTTTCACATCTCTATTTCAGTTTCTCTGTACCAGTCAGTCAGTCATCCCTGGCTCTGCAAACACAAAACTGCTCAGCTTGTTTTGTTGGGTTTTTTTAAAGAAAAAACAAGCGTGTATCACATAATGTGTTCTTTGAGGGCTTGAGCCCACTGAGGTCAATGACAAAGCTTCTATTGACTTCAGTGATAAAGAATCGGGCCCTGAGGCTCAAATAATTGGTGCATTGTTAATCTCTTGGTGCTAGCAGGCAAAAGGGGCTTGTAAATGCATGTCTCACTGCCAATAAATGGATGCCAAGCAGTTTGGATTTCTTGCACCCAAAGCATATGGACTTTGTGTCTGTGTGGGTTTTCAGAAGTCTCTATGAAGTGCAGCCCCTCCCTAGGCTCCCAGAGGTAACTTTTCTACCTTTGGATTAAAGCAGCACTAATTAGCAACCCAAATTTTGCTGAAATTAATCAGACCAAACACAATTGCAGCATATTTATGTATTGAACAGGGGTATAGTCTGCTTGGTTTATTATCTCCTCTGTCATCGATCATGTACAGCACATTCTAGAGAGTAAAGTTTTGAAATTATGAACTGCCCTGTTCCCCCGTAGCACTTCACACGTTTGATCGATCTCTCTTCATTTCATTCAGCCCTGACCTTGCTGTGTTACAGTTATTTCTATAGCTCCAAATCCAGTTGATCTGTGCTTAGTGACTGGATTTATAGCTGAGCAACTGGAATATTTAAATATCAACTAACGTCTGCTTGTGTCTTTATTCTTTTTGGTTCTTAAATTGTAATACTACGATTTGGGTATTCTGCATACAAACTGTAGGGCCAGATCCTGAGGTCTGTAATCCTTTATGCAGCAGAAAAATTTACTGAAAATGGAATAACAGTCCCAAATTCTGCAAGGTTATTTGTCTCAATTTTGTTGTTTTGGTTTTTTTTTAAAAGAAAAAAACACAGCCTATTCAGATAATACCTATCAAAGTCTTTGAAACACTGAAAAACATTAGGCAAAGGGGCTGGGGATTAGGAAGAATATAGACAAGTTTCTAATAATCTGAATCCAGAGGTAGGGAACATTATCATATTTGTGTGAAACAGCTTCCCTTTCCATACGGCTCCTGGAACAACTGAGCTGCTTTTGTGATCAAGCTACCTTCCACCTTCAAATAATTTGGGGGGCTTGAGTACAAATCATGTACTCTACTGAAGAAAAAGCCATAGGGCTGAAATATCTGCTAACCCCACCTGAGAAGTTTTTGCCCAGATGGGGAGTCTTTTTATTGCACATTCTCACTCAGCAGTCCTAAAAAACTAATTTTTACTAATCAGTTATGCTGCCTTTCCTGCCAAAACCAGGCCTTCACTGCTCCTGCA